>OY728158.1:529111750-530361750 GCA_963277665.1 Viscum album
GGCATCCATACAAGGAATAAGAATCATGAAGGACCGAGTAGTTTAATATAATGGGAATCAAGTAACATACATAAGTTGATCATTACAATATGAAGGGAAAACAACACTAATTTACTCCACTAGAAACATCATGTCTCCTAGATTATGCTTGCATGTCATTCATAATTTAATTCTACATATACTGAGAAAAATGAAACATAAGAAGGGGGTGAGCTCAAACTCTTAGTAAGAGTAAGTAATACAGTTGAATAAAATATAAATATTAGACATGGTGAATAATTGAAAACACATGAATTTAATAATAAACATGAACACATTATGGCAATAAAAGAGATATGTAAATAATGCCATAATAAAAAATAATCAAGGGTATTCTACTAGTCGAATAACCACATGAACCTTATATTACTAGCTTCATAATGGGGGAAGTTCGTATGCTGAATATTCTGAAACATTTTGTCATGGCCTCGGCTAAGGCATCTAACGATTAAGGTCGCGGCCAAAATCCACATCACATTGGGAAGGGCCTCGGCCAATTCCATGTCTATTTGTCTCATTAAACCTATCGATTCATAGAGGGGATATAGAGGGCCCCACCAATCACATAATAAGTATAATTCATTCCTCATATGTGCAGGGATAAACATAAACAACAATTACATTCATATTGAAACTTTCATATGAAATGTAACTATCTTTCCCCAATCATTAAACATAAAATACTAACCACTGTGAGGAATATGGTGAATGGTTTTAGGATAGATCATGCACAATAGAGTTAGTCATAAACCATTAAATCAAATATGGTAGATTAATTCATATATTATTAGACACAATAATACCATGGAATCAACAAGAGTGTTGAATTTGTAGAAAACACTCTTATAAAATCATTATGCAATTCTAGTGATAAATACTCTTTTATTTGGAAAAGAAGAGTTCTTTTAGAAGAATCGTTGTATAAAACAAGATGTGAATTAATATAGTATTTTCATAATAAAATGAGATATTTTATAAGGATAATGCTTCCCAAAAAGAGATTATAGATCTCCCTTGAATATAGATAAGAATTTTAGAATTTATATTGAACTGGGCTTGTATTTTGGAAATAGTTTTGAAAGTTCCATTTAAAACGTGTAAATATCCATAAAATATGGAATTATTCTGGTTTAAAAACATGTATTTGATACTCACACATAACATATTATGAGTACATAACAATACAAAAGATTTACATCTAGGTAATTAGACAATAAAATTATCCCGAATGAAAATGGAAGTTCGGGAGGAAAAACCCTTACCTTAACTTCAAACGTGTTCCACTCTTGTATTTAAGCTCATGGAATATGAAATTATACTTTTTAATAACTTATTTCAGAACCTATTATAAATTTATTTGTTTTACCATAATTCTGGTTAGTTCATTTATGTCTTTATTGAAAAGTTATTGTATCGAATTTCGTCATTCTAGAGTGTTTGTTTCCTTTATTTTCATATTCGGTTCAGTTGTTTTTATGTAATGATGTTCATGTGGAATGGTTATAAATCTATAGGATTGGAATTATATATTATTAATGAACATAATGAATTTATAATGTTCATTTGTATCATTTGGTTAATTTAATGAGGATGAATCATTAGATGACCACCACTTTGATTATTCGGCGGTATTTGGAAAATTATGAACTAGTTTTGTAATATAACTTAATTATATGTACATGTTGTGGTTCTTGAAAATTAATTTGGTTATAACACATATATGATCGTCTGTATCAACCATTAATTTGTTTCCATGACTTGTAATGATGAAAAAACTTAAGAATGAAACATCATTGTCCACGAAGGTTATAAATCGGATCCTCTTGGGAGTTGATTTTGTTTATAAAATAAATGGGAGGGAGTAAGAATATTTATGATGGTTTCTTCATTAACATGATATAAATCCTATATATATATTTTACTAGATTTATAATTATCATTTGGACATAGGAGGTGAGAAGAGGATAACAAAGTATATAAATTTAAATAAAACCAAAATAAAAGGAAGGTTGCTTTACCTCTTCAAATAACCACCTTGAGAAACTCCTTAAGTGAAGGGGTTTTGGTCATATGGAAATACTAATAGCTTCTTGGTCGTGGGGAGTGACTAGGGAAGGGTAATTGTGCAGAAATATGAGGAGATTAAAGGATTAGTGGTGTGAAGGGAAGAGGTAGTGGTGGGGGGGGTTATAGTGGATGAGAGGAGTAATTTTTTAATATTTAATTCATTATTTTATTATTTCTCTCAAGAAAACCAAATTGGGTTGTTTCATGTGACCCCTAATAGTAATAAGTGCATTTTAGTTTGAACCAAGTGGGCATATACCATCATTGAATCACCTGTGATGCAGTAAATCAAGTATTTATCATTTATCGTATTTTATCGTATTTTACTATTCATTAAAAAAATCAAGAAATTCAGAAAAATCCCAAAAATTCACCTCTACCATTATTCAATGTGTAGAATTGAAAAGTGAAATACATTTTTCAAATATAAGTTTCTAAATTATATTAATTTAAATTTTAAATAATGTGATAGTAATTTTGAAAAATAACAATCTTGAAGTGCAGTTAGTTATATGTGACATTCAAAAATTAATTAAGAACCCATTATCATATTGCCTTAAGAAAATAAAATAATATCATTATTTACTATTCAAGGGTCATATTACAATTCATATTACTATCCATAAGGGTATGTTAGTATTCAACAAAAATCAAGTTTGTTCTATCAGACTCTAAATGGCTTACTAAACACAACTCTAGATGACCATTTCTTGAAATTCAAAACATAGAAGAGACAAAGTTGTGTTCACTGGTTAGATTATATAATTGAATTCTATATTTATTTTCAAAACCTTGCGGTGTTACATTCTCCCCTCCTTACAAAAATTTCTTCCTCTAAATTCACATAATTTTACCTAAAATTATTTGGGTATGTCTTTAACATAAGCTCCTCATGATCCTATGTTGCTTCCTCCATCTTATGGTTCCTCCATAGAACCTTCACCAGAAGAATCATCAGATTTCTCAATAATTGATCTCTAGTATCAAGAAACAAGATAGGATATTCACAGTAATATAGATCGGGATCATATTCCACTTCTTCATAAGTGAGTACAAGTGTTGGGTCTGGCAAGTATTTTCTTAACATTGAAACATGGAACACATTGTGAACCTTGGAGAGACTTGGTGGCATTTCCAAACAGTATGCTACAGATAAAATTAAGTCTATAATTTCAAAAGGTCTGATATTACTGGGATATAACTTTCCCTTCGTACTGAATCGTATAATACCCTTCCATGAAGATACCTTTAAAGAGACATGATCATCTTCTTGACACTCCCAATCCTTCCATCTGTTATCAGCATAGCTCTTTTGCCTACATTGAGATATTTTGATTTGGTTCCGGATAATCTTCACCTTTTCCATTGTTTCTTAAACAAGTTATGGGCCCACAAGCTATCTTTCACCAACATTATCCCAGCAAGTTGGTGTACGACATCCCCTCCCATATAATGCTTTATAGGGTTCCATCTGTATACTTGAATGGAATCTAATATTGTAGGAAAATTCTACGAGAGGTAAATAAAGATCCCACATGCCTTGAAAATCATGTGAACAATACCTCAACATGACTTCCAATGTTTTAATTGTCCGTTCTGATTGTCCATCAGTTTTTTGGTGTTAGGCAGTGCTCAAACGTAGATCAGTATCTAGGACCTTCTGACGACTTTTCCAGAATCTCGATGTGAAACACGGATCATGATAAGAATCAATCTATAGGGGTACTCCATGAAGTCTCACATCATAATTTATGTATATTCTTTCTAGACATTCGAGTGGTAGATATTCTCTTATAGCAAGAAAATGTGATGAATTGGGAAGACGATCAACAATGAACCATATAGAATTGTTTCTTCTAGGAGTATTTGGTGGTCCCATGAAAAAGTCCATCGTGATATTATACCATTTCCACTCAGGTATGGGAAGGGGTTTAAATACTCTTCCAGGCTATTGCCTTCCAACTTTCACTAGTTAAAAAACCATAAATCTTGACATAAAATTAGACATCTCCCACTTCATGTTGTCCCACTAGAAATGTTCCTTCAAATCTCTATACATATTAGTGCTACCAAGGTGTATTGAGAAATTGGAAGTAGGAGAATCATCAAAAAATTCCATTTTTAGATCATGTATATTGGGAACACGAAGTCTCATTCAAAATTTCAAAATTCCATCTTCATATACGAAGTCACTCAATCTCCCATCATTCATAGATTTAATCTTGTTTTGAAACTCCACATCATCGGCATGAGAACTTTTTATCCTTTCTAGTAAATATGGTTTGGAAACCATCTGAAAAAGCATTGATGTTTCACCTTCCACTGTTATTCCCATATCCATCTTTACTAGATCCATGAAAATATTATCCTTTTCAACTCTCATCTTTTTCCAAACTCTATGATCCTTTCTGCTCAAATCATATGCACCTTATTTTCCTTCCCCAGGTGGTAGTGAATCGTTAAATTATAATACTTGAGGAGTTCAAGCCATCTCCTTTTCCTCATGTTGAGTTCTTTCTGCGAGAAAATATACTTCAAACTCTTGTGATCCGTATAAATATCAAAATTTTCACCATAGAGATAATTACTCCATATCTTCTAAGAAATTATTACAGTATCTAACTCAAGATCATGAGTTGGATAGTTTTTCTCATGATTTTTTAGTTGTCTTGATGCATAATCAATAACCATATCATTTTGAATAAGGACACAACCATGTCCTTTCTTTGAAGTATCACTACAAATAAAAAACCTGTCATTCCTCGATGGTAGAGTCAATATAGGAGCATTGAATAATATTCTCCTCAGTTATTTGAAACATTCTTCACAATATTTTGTCCAAAAAAAATTAACCCCTTTACGTGTGAGCTTCATTAAGAGGTTATCCAGTTGGAAAAAATTCTATACGAAATGTCGATAATAACATGCTAAGACAATAAAACTGTGTACCTCAATTATGTTTTTTGGCGTGTGCCAATCTTGGATTTCCTTTGTCTTTTCAGGATCAACTAGGATTCCATCCTTAGAGACAATATTGAAATGAAATTAAATCTCCTGAAGCTATAATTCACACGTTCTAAACTTCCCATATAATTCATGTCTTCTATGAGTCTTTAAGATAATGCGCTAGTGATTTTCAAGATCTTCATAGCTTTTGGAGTATACCAAGATATAATCAATAAGTACCACTACAAAATCATCAATATATTCCTTGAAAACTATATTCATTATATCCATGAAGATAGAGGGTGAATTATTCAATCCAAAAGGCATTACTATAAAATCGTAATGCACGTACCTGGTTCGAAATGATATTTTCGGAATGTCTTCCTTCTTCACACTCAACTCATGATATCCAGATCGAAGGTCAATCTTTGAAAAGTATTGTGCTCCATGCAGTTGGTCAAATAAATCATCAATGCGAGGTAGGGGATACTTGTTCTTTATTCTTATATCATTGATCTCCCAATAGTCGATACATAACCTCATTGATCCATCTTTCTTCTTAACAAAATGGATAGGGGATCCCCATGAAGAAACACTAGGGATGATAAATCCTTTATTACTCAATTCCTCTAGTTGTTTCATTAGTTCCACTAATTTCACAGTTGTCATTATATAAGGGGTCACCGATATGGGCCTTGACCAGGAATTAAATCAATGGAAAACTCAATTTCTCATTCTGGAGGATGTCCAAGTAAATATTCTGTAAACACATCAACATATTCTCTCACAATAGCTACATCCTCTATTTGAACATTCGTTTCATCACCCACATTTATTTCATTCTCTTCCTCCCCAATAATTGAATTTAGTTGAGCTACTAGGGATTGACCTAGTTAAGAATCAGGTGGTTATGATTCAGCTCTAAAGATTAGGTGTTATTTATCATCGTCATCCAAAATTGAAACATCCTTCTTCTTACAATAATTTTTTTCATAATGATCCAAAATCAAATACATACCAAGGATTATATCAAATTCAATCATGGGTTTGATGATGAGATCAGCAGATAAAGAAAATTTATATGCATTAATGGGAATTGATTTACAGAACATTGTAGCAATGATACTTCCCTTAAGAGTTTTTACTGACAACTCCATCATTAAATCAAATTAGAAATAACTAATTTTCAAAGAAAACTGGGAAGATATGAAACAATGCGATGATCTAGAATCAAATAAATCATTTTCTAGACTTTAGGAAATGATTAATGTACCTGCTACCTTGTCATTAAGAACTTCATCCTCTATAGTTGTGATTGCAAAAGCTTGTCCCTGATTGCATTCCCTTTTCTGTTGCATATTTCATTGACGTTTTGGACAATAATTAGCATAATGTCCCATTTCTCGACAACTATAGCATTGAACATCATTGGCTTCCTTCTTCCTTTTGAAATCACCAGAAATATGGCCTTTCTGATCACATTTGTAGCATACTCCTTTTCCTTTTAAGCATGCACCGGGGTGTTTCCTTCCACAATTGTCACATGGTGGAAATTCGACTCTACCCTTCTTCCATGTTTCCTTATTTCTCTTCCCAGGTTTTTCAGCAGCCCTCTTCTTTTCATTCTTTCCCATAATGTCATAAGACATAGTGAATTCTTTTTCTGTCTTGATGGCACATGAAACTATATACTCATATGATGAAAAATGTTGGGAGACCAGTTCCCGTCGGTGGAATGGCTTTAGGCCATCAATGAATCGATCAATTTTGATCCTTGGATATGGTATGTAGTCTACAATATGTCTTTCTAATCTTGTAAAGTTAGCTTCGTACCTTGCAAAATTATCATCTTCCTTCTGCCTCAGATTCAAGAATTGTCTCTCTATATCTGCTCGCTGCTCACGAGGGAAAAAATTTTATATGATGATTTCTTTAAAATCCATATATTCCATCTCCTCTATCTCTTCTTCGTCCTTTGTATTTTGGATTAATGAACACCACTGATCTGTATCTCCTGATAGAAGATATACTGCCATGACAACCTTCTCTCTTTCATTACATCCCAAGGCGAGAAATATCTTCTCAAGGGAACATATCCACTTCTCTGTTACAAATGGGTTTGTAATCTCATTAAATGATGGAGGTTGTTGTCGCATTAAGCGATCTAGCATGGCTCCTCCACATGGTGGACCCGAATGCTCCATAAGGGTAAGGTTATAATTTATAACCTGAGTAAGTTGTCCCAGTATAGTTATGATTTTCTCAGCACCAGCAACAGCTCCAGAGCCAACATCATTGTCTTGCATCAGAGGAAAATACCTACAAGGGACATGTGCATTCATAAGATTTACATTCATCCACTAAGAGAAATATATAGATAATTTCATACACTATATTTGGTTATGAATGATATTTTATAATCTTAACATAAAAATACTCATAAAAATTGAGATCCTACGCTTGGCTAATCCCATATTCACAAAAATGATTTCATTGAGGAATATTAACATTAAACACCTTCATAATGGATTGTAATTAAAATGTGAATTATCCTAAGCATATCCCCCAGGAGTGTCGTATCCAATAGTCCAACAAGGCCTGTTGTCGTGCACCAGTTCCTGTCTGAGTCTTGATTAAAGCGGTGTTTTCAGGTTTTACCCATAGATACATTTTTGCCAGAGCTGCCTCTACCTACACGTATCCAGATAGGGATTTATTTCTTGAAATATCCACATAATCCATTCCTTACCAAAATACTAGGATGTTATTGTATGTATTCCCTCAAAGACTAACATAGGGACTCTTGCCAAATTCTACATTTTCTAAATATAGTTTCCATGTATTCTACTAAACTTCCTCTGAAACCAACTGTAAGGACCTGACCCCAGTTGCCCAGAGTTAGTGCCTTGTTTGATTACGAGGGCATATATACAAGGAATACTAATCCTGAAGGGCCGAGTAGTTTAATATTATTGGAGAAAAGTTACATACATAAGTTTATCATTGCAATATCAAGGGAAATACAACACTAATTTTTTCCACTAGAAACATCATGTTTCCTAGATTATGCTTACATGTCATTCATAATTTACTTCTTCATATCCTGAGAAAAATGAAACATAAGAAAGGGGTGAGATAAAACTCTCAGTAAGAGTAAGCAGTACAGCGGAAGATAATATAGACATTAGACATGGTGAATAATTGAAAACACATTCCTTTAATAATAAACATGTACTCATTAAGGAAGGAAACCAATGTGAGTAAATAATGCCATAATAAAACATAATCAAGGGTATTCTACAAGTCCAATAACCACATGAACATTCAATTACTATCTTCATAATTAGGGATGTTTATATACCAGACATTCTAAAACATTGTTTCATGGCCTCGACCAAGAAATCTAATGATTAAGGCCTCATCCAAAATCCATATCACATTGGGAAAGGCCTCACCCAATTCCACGTCTATTTGTCTCATGAGACCTACCGATGCATCGAGGGGATATAGCGGGCCCCACCCATCACATATTAAGTCCAATACATTCCTCATATGAGTGGGGATAATCATAAACAACATATACATTCATATTGAAACTTCATATGAAATGTAACTATCTTTCCCCCAATCATTGAACATGAAATACAAACCATTCCGAGTAATATGGTGAATGGTTTTAGGATAGATCATCCACAATAGAGTTATTCATAAACCATTAAATAAAATATGTTAGATGACCTCATAAACGATTAAACCCAATAATACCATGGAATCAACAAGAGTGATGAATTAGATGAATAGACTCTTATAAAATCATTAAGCAATTCTTGAGATAAATACTCTTTTATTTTGAAAAGAAGAGTTCTTTTGGAAGAATAATTTTATAAAACCAGAATTAAATGAAGATAATAATTTCATAATAAAATTAGTTATTTTATAAAGATAATGGTTTCCAAAAACAGATTATATAGTTCCCTTTAAAATAGTAAAGAATTTGAGAAATTCACTTGAATCAGGCTTGTGTTTTGGAAACAGTTTTGAATGTTCCTTTTAAAACGTGTATCTATCCATAATATAAGGAAGAATTCTGGTTTGAAAACATTTATATGACACTCACACAGAACATATGATGAGTACATAACAATACATAAGAATTACATCGAGGTAATTAGACAATGGATGTATCCCGAATGAAAATGAATGTTTCGGTGAAAAAACCCTTACCTTAACTGAAATTGTGTTCCTCTATTGTACATAAGCTCTAGGAATAGGAAATTATACTTGTTAATAATTTATTTAATAACCTATTATAAATTTATTTATTTTACCATAATTCTAGTTAGTCCATTTATGTCATTATTGACAAGTTATTGTATTGAATTCCGTCGTTCTGGAGAGGTTGTTTCCTTTATTTTCATATTCGGTTCACTTGTTTTTATGTAATAAAGATCATGTGGAATGGTTATAAATCTACAGGATTGGAATTATATATTATTAATGAACAAAATGAATTGATAATGGTCATTTCATATATTTGGTTACATGGAATGAGGATGAACCATTAGATGACCACCACCTTGATTATTCGGCGTTATTTGGTATATTATGAATTAGTTTTGTCATATAACTTAATTATAAGAACATATTCTAGTTACTGATTATTAATTAGGTCATAACACTTATATTATAGTCTGGTGCAATCATGAATATAGTTTCATGACCAGTAATGAAGATTAAATTGAAGAAATGAAACTTTGTCGTCTCCGAAGGTTATAAATTGGAACCTCTTGGACGTCGATTTCGTTTATAAAATTAAAGTGAGGGAGTAAGAATATTTATGATGGTTATTCCATTAACATGATATAAATCTAGTATATATATGTCACTATAGTAATTATGATCATTTGGACATAGGAGGTGAGTAGAGGATAACAAAAGTAGATAAATTGAAATAAAACCAAAAGTGAAAGAAGGGTGTTTTACCTCTTGAAATAACCTCCTTGAGAAACTCTTTAAGGGAAGGGGTTTTGGTCTTTTCGCAATTCTAAGAGCTTTATTGTAGTGGGGAGTGACTAGGGAAGGATAATTGGGCAGAAAATTTAGGAGCATAAAGGCTTAGATGTGAGAAGAGAAGAGGTAGTGGTGGGAGGTTTTTATAGTAGATGAGAGGAGTAATTTTTGAATATTTAATTCATTATTTTAATATTTCTCACAAGACGACCAAATAGTGTAATTTCATGTGACCACTAATAGTAAAAAGTGCATGTGAGTTAGAACCAAGTGGGATTACATCATCCTTGAATTATCTAAGATGTAGTAAATCATGTATTTAGCATTTATCGTATTTTATCGCATTTTACTAATCATCAAAAATTCATGAATTTCATAAATATCCCAAAAATTCAACCCTACCATTTTTCGACGTATAGAATTAAGAAGTAAAATCCATTTTTCAAAAATAACTTTCATATATTTTTCATTTAAAATTTAAATAAGGTCATAGTTAATTCGAAAAATGACAATCTTGATGTGCATTTAGTTTTATGTGACATTGAATAATTAATTAAGATCCCATTATCATATTGCCTTAAGAAAATAAAATAATATCATTATTTAGTATTAAAGGGTCATATTACTATTCATATTACATTTCATATGACTATTCATATGTGTATGTTACTATTCACCAAAAATCAATTTTGTTCTATCAGACTCTAAATGACTTGCTGAACACAACTCTAGATGACCATTTATTGAAATTCAAAACATAGAAGAGAAAAAGTTGTGTTTAATGGTTAGATTATCAAATTGCATTCTATATTTATTTCAAAACCTTGGGGTGTTAAAAATAGTTCTATTAAAATATTTTGGAATCCAATATCTCATTCTAGAAAATTTCATATGGATGTAAGACGTCACATTTTGAGAGATCATTATCAAAAAGGTGATATATCTCTTGAGTTTATTGGGACTGAACATCAACTTGCTGATATATTCACTAAACCCTTAAATTCTGAGTTAATGAATTACATCAGACATGAACTAGAAATGATTAATCAGTAACAGGTCATTATGAAACCAATCTTTATAAAACCAATCTTTATGAAACCGATTTTTATGAAACTGATTTTTATGAAACCGATTATTGTGAAACCGATCTTTATGAAACCAATATTTATGAAACCAATAATTATGAAACTGTAATTTATGAAATCAATTTTTATGGAACCAAAATTTATGAAACCGATCTTCATTAAACCGATCATTATAAAAATGATCTTTATAAAACCGATCTTTATGAAACCGATTTTTATGAAACTAATTTTTGTGAAATTGATTTATGTGAAACTGATTTTTGTGAAACTGATCTTCTTAAAACTGATTATTTGACATCAATGTATTTGAGGAATGTTTTCTGAATTCTGTCTGCTTTAATTTAAATGAAGCTATTTTATCTCTTTTAATTTTTCGCATTTAAATTTTATGTTTTCCGATTTACAATCCCTAAATGATATATTATGTCCAATCCATCCTGACCATTCACCTTCCATATAGCCGTAAAGCCGTATAAATTTAGTCTCTCTCTCTCTCGACTCTTGACCTCTCAATAGAGTTAGAATCTGAAGCTTCTTCATGGTAAAGACTAAGTGTGTAATGTAATAACCTTGAAAATATCCTCTTTCTAAGCATCCAAAGTGTGACGCCCCGACCCCAGTTACCCAGAGTCGTTGCATTAGTACATAACATTGGCATGATTATAAGGAATCAAGTCCCGAATGACCGATCAGTTTAGAAGTCTTGGAAAATAGATTATATACATGAATGTAACATTACACTCCAAAACATAAAAAACAACATAAATAATCCTTTATGAATGCCATTATTCCCTTGTCCTAACCCTACATATCAATCACAATACACTTTTGGAATCCTGAGAAAAATAAAACATAGAAAGGTGTGAGCTCAGATGTTCAGTAAGGATATAAATATGGTGAAAACATTCATAAATAAGCATAAACATTTAAGGCAATGTATAACTAAAATAAAATCATTTTAAACTTGAACTTCATCACAATATGGAAAAAATAAAATGAAGTAATGCCATTTACTTATTCACATGGACATTGTACTAGTCGAATAATCACATGCAATATCACTAACCACTTTCATAATGATGGAATGCATAATGCCAGACTATCATAACCACGTAGGCAAGGCCTTGTGCCAAGACTACAAATAAGATTTTGGAAAGGCCTCATGCCAAGACACTAGTTTGTCTAATGAGACCTACCGATGCATCTAGGAGCTATTGCGGGCTCCACCTATCACTTACTAAGTCCAATTCATTCCTCACATGAAAAGGTTTAAACATAACATAATAATTCGTATTAAAACTATCATACGAAATGTAAATACTTTTTCTATAAACTATGAATGGTATAGAAATTACACATCCACAGTCAAACATATCACAAAACCTTCAATAAAATATTGAAGTTTTGTATCATAATAAATCAACTTCAGATAAGCTTAAAATCCATCAAAGGAAGTTGACATAGATGAAAATGTTTTGTAAAAACCTTTGATAGAAATATCCCTTTTCAAGAAAACATTTAAAAGTTACAAAATTTAGAAAGGATGAAATATAAAGACATTTTTTGAATCGAAGTGTCCTATAACACATTGAATCATTTTAAAAGAATTAACAATTTTAATACTTTCATTTTAATATAAATAAATCCTTAAAAACCATTTTGATCACATGAACATTAATGAGAATGATTTAGAAGAATAAATATTTAAAACATTTGGAATGATTTTTTAGTAAAAATTCTCTTAAAAGCATCCCTTTGAAACTCTTTCATAAAACAATGACATGGATAATAAATATGTCCCCGTAAATATTTATGTAAAAACAACCTCGGGTAATAAAGAGATTGTGAAATTAACCCTTACCAATTTGGTAACTTACGAAACATACACCCAATGAAAGAGGTATCATACAATGAATATGTAAATAAACATAAATTAAAGTATATTACATAAATAATACAATTATGGACAGCAAATACACTACAAAAAAAATTAATAGTGGCAATATGGCATGAATCTCACGAGAGTAAGGAGTGAGATTAAAACCCCTTACATTGCACTTTCCTTTAGTCGAGGGTACGTTTAGCCTCCTGTATGACGAATATAGTATGTTATTAAACTATACCAGAACCGTATTAATATTTATTATATCATACATTATTCATTAATGACTTTATACTACCAATTTAATAATAATTTCAATGTTATATTAATATTTCGGGTAATAATCGCTTTCTTTATCGTACGTTTTTTAACTTGTTACTCTTGATTGTATCACTTAGAAATTGATATAAATACATCCAGAATATAAAGCATGAATTATTTATCATATATATTTAGAATATAAAAATTTATTGTAGCCGTATATATGAAATGGAAAAAACCATTTATGGAGACGGTAGTCTGTACATACGCATAAACATTGTTTTTGTTTTCATATAGTATTGAAGGGAATTGAGAAAATAAAATTTATGTAAGTAAATAAATACGTATATATCCAGTATCATTATTATGTCATATATTACATACTTATTAGTAATATATATTTTTATAATCGTCGATGAACAGTGAACTTGTAAATGAATCTCATCACGTCGTGGAGATAGTAATCTGTACGTACACACGAGTGAAAATATCATTTTTTTATTAATATAATATATAATTTGATGGTATATAATATATACATAATCCTTATCATGTAATATTTATTATTTATATCAAATACATTTAATTATTATACCCATCCAAATAATAATGTATTGAATAACCATTATACCATGACGTGGAGACGGTAAGACATACGTACGCACGTATGGTGACATGCCATTCAAAGGGTTGATAGAATAATAAATTTGGTTGTACCATAATTATAAAAAAATCACAGTATATAGAATATACTTGAGTTATAATTTTAGAATGGAAACAACAAATAAAAAGCAAGTGTAAGATGAAAGGAACTTGAATGAGTGTGGTGAAATCATTACCTCTTCTTCGGGTTCTTCCTTTTGATTTGATCAAAAGGGCTCTTTAGGTTGGCTTTCCGATCTAACTAAGGCCTATTGGTTGAAGGTATGATAGTTTAGTGGGTATTTAGGTAGGGGTTGGACGAGCCAAATGGCTCAGAAGGTGTCAATTATAGAGAAGGGTTAGTGCCTTTTTATAAGAGGGGTGAGGGGCACCTTAGGAAAATCATAAAATATTATTTTATAATAAATTCATATTCGGTTTAGAATTACTCCAATGTTGATTATTTAATGTCTAAGGTGTGGATAGCTCGAAAAAATCTCAACCAATAGGTTTTAGAAAAGTTTGGGTTACCATTTTTAACATATCATTTAGATTTAACTCTAAGTTAAATAATTTAACTTTTACCATGTCTTCTTGTATTCTTACACTCTATGGTTAATAAACATACTATATACTACCAATAAAACCCCAATTGGCTCATTATTGTCATAAATATTATTATATAATCCTTTTGGCCGAACCTTTGATTTTTAGGACCATTATATCAATTAATAATATAATTTTTGTTTTAGAAAGTATTTTATGTCAATTTATACACTATTTGGTATTTGTTTTTTGGTAAAATAATATCCACATGATTACTTCAAAAAAAAATACATTGAATCGATCCTAACATGTCATATTCACCGAGAAAATTTGTGGATGTCATAAATACTTCGAAATTATATTTACTTTATTATTTATAATACAATTTATGTGATTCATTCATGAATAAGGTAATTACTGCATCATCATTGTGTCATAAATAAATTTATTTATATAAAGTCTAAAAATTATAAATAAAATACCAATATATTTTAAATATTTTTATATTTATAATGAATATTTATAATCAAATTTATCTTATGAAAAACCCTATATTAAAAATGTTTTAGTTATTAAACATTGATTTTAACTCTTTTAACTCATCTTTGAATTAAACGATAGTAAATGTCCTAATCTAATCCAAGTGGACCTGAATGATAAAATTTTATTCCAAAGGTTTTTTTTGGTCAAGATAAACTTGTACAATAGAATTAGGACTTCTGTGAGGTTAATATTAATATCATTTTTACCCATAATTACCCTATTTAATTTTAACCAGGGTAAATAAAAGTAAAAAAGTTACTATTCACAAAAAATTATTTTCATCTCATTGAACCGCATTTTACTTTTGATATTAAAAGTGTCTCTCTGATTTTCAAAATTCTTCTCATAGAAGCGGTAAAATTAAGTTCTATGTGAATTTGCAAAAGCTCTTAGGAGGTGGGTAAAAGATGGTGAAAAGTTCAATAAAATTTTTATATTTCTGAAATTAATATAAACCGAATCCAATGAATTATATTGAACATATATATTTAATATTTATCTATATTGATATAATATTATTTAAATAAAATAAATAATTAATTAAAAAAATTAATGTTTTAAACAATAACGCTGTGTTATTTCACTATTCATAAAAAATTAAATGTTTTCAGAAAAATACAAAAAATCATCCTAAGTGAATTTTGATTTCCAAATTCAATAATGAGGATTATTTAAACAAATTAAAAACATAGAAGTGGTATTTAATAATTTAAAATTAATTACTCTATCAAAATATAATGAGAGTTTTTAAGAAACAATAACTATAAAAAGATTGACACTTGTTTATGTCCGGTTTAAAGGTGAAATTATGTCCAATGACCAACATTGGATTAAATGGTAAAAATATATTCTATAAATAAATTAAAACCATTCAAATTCATAATTTATCACTGTTAATTATTTCGATTAAAAACTTTGTTTTTAATTAAAATTTAGTAATTTTCACTATTCATGAAAATATGAAAGTTATCAGAAAAGTACCAAAAATTTACCCTATGCTAATTATGATATTCATAATCCAAAAATAAAGTCCATTTTTTAATGATAAAATGTATAAAATTTCAAAAAATGGGTATTACTATTCATATCGGCTAGTTTGATTGGTTGTGGTGTGTGTTAGAACTCAAATTTGTGTACAACACAGGCTACTGTATTATTCAAAGAGAAGTGTACCGTGGAAGCTTTGGGTGTTATATTCTCCCATCCTTCAATAATTTGTGTCCTTGCAATTTATGTTCGGTATTGGAAACTTGGGGTTGACGTTTCAAAATATCTTAGTTGAAATCGCACATCGAAAAATGAATTAATGAGGAATCTATTTTAAGATAAAGAGTGGTAAGTATGAATGATACTAAAAATAACACATTCTAGGGTTCCATGTAGGAAAATATGGATATAGAAGATAAGTATAACCATCAATATCTGATGGAGAGTGGTGGAGAAGATGGCTAAGAAAATGCCAACAATCACAAAGCCAATTTTTGTAATGATCTAAGGTACCATCTAGGACAACGATTTTGTTCTAAGTTCCTTTTCTTAATGTTGAGGAATTTATTTATGATATTTTCTTAGGTCATAAGGATATATACTTACATTATAATTAGAGTTTTATCAATTAATAAATTTCTACCACAAACTCATCTTTCACCCCAAAACATAATACAACTCAAAAATACTCTATTTATCATAATCGTATAGGGTTCCAAATATAATGAATGTATAATTCACATTTCATACCCATTAAAAAAGAATATACATTATACAATCTAGGGACTTCACATAGTCCAGTGGTAGGCGATAAATCCCAATCGCACTATGGTTGTGGGTTCGATTCCCGAATCTTTGCATGACGCGACGGGTTGTCAAATGGTCTGCGTGTTGTCCTTTTATAAAAATCCAAATATAACCTTGCAAACATAATCCATTCCCACCTTTAGACTTATCCAATATACAACTATCCAAACTAATAGTCCAAAATTTATAAGGAAGTTAAACACAATGAAGATCCTTTTTTCATGTAATAACATGTGAACACCTTCACCAAGTATTATTTTAAAGCATAGCAACATCTTGAATTACCATAAAACATTATTTATTACATTCATGCTCCCTTATTCTTTATAGAATACTGTATATACTCCATCTATCAAAAATGATGTAAACTCCAATGATGAAAAATCATTAATCAGTTTCAATGTATTCAATAATATCCAATATAATATACCCAAATCAACTATATCTTATTCCAAAATTAGTACCTCAGTATTAGGACCATATTAAGGTTTATCTTTCCTTCATCCATGTAATTTCCAAAAAAAATAACTTGCTATAGAGTCACTTTTCGTAGTACTATAAAATCTCAAATCCTCAATGAAATAGTACTGCAGTACAATCATTATTTATTTCTAGAACATCATTGATAAAACACTTAAATAAAATAATTCCAAAATAACAACAAATGAACACTAGTCATTCCTCTTCATTTTTCGTAGTATCATAACATGATTATTATCCAACAGCATCATTTACAACATAGTCTGATGAATGGGACATTGGTTCGCGTAGTGTCCAAACTCCTTGCAGATGAATCATTGTACATTTGAAACCTTTTTCTTACCCTTTCATTCACGTACCTGGTGTCCATTTTCTCAATACATATAACATACTCTCATTCCATTCAATCATTTTCCAAGGTGATTCTTTCCACAGTTATCACATATGGGAAAATCCTTCTTTACCTTATTCCCGTTATTTGTCCTTCTCTGGCTTCCCATCAAAGCCATAGGACTCCGAGAATAAATTACTTATATTATAAACACATGATACTATTTCTTCATATGATGATAATATGTGGGAGAATATTTCCCTTCTAAATACTGTCTTAAGACCATGAAAGATTTGATCTTTCTTACTCTTTAGATCATGCGTATTGCTGGAGTTTTCATTCCTTCTACTGAGTTCCATTTCTAAGCCATGACATACACTAGATTAGTTTATGAATAGAAATACCTAATCCTGAACTTATAAAAGACTTAACATAATTTAAAAAGATTATGGATATAATTTATAATCATAAAAATGTTTTCTTTGAGTATGTATATACTCATATTCCCTTCATAATGGTTTGTAAAGAAAATGACAATTATCCTAAACATATCCCCCATGAGTGTCGTAACAAAGAGTGCAGCAAGACCCATTTTTGTGCACCAGTTCCCGTTCAAGGCTAGATAAAAGCGGTGTTTTCGAGTTTTACCCCTAGTTACATCTGTTCCAGAGCCGCCTCTACCTGCTCTTATCCAGACAGGGATATATTTCGTGAAAAACTCACAAAATCCCTATAATACCAAAATTCTAGGAAGTTCATCTATACTAATCCTCAAACTCTATCTTAGGGAGATGACCGCTAATCAGAGTTTATATAAATCTAGTTTCCAAGGTTATTGCTAATATTTATCTGATACCAACTGTAAATCCATGGCCCTAGTTACCCAGAGTCGCTGCATTATTACATAACATTAGCATTATTATAAGGAATCAAGTCTCGAAGGACCGATCAGTTTAGTAGTCTGGGAAAATAGATTACATACATGAATGGTACATTAAACTTTATAACATACAAAACAACATAGATAATTTTTTTTGAACACCATTGTTCTCTTGTCTTAACCGTGAATATCAATCACCATACACATCTTGGAATCCTGGGAAAAATAAAACATAGAAAGGGGTGAGCTCAGATGCTCATTAAGGATAACAATACAGCAGAAACATTCATAAATAAGCATAAACATTTAAGGTAATGTATAAATAAAAAAAGCATTTTAAACTTGATCTTCAGCATAATATGGTAAAAATAAAATGAGGTAATGCCATTTAATTATTCACATGAATATTCTACTAGTTGAATAATCACATGCAATATCACTAACCACTTTCATAATGATGGAAGGCATAATGCCAGACTATCATAACCACGTAGGCAAGGCCTCGTGCCAAGACTACAAATAAGATTTTATCAAGACCTAATGCCAAGAAACTAGTTTGTCTCATGAGTCCTACTGATGCATCGATGAGCTATAGCGGGCTCCACCTGTCACTTACTAAGTCTAATGCATTCCTCACATTAAAAGGTTTAAACATAACATAAACATTCGTATTAAAACTAGCATATGAAATTTCAATACATTATCTATAAATCATGAATTGTATAAAAAAACACATGCACAGTCAAACATATCACAAAACCTTCAGTAAAATATGGAATCTTTTTACAATAATAAATCAACATCAAATAATCTTAAAATCCATCAAAGGATGTTGAAATAGATGAAAATGTTTTGTAAAACCCTTTGAGAGAAATATCCATTTTTCATGAAAACATTTAAAAGTTACAAAATTTATAAAGGATGACATTTAAATACAATTTTTGAATCAATGTTTCCCATAACACTTTGAAACATTTGAAAGGAATTAACATTTTTAAAACTTTAATTTCCATATAAATAAATCCTTAAAACCATTTTGAAGACATGGACATTAATGAGACATATTTAGAAGAATAAATATTTAAAACATTTGAAATTATGTTTTAGTAAAAAGTCCCGTAAAATAATCCCTTTGAAAATTCTTTCATAAAACCGGGACATGGATAATAAATATGTCCCAGTAGATACTTACGTAAAAACAACCTCGGTTAATAAAGAGATTGTGAAATTAACCCTTACCAATTTGGTAACTTACTAAAAATACACCCCATGAAAGAGGTATCATACAATGAATATGTAAATGCACATAAATTAAATTTCATTACATAAATAATACAATTATGGGCAGTACATACACCACACAAAAGGTAATAGTGGAAATATGGCATGAATCTCACATGAATAAGGAGTGAGATGAAAACCCCATACCTTGCACTTTCCTTTAGACAAGGGTACGTTTGGCCTCATTTATGATGAAAATAGAATGTTATTAAATTATACCAGAACAATATTAATATTTATGATATCATACATTATTCATTTATGACTATAAACTACCCAATTAATAATAATTTCCATTTTATATTAATATTTTGGCTAATAATCGCTTTCTTTATCGTACGTGTTTTAACTTGTTACTCTTGATTGTATCACATAAATCATGATTTAAATACATCCAGAATATAAAACATGATTTATTTATCATATATATTTAGAATTTAAAAATTTATAATAGACGTATATATGAAATGGAAAACACCGTTTATGGAGACAATAGTTTGTACGTACGCATAAACATTGTTTCCGTTTTCATATAGTATTGAATGGAAGTAAGAGAATATGATATATATAAGTACATAAATACTTATATATATAAATATATATTTGTCTAGTAGCATTATTATGTCATATATTACTTACTTATTAGTAATATATATTTTTATAATTGTCGATGAATGGTGAACATGGAAATGAATCTCATCGCGTCGTGGAGACGGTAATCCGTACGTACGCACGAGTGAAAATATCATTATTTTGATATTAATATAATATATAATTGGATGGTATATAATATATACATAATCCTTATCATGTTATATTTATTATTTACATCAAATAAACATCATTATTATGACCATCCAAATAACAATGTATTGAATATCAATTACACCACAAAGTGAAGACAGTAAGATGTACGCACACACGTATGGTGACATGTCATTCAAAGGGTGGATAGAATAATGAATCTGGTTGTACCAAAATTATAATAACATCACAGTATATATAATATAATGGATTTATTATTTTACAATTGAAACAACAAATAAAAAAGAAGTGTAAGAAGAAAGGAACTTGAAAGAGGTTGGTGAAATCATTACCTCTTCTTCGGTTTCTTCCTTTTTATTTGATCAAAAGGGATCCTTAGGTTGGTTTTCTGATCAAACTAAGGCCTCTAGGTTGAAGGGAAGATAGTTGAGAGGGTATTTGAGTAGCTTTTGGCCAATAAATATGGCTTAGAATGTGTGAATTAGAGAGAAGGGGGAGTTCCCTTTTATAAGTGGGGTGAGGGGTACCTTAGGAGAGACTTAAAATATTATTTTATAATAAATTCAAATTCGGTTTCTAATGGATACAATATTTATTATTTAATTTATAAGGTGGGGATAGTTCTAAAAAAACTCAACCAATAGGTTTTAGACAAGTATAGGTTACCATTTTAACCTTATCATTTAGATTTGACTCTATGTTAAATAATTTAACTTTTACTCTGTCTTCTTGTATTCTTACACTATATGGTTAATAAACATACAATATATTACCAATAGAACCCCAATTGTTTCATTAATGCCATATATATTATTTTCTATGTCTTTTGGAATAACCTTATATTTTTAGGACGATTATATTTAATAATAATATAATGTTTGTTTTAAAAACTATTTTAGGTCAATTTTGCCACAATTTGGTATTTGTTTTTTGCTAAAATAATAACAAAATGATTACTTCAAAAAAAAATATTGAATCAATACTAACATGTCATATTCACCTTGGAAATTCGTGGATTTCATAAAAACATTGAAATTATATTTATTTTAATATTTATAATATCATTTATTTGATTCTTTCATGAATAAGGTATTTACTGCATCATCATTGTGTCATAAATAAATTTATTTATATAATGTCTAAAAATTATAAATAAAATACCAAAATGTAGGAAATATTTTTAAATTTCTAATGAATATTTATAATCAAATTTATCTTATGAAAAACCCTATATTAAAAATGTTTTAGTTATTAAACATTGATTTTAACTCTTTTCACTCTTCTTTGAATTAAATAACAATAAATTCCCTAATCTAATAAAAGATGAAATAAATGATAATATTTTCTTCCTAAGTTTTTTTTTGTCAAGATAAACTTTTACAATAGAATTAGGACATGTGTGCGGTTAATATTAATATCATTTTTACCCATAATTACCCTATTTAAATTTAATCATGGTAAATAAAAGTAAAATGTTTCTATTCACCAAAAATTATTTTAAGCTCATTGAACCACATTTTACTCCTTGATATTAACCTTGTCTCTCGGATTTTCAAAATTCAGCTCATAGAAGCTGTAAAATTATGTTTTCTGGGAATTTGCAAAAGCTCCTAGGAGGTGGGTAAAAGACGGTGAAAAGTTCAATAAATTTTTAATATATCTAAACTTATTATAAACCAAATCAAATTAATTACATTGAAAATATATAGGTATTATGTATCTATTTTGATATAAAATGATTTAAACAAAATAAATAATTATTTAAATAAAAATTCGGGTTTAAACTATAACTTTGTGTTTTTCACTATTTATCAAAAATTAAAAGTTTTTAGAAAAATATCAAAAATTTACCCTAAGATAATTTTGATATTAAAAGTTCAATAATGAGGTCTATTTTACCAAATTCAATTCACAGAAAATTCATTTATTAATTTAAAATTAATTCCCGCAGTCAAAACAAAACGCGTGTTTTTATGAAACAATAACTATCAAAAGATTGGCAATTGTTTATGTCTGGTATATATGTGAAATTATGTCCAATGACCAACATTAGATTAAATTGTAAAAATATATTCTAAATATAATTTAAAACCACTCGAATTCATAATTTATCACTATTAATTATTTAGATTAAAAAATTTGTTTTTAATTAAAATTTAGTAATTTTCACTATTCATCAAAATATGAAAGTTATCAGAAAAGTACCAAAGATTCACCCTAAGATAATTTCAATATTCTGAATCCTAAAATGAAGTCCATTTTGAAAGATAAAATGTATAAAATTTCAAAATGTGGGTATTACTACTCATAACAGCTAGTTTGATTGGTTGTGGTGTGTGTTAGAACTCGATGTTGCGTACAACATAGGCTACTGTATTATTCAAAGAGAAGCATATCGTGGAAGCTTGGGGTGTTACAATAAGGGTGAAATAAGTGGTACAATGAAACCAAGCATATAAAGTCGATTAGTTATAGCTGAAAAAGAAGTGTCTGCTGAGTGGCTTCTGTCAAGAAAATATTTTCTACTAATGGTACTAGAATCTCAAGGGTGGATCAGTTGGGTTACCAACAATGAAAGACCCAATTATCCTCTACTAGTTCATGAGTTTTACCAGAATTTGAGTATAAAACTAGATGAAGCCGAGGCAGAAAAAATGAAATCTGCGGTAAAAGGAAGGGATGTAGCTTTTTCATCCATAGAATGGGCTGAATGCTTTGAGGTACCTCATGAAGGTGTCATTGCTGACTATCCTAGTAATATTCCACCTTTATAAAAAAATTATATGATGATTATCTGAAGGAGCTGACTGGAAAAAAATAATCAACAAGGATTGATGCAAATGATCTTGAATGAGAAGTGAGACTAAGTTTTAAGTTCAAACAGCATCAAATCTATCCACGGACGGGGGATTTCAATACTGTGAAATATCATGATGTCTTCTGAATATTTTTGTTGAAACATGTAATAAATTTGAATCTGTGTAGATATCTCATGGTATATATTTCTGATTTTATTAAGACATCTATGAAGTACATCTGCATATACTATTTGAGAATGATTTCTTTCATGCAAAAACAATAAGACTGTGTAGAAGATGGAGATGAAATGATGTCTTCTTATAGTGGTTTTTGTATTCATAAAGTCATTTGTAAAAGGATGAAATCTTTAAGAACCAACAGAAGAGATGTTGGGTAGGAGATGAAGAAAGGTAATATGAGGAGTTCAATCTGATTGACCATCCTTCATGACCAGAGGACCATGTTGATCCCGGTCTTAAACCAGGAGAAGTTCCTATCTATTCTGATGAGGAAGCTGATGCTGAAATGACTAGGGAAGAAGGATCTCCTTTCGATGATCGGGGTGATCCTGATATTGCTGAAAGTTCAAATAAAATGACTTAAGGACCTACTAGTACACCTATGGAATTACTTTTAAGAGAAACTATTCTAGGTAATGAAGAAGAAGAAAATGAAGTTAATGGAGTTGAAGGTTATGTTAGAAAATCAAATGAGGAATTTGATGATGATAATGATGATAATAATGATGATGGTGGTGGTAATAATGGTGATGGTGGAAGAAAGGTTGAGCATGTGAGTGACTCTTTAAATGTATGACAACAAATGATCGATAGATCCAGTGAGGAATCTGTTCATGGGGATGGTGATGTAATTTAGCCTGATGGTCAACTGGCTGATGATCATAGAGATACTAGACATGAGGACAGATCACTCCATCACAATGGGGAAAATCCAGAGATCATCCAAGAATTGAATGATATTGTTTCCACTGGCCAGGAAGAAGAAGATAGAGTTTCACTTCCTATAATTGAGGAAGTACCTGGTGAATTTGAAATAGCTGGAGCTCAGGTAAAACATGAATATCAGTTGGTTCATGTCCCAAGAAAAGAAATTATGGCCAAAGAATAGGATGTGTAAATTGATGATGTTGATGTTATCCCACAGCCTCAGAGAAGAAGGGTAAGAATATATATCGTTGATCCAATAGATTGGACTTGTTCTAGAGAGTGGAATAGTAATCCAGGATATATTTTTCTTGGTTTTGATTATGACTCAGATGAGGAAAGGGTACCTCCTCCTCCTGTTCCTCAAGTCCATGTTGATCCCGAACCTGTTGAATCTATTCCTCTAGAAAGATCCCCACCTCCATAACCTATTGCTCAATCAATTCCCAGTGACTATGTCACCAAGGCTGATTTGGAAAAGTTTAAGAATGAGATATGTGAGTCTGTGATCACTTTAGTGGGATCCAAAAATTAGTCCTCCACCACAATAAGTATCTTATATGCTGATGCAACAAAGATTGTAGGAATTGGGATTCAGGAGATTCAACCAAATCTTATTTCTATAGCAGAACCCATTATGAGACATAATACTTTGCTGATAGAGGAAGTGATAAAGATGAGAAATGAGATGAATTCCTTAACCTCGGACCTAAATACCTCCTTTAGTGGTGTTCTGTAAGTTATTAGGTACTTGGTAACTCATCTACTCAGCATAGATTTGAATAATGTGAAAGAATAGCTTTGAAAAATGATGGTTGGCCCATCAATTTGCAGGAGTGGAAGATGTGTTACTACTGAAATGGATTCTCTCAAGGGTGTGATGATAGAAGAGATTAAAAAACACCAGATTCCTTCAGACAATGATATCTGTGACAAAGTACATCGGAATACAGATCTTTTGAACATTATGGTCAGATTGTTAACCTATGAAGCCTCTGCAGCTCAGAAAGAAATTCAGGAAAAAGAGGATATGTATTTCACTAAAATATATACCAAACATGAACTCATCAACAGTTTCAAGTTTCTGGAAGAAAATCTTCGAATTGCCCCAGTCATAAAAGAATTGAAGAAGAAATTTCTACAATTGAAAGAGTTTACACCTTTTCTGAGTAAATTTATGGAGAATAAGGATGACTTTGAAAAGGAAATGCAATATGGAGCAGAAATCATTAATGAATTCATCAAACTGCTCAAACCACATCTGCATGTTCATGCATAGGCTATTGGGTTTTCTCCAAATACATCAATTGGTATATCATCTCGACCTCCCACTCCAATGACTGTCTCTCAAGATATTACTTATATTCGACCGATCATTACTGAGCAATCTCCCAGTCGTTTGTTGTCAAAGAGAAGGCCTGCCCTTGCAGCAACGTTTCCAACAGGTCTTGCTCTGCCTAGTGTTGTAATCAGATCACATCCATCCTCTGCCACTCCCAATCCTTATTCTTCTCCATGGGATCCATCTAACAAAGGCAAAGCACCACTGCATCCCAAGCCTTCTTGATTGGTTGTTTCTTTTTGATAGTTATTTGGACTTTTTTTAATCTCGTACTCTTATGACATTGAATTATAATTCTTATGGGGTCTTTATTTTCTCTTATTTCCCTTTACTGCTTTTCTCTTTTTGTTAATCCCAAAAGGGGAAGAAATTAAGAATGGAATATAAATTAACGATGGAATATAAATTAACGATGGAACATACACTCTTAAATCAAATTATTGAGGGGGTGATTAGTTTTTACTAAATTATATTTCACATCTATCTATGTCAAAGTTATCATTATTATATTTATATTGGAATTTATGCCCTAATTTTTGATTATCAAATAGGGGGAGATTGTTGGACCCTCCATGATATTGTAGTTTTCGTAATAAAAAATTATTTCAATATACTGATTCTACTCTTTAATGCAATTTTAAAATCTCTTTGTGAATCAATTTTTTCATACAACAACATATAATTTAATAATTAAATTTATTTTATGTCATGATTCAATATGTTTACTTGTTTATTTTTTCATATACATAGATTAACAATTCGTCCTATAATGGTATATTCATGATAGATTCTTCATAATCTTTTTCGAATTCCCTGAAACTGAAGTTCGACAAACCGAAGTCAGCACACCGAAACAGAAATTCGACTCATTGAAGTTCTACAAACCGAACTCGACACACTAAAACTGAAGTTTTAATCACCGATGTTCGACAAACTAAAGTCAACAAAACGAAACCAATGTTCGACTCACAGAAGTTTGAGAAACCGAAGTCGAAACACCGAAATCAATGTTCGACTCACCGAAGTTCGACTCACCGATGTTCAAAAAAATGACGTCGACACATCGAAACCAAAGTTCAACTCCACAATGTTCGACAGACTGATGTATGAAAGACTGATGTAAACACACTAACGATGACTGACCAATGTTATGAAACTGGAGCTGAGAACCCAAATATGATTCATCGATTGATATAAATAACTATTTCCATTTTAATTAATTAAAATTTATTTCTAACGGTCGTATGTAGACAAATTATTGTTTCTGTAATTATTTTTGTTGTCTTTCGGTGTATCCATACACAAGTACAAGGAACATGCATGTGCGAAGATATATATGTCTAGTGGATAATGTAGTATAAAAGTTCGTCATATTTCACGTTAAAGAGAAGATAATAGTAGTACATGCTGAGACACAGACTCTGCAAATATGAAAAGTGAATAAATAAGCGCTTGAAATTACAAAAAGTCTTTAACAATCTACCTTCTCCAAAAAAGAATTCAATATACATCGAGACATTAAAGAGATGGACATTATCACTCCCTGTAGTGGGATTACAGAAACATTGATACTATGTTCTGAAGACAACTTCGAGAAGAAAACTCCAATACCATATTCTAAAAATTCATTGATTTTAGATCCTTACATTACAACACCCAGAAGAGCCTTACATCCCAATACCTAGAGATTTCATAACTCAATTCTCATCCTTAACTCTGTTGTGTTTTATACATTCTATTTGAGGACTGTGTATATTTTATTGTATAACACACACTATCTCATGAGTATAGCTAGATGATATCAAACTATACCCATACTCAATCACTTATTACATTTTGTTTCCAACGAATAATTGTGGTAGAGGTCAAGTGTGACCTGTATGGCCGGGTGTGCTATTTTAAACCTCGATACAGGGTGTGGATCAAAAACTATATTTATATAAATATATTGGTGGTAGGTGATCACCATATGGATAGTATTAAGTCTCTCCTTCTGACCGAAACTCATTTTTACATTTTAGTTCCAATCTTCAATTACTCTTTTTTGTTTTATTTGTTTCTTATATTTTCCAAAACATAAAACTATTTTTTTACACTTTGATAGTTATTTTTGGTTCATGTGTATGTATTTGGTTAAATCTGTAGACTTGTTTCAAAATTTTTATTGGTGTTCTACACTGATCCATTTTAGGAATAATCTCCCTTTGAAAAACTGGTTGACCAGTCGAACATTTACATTTCTACTGCCTTAATTAACTAGGTAGTTTTTGAAATTGGGGGTTTTCTTAACCATAATTTTTTTAACATAAATTTTAATTGAAACTCCAGTCACCCCCCTCTTGAGTATCCACTCCAACCAATAGGATTACTAAGGGTTCTTGGCACCCATGTGTGCATGGGTACATATTTCCACCCACCGAAGAATGGGTAGTAGAAGAATACCATTCAGGCACTAGAGGACAAGTGGATGGTATGTTTTATAGACTTTAGTGGTATATGGGAAAAGATATTATAAATTATAGAGTTTCCCTACAAAATTAGTTATAAGGTTATGATTCATATGGAACTGTTTGAGGCATTTTATCATAGATCATATAGATCACTATTTGTTGGATGGATGATGGAGAATTGGAATTTTTTGGACAAAGTCTCATGTAATAGATGCCAGAACTAGTTTAGTGGATTCAGGAAAACATGGTAACAACTCATAGTTGGAAGAAGTCACATTTAGATCGGTATCATAGATCTCTTGATTTTTTTGGTGGGTGATCATGTGTTTCTTTAGGTGTTTCCTTGGTTGGTTCACCATCGGATTTGGAAATTAGTTACATTGACACCTATGAAAATGGTTTCATTTGAGATTTTAGAGAGGAATGAGTAGGCGACATACTAATTGTCTCTTCTTAATCGATCTAGATTTTTTGAATATTACCATTAAGTGTCAAATATTCTGCATTATAACCCTCCCCCATCTCACATGATTGATGTTGTGGATGTTATGATTGAGGTTTATGTGCATTTTGAACAACATTTTGTTCATATTGTAGATTGTAGTGAAATGACTAGTGGGTCAATATTGTTTTATTGGTCCCGATTCTTATTACCAATTTATTCATCAATAAGAAACAGATGAAAGAGAGAAAGATATATGTGATCAATGTCCTAATCTATTTTTTTGGAATCTCATTGATTCTTGGATGTATAGCTCGAGGAATGGCCATTCAAAAGTTGGAAGGTTCTAATTCCCTAGACTATGTGGAGGTATGTTATTCTTTAAATTATCCTTTGAATATCTTAATTATTCCGAAGTATAAATTTAGTGGGATTATAAAGAATATCATGAGTGTTTTAGTGGTTCGAGTAACAAAATAAAAGTAAATTGGGAAAACATGTGCATATTCTAAGGTTGACATAGAGTTAAAGTGAATAGTGTTAGGTGAAGGGACTAATTGTGTGACCTTGAATATTGGAAATTCACATGGTTGGTGGATTGTTTTTCATGTTGTGCATGGCTGCCTATGTAATAGGGTGACCTAACCTCACTTGGATAGAGACAAGCAGATGGTTTGTATAGGGGTTGGAAAACATTATATCCAAAACCATTGATCATTAAAAATAATGAATTTATAGTTTTCTCCAATCGGAATTTTCTGTATCCCACAAACTTTTATCCATATTTCTTCTTCCTCTGGCCCTAGTAACAATCCATTTTGACATATGATTATCAAGGTGTGATCTCTTTTGATTCTTGGTTGTCTGGGGTGTCATTGGTTGGGGATCAATGCTCGAGGTAAGTCTAACGCTCTTGGTTATAATATTTTCGAGATTAGGGCCTGTAGATTTTTTCATTTTCTTCTGAAGCCCTAAAACATTCTTTTTCTTGTGGATACTACGTTTGGGAATCATGGGGTGCTTGAATTCGAATCCAAGACCATGATTAAGGGTGTGCTATTATTTATATTTTTGATGGGTGGTCTATCTGTTTTATACCATAGTTTTGTTGAATATGTTTTCTGGTTTGGATATGATATTTCTTCCCTCTTAATGTGTAATTGATTCCCTTAGTGTGTTTTTTCAAAATAGTTGACTAATTGATTATTTTGACCCCTCATGATCCCTATGGGATTAATTAAGATAAATTAGACCATATTGGGGCCGACCATGGGGTGCATCAAAAATCATGAACATGTTAAATTGAACTGTTGAGCCTAGTGTTTCATTCTGCTGATATAAAACCTATGATACATGTTTTGATATTTCAGTTTTAGTTACAAAATTTAACTAGTAGTGGTAGTGTATTGTTTTTTTAAGAGCATGAGCGATTGTTTAAAATTATGTGAAAAAGGATTAAATTTTTTAATATGAATGTTCCTAATGGATTATGAATTTTAAATTTAAATTCATAATTAGATTAAGGAATACGAGTTCATTAATGAGATTAATGTTATAAAACCTGTAAAATTGTGGTATGTGTAAATTGGTTAATGTATGGCCATTGCTGAATTTTCTAAATGGGTTACGGTATGGAAAGTGAAATGGGATAAGTAGTCTATGTGATATAAATGGTACGTATGTAAATGTGTTTTAGCTTGGTATTATGTTATATGAAAATTAATAAGATTTGTGATTGTAATGCGTATTGATTATTTAGGGATTTTGATGTGGTATATGTTGTAAATGGATAAATAATCATGTCAACATGGCTTGGTTGATTTAGGATATTTCACATGAGGTTCTACGCCCATGGGAAGGTTAGACACAAGCTCTAAACCCCATCCCACAATGCATGGGTATAGGATGGTGATTGAAGCTCTATACCTCTAACGATTGCATTTATTGAGGCTACCTAGACTGAGTATCCACAGTATGTGTGATGAATTTTGTCATGAAACATTTACCACTAATGAGTTAGGAAGATTCATTTATTCCCTTATTCTATATAATTGATCATCATAGGGTGTTGTGTGAATAATGTAAATTCCTAACCCATAAAACATTTGATGGTAATGAATTTTGTAATAATGATGGTATAAGTTAGGATAATGGCACGGACAATGGCATTTGATAAAGTTAAAATTGTAACTAATAGAACCTGATTGTCTTTTGGTATACCTTATCATTTTTTTAAAACATGTGTTGAACATTTATTTTGACTATATATCTTTTAGAAACCATTGGTGGTGGCCTATTTAGTTTTACTCACACACTCTTCTAGCAGACATTGGGTACCAGATTATACATCAATGTTCTAGCTCAGGACATGGGAAAATCCCATGTTCTATGATGTTAAGTTGGGCTAGGGATATCCATGGATGAGGATATATACATAGAGTTAAGACCCATTTGTGGATTCATATGTTTTCATTATTTGTTTATAATATAAACTTTTAGAACTATTAGAATGAAAAAGAATATTTACTAGTTTTTTGAGGTTTATACTTGGATTTGGGAATTGGTTGGTAATGCATGTTGTGGTTTATTGATAATTCCTTCCTTTATTTATCTTGTTATATGCTGTGTATTACTATGTTAAAGAGGGTATACACTCCCTATGTGATCTATTAGGCCGTCAATTAATTTCATCTAACTATGGGGTATGGGGATTCATGCTTGAGGTCTTGTCACGACTCAACATAGGGCACCAATGTTGGGGCTTCCAACATCAAGACATTAATTTGTTTTTCATTTTTCTATATCCTCAAATTATTTTCCACCCAAATAATTAATCATGAAACAAAATTTTTCCCCTTTATATATTGTAATATCCACTAGTAAATTTAATTAATAAACAATAATAATGTTGAAACATCCACCCACTCATTCATTATATGGTTATAATTAATTTCATTAAAGTATATCTGGTACTATCTGGGTTTATAAACCCACTGATCATAGATTCAATGATGTTAATATTTCCTGAAAATCTATTTTTGAAATTATTAACATCCATCATTTAATATCGCACTTTTATGTTCCATAATTTATCTTTCATAATGATAATGACAAAAAAAAATTATTTGATGTCATTCGACGTGTTCTGATGACTAGAGTTTTTTTGACATCACAACACAATTATTGTGGTTGTACCACTTTTGTATCACAATGAAATGAACTATATCATTTATTAAATTAAATTTCATTGATGTGGATCTTGTGATTCTAGTGGTCCAAATATATTTCACCTACACTATGTTTAAACATTGGTTTACAAACTCAACTTATAATCAACTCTACATTTGATCTATAAATCATTCAAAAAAATATCTTGATTCAATATTAGTATACTTCCAAAAATATCATTAAAACAACAACGATAAGAACATGCACCACCTAAAAAACATCATCCATTTCCATAATAGATTTTAAATAAAACCCTTTTTTTATCATTATCTCTCAATGAACATTGATCTCAGTTTTAGCATTACTTCTGGTGATGTTACTTCAAAGTGTGTACGTAGGGTAATGTTTTAGCGAATGATTTCTTTAAAATTATTTATTGGGAAAAATCATTAGTACATCTTCGTTCAAGTTAATTTTTTTATATTACTTTTCTAGAAAATAAATATTATTAACTAGTTAAATAGGAAAGGCATAAATGCCATGAAATCCTAATAAATCATTACATTATACCCCTATAGTATATTCTTATGATCTATATGAAAAAAGAAAAATCTAAAAGAAAAATATTTATATGTAGAAGTTCATCATACATTACATAGAGACAAAAAAATTTGAACCTATTTTATGATTTGATTTTATTATTATTCCTATTACCGAGAATTAATCATCTTCTGGTAATATTTTTTTGGGAGCCTTTAACTATTTTAAATGAATAATTTGAAACTTTTTGTTAAATGTTTTAGTTATATTTCACTCAATCATGAATCATTACATTTGAGGCAATCACAATTCAATGGGTTCTTTAAAACTTCCATTATACATTGAAATTGTTGTATATTCTAATTTAATGCATCTTCAGTACTGTACTAATGCTTGAAAATCTATTTAATAATCATATGATGAACATAGTATTTTAAGATAGAATATTCTCCATGAATGAGTCAGGCATCCATAACAATCATATACATCACACAAATTCTTTACATTTGTTGAAATCATGTATAAAATATTCCCCCAATCGATTGAAATCATGTACAATACTTCATTATCTTCATTTGATATGTTCATCATATATTCCATCCATACATGTTCATGAAATTTATGTCGACTATAAAACTATATTAATTCCCCTCCCCGAAACCAATTTCTCTCTTATTCTCTCATTACATCTCAGAAATTTATGGGCAAGGATCTATAAGCCTCTTTCATTAGTGAATTTACACTAGAAAATTTGTGTTTGGATTTTTTTTAAAGGAAATATCAAACAAAATTGAATTTCCTAATTTATTAGTTCCGTTTTGTTTGTTGTATTAATTTCTAATCATTTTCATTGAATTTAAACAAAATTATTATATTAATTGGATGGGATTTACAATTTATTAATAGTTAAACGTCATGATAAATTATAAAAAATATTAGAAGGTCAGTAAATTCGTATTAAAATAATTGAATTATAAAATTATTTTAATTTTTAAAAATATAAATTTTCATTTCTTGTTATCTTATTTATAAATTTTTTAATTAAATTTTTTTAGTGTAATTTTATATTTTTTCTAACATTTAACTAAAAAAATTCTATATTTTTAAACCTGAATTTTTATCTACTACGAGAGTAATATTTTTGTATAAAAATAAAATATTACTTTCAATTAAATTTAATCTATTTAAATAAATAATATACAGTAAAAATTGTAATTTTGTTCAATAATTGTTTTACAAATAAAGATAATGATAATTTAGTTAATACAAGTTAAATAATATAATATAAAGTCTAATGGAATTGAATAATTTTATTTTAAAAAAATCATATATATTATCTGATTTCAAAACATTTACTTAAAATTTTAAAAATATATAAACATAATATAAATAAATCATAATATAAGTATATTAATAATATAATAATCATTAATACTAAAGAAATAAATAATTGAAAAATAGAAGAAAATTATTTTTCTAAAAAATAAATATAATATTTTTTTTCATTATAATATAAAAAGATTTCATAAGCATATTATGTAAGTTTGAAATTATAAATATAATATAAGGAGATATTTAAATAAATTATTCACTAAATAAGATATAACATTAGGTAAAATAAAATGATTCTTTTCAAAGTTGTCATTTTTTCAATAAAAGTACTATAATATTAAAAAAATATAAAAAAAATTTCTTTAATATTTAATATTTCAATGTTTGAAAAAAAATATTATTATATCATTAATTTAATTAGATAATATTAATATCTATATAATTAAATTGTAAATTTTTCAATTAATAAAATACCGATTAATTAGATATAGCTAAATAAAAAGTAATAATGTAAATCTAAAGAATTACAAAAAATTTAAAAATTACCTAAATATTATATAATTATCAAACAATACTAAGATATAATAATAATTTAATAAAAATATGATTAATAAAATTCAAATTATATAGATTTTTATAAATTAATAAATTTAAAATATAATTACAAGAAATAAAAAATAAAACTACAATCATAATTATAGTTCTTGAAATACATTTATTTATCAATTTCATTTTAAAAATAAATACAAAAACCTAAATTATTTATTGAATTTTTGAATTTTACATTGACGTTGTGTGAAAGTTTTTTTATACTTATTTAACCAATCAAGTATTATATTATGTTCAATAATAGTTAAAAAATAATTAAGTATAGTATTTTTATATAAAATTTGATTATGATAAATTTAAAATATAAAAAATAAATAAATGAAACAAGTGATTTACAATATATAAATTTAAAAATAATAAATAAATACAATAATAAATAAATTATTATGCATAAGTGATACTAAAAAATTTAATAATTAATGAATAGTAAAAGATAAATTAATGTTAAGAAATAAAAAATAAAATAAAATTAAAAAAAGGGGAATTTAAAAATTCAATATATTTATACAAATGTAGTGATTTAAATATATTTCTTATTAAAAACTATGTATTAAATTACTCTATGTCGTTATATTTTAGTTATTGTTATTTTCACAGAAAAAATATGGTGATAGAAAATAAACACTAGATATTTTTATAAGATCATGGTTGGAAAAGTCAATGAAAAAATCTAAATTGTTTTTATTATAATTTTATATCGATTGTTGGAATTTCATATATTTTTCATACTGAATTTTAAATCCAATATATATTTCAACATGTTCAATTAAGATTTATTATAATTAATTTTTTCACGAGAGGTTTCAAATAAATAATATTTTTGTTGTTTAATTTCTATGTTTTTATTTTCATGTAGAATATGATTATTGGAATCAAAATGTGAATTTTATTTACGGGGGATTGATATTTTTGGGGTCTTGATCAATTAATGCATCAAAATGTCGTACCTAGTATTTTGGGGATAACATTTCAAGAAATATATTTTCATAATGATAACTTGAACATTGAATCAGTACCACGTCAATTTCACAATGTGCTAAAATCTACTAAGGAATCCTTATATCATAAATGAAATATAAGAGATTATTATTTTATTACAAAATTTGGGGAATTATAATTATATTTTTGAATATATAATAACTTCTTTGACTGACAATAAATGGTGAAATGATATTTTTAGAAATTCATTGTCCTTAAATTTTTCTATCAATGATACAGTTTTTTGTGATTTGTTTCAGAATTATCAATGATTAATATATGTCCAAGTGGAAAATACATATTTTATTTTTATAATTACTGTTTATTTAATTTTACAAATTTTGAAAGATAATATAACAAATACATATAATATTATAAAACATGAGTTATTCCAATATTATAGTTGAGAGATACTCTAATTACATATTGACTTCAAAGTGTGTTTTTGCATCACTACACAAATTCATTCATGAAATTTTATTCATCAAATGTTATAAAAAATATTATCTGAAAGGATCCTTGTAATTTTGAATCATGGAAACACATTGATCATGTGAATGTTATTTTTAGTTTAGAATTCTAAAATAATAAACTGGATAAATCTATTGAATATTTTTAACTTTTTTGTTTATAGTTGTATAGGAATAGATACCCTGTACAACCAATAATTACATGATTTAAAATAATTTACATACATAAATTTTTATGATCAATTCTTATTTGTGTTATGAGGAATTCATAAAAACATGTACATTAAATTTGGAATTCCAATATACAATCCCTATTTTTTTCACAAGAATGTATTTCTAAATTCAAACTCATGATTCATTAAGAAAACATCATTATAATTTGTGATGAGTAACCATAGAAGAATCATTGCCATTTTTATAGTTCCTACACAACTTTATATTTAGAAAATTACTTAAGACCATGGTATTGAAAATAAAATCTCAGTGAGGGGTATAAAAATAAAATAATTCTATTATTCTAGTAAAGAATAGGAAAACACATTGATGTTTTTACCTTATTAATAGTAAAACATTTAAAACATTAATAAAATATATCAACATGAGAAAAACCAAATTTCTAAATAAAGACCTTAAAAAATAAAAAAACATGGGAAAACCATGAATGATTAATTAAAACAATTTATTGAATAACAAACCATTTTCATATAAAAGTACATAAATAATTTTTAACATAAAAAATTTAAAATATTTTAATAGAAAAACTTTTTAAATAATAATATATGTAACCTTGACAATTTTATTCTTTTTAAATGTTCAATCATCTTTACCACATTCTAAAATAACTGAATCATAATTATTTTAATTGAAAAAACATACCTGTATATCTCTCTTATTTGTCGCAAATGTTTTCTATTCATTCCACAATGCATTAGAGATATTTATCTAGCTCACCTATAATAATGAGATATATCGAGCTAAATTTCCATCAAATATAATAAACAAGTACCATATCATTAATAAATAATAATCTTCTATTTTCATCCAAAATATTTATAAAAACACATTGGAACTCTTAAGATAAGAACAATACATTTTAATATATAAATATAGAGATATATCCATTATCAATGAAACATCTTAAAAATAGAATATTTTTTAAAAATAGGAAATTTATTTCACATTAGAAAAAATTAAAATATGTTTTTAATAATTCAAATGAACATGAATTTTTTTTGATACATTTGATTCATAATTTTTGAAATTCATAAAACAATAAAATTATCATTGATGTGGATAGGAAAACATTTAAAATAATGTTTTAAAGGAAAATAAATTAATTCAAAATTAACATCAAATCCAAATAATATTGAATGATATAATATAAAATGGACATGTAAAAAAATTAATATTAATAAATTAATAATAAAATAAATTCATATAGCTGTATATATTCCGCACATAATAAAAAAATGTGGTCAAAATGGCCTAAGTCTTAATGAATATACATTGGGATGATAAATCCATTTCCTCAAGTCCAACTAGCCACATATATTATTTAACTCTTATATAATATAATATATTAATTAATTACAATAATAAAAACATTATTCATTTTATAACTATATAGAACTAACCTTAAACATTACATATTCTTGAATTAAAGGGATAATTAACATTTAGTATCATTTCAGGTTTAGAGTTTTTGAGATTTAGGTCATAACATTTACATAAAAACATGAATATTACATGTATACAATTCTACTATGTATCTATTTTTTTCATAAATAAACTCTTCAAAAAAATTCATGTCTAGTTCCATGTTTTAGATAGAAAGTCATTTCCTATATCTCATCCTTGACCCTATTCATATTTATGTCATGTGAAAAACATTTCAAAACATGGGATGAGCATGAAAAACTCATAAAGGGTTATAAAATAAAGAAACAAATCATTAGTCCATCAATTATACAAAACATAAACTATTTAACATACCTCATGAAATCATATTATTTATGAATAACAAATATAAAACATAAATCATATAGGTAACTTGTGGCATCCATATCATACATACATTGTAGCAATTTCAACTACGCATGGTGTTACATTTGGAATACCCATTACAGTTAATTCCCTAAATCTCTTAGGAGAAACATTCACATTTACCTCTATCATGATACCTAATGCACTAGAGAGATATCTCATGGTCACCCACCCCGGGTTTATCATAGAACCACCCATATAAGTAAAAAATTCTCAAGTACCATAACATATTTTTAACACATAAAATAAACATAATGGAATGATAAAATTTCCACTTTTTAATCACAATATATCATTTAAATATATTGACATAAAAATGAATTATCAAAATCATTTTCAATACCAAAATATGTAAAATAGTATATTTTATTTATTTTCCTTTTAAAAACATTACATCTTGTTAAAAATCCAAAGATCAAGTAATACTCGTGGCGGCGGAATGGTCATTGTCACCACATACGTTAAAAAAAATTCTATTTTTTCATTTAGTAAAACACTTCATAGAAAAATATTCCCTTTGAATGAAATTAAAATTCAATGGTGTTTATAATGCGTATAAAAGAAAATCGTGTATTAAAACCAAATATGCCTCAATGAAATGTGTGATTTAGATGAAGTGCCTTACATCTTGTCCTACATGACACATTTGTCCTTTACTCTCCTGAATAATAAAAATAAGTTAATTTCTACTTTATGAAGAACCTTTTTCATTTTTATTATTCATTTTATATCACTTATTACTATGTTATATACTTTATTTAATCATTTATGTTTATAATTGTTGTTTTGTCGATATTTGATACTTGAGTCAAAAATGAACACCATATATTTACAAGTTGTCCATGTGTTCAATTTTCCATTATCTCCAAAATGATATTAATTATTTATATATCATATGTATCAAATATATATCCACTATATACATGTATTTATAATAGTACATAACATTTGGAGATAAGAAATGAAATGCACCGTTCATGGAGACGGTAAGCCATACGTACACATGATCACTACTTTCATTTCTATTTCATATTTTAATGGATATAAAACATAATGATACATAGGGATATAATAATTACAGTATTATATTATCTATAATATCATTATGTCCATCATTTTTCCTTCCCACATATTGCATTAATGAGTCATATCACTTTGAGGGGGTGGTAGTCCGTACTTCCTCAAATGAAATTATCGTGTTTACCCATAATGAAAACTATCAAGGTATGCTACAAATGAAAAATACATAAGCATAATGAAAACATAAACATAATGTATATCATATATAAATATAGTGCCATTATAATGGCCACCATGATAGGTGGTAGGAGATAATCGAACAATCAGTGTTTCGTGAGGTGTTAGTTTTTCATCCACAGAAACAGTATGCTCGACACCCATTACATGGAGGTGTGTGTAAATGTAGTTAGAATAATTCTCATAAAAATATCCTAGTATATTTAGGATACTGGTTTTCTTTGAAAATAATTGAAATAACAATATTTTAGGGGTTGGAGAAGTAAAATAAAGCAAAATAACTTAAGAGAAGACATTACCTTTTAAATAGGGTAACTCCCTTTGGCTTGAACCAAAAGGGTTTCTTGATGTGTTTTCTGCCTAAAGTAAGTCTTCTAGTATGAATAGAGAGATATTGGGAGCCTATTGGAGTAGATATTTTACGATCCAAAGGCTTGATAAGTGTGAGAAACAGGTTAGAAGTGAGGGATTTTTATAATGGAGAGGAGGGGCTCTTTAGGAATGCTTGAAACAATAATTTTATTATAACATCATCTTCATTTTCAAAAGTTCAACTAATAATTATAGTCTAATTTAAGATGACTCATGGTCTAAATAAAATCATCCAATAATAATTTGATAGGTTTTGAATATTGTTTTAATATTTATAATCTTATTTATTTATTTCATTTATTAATGAAGAAAATATTACATCATTATTGTGTCATAAATAATTTAATTTATATGATCTGCCAAAATTATAAAACAAATTCTAAGATTTGGGAAATGTTTTTATATTTCCAATGAATATTTATAGTCATAAATATAACTTATATTACCCCTTTTGAAAATTTATATACTAAAAGTTATTTTTTTATGTCATTTTTGACTTTACCTAAAATTAATTAATATAAAGTGTCATTATTACTCACATGTGGCCCCATGGGGTCCCAAATTCGACACAATGATGCCCATGGTTGGATATGTATCATCCAATAGGATTAGGGAACATGTTAGGGTAATTTTATATTATTATAATATTATATTTTACCCTTATTTACTATATTTACATTTTAATCATGGTAAATAAAATATTTACTATAGAAAATTTTTAAAATGTCTAAAAATAAAATTTACATATTTAAAAATTTTTACCTACTCATTCCAAATATGGAGTACAATTTTTTAAATTGAAATCACATAAGTGGGAAAAATTAATTTAAAATCAATCCCCATTATCTAAAAAAAGTGTGTTCTTAAGAAATAATAACTATCAAAATATTGACACTTGTTTATGTCCAATTTCAAAGTGAAATTAATTCCAATGTTCAAAATTGTATTAAATAGTAAAAATATATTCTAATTACACTTTATAACCAATTAAAAATATAATCTAACCATATAAATAAATTATATTTAAAGGGACTTTTGGTTTCAAATACAGTATTTTTCACTATTCATTAAAAAATGAACTTTATCAGAAAAATACCAAAAATTTACCCAAACTAAATTTTTATGATCTGAATATAAATTATAATTATATTTTGTCGAATAAAATATATATGAATGACCAAAATAATATTTATATAGGGTTCTCCATCAAATGGTCGTAAATCGACCTTTTAATGAATATTAGAGTATTTATGCTTTGATTCATTCACATTTTAAGCCACTAACATTTATTGGATAAATGTAAAAAATTCAAACATATATAATCATATTATAGTTAGTTCTATTCATTCTCATCCATACAATGGCTTGGCGTTAACTACCATTTAAAATAATAATATTATATTATTAACTTGCAATATAAGATTTCAAAGAAACTCGTTGTAGTGTATTGGGTACACTATAGAACATAACATTCCCTTTACTGTAAAATTATATTTAATTCAAAAATATTAATAAACATTAAATTGTATTATTCATTATTTAATTGGGTTGGTACATCCTTCCCCCCTTTTCGGAATTGCGTCATCACAATTTTTATTCACTAATAAAATAAGTGGGGGTATTTATCCGTCATAACATTTTCAGATTCCCATGATTCCTCTTCATCCATATGATTTTTTCCACAAAACCTTTACTTGAAAATTTACCTTATTCAACAACACTTTCTCTATATAGTCAAGAATTTGGACTGGTTGTTCCCTATAGGATATATTCTCTGCCAACTAAACTACCTCTAGGGATAAAACATGAGATGGATCTGGAATATAAATTCTCAACCATGAAACATGAAAAACATTGTGTCCCTAAGATAAACTTTGGGGTAACGCCACTCTATACCCAAGTTATCCAACTTTATCCAGGATTTCATAAGGTTAAATGAACCTCGGACTCAACTTTCTCTTCTTTCCAAAACGCATCTCAATTTTCCATGGAGTAACTTTGGAAAGACATGATCACCTACCTCGAAAGATAGATCCTTCCTCTTGTTATCCGCATATCTTTTCTGTCTGCCCTGATCTATTCTCATTTTCTTCTAAATCAACTAATCTTTTTCTACCATCTCTTCTACCAATTCTGGTCTCATCAGCTTTCTTTCACCTACATCATCCAATAAAGCTGGAGTACGACAACACATTCAATATAACGCCTAAAATGGAGCCATCTGTATAATGGAATGGAAATTGTTATTATATGAAAATTTGACCAAAGAAATTTGTTGGTCCCAACTTCCCTAGTAATCCAGTGAACAAGCTCATCGCATATCCTCAAATGTCAGAATTGTTCGTTAACTTCCCATCTAATTGAGGATGAAAATACATACTAAAATGAAATTCAGCACCCAATGACTTATGAAGGCCTTTAGAAATGTTATAAGTAAACATGGGATCATGATCAGAAGCAATGGAGAGTGGAACACCATTCAACCAGACTATCTCTTAAACATACAATTGAGAATGTTGATCTAGAGACAATGTATCTAGAAGCGGTAGGAAATGAGTAGATTTATTCAATCGATTAAAAATAACCCAGATTGCATTGTTAACTCTTGATTCCATTGGTAATCTCACAACAAAGTCCATGGATATATTTTCCCATTTCCACTCTAGCACTAGTAATGACTAAAGCACCCCATTCAGTGACTGCCACTCTAATTTAACCTACTGAAAAGTAAAACACTTCCCAATAAAATCAGCAATATCACTTTTCATTACATCCCACCAGTAATACTCCTGATGATCTCCGTACATCATAGTACTACCAATATGAACTTAAAAATAGGGAACTATGAGAATTACATAACAACTCATTCTTCAACTGTGTATCACAAGGAACACATAATATTTTCCCAAACCCCAAAACAAAATCATTATCAAGGTTAAATTCATGCAACCTACCCTTATGAACCAACTCTAACTTTCTTTGTAACTCGCTATCTTCTTTCTGTGCTCACATAATTCTGTCTGACAGAGATGATTCCACTAACACCTGAAACAAAACTTAATATTTTCCGACACCAAAAACATCTATTACAAAGTTCATCAAATCAAAAACCTAAGGATCTCATTCCAAACATATAATGGTTAGTGAATCATTGATTTTTCGACTAAAAGCATCAGCCACTTTATTTACCTTTCCTAGATGGTAATGGATCATGCAATCATTATACATGAATAATTCCAAACATCTCCTCTATCTCATGATCAAATCCTTTTATGTAAAAATATACGTCTATCTTTTGTGGTCAGTATATATTTCACATTTCAATCCATAAAAATGATGACTTCTTATTTTTAAATCAAAAACAACATCAGCTAATTCCAAATAATGTGTATGGTTATTTAACTCATGAGGATTGAATTGACGTAAATCATAAGAAATTACCTGATTATTCTGCATAAGGACACAAGAAGTCCATTCAACTAAGCATCACTGTAGATAACAAAATCGCCATTTTTTTAAGGCATTTCCAAAACTGGAGCATTCATCAATCTTCTTTTAAATTCTTGAAAACAATTATCACATTCTTTGGTCCCGATGAACTTAACCCCTTTTCGAGTTAACTTAGTCATTGGACTCGATAACCTTGAAATTTGTTTTGACAAAAATTCGTTAATAAACTTCCAAATAAAGAATACTAAGATTATTGCTAATATTTATGGGTGGTATCCATTTTTCAACATCTTTTGTTTTAGTAGGAACAACAGTTATGCCATTTTTTTAAAAAATGTGACCCATGAATGAAATCTGTTGTAACCAAATCATACTCAATCTGAATTTCACATACAGTTTCTTTTTATTTAAGGTTTTCAAAAAAACCATTAAATTAATTTAATTCTACACTTTACTTTTAGAAAAAACCAAAATATCATCATTGAAAACAACAAGAAACATATCCCAAAACTCATGGAAATTATATTCGTAAGATCCATAAATACAGTAGGTACATTGCTTAACCCAAAAGGCATACCTAGAAATTCAAAATGGTTGGATCTATAACGAAACATGGTCTTTGGAATGTCTACTTCCTTTACTTTCAACTGTTGGTACCCCAACCACAGAACAATCTTTGAAAAATATTGAGCTCCCTCGAGCTGATCAAACAAATCATTTATAGGAGGCAAAGGAAACTTGTTCTTAATAGTGATGTTATTCAATTCTCTATAATCAATGAAAAGTCTCAATGAACCATCTGTTTTTAAAAAATAAGATAGGATCACCCCAGGGTGATGTGCTAGGTCGAATGAAACCTTTATCTAATAACTCCTGAAATTGCTTGATTAACTCTAAAAGATCAATTTTTGTCATTTGATAAGGGGGTTTTGAAATTGGTTTAGCATCAAGAACTATTTCAACAGTAAATTCATCTTTCCGATCAGGTATAACACAAGGAAAATAATTAGGAAAAACATAAAGGTACTCATTTACCACCAGAACTTCATTAATCTCAACAGTTATTTTATTTTAATCAATATGTTCAAGGTAACATTCATTTCCATCTTCTAATAGTTTCTCGACTTTCTTATATGTTGTCAAAAGTAAGGGTTCATTCTTGTACAGAAACTGAAAATCTTTCTGAAATGAAACCTCTTCAGCTCTGCTGTCAATCTTAGCATGATAAATAGAAATCCAATTCATACCTAAAAAAACAGCAAACTGTACTAGAGGAAAAAATTAAGGTTTGCAGGTATATTCATTCCGCACACAAGGAAAAAAAGGTTCTTATGTATTCTTAATGTCTCAATATTTTCTCCAGGTGTATTTACTATAAGTTCTATATTCATATCTTGAGATGGAATTCCCAATTAAAAAGAAATATTCTCATAAATGAAAGTCTGTGTAGTCCCTGAATCAAACAACACATTTGTATAATTTGAACAAATAAAAATTGTACCTGATACTACTTCATTTGATGGCCCAACATTTTCTGAAGTAGTTGCAAAGGATTTCACCACCCCTTTCTTCTTGTAGTATGGCTGCTTTCCCTCATTTGATTTATTTGTTGGAAACTCATTTTCATAATGACCCATTTCATCGCACTTAAAACATTTTACTGACTGTAAATCATATTTTGTATTACCATAACCTTGACCCTTTTTAGTAAAATAATGAGCTCTATGTCCCATTTTACCACATCAGTAGCACTTACTAGAATTCAAAATACAATCCCCATCATGCTTTTTACCACAATTTTTACAAGTTGTAAACTTATGTTTCTTACCATCAAAATTTTTTAAGAGTTCTTCCCTTTATCATGTCACATCGACCTCTTATTATTTTGTTTGTCAGAGAACAAATGATCATCGAAATACTCCATTTTCACCTTCCCCACAGAACGAACATGTTTTTCATAACTTTTGAACACACGAGAAGCTAAATACGGTCTATACTTTGGCTTTAATCTTAATTAAAAATTGTTTACTTTACTATCAAGATCTCGTATGAAATTTGGAGCATACAATGGGAGTGGAGGGAATTTTTCTTCATAAGCAGCCACTAAGTCATCCTCCTTCCTCAATTTTAGGAATTTCTTTTCCATCTTAAGTCGAACCGCCTTAGTAAAATATTTCTCAAGAAGCATACCATTGATTTCATCTCTATGAAGAGCATAAATATCTTAACTATCCCTAAAATTTTTCACCATCGACCACCACTGATCAACATCACCTTCAAAACGTTAAACAAAAACACTAACCTTTTTGTCTTCTGGATACCCCATGACATCAAATATTTTTTCCTGTGCTTTAATCCACCCTTCTACTAGCATAGGGTTAGATGATCCTCTGAATGATGTGGGATGTTGCTTCATTAAATGCTCTACTACTGACATGTTTCTCTATGGTTGATCTAGCTGATCTCATGCATGGAGACCACCACCATTTATATCTTGAATCAAATGTGTCGTCACTGCAACAAACTGCTCAGTTCTGATTCTGAACATCTCAGGTTGCTGATTAGGAAGGTTTTCTTCCTCCTGATGTCATCTTAGCATAGCTTCCATATTTCCTCTGTAGAGGAAAATTCTGAACATAGAAATATCTTAATCAAAGTAACAAGGTAATCTCTAAATGCTATATCATTTCAATATTAAAATAAATTAATTTATGGATATTAATTTAACAATACCCTATCTCCTAAATTTATCTAAACCAACCTCTAATACCAACTATGAGGACCCGACCTTAAAAATTTCATAGTCTTGAATAAAATGGATAATTCCCATTGAGGATCTTATTAGGATTTGTTTTTTAGATTATTAGGTCATAACATCAAGACATTTCTTTGATCCAATCCTTGACCATATTCATTTTTATGTCCTATGAAAGACATTTCAAAACATGGGACGAGCATAAAAAGCTTAGTAAGGGTTATAAAATAAATAAGGGAATATTTAGTCCATGAATACATACAAAACATAAACTCATTAACATACCTCATGAAATCATATGATTTATAAATAACAAATAGAACACGTAAATCATAAAGGTAACTTGTGGCATCTGTATCATACAAACATTTTTTCAATCACAACAACGTAGGGAGTTACATTTGGAATACACAATACAGTATATTCCCTAAATTACTTAGGAGAAACAATCACATTTACCTCCGTCAGGGTACCCAATGAAATGGAGAGCTATCTTAGGCTCACGCTCCCTAGGTTTATCACGGAACCACCCACACACTTAAACAATGCCCATGAACTATATCATATTCATAACACATAAAATAAACTTAAATGAAAGATAATATGTCTACATTCTAATCGGAATATATCATTTAAATATATTTACATAAAAAACAAGCATTATAAAAACTATTTTAAATACTAAAATACGGAAAAGATTATATGGTATTTCTTTTCCTTTTAAAAACATTACGAATTGTTATGGAATTCAAATATCAAATAATACTCACGATGGTGGAAAGGTCGTTGTCACCGCGTATGTTAAAAAGAAACATTCTTTTTTTCATTTAGGAAAAACCTTCGTAGAAAAATATTCCCTTATCCTGAAATCCAATGTCAAAGGTGCTTATAAATCGTAGTAATGAAAATTGTCTATTAAAACAAAATACTCCTTAATGAAACGATATTGAGATGAAGTCCCTTACCTCATATCCTACTTGACCAGTTTGTCCTTTAATATGCTAAATAATAAACTGAATATAATTTCTACTTGATTAGGAACGTTTTTTAGGTTTATTATTCCTTTTATATCACTTATTACTATGTTATAAACATTATTTAATCATTTAAGTAATTAATGGTCATTTTGTCGATATTTGGTACTTGAGTAAAAAATGAACATCATATATTTACAAGTTTTCCATGTGGTCAATTTTTCATTATCTCCAAAATGATATTAAATATATAGATATCATATATATCATATATATCCATTATATACATGTATTTAAAATATTATATAACATTTGGAGAAAAGAAATGAAATTCACTGTTCATGGAGACGGTAAGTCGTACGTACACATGAACGCTACATTCATTTCTATTTCAAATTTTAAGAGAATTAAAACATAATGATACATAGGTATATTATAATTCAAGTATGATATTATATATAATATCATTAACTCCATCCTTTATATGTACCACATATGGAATTATTGAGTCATATCACTTTGAGGGGGCAGTAGTCTGTACTTCCTGAAATTAAATTTATTACATTTAACCATAATGGAAACTATAAAGGTATGTTATAAATGGAAAATACAGAAGCATAAAAAACCTAATATATATCATATATAAATAAATTTCCATCATAATATCCACCATGAATGGCAGTGGGAGACAATCAAACAATCATTGTTTCGTGAGGTGTTAGTTTTCCATCCACAGAAATAGTATGTTCTTCACCCATTAGATGGAGGAGTGTGTAAGTGTAGTTTGAATACTTCTCATAAAAATATCCTAGTATATTCAGGTTTCTATTATTGTTATAAAATAATGGAATAAAAATATTTTAGGTGTTTTGAGAAGTAAAATAAAACAACATAACTAAAGAGAAGATGTTACCTCTAAATCGGGTAACTCCCTTTGGATGGAACAAAAATGGTTTCTTGATCTGATTTCTGCCTAAGGTAAGGCTTCTTGGATGAAGAAAGTGATCTGGGGAGCTTATTGGAGTAGAGGTTTCCTGAGATAAAGGCTTGATATAAGTGATAAATGGGTTAAAAGTGAGGGCTATTTATAAGGGAGAGGATGGTCTCTTTAAGAAAGTTTTGAACAATTATTTTATTATAATCTCATTATCGTTTTAAAAAGGTATACTAATCGTTAAAGTCAATATTATGATGGATCATGGTGGAAATAAAATCATACAATAAGAATTCAATAGGTTTTGGATATTTTTTTAATATTTATAATCTTATTTATTTATTTCATTTATTAATGAAGTTAATATCGCATCATTATTGTGTCATAAATTATTTAATTTATTTGACGTCAAAAAATTATAAAATAATTACCACGATGTAGTATGTCTTTTTAGATTTATAATTAATATTTTTAGTTGAAAATATAAGTTATAAATCCCCATGTATAAATTGATTTACTAAAAGATATTTGTTTATGTCATTTGTTTACTTTAAATTAATTAATATAAAGTGTAATTATTACTCCCATGTGGCTCCATGTGGTCCCAAATTCGACCCAAGGATGGCCATGGTCAGAAATGTATAAGACAATAGGATTAAAACACTTGTTAGAGTAATTTAACATTATTATAATATTTTATGTTATCCATATTTACTATATATAAATTTTTATCATGGTAAATAAAATATTTACTCAAGAAAATATTTAAAATGTCTAAAAATTAAAGTTTCTTATTTACACAATTTGGACCTACTGATTCCAAATAAAAAATCCATTTTTCTAAATTCAAAACATAGAAGTGGAAGAAATTAATTGAAAATTAATTCCCGCTATCAAAATAAAAAGCGTGTTTTTAAGAAATAATAACTATCAAAAAGTTGACATTTGCTTATGTCCAATTTCAATGTAAAATTAATTCTAATGTCCAACATTGGATTAACTAGTAAAAATTTATTTTAAATAAAATTTAGAACAAATTAAAAACATAATCAACCAATATAAATAAATTAAATTAAAATGATGTTTTTATTAAAATACAGTACTTTTCACTATTCATTTAAAATTGAACTTTATAAAAAAATACAAAAAATTTACAGAAAGTAAATTTTGATGTACCAAATCTAAAGAAGATTTTTTTTTCAAATATAAAATATATAAATGACCAAAACTAGATTTAAAGAGGGTTTCCCATCAAAAGGTGGTAAATCGACCTTTTAAAGAATATTATAGTATTTATGCTTAGATTCATTCAAATTTTAAGTGTCAAACTTTTATTAGATAAATGTAAATTTTTGTTACAAACATGTATAATCATATTTTAGTTAGTTCTATTCATTCATGCTAATACTATTCCTAGCATTAACTATCATTTAACATAATAATATTATATTATTAGTGTGCAATGTAAGATTTCCAAAAAAACTCGTTGTTGCATATTGGGTACACTATGGAACATATCATCCCCTTTAAAGTGAAATTAATATTTAATTAAAAAATATTAATAAAAAACCGAATGTATTATTCTTTATTTTCTTGAGATGTAATTATATCCTTATAATAATTAAATTTTTTACATTTATTATAGTATTTTATATAGTTATGAAGTCAATAATGTTCCTTTGATACGTTTTATTGACCCCTAGTTAATGATCCAAAAATAATTATGGATATTTATGGGGGAATAATGGATAATTGTTTCATAATATCCAGAATACTAATCTTGATACATTTTTAATATTTTAAAAAAATAAAATTTTAAAACCATAAATTTCGGATGATCATGAAAATTTTAAGTGCATCAATCCATGAAAACTATAGTCCATACGTAATAATGAATTTCATTCTCATTTATCAAGGAAATAAATAATAAATAGTGTCAATAGTATTAAAATTTAAATATTTATAGATATCTTAAAAATGTTATATTTATTAATTATTTTCATCCTTATGATACTTCTTATAAGGTGGAAATAAAATAACTTAATCACACTCATTCATGGGGGTGGAATTCAACACCTAAACATATTTAACATTACCAATAAACAAATAATGGAAATTATTAAAATAGAAGTAATATATATAAATTTTCAATTCATATTTATTTTATAATCATCATATATATTCACTTGTTCGTCATATTAAGAATCCATATGATCTAATCATGGATAATGAAACACAACTCGTTATGGAGGTGGTAGTTCTCACTTCCAGACCAATGATGTTTTTATTAACATAAGGTGGAAACTAGAAAAATAGGTTTGTAACATAATAATAATGATTTTTCTTATTTTTTCAAATAATAATTTTATTATTTTCATCATAGAAATGTAATATTATAAATTTTGAGATGAAGAAAAAACATGAATCACACAGTTAAGAATTATTCATCTTCTTTTGAAAACCTCTTTTTTCTTACAACTTATTAATCTATGTTTGGCCTTCTGGGAATACCATAACTAGTTTAACATGTGTGTGGATATTCTAGAGTGGTTTTGGTATTTATTTACATAGCATTAGCAGTAAAAAATATCTTGGAACATATGATAGGAGATGCGATTATATAAGTAAGTGGGTTACACACCTGTAATTTTTCAAGAAATGTATATATTATAATATATTTATACTTTGAAAGTGGCTCCAAAACAATAAAAATTATAATATAAGGAGATAAAGTTCTAAATAGAATCATATAATATTAATTCAGATAATATGTTATTGTTTTTTCACATACTTTTTATCTTAATAAACTTTATTTACCCACTACTGTAGAGCTCCATTTTTATATGGATTCAATTAATAATGAGAAAAAATAAAATTAAAATAATTACTAAATATTAAAATCAACAGTCTAAATAAGTAATCAATTTTTCATTATTCATGTACTTTAAGTATCATTAATTACTTTTAATTCATTTTTGCAAAATGTATCAAATTAAATTTAGTAATCTTCTTAATCATAAAAACAAAATGATACCTATAGAAAATATAATTTTGATTACTGTAGAATTATTTATACCATGTTTAATAAAAATGTTATTATTTTACAATAAAAAGTATGTAAAATTTTATATTAATTAATTAATAGATTTAATAAAAAAAATTCACTTTTAGAAAAATATATATTATCAATATATTTCAAAAAAACATGTATGCCTCAAACTATTATGAAATAACATATTTAAAAAGATATATCAATTTTTAGTACATAATTTATATTCAATCAACAAAATTATATACCAAAACATCTCATACAAGGATATTACATCTTTTATATTAATATTCATTATAAAACATAAGAATCCACACAAGAATTAAATTAATCTAGTGAATTTAATATCATTAATACAAAAAAAAAGTAGTTTACATTTTAACAAAATAATCATAAAATAAATTATTCATGAATATGATCCTTTTTATTTATATAATACGTAATATATTTTTCTTAAACTCAGGAAATAAAAAAACTAAGAAATTTTGAGCTCAGATGCATATTACGGATAAACAATGATGGTATCAATGGTCAAATAGGAATGATATGATCATGGGGTATTAGAACATATCATTATATTTTAAAACCATAACTTTTATAACAATGAAAATATACTTGATTCCTAATATATATCTTGTAAGTTCATAAGATAATAAATATACAGTTATCGAAGAAAATAATCCATTAGATCATAACATCATATTAAGTAATGTATTTGTTGAATATATATAATAGTTGTTAACATCTATCATGTCTACCCACTAAAATTTCCATAACATGTTTTGTTTGAGATAACCACCCATGTACCAACATAATTCATTGGATTACCTCTCATTTTCCCTATTTTGAGCATAAGATAACCTCCCAAGTTCCCTTTTACATCAATCTTTGTGTTAACCTCCAATGTAAACACGTTTTTTGGAATGGGTTAACCTCCAATGTTTTCACGACCCCCTCCCACCAAATATGCCCCTCCTGAGCTGGCCATGGTGAAAGGGAGATAATGACCCCCGAGTCCCGCCTCCAGTAGGCCCCGGGGTGGCGACGAGAACCAAGGGTATGAGTTTTCACAAATATGGGAGGCATTACCCTTTTATTATTTTAATATTGGGAAATATAACAAGTCAACCACCAAAAAAGAAAAGAACAAGTGTATAGAAATAAACCCAAACCAAGCCCACATGCATGTTTAAACAATTTTATAACAAGGTTCAAGTACAAGAAAGCTCAATGTACAAAACCAAAAGAAAACAAGAGTACATCAACTACAACAACTCCAACTGTCTGACTAGTAGGGTCCCGCACGGCCCTGGTAGTCCTCCTAGAAACCTGAAAGTAAACTTAGGGTGAGAATACAAGTATACTCAGTAGGGAAACCTAAAGCTCTCATGCACAAGTGGGGAGACATCCTAATGTCCCATGAGAACAACAGAAGAAACCTAGCAAGGAATTCTATCCACCCAACCTCACCAGCCACACTCACCAAAAACACAATCACAACAGGTTGTAGTATATATGAACAATATTATTGGGTACCCCCACACCATTTCCCACTAGTTAGCTTCTCTTCCTAATAGAGAAAGTCATGACACTACCACACTGTTCCTGCCCGCACACACCTGGCCCTCAACAACCACACATCCCACCCACACACACCTGGGCCTCACAACCATGTATCCCGCCCGCACACACCTGGGCCTCACAACCACACATCTCACCCACACACACCTGGGCCTCACAACCATGTTTCCCGCCCGCACAGACCTGGGCCTCATCCCGATGGTTCTTGGGAAAACAAACCTTCCCGAATAGTCTTGGGCCAATCCACCCCAATCGAAACATACCCGAAGAGTCTTAGGTGTAAGTTCGCCTCAAGCCATCACAACCTAGGGAAGGATAAGTAAGGAGCTAGTAACTACGGTAAAACACCCCTGAATGTGAAATCGGAGTGTTCGACACTCAGTGCTCAACATGGGTGGGGTGAGATAAAACACAAAGATACATATATATATATATACCAAACACTCAGCCCAACCTATGGCTTCTAATCAGATAACTGAGCACGTGCCTCAGCACTACTACTACAAAGCATGCATATAACAAACAACCCCAACCCCATTTAGTTTTTCACGTTTCAAAAGAATCAGCTTATTAGGTCCTTAACTACTGGGAAACTATCCACAACCAACCACATCAATCATTCGTGAAACTTATCCCTTCCATCCACAAATGAAGCTATGAAAACACAAGCAGCACAACAAGTCCCTTCTTATTAACCAACCAACCCATTGATTATTAATCACATTCCATTACCATGACCCACCATTCATTAACTCTTCCACATTTTATTTATTATTCACAACCCATAGTTCGTTCACATTAAAATCCATCCCTACAGCCCCGCTGCCAACTTCCATAACCACAACTACATCGTACATCATCATCCCTTGATACCATTTATCGCAACCACGCTACCCACCTAATCCACAAAAACCCACAATACCAGGTTCGTGCCACATCATCACCCCTTTAACATCATTTACCATATCCCTTCTTCCCATTATATTCGTAACATCCCAGGATTCACCCCCCCCCCTTTCACACACCACATAACCAATCCAAAACCCACAAGTTCATTATTCCATTTTGTTTAACCGAGGTGATCACACATGGGTTCTATATTTTAATCGGCCAACATTATGTGATTAACAAGATTCCACATTCCACAAAGCTTCCACACACAAAACGGCCTTGAAAGATAGGGAAACATTTAATTGCACAATCAAAGGCCCCCAATGACCGTGATTTTCAATAGGAAGAATCCTATTTAATTCACAACATAATATAACAGGATATAAGATAAACATAACAACTCACCCATCCCCGTGCTTTAACCTGTTATTATTGTTATTTAATGGTTCAATTTATTCTCATGAAAAAAAGAGGTTACCCACCCTGCATGATGCACAAATTAGAGAGACGATGGTAATGTCCCAATCTCAACAGGTTCTGATCACACCGCTCCACCCTGATCAACTTTAGAAGATGTACGTCGATGCCCGTCACTTCTGTCGAGTCCCAACAAAACCTCCTCAGGTGGAATTTGGAAAGGAAAGGCTGAAGGATAGACAAAAGATCCAATCTCAGATGTTCCAGCTCATCGTTACGATCTCGTGGCTGCTGACGGATCATAAATAGATGCTCGGACAAAGAAGTTATGGAAGAAAAGGATCCTTCGAGTCTCTTGGGAGAGCTCTGCTCAGAGGAATGGGGAGGAGAGGGGTGAGTTGAAAAGGAGGAGGGGACCCCTACTTTTATAGGTGATAAAAGAAAAAGTACACTGCGTGTACTTTATGGTACACGGTGTGTACTTGGCCGTTTCACACGGTCACCACGCGGCTTCCAACACAACCTTCAACGCAGAATATGGCCGTTGACTGGTCAACACACAGATTGAAGGTAACAGATACGCGGGGAGGGACTACACGGCGTGTACCCTTTTATTTCACATGACAAGGACACGACTCCAACTCGGCACATGGTTGTTGACTTGTCAACACACAGTAATGCGTACGTGGGGAGAGACTACACAACGTGTAGTTTGGGGTACCCAGCGTGCACCCATTTATTTCACACAGCAAGGTCATGGCCTTAAACACGGTGTAGACCCGACAAGGGGGTACATGAAGTGTACTCAAACTACACGGCATGTAGTGTCAAAATTCTGGAAAGTGTGGGAAAATTCCATTTTACCCTCCAAAACACTTCGTGGACATATTTTTGACAAAGGAATGGGCCGGAGAGGTCCAGGCCATTACATCAGATACCTCTAAAAACATCCTCATCCTCAAGAATTCAAAAACCAACCATGAGGAAACCCAACAAGATACCTCTTAGGGTTCTCTTTATAACAGGAACCCAACCAACAACCCTAATCATATGTATTAGGAATTCCTTCTCCTATGTCGAGATATTATCCGTTTTAGGTGACACTGACTCGCCTGCATGAGTTTAATCACATCATCATTAATGCGTCTCGATTAAGAATTGGGTCTTCCCACTTTCATACATTATGATTTTTCCATATTACATTGCCCCCAACACTGCACCACTAACACACTGCCTGAACACGTGATTTGGGGAAATTCCTTCTCCTATGTCGAGATATTATCCTCTTTACGTGTCACTGACTCACCCACACGGGTTAAATCGCATCTGTATTAATGCATCTCGATTAAGGATCAAGTTTTTTACTTTTTCCCACACATCCGGACTTGTTACACACATCCAGATAACAAGGAAAACAAAATTCCTCACAACCGACAATCCAAACATTCCATATATTAAAGGTACAGAGTATAAAATCAACACAAAGCTCAGAAGAACAAGGGAAAACACAAGTCAAAACAACTCTGGGTACTGAGTGTGCATCTGGGCCTCCCGCTCCCAAGTGCTCTCCTTGAGGTCGCCTTGCCTCTACAATACACGAACCAAGGCGATGGTTCGTCCATGGAGCACCTTCTCTTTACGATCCTCGATTCTGACTGGTTGTTCCTTGAAGGTCGCGTCGTCTCCCATATCTAAATCTCCCCAGTCGATAATGTGAGAGTCATCGTGTAAGTATCTATGTAGCTGGGAGACGTGGATGACTTTATGAACCTTCTCCAACTGAGGTGGCAAGGCTAGCTGATATGATACCTCGCCGACTCGCCTCTGCACGTAAAAAGGTCCGATAAACCTAGGTGAGAGCTTGCTCCCCTTCCTAATCCTCCGCTGTCACCGTTGAGGGGAAAACGTCAAGAACACATGATCTCCCACCTCGAACTCCAAGGGAATCCTCTGAAGATCAGCATAAGACTTCTGTTGGTCATGAGCCTCTTTTATGCTCTCATGTACAAGATGGACATTCCATGTGGTGCTCTGCACTACCTGTGGCCCAAGAGCACCTGTCTGACCAACCTCTGCCCAACAAATGGGTGAACGACATGGTCTCCCATAAAAAGCCTCAAACGGTGTCATGCCAATAGTATAGTGGAAGCTGTTGTTGTAGGAAAACTCTACTAAAGGCAAGTGTCATACCCATGATCCTTCGAAATCCAAAACGCATGCCCGCATCATATCCTCCAACATTTGGATAGTCCGCTCTGTCTGCCCATCGGTCTGGGGGTGGAAGGTAGTGCTAAGGCATAGCTGGGTACCAAAAGCATGTTGTAACCCCCTCTATACTTGTGAGGTAAACCAAGTATCCCGATCTGAGATGATAGTCTTCGGGACCCCATGCAAACGCACCACCTCATCTATGTACCACTGTGCTAAGGTACTCACCAGGCCTGACTCTTTAATTGATAAGAAGTAAGCTGATTTCTTCTGTCAATCCACCACTACCCAGATAGCATCATAACCACCCTGAGCTCTGGACAGTCTTGCAACGAATTCCATTGAGATTTCATCCCACTTCTACTCGGGGACATCTAAAGGATGCAACAATCCACTGGGGACATGGTGTTCAGCCTTCACTTGCCGGAACACTAGGCATTTAGCCAAAAACTCCGCCACTGCCTGTTTCACCCCGGGCCACCAAAACTATTCCCTCAGTCCTCAGTACATTTTTGAAACTCTTGGATGTACCTCCAAGGATGAGCCATGGAACTCACGGAGAACTCCCTCATGCATCTCCTCCGGAACAAACAACCTTCCATGGAAAAGAATCTGATGTCGGTTGTCATCTGACCATCCTTCTGGAGAGTTTCCCTAATCGACACGATCCCGCATTAATTCCGCCTCGGAGTCCCCCCACTAAGACTCTTCCACCTGCAGCAACAAGGAGGACTACACCGTCATCTAAAACAAATAGCCTCTAACACCTTCTACCCTTGCATCCAAGTTCATGGTAGCCAACTCTCCCCTCGCCTTCCAAACATCAGCGGATTCCCTAACCACTTCCCGCTCAGGGCATTATCCACAACGTTGCCCTTACCTTCAGTCTAAGAGATGTCAAAGTCATAGTCTTAGAGAAACTCGACCCATCTCCGCTACCGCAGGTTCAAGTCACGCTTGGAGAAGATATAACATAGGATATTGTGATCTGGGAAGACCACAAAGCACTCTCCAAAGAGGTAATGTCGCCAAGACTTCAGAATGAATACTACTACTGCAATCTCTAGGTCATGGGTGGCAGAGTTACGCTCGTGAGGGCGTAACTGTCTAGACCCATAACAGATCACTCCCTTCTTCTGCATCATCACGCACCCCAGACCAAGGACAAAAGCATCACAAAACACCTCATACAATAACCCTTCCTCTGGAAACCTGAGTACGAGAGCACTGAACAACTTCTCCTTCAGGTAGTTGAATGCCTTCTGGCATTGCTCGCTCCATAGGAAGATCTGGTTCTTCCTAGTCAAATCTGTCAATTGAGCAGCAACTCGTGAGAAGTCTGAAATGAACCTTCGATAGTAACCTGCTAACCCCAAAAAACAACGATCTTCTACCACGCTCTTGGGTGATGCCCATGAAACAACTTCCTCCACCTTCAATGGTCCACTGACACTCCATGCTGAGACACTACGTGTCCAAGGATGTGTACTTCTTATGTCAAGAACTTACACTTTGACATTTTCCCATAAAGCTGGTGGTGTCAAAAGACTTCTAAGACTACCCTGAGATGCTCAACGTGCTCATCCTATGATCCTGAGTAGATTAGGATGTCATCGATAAACACAATGACGAACTGGTCCAGAATCTCTTCAATGACAATTTTAATAATTCCCATAAACCTGGTTGGTGCATTCGTAACTCCAAACGGCATCACTATAAACTCGAAGTGCCCATACCTGCACCTGAAATCTGTCGTCGAGATGTCACTATCCTTTACCCTCAGAAAATGATATCCAGATCGCAGATCAATCTTAGAAAACTAACATGCTCCCCTCAGTTGGTCGAAGAGATCATCTATCCTTGGAAGGGGGTAACGGTTCTTGACCATTACCTGGTTATACCTTCGGTAGTCTATGCATAGACTGAGACCAACATCTGCCTTCTTCAAGAACCAACTGGAGCACCCCATGGCGATACACTGGGTTGAAAAAAACCCATCTCCATCAAATCATCAATCTAAATCCGCAACTCCCGCAACTCTGAAGGTGCCATCCGATAAGGGGCCATCGAAATTGGACAGGCACCAGGTTGTAACTATATCCCGAACTCAACGTCACGTCGGGGGGGTAGAGTCACAACCACATCAGAAAAAACCTCGAGGAACTCCCTAACAGCCAACGAGACATCCATCATCTCTGTATCTGCTGAAACCAATGATAACCTAGGAAACAAGGAAAGGATAGGCTTCACATGCTGGCTTCCTACCTGATAGCTCCTCTCACCAACAAAATATACGCGCTGCCCATCCACATCAGAGAACAAGACTCTTCTCCGGAAGCAGTCAATAACGGAACTAACAGAAAATAACCATTCGATGCCTAGGATGACATCGTATGGTTGCACCTGTAACAAAAGTAGGTCCCCACTAGATCGATGTGGTCCCAACGTCAACCCACATCCCTGGGAAAGACAAGATACGTTGTTCTGGCCTCCAACTGGTGTACTCAGCACCAGTGGTATAGAAATTATCTCTATGTATAGTCCCAAATCATGGGATAGACCAGGTGCAACAAAGAGTGCGAAGCTCCCGAATCGAACAAACCAGAAACAAGAGTGTTGAACAAACAAATCATACCTCGCACCGCCTCTGGTCCTGCCGGAGCTGCCAACTCTGCTGCGTGCAAATATCCACGCCCATCTCCTCTGCCTCTCTGATGTCGTCCAACTCCCCGACCATGCCCTGGTCGAGGTCCCTGAGGAGCACCCTGAGGTCAGCCTATTTTTGCAATGTATTCCCTCGGAAGAGCATGGTCCCGGTGCTGCTGTAAGGGTCTCGCAGGCAACTAGTTCTGCTGAGGTTGGCGCTGAACCTTCCCACCTCCACCGTACTGAGCTCAGGTCGGGCACTGGCTCTAAATGTGCCCAAAACCACCACAAGAAAATTACTTCAGTCATGGGCTCGTGAAAAAGGGATGAGGACCCAAAGTACTGAACTGGAACTGCTGGGGCCTGCTCCCCACTGTCCTAAAACTGGAAGGTCCTGTCGCTGAAGACATGCTGCTGACAGCCTTCCCCTTAGATGAGCTTAGATGGATCCCCTCCTGTGGTGCACCTCCCTACGAGTGCATCCTCTCTACAAATTTTTCCTTCTTCTATACATCCATGTACATCGGAAGGGTGAAGGGGGTTACAACATACTGGAGTGAAGGATGAAGCGCCTCCTCTAAATGTCTCTCCCGAGACTCCTCATCCGGAAAGAGACCTGGAGAAAAGCGCAGGAGATCCTAGAACTTGATCCCCAACTCTCGTACTGATATACTCCTCTGCTGAAGGGAGAGTAACTCCTTCTGCTTCTCTGCCTTGATCATGGATGAAAGTAATTCCTCTAAAAATTCCTTCTCAAAGTCAGCCCATGAATCCTCTGCCTCTATCCTCTCTCCGAGGTAGAGCGTCCACCACTGTCGTGCCGCACCTCTCAGCTGACTGACTGCTAGGGGAACCTAGTACTCCCTTGGAGCACGAATCAAGGTAAAAGTGATCCCTAGCTCCTCAAGCCACCCCTCCATCTCCGTATCTGAAGTACTACCCTCGTACTTCTTGAGGGTTTGCCGCTGGAAAGAACAGAGATTCTTCTGCCACTGGATATCTTCCTCCTCTCGGTCAATCCTCAACTGATCGACCGCCAGAATCGGCTGGGCCTCGGCCGTATGAGCCACCCGGGGACGACGTCCAGGTGCCATAGTTGTACGGTAAACAACGATCACCTAATCCCAAGTAGTAAAGAAATTTCTAAGGGTCTCATTTTATCATTTTATTTAAATTTCTTTCCCAGAACACCCAAATCAAGTCAAACACAATCATGATGATGCATGTACCTTCCCTAGGGTCTCTACCATGAAATCAATTTAGTCTCACTTGTTCATTCAGTAGGCTCAGAGTCCTTGCATTGGATCACGGGGGGCCTAAAATCACGTGTCCTAGCCGGTCTTCCCTGTCCTATGTCACACACCAAGATTTACTAACATTGTTTCCCTACCATCCCATGCAATCCTCACTATACCGAACTCCAAACTCCATCCTATCTCTCAACCATTAGCTCTGATACTATTCTGTCATGACCCCCTCCCACCAAAGATGCCCCTCCTAAGCTGGCAATGGTGAAAGGGAGATAATGACCCCCTGAGTCCCGCATCCAGTTGGACCCAGAGTGCCAACTAGCACCGAGGGTATGAGTTTTCACAAACATGGGAGGCATTACCCTTTTATTATTTTCAGATCGGTAAATAGGCCAAGTCAACCACCAAAAAAGAAAATAACAACTGTATAGAAATAAACCCATACCCAGCCCACATGCATGTTTAAAAAATTTTATAACAAGGTGCAAGTACAAGAAAGCTCAACGTACAATACCAAAAGAAAACAAGAGTATATCAACTACAACAACTCCAACTGTCTGACTAGTAGGGTCCCGTATGGCCATGGTAGTCCTCCTAGAAACCTGAATGTAAACATAGGGTGAGCATACAAGTATACTCAGTAGGGAAACCTAAATATCTCGTGCACAAGTGGGGAGACATCCTAATGTTCCGTGAGAACAACAGAAGAAACCAAGAAATGAATTTTATCCACCCAACCTCACCAGACACACGCACCAAAAACATAGTCACAACGGGTAGTAGTATATAAGAACTAGAGTATTGGGTACCCAGCACCATTTCGCACTAGTTAGCTGCTATTCCTAACGGCGAACGCCCTGACACTACCACACTCTTCCCGCCCGCACACACCTGGGCCTCAAGAACCACACATCCTGCCCGCACACACATGGGCCTCACAACAATGTATCCCGCCCGCACACACCTGGGCCTCACAACCACACATCCCACCCACACACACCTGGGCCTCACAACCATGTATCCCGCCCGCACACACCTGGGCCTCATCCCGAAGGTTCTTGGGAAAACAAACATGCCCGAAGAGTCTTGGGCCAATCCACCCCAATCAAAAGCTACCCGAAGACTCTTAGGTGTAAGGTCGCCTCAAGCCATCACAGCCTTGGGAAGAAAGAGCAAGAAATAGCTAGTAACTATTTGAAAACACCATCTCCCATGAAATGGGAGTGTTCTGAACTAAGTGCTCATCATGGGTGGGGTGCGATAAAACACAAAGATAATGATATATATATATATATACCAAACACTCAGCCCAACCTATGGATTCTAATAAGAGAACTGAGCACGTGCCTCGACACTGCTACTATGAATCATGCATACATCAAACAACCCCAACCCCATTTAGGTTTTCAAATTTCAATAGAATCAGCTAATTAGTTCCTTAACTAATAGGCAACTATCCACAACCAACCACATCAATCGTTTGTGAAACATATCACTTACATACAAAAATCAAGTTAGGAAAACACAATCAGCACATCAAGTCCCTTCTTACTAACCAACCAAACCATTGATTATTAATCTCGTTCCATTACCATGCCCCACCATTCATTAACTCTTCCACATTTTATTCATTATTCACAACCCATAGTTCGTTCACATTCAAACCAATCCCTGCAGCCCTGCTGCCAACTGCCATAACCACAACTGCACCGTACATCATCATCCATTGATACCATTTATCGCAGCCCCGCTACCCACCCAATGTACAAAAACCCACAAAATAAGGTTTGTGCCACATCATCTTTACTTTATCATCATTTACCACAGCCCTGATTCCCGTTATATTCGTAACAACCCAGGATTCACCCCCCCCCCCTTCAGTCACCACGTAACCAAGCCAAAACCCACATGTTCATTATTCCATTTTGTTTAACCGTGGTGATCACATAAGGGTTCCAGATTTTAATCATTCAACTTTACGTGATTAACTAGATTCCACATTCCACAAGGTTTCCACCGATAAAACAGTCTAGAAATATAGAGAAACATTTAATTTTGCAAGAAAAGTCCCCAAACGACCATGATTTTTAGTAGGCAGAAGCCTATTCAATTCACAAAATAATATCACAGGATATATGATAAATGTACCAACTTCCCCATCCCCGTTCATTAACCAGTTATTATCTTTATTTAATGCTTCAACAGCTTCGCATGAAAACAAGAGGATTCCCACCCCGCATGATGCACAAATTAGAGAGATGAAGGTAAGATCCCTACCTCGACAGGTTTTGATCACAACGCTCCCCCCGATCAACTTTAGAAGACGTCTGTCGGCGTCCGTCGCTTCTGTCAAGTCTAGGAAAAACCTCCTCGGGTGGAAGTTGGAAAGGAAAGGCTGAAGGAAAGACAACAGATCCAAACTCAGATGTTCCGCCTCGTCGTTACAATCCCGTGGCCACTGACAGATCATAAATCAGAGCTCAGACGAAGAGGTTATGGAAGAAAAGGTGCCTTCGAGTCTCTTGGGAGAGCTTTGATCAGAGGAATGGGGAGGAGAGGGGTGAGTTGAAAAGGAGGAGGGGACCCCTCCTTTTATAGGCGAGAAAAGAAAAAGTACACGACATGTACATTAAGGTACAATGTGTGTACTCGTCCATTTCCCACGGTCACCACGCGGCTTCCAACATAGCCTTCAAGGAGGAACGCGGTCGTTGACTAGTCAACACACAACATGAAGGTAACGCATACGCGAGGTGGGACTACACGGCCTGTAGCCATTTATTTCACACGGCAAGGAAACGACTCTAACTCGGCACATGGCCGTTGACTGGTCAACAAATGGTAACGTGTACGCGGGGAGAGACTACACGGCATGTAGTTTGGGGTACACGACACGCACCAATTTATTTCACATTGCAAGGCCACAGCCATCAACACACAGTATACCTGGTAAGGGGGTACTTGGCGTGTATTCAAACTACACGACATGTAGTTTCAAAATTATGGAAGGTGTGGGAAATGTCCATTTTTCCCTCCCGAACACTTCGTGGCCTTTTTTTGACAAAGGAATGGGTCAGAGAGGTCCGGGCCATTACAAATCTAACCTCTTTTTTGTTCTTGGAGAACCACTACTGTACCCTTTGAGAAAAGAGAAAATTATTATTTTTCCAATTAATTGGATTATGATAATGGTCCCACCCATCACATAATAAATAATATATTTTAAAACAATTTCATATAAATCACATCTTTTAATAACCCTTTAATAATAAGTAGGTTACATTAACATTTCTTTATTCAATAACCCATATAATGAAACATGATTCATAAACATTTAAATAATTTACCATATTATTTCCCATATAAAAGGAATATATTTTATTAAAATATTTAATCATAATACTAACCATATTAAATCAAAAAACAATTTATTGATTGTACCATTTTATAAAAACATTTTTATAATATAATACGCCCAAAAGGTTTTCATTATTAATGAACTAAAATTTCATAAAATGTCTATTAATGAATCCTCGTGGAAAATAACCATTATATTTAAAATGAATTATTTAAAATCTAAAAATTCACCAAAATATATTGAAAACATGTTAACTATAAATATAATTTGATAATTGTAATTAATCCTCAGAAAATATATTTCACATAATTGTAGAAATTTTTCTTAATGTCATACACATTATAAATTGTTTCCTTTCTCATTTTTAGTTAAACGTAAAAAATAATTTATTATGAAAATTTAAGAATCATTTTTTAAACCATATTGAAAATATTTATAAAAGAAAAAAAATTAAATAATAAATGGATGTTTTTGAAACATATTTTAAATTTTTTGATACAATGAAGAAAATGGCTTTTTTATTGAATATAAAAAATATATTGATATTTCATAGATACATTATTTTGGTATCGTTAATAATAAAATTAAGAAAACAAATAAATTTTTTTTATAGAAATTAAAATATGATTATAATATTAATGAGGTTTAATGCGATTTAGATCAAACTATTTAATTCTTGGAAAAATAATCCTTATCAAATAAAATAAATAATTTGACTATAACATAAACCCTTTAACCTGACTATCGCATTTGAATCATACGCCTTGTGAAATAAGGAATCATGTGTAGATTCTAATATCCATTAATTTTAATTATAAAAATTATAAAATACATTCAATGGAATTATATACTCCTCACAAAAGAAACAACTATTGAATATCGAATTTTTTCCACAAAAAGGTTAGATGAAAGTCTATTATCTCAATTATCAAATTTCATTGTACATTTTTGGAGATCCATTATAATAAATATATGATTATTATATATATTTATTCAGAATCAATACTCATATAAATCCTATAATAAATTATTTAAATCTAACCATTTATTTCCCATTTGAAAGCAATTTATTATTAAAATCATGTTTTGGGTAATAAATCCTTTATTTTACATATATATTTTGGTTTTTTATTTTTATTACTTTTAAATTGATCACTGATTCATAATCTCAATAATTTTATCAATTATATATATTGATCATATATTAATTATATGTGTAATTATATTAATCCATAAAATATATGGATAGAAAATAAATTGCACCATTTAAGAAGATGGTAAGTCGTACTTAAACATGATCATTATTTCCATTTTCTCAATGGACGTATATAAATAATTTTAAGAGATATATCAAATTTAAATACTGTTTTTTATTTCATATATATCTTATATATTCGCTAAATATATCTTTATTACAATAGAAGTAAAACATAATTTAAAAACTTTAACACTCCGAGATTTTATGAGATATTATATTTTTAATTTCATTGATGTATTCTATTGTACACTATAAAAATATTATATTGTACTATACACAACACCGTATTAGCTTTCAGTATACGCAATACTATTCGTGGCTCTGTTAAACACAATTTCAAGATCATTTTGTGGAAATTATTCTACGCAACATTAAGTATTGATTTTGTTTAATTTATAAATGAAATAAGTTTTGATTATGATATACGCAAAAAAAAGGGAGCATGCACTACACTCAGCCTAGACAAGGTTTTCATTACATGCAATCGCGGCCTTCCTTGATAGTATGTGTAGTACGCAATTCTAGGTTTCACTAAACAACGATATCTTCTTAAAATATAATATAAACTAGCCGTTATGAATAGTAATACCCACTTTTTGAATTTTTATAAATTTTATCATTCAAAATGAAATTAATTTTTGGATTCAAAATATCAAAATTAGCCAAGAGTAAATTTTTGGTGTTTTTCAGAAAATTTCAATTTTTGATGAATAGTAAAAAAACACTTGTTATAGTTTAACACCGAATTTGTATTTAAATAATTATTTATTTTATTTAAATTTATTTTAGGTAAAAATTGATACAAAATACCTATATAAGTTCAATACAAATAATTAGAGTCATTTTATAATAATATTATATATATTAAAATTTTATGGAACATTTACCGTCTTTTACCCACCTCCTAGAAACATTTGCAAATTTACATAAAACTAAATTTTACCGCTACTGTGAGTTGAATTTAAAGAATACAAGAGACACAGTTAATATCAAGGAGTAAAATTTGGTTCAATAAGATAAAAATAATGTTTGGTGAATAGTAACTTTTAACGTTTATTTACCACGGCTAAATGTAAATTACGAAATTAAGGGTAAAAATGATATTATTATTACCCAAACACATGTCCTAATTCTATTGTAAAAGGTTAATTCGACCAAAAACTACCTTAGGAATAAAATATGACTCTTTAGGTCCACTTGGATTAGATTAAGATATTTATTATTATTTAAATCAAAGAAGAGTTAAAAGAGGTAAAATAAACTTTAAATAAATAGAAAATTATTAATATAGGGTTATATATAAGATAAATTCATCTATAAATAATTATTAGAAATATAAAATTATTTCCTAAATAAAAATATTTTATTTATAATTTTTAGACATTAAATAATTTAATTCATTTATGAAACAATTATAATGCAGTAATTACTTTATTAATTAAATATTAATATTATTGATGTTATAAATACAAAAATAAATTTAATTTGAGACTTTTTATGAATTATACTAATTTTCTAGGATAATATAACATATTAGGGTAGGTTATATTAATATTTTATTAAGTAATAATGTTGTTATTAATTTAGATAAAACAAAATACCAAATAGTGTTAAAATTGACATAAAAGAGTTTTTCAAACAAATATTAAATTATTAATTGATATAATGGTCCTAAAAATCTATGGTTCGGAAAAATGACTTCTAAAATAATATATATGACATTAGTGAACCAATTGGGTTCCGATTGGCAGTTTATAGTATGTTTATTAAACATATAGTGTTCGAATACAAGAAGACACGGTAAAAGTTAAATTATTTAACTTAGAGTTTAATCTAAATGATATGGTTAAAATGGTAACCTAAACTTGTATAAAAACTATTGGTTAAGATGATTTAAACAATTCCCCACCCAAGACTCAAAATATGTTACCTTGGAGATATTATAAACTGAATATTAATTTATTATAAAATAATATTTTATGTTTTTCATAAGGTGCCCCTCACCCCACTTATAAAAGTGCACCTTCTCCCTCTCATCTTCACACAAATTTGAGCCTTCAAGCTCGGTCAACCCCTCCCCATTTTACTTCTCCACTTCCATAGTAAACTAATATAGGTACTGGTATTTTTCAAATACAAACATTAGTTCCCTAAGAGGAGGTTAAGTGGAGGCGCGTCGAACAAGAGTTAATATTTTCTACCGATTCATTCAATTTTCTTTATTCTTCTACATCCCCTTATTTATTTGTTTCATTATAAAGTAATGAAATCAGTATAACTAATATAATTATATGTTATTATAAATATTAAACAACCCCATTTCACCTTCTATCCATCCTACGGAAAATGAAATCACCTCACGAGCGGACGTACAGAATACAGTCTCCACGCAGTGGTGTAATCTGTTTTTCCACCACCACCATACATGGGTAGGTATAATGGTGTAAATAATAACTATATATGGTTTTTATAACATCATGATGATTCTGATATATTATATCATCCACTCAAATTCCATTCAATAATTATGGGAATGATATCATCGCTCGTGCGTACATACGGATTACCGTCTCCACGACGCGATGAGATCCATTCTCCATATTTACCAGTCAAAAATGATTATAAAGTACATATAATGAATTATATTGATATATATTACATTAAAATTATACTAGATATATATATTTATATGTTATCTACTTACTTACATTCAAGTCAATAAGGAATGGAAAACAGCGTTCATGCATACGTACGGCTACCGTCTCCATGAACGTTGTGTTTCATTTCATTTATCTATCTATTATATATATATACTGAATATATATTATATATAAATCTTGTTTTAAATTCTGGAATTATGTAAATCATGATATAAGTAATAATAATATCAATAACAACAAGTCCAAACACATACGATAAATGAAACGATTCTACCCAAAATGTTTCTTTAACATGGAATTGAAAAAAGAACGGGTAATATAAAGTCATAAGTGAATCATATATGATATCATAAATATTATAATGATTCTGTTACAAGTTAATAATAAGTTTAATCCCACTATACAAGTGTTTCAGACACATATGGAAGAAATTGGACCTAAGGTAATGGATAATTTTTATATCACATTTTTATCTGAGATTGCTTAAACATATGAATTTATTGGGGTTATATTTTTCATCCATATCCATAAAAATGTTTTTCAAAAAGTGTTTAATATTATTCCATGTATGTTTAAAGTCATGTTTACCCCTCTATGACTTTTACTTTTTGTTATGGAAGGAATCATTCTTTTGTTTACCATTCATGGTACTTGTTGACATTTCCGAAAAAAGTACATGAGATTGTTTTTTTAAATTATACGGCATGAACAAAGTTTTATGCTTTCATATAAAATTATTTCCATGAATATTAATTAACAAGTTTTCAAGTTTATTTTCAATTAACATCTTATAGTTTAAAATTTTCTAGTGTGTTCAGAAAGGAAAATGTTTTTTTAAGTATAAAGGATATTTTCGTCAGGAATGGAGTTCAAGGGTCTTATCAAAATTATTTTACATCTAAAATAATATAGGGTTTTGTTTCTATCCCTTTGATTACATTGAATTTATTATGTTATGATGAAGTCAGTTTGATGATTTTATTTTATCTTTTATGGATTATGTTATGATGTCATGATGTTTAAGAATCCCATTTTTATTACATGGGTTATGCTATGATGTATGATTTATGGTTTTGTGGCACACATAAAAATGGTTCCATTATGAGATGGTTGGGACCTATATATCTCTAAAATGCATTGGGTAAAGACTTATATCTCATGAGATAGACATGGCTAGAACAGTAAGATATCCAGGTTTAATAATACAGGACCGAAACGAGGAGTGAACTTGATTCAGTAAGGGACTTTTTCCACTATGATGGTCTTGGAAACAATTCCACGGATACTATGGAAATAATATCATGTGATTAATGGTTTTCCACAATTACATGTTTTATTTTATCATGATTAATATTACTTTATGATCTATGAATTATGTAATCCCAAGATTTATGTCATTTCTCATGATTTTTATGTTTTGGGTTCATGTTTTTACGTTCAAAAGTTTATGGATTGTTTTTAAGTTCTCAATATTTACCGTTACTGAGCATTTGAGCCCAACATTGTTATGTATTGTTTTCCCTGGGATATAAAGAATGGTTTTAGGAAATAAAACCAAAGGGGAAGATCTTTATGGGAGATGCTTAAGATCTTTCACCATGATTAGATGATTATATTCCGAATTTCCAAAGACACTAAACTAATACAGTCTTTGTGCGTCTGTTTTTGGAATGTATTATGTATTCCAAAAAATTAATGTAATGTCTATGTATGTCAAACTTTGGGTCACTACAAAAACACTTTACATTGGTTCATGAGATGATCCGTATACACAAGAAACATTATTTTTTTCAATGAATTTAAATGTAAGAATAAATATATGTTATTATAATTTTTAAATAAATGTAATAATTATAAAATATATAATTTAAATATATCATTAAAAAATATGTGAGAATTGTTTATGGGAAACAGAAAAAATTTGTTAATGACGAGGTAGTCCACCAAATACCTGATTGATAGTTCAGTTTCCCATTTCATGGAAATGTATATTTATATATGTAATTATATTAAAATAATAATATAACATTATATAAAAAATATTTACATTTTGTAGCATCATATTTTTGTATTATATTACGAGAACACCATATTGTTTATATCTATTTCCTTTATAAGAGTGTTTAATAATTAATATAAGGAAATTATTAAATGTGGTGGGAATGAATGATGAAAATTTAGATGTTTAGGGATCATACAAAAGAATTTATAAGTTTGAATAAGATAAGAGAGGTAGCGACATTTTATTTGTGGGAGAGATGAAATGCTTATAATTTTTAAAAATAAATATTTATACACTCATTTTACACATTAAATAATAATAACATCATGAATATTTAATATTATATACAATTGGTTCAATATATAAAAATAATATATGATTGAGAAAAGTTTTTATGTCATTTTTACACTTTTTTTAGTTTAACCCATTGTAACCCCATCTTAACCAAGACAATAGTAATTAAGTATCACTATTTTTATTATTAATTAAGAAAAAATATATTTTAAAACTATAATAAAATATTAATGATATTTAATTATTTTTTCAAATTCCCTTCTATGACAATCAATAATATAATTTAAATTTAAACCAACAAATATGATATAAAATAGTTTTCTTATAAAATAATTAATAAGTATGAAAGGATTTCATATCAAAATTTAAAATATATTTAGATAATATTATATAGAATAAATAATTAATAATAAAATTAAAAAAAATTACTTTTAAAATATTTTAGAAGAATATGTTTTTTTTGTAAATACTTTAAATGAAATGTTAGTTTTTAATAATAATAGTATATTTCACAATTCATTAAAAACTAATCATTATCATAAATTATTAAAATTAATAATTTATATAATTTTAATATATAAATTTACAGAATATAATTAATTCTTAAAAAACATTTTATTGATTCAAATAAAATGAGTTATAAAATAACTGTAATGAATTCAAGAAAACATGTTTTTTAAGAAAATTAATTTTTTCTAAAGAAATTTAATTTTACTATAATTATATGAAATGTAATAAAAATTAAATTATTTTAAATCAATTTATATTGATATATAGTCGATAAATTTAATTTAATTAATTCCTAATTAGGGGTTATTCTAATTACAATGAATGGAAATACATTATGTGTTTAAAATAATTTACATAAAAATTTTTTTAAGCACACTTATATATTTATGCCAAAATAAATAAATTTAACGATTAAAATGAAATTAAAATTTTCATAATATATAAAATGGTTCTCTTTAACTTTATTACCAAATCCAAAATGTAATCACTTCTTTAATTTAAGTTATTTATTGGAAAAAAATGACAGTTTTTAAATAACCTACGCTTTCATTGACAACATAATATTTTTACAGATATACGACATGTCCACCTTAATATCACATGAGCATGATGAAAAATATATGAATAATTTTTACGATAATTTTATAAATAAATCAATATAATATTTTTATATTATCCATATAGAAAATTTTACTAATAAAATTTTTATTTAATATATATATCTGGAGCAAAAAATGAGTTTCATGAAACAATTGTTCAATATCTTAAGTACTAATTAATTCATTTTTATTTGTTAGATAACTTTTATATAATTATTAATGTCCTTAATTTGGTTTATGTATACTAGTTCAATGATTATGTAAAATAATACATACTTAAATAACTATATATTTATTTATTTATTATGTCAGTTAAAATTTGGCCTTCTATGTAATGAATTTTCATAATTAAATTAAATTTATTTAAAATAAAATATTTACAAAAAAATATTTTTTCAATATTTTCCATCCTAATTTAATAAATTTAATCCTGAAAATTTTACATTATATTAAGTGTCAAGGTTTTTATTTTTTAAAATACCATTGTTGAAAACCTTAATCACTGAAGGAGTTAATAATACATATTCTTGAGAAGATAAAAATAGCAGTACATATGTCATCTAGAGTAACCAATAACATTGTTTTCAAATTAGAATATAACATGTGAGAAGTGAAAATATTTACATGAATGATAATTATACTGCCCAAGGATAAATAAAGAGTTATAGTGAAAATTTTCATGATAAGTTTTATAACATAAAATCATACATCTTAGATAAGATTATATTCCAATAATCTATCAGAAATATATATTGTGGGAAAACATTATCATGATCAAATTACAAATAATGGATAATTTTTTTATATATAAATTTAGAGAACATGAGAATATATAATTACCTGATTTTTTTCTATCTTATATGATCAATCTCATCATTTTTCCTTTTTTAAATAATTTCCACCTCATCTCTACCTCTATGAAATGGGGATTAATGTTTTTAATTATTAATGAACTAACAAATCATATTTTATATGAATGAATTATATTTTATCCCTTCTATATAGACCTATCATCAAATCCAAAATGGTTTTAAAAAATTATATAATATTTATAAATAATTATATGCAGATATAGTACATTAATATCAAATACATCGTCTAATGTAGAAATTAAACCATTCAATAAATGGTTATCAGTAATACCCTGAAACTTCATATAATTTAAAATAACATCAGAAAATTACTAATATTGACTTAACAATAATCCCCCAAATATAACAATATATCTTATAATTTTTACATAAACAATATGTGAATACATTTGATATATATTATCCTTAAACCAAATGATGACCATAATTTCCATATAATATCTATGAATACATAGATTAATTATAATTCTATCAATAAAACAACATATTATATAATGCATTACATTTATCCAAAACATTTTGTAAAATCCATCAACGTTAAGATAAAATAATTTTTCATCAAATCATAAATCAGTTCCAAGTCATAAATACAATCCAATTTACATTATCCATATGAATAATCCTATTATCAAAAAGAAACACAATTTCCTAATCATATCGAACACATTATTTTTTATTGTTCCCTTAATCATGTTATTTTCATTAAATATAATGTTTCCATTAAATCCCATTTCTAGTTCATCGATACCATTCAATATATTCTAGGAAATTCATAATTAAAATATCATTATAAAAACACTAATATATTTCATGATTCAAATGACATAATTCCTCAGTTGAAATTCATATTCACATCAAACATTTTACATCATTCATGAACTATTAACTGGAAATCATCAACATATTCTATAATACCTCCTAACAATCATATATCATTTTTAGATTCTTATACATGAATAGAAAATACAATACTCAAAATTCCTTTTCGATCCTCTTATTGAGATTTCACCTTTTAACAAGGATTTATATAATTACCATACATTGCACAATTAAAACTGTAAAATATTGTAGATTCTTTATGGAAACAATGATTCTCATTCATTTCATGAAATTAACTTTACCTTTTTTCCAAACATTTAATTATAAAATTCCATTGATATACCTATATAAAACAATTAATTATAACTTTGAATCATTCAATGTTGGTATTATTCCTAAATTCATAACATATAGGAAATTGAATATCATTTCATCCTTAGTCTCCAACACCCATTCTCTCTATAAACACTATCCTTAAAATCTATTTCGATTATGAGTGTTGGTTACATTCGATATACATAACAATATATCAAGATAACTGATTAGGAATAATCATTATTTCATTTGTTTTAATCACCATCCCATTTGGTTTCACATAAACTCATTGACTATTACAATCAATGGTAACCCAGTTCTTTCTAGTTCCAACCATTAACTACAGAAAAATCATTGTTTCGGAAACAATATACATATTTGGAGACCACATAATCGTGTAAGATTAGTTAAATGATATTTGAATCATTACACATTTTTTCAATCATTGATAGTTTATGTTTTTCTTTTGACAATGAAGATCAATTTATATTAAAATACATTAGGATGGTTTGTAATGGTTTTTGGATTTCAAAAATATATCCCCTAGAAGTGTCAAACTAGGTGTTTATCAAGAACCATGATCGTATAGCAGGACACACTTATGAAAATGTCCAATGGACCTTTCTACGAGTATTACCATTTGGTAGTACTATTCCCTGGTTACATCCACATATAGTATCCACACACGGATCTAATTTCATGGGAACTTTGAATTGTATCCTTCACCAAAATTCTAGGTCAATTTACAATACCTTGAATTACACTTAATATTATCCTTATATATATTCCTATGGATCTCACTAATGTTACTATTTATAGTTTCCAAAGAATAACTAATCATTGACTTCATAAAAAATCTAGTGAACCAAACATATCATGCATAGATATGAAATCTTTAGGATTAATCTTCCATACAAAATATAAAAATCTATATTGGAATTATATAGGTCTTGTGTCATTGAAAACATAGAATTATAATAAACCGATTCAGAAGTTATCTATACAACCTCCAACTAATTTTATTATGACTAGCTCCATTTTTATAAATATCAAACATAATAATGTTATCCATAACCTTTGGATATAAAATAGAACAAATATTGTGCTCAGATTCTCATTAAGCAAAAAAATGAGAGATACCAATGATCACAAAGTCATAATATGAGAAGAACGAATTAGAACATGATCAAAACATATTAAAAACATGACCTACAATACAATGATTATAATCATGATTCATGGAAAAAATAATGGAAGTTCATAAGAAATGAATCATAATAAGGTAAAATAACATAATCCATTAGATAATAATATTGGTATATTTCATAGATTAGTGTCATAATCAAAGGAATTAAAATGTTATGTCCAGGATACCCTCCATGATAATCATAACATGTTATGCTTCTTCTAACGACCCATGTACTGGCTTCATGATTGGAATAACCTCTTGTGTACCGTCTTTTGTAATTAGGACAATCTTGTGTGAACCACTTGGATTTATTCATGCAATAACCTCACACACGCCATCTTGTTGTAGGCTTTGTATAACCCCCATATATACCCTCTTTTTATGGATTATGGTAAACACTAAGCTATAATATGATCTCAGAGAACATTAATATTTACCTAATGAGGTTTTAAGAGATATAAGTCCCACCAATCTCAAAATCCATACATTTGGATGATACAATATCAAGAAACATTATTAATAACATAACCAAGATAAAATTAGTGTGTTTCATAAAAATGTCAATATGGCATAACCCGTGGAATGAAAGATGTTTCATAAACACGTCATCGGTTAATCATATCATAATCCATACGAAAGTAAAGTATTAAAAAAAATAATTTCAATATAATAATAATAATTACCATCCAAATAAAAAATAAGGATGGTAGAATTGGACCATATAAGTAGGAAAACATATACATCAACATATGTTTTTTTTCAATGATGAATATAAATTCAACAATAAGATCTTACTAACAATTTTATGTAAAACATTTATTTAATTTGAGATACCATTATTAAAATATAAAAATTTCCCAAATATTAATTAAAATGTTTAAAAAAAATTAAAAAAAATAAATGGAATATATAAATAATTTAGTGGTCATGATAGAATAAAATTATTTTCAAGTCACACACATTAAAAAAGTATTCCATTCACATTTTAGGTAAAAAAACAAAAACACTTGGAAACTAACAAGATGATTCCATTTAAATAGTTATTAATGAACATAAAATTGGGAAAATTTCACAAAACATTCAATACGTAATTATAAAATATTATTTAAAAATGTTAAAAATAGTGAAGAAAATGTAGTTTTGACTGAAGTGATAAATTATATCTATTTTCATTAAAAAAATTATTTTGTTTCATTAATTCCATTTGAATGGAAAATGAAAGGAAAATATATATATTCTACACAAATAAAAACTATATAAGAATAATATTTATGTGTCTTGATTGGTATATCCTAAGATTTTTTCATCAAAAACCATATCATGTACCCTCCTAATAAAGAATTAGATTATAACATAAGATGTTTACCACACTGATATCATTTGAATCCTAATCCCTATTAAGGAAAAACCTTATATGGATATGTACTCTAATGGATTAGACCCCTAATGTCCATTTCTTTGTCAAAATCAAATGTTTGGGTTGTTCTGGGAGGCAACGATAGCTCATTTCACGTGTTTTCCAAATTTCAAGTTTTATCATCAGTTGGTTGAGGAATTAGTGGGTTAGATGAATTGATAGTTTGAGGAATATATAGTTCTTAGGATTCGGTAAGTCGAGGCATTGGTAGGTCGATGCGTCGGGATTTAGAGGCATCAGTGGGTTGAGGATTCGGTAGGTCGAGGTGTCAGTAAGTCGAGGGGTTAGGGGGTCAAGGTGTCGGTAGGTTAGAGGTGTCAGTAGGTCTAGGTTTCTCTTGGTAAAGGAATCTATAGGTCATGGTGTATATTGGTCATAGTAAATGGTTGGTCTAGGAGTTGGTAGGTCAAGTCATCGGTAAGTCATGTCATTGGTGAGTCGAGCTTTCGGTGAGTTAGGGAATCAGTGAGTCCGGATATCAATGATTCAGGAATTGGTGGGTCATATCAGTATTTCATCATTAGTGGCTCAATGTCTGTATCTTAGCACTGGTGACTCATTGTCGTTGTCTCTCTGTCGGTCGCATACTCTCGGTGACTCACCCATTAGTTACTCATTTTCCAATTTTCCCAGTCTTTCCAGTTTCACCCTCCAACATTTTATTTGATGTAAATAAATTTTAATCAATGTTTCTGGAATTCAAAATTCATTTCAAAATATATTAATAATATATTTAATATCCTAATGTTATGAAGACTTTGAAATAGTCTAAATGTGTGGTTGTCTCCATGATTCAACATTTATGGCCATTAAAACCATTTCTCATTACTTTGATATAGTATTTGGCTTTTCAAAGCAGATAAGTTATCTTCCATGTGTGTTTCTATTTCCTCTTGGGCGTCCCTTTTCCCTCCCTTCCCATGGAGTCATTTGTTGCATCGTACCCATCAATCATGTTGTCCATGTAGTTTTCATTGGGGTTTTCTTGATACTCAGTCACATCCTATTTTGGAATAAGGAGAGGTTTTAGTCACCTATTGTTCCATGTATAAATTTTTCTTTATGTCACATTTAATTTTGCATGATACAGGGTGATTGTACTCATGCCTCCATATGAATACTACTGAAATTGATTTAAAGAAGATAATAATAATAAAACAATGAGGGTTTTGGGAGTATGATAGTGATTATCATTTTGTTTTATATGTTATACCTGATCCATATTGAAAATCATTTGGGTAGCGTTCTTTTAAAAATTATGGCCATTTCTTGTCTCTATTTGGGCACTTATGTGATTTTTGAATCACTACTATAAGAATTGGAATGTGGTTAATTATGTCTACTTGATTAATCTAAAGGATTCCCCAATACTGAATATGTTATGTGATCACCCCTATTTTATAAAGTGGAATTAAAGAACGATTGATACTAAATCTGAATAAATAGTGCCTTATTCGGGTGGGATTATTTTTTCTGTTTATAGGTTTGTCATCGAATATGTGTTGGTAGTGTCTAGTTGTGGCTAGGGGTGTGATAGTGTTTATGGGGTCGTACAGGCAGTGTGGTGGTATCTCAGACAAAAAGATCGATTAATTGTTGAATAGATAGACTTTTTATGTTGTGGGACTGCATCATGGAAGTGGTTGGGCAGTTGGTTGTATAACTTGGTTGTGTAATGATTTCATGTTTATGGGTGTGTTGGGTGTTGGGTGGTGGTGCCATGGTTCTCCCGAGTTTTCATGTGGGAGGACGGTCTGGGTGGGATAACTTTGAAAAATGTTGTGGGTAGTTTCCTTATTTGTTTGACTTGTCGTTTTTGGTATAGTTGCTTCACCATAAAAGATTTTCAGGGTTTGGAAGTTTCCCATGTATGGGTGGAAATAAATAAATGAATGATTTGATAATGTAGAATGGTAATTGGATATATGAATATATTCGGTGTATGTTTCATGTTGTGGCTTGTAGTGGAGTGGCCTTCATGTGACCGCCATTCATGCTGGTACGTTCATGTAGGGGTAGCAACAAATGTGATTTTTAGTGGCCTTGTTGTATGTTTTTAATCCCATAGGATGTTATGAGTGTTTGTTACCTATATGAATAAACATGTAGTTTATTATGTTTTATATACGAACCACACATGTGTTGAGAACGATGTTTCAAACACCACCATTATTATAGTGGGGGGGGGGGTGTCTTTCCCAATATCTAGGTGGGAGGATGGATAACTATTTACTAACATTACCATACTTCCTCTTCATATTATTTATTGAATAAGACTCCTCGGGTAGGATGTAATGGCTTGATGTTTAATAGTAGATTTGTGGTATTAGCTCTGTGAGAAGTTCTTTTCCCCCATGTGTCTTTGGGATGAGTCCCTGGTGTTTTTTGGAGATACATCTGGTTGTTGTGAGACATGTTTTAGTGAGCAGGATGTGATGTGGTTGTTTCCTAGGTTTCTGTGGTTAGGTAGTGATACTAGGGCATGTGGATGAATGTGGTAGCATTAGGATGTTCATTGTTAGGGATGAATATTTAACCAATGGGAAGTTATGTGGGGGTACCCAAATATTGATGTGCTTATATTTTTCTTTACATGAATTGGGTTATTTGTTGAGGGTGTCTTGGTGAGGGTGGGGTGTATAATATTCCTTGTTAGGTTATTTTTAGTTTCAATTGTTTTCTCATTAGGTAATTAGTATGATTATCCCACATGTGTACAGGTGAAATTGGTTTTTCCATACTGATTATACAATTATTATCACCCTATGTATATAAAACACTTTTCCAGTTTCTAGGGAGGATACGCATACTGTTCTAGACCATACATGGTTAGATGTTGGAGAGATTAGTTAGGTCAATGATTAGTTTTTTGTGGTACTTACTTTGGATTTTTCCTTGAATTTATAATAATTTTACTTGAACAATCATGTGGGGTGGATTTTAGATTCTACATATACATCTATTGTGGATTTTTTTTATGTTGATACAATGTATCTACCAATATCAGTTACCATAAAATAGGTAATGGCCCCCAATTTGGTGAGATTTCTATTCCCTCGATATTGGTCACTTCCCCGAGGCCTATTAGAGGTAGGACTCTAGGGTCATTTTATCTCCTTCATCTTGGGAAAATAAAGACATGACATATTTCAATTGATTTCTACAACTTGATGAAGGTGAGTCATGACATAATAGTATCTGTTGGTCAGAGTGGACATTCAAGAGGGGGGGGTGAATAGAGTTCCAATTAAAATTTTTGTTTTAAAAACATTGTCTTAAAAACCCCCAAATAAAATTCTGAATTAACCTGTAGTGAATTTATATCAAAGTAAGGGTTCAGTTGGGTTCTCAAGGGATTGATTATTTCCCAGTTAATCAAAACAGAAATGTTGAGTAACTTTTGAAACCAACTTACTGATTTACAACTGATATAAACACTTTCGAATTTAATTATCAAAGTGGCTTTAAAACAGTTTTGGTTTTAAAGAGATTTGCAGCGGAATAAAAGAATAACTTTGAAAGATATAAAAAATCATATATAACCAAGAGGTTCAGTCTCAAGCCGAGACTTAGTCTTCTCAAAACTTTATATAAAAGTGATCCACACCCTGGATCAGGGATTACAGCAGTATACAACTATCCAGGTCCAAGACCTCTACCGCTATTATCCGTGGAAACAAAAACAACAGCAATCAGCTGTCCAGGTCACACGACCTCTACCACTATTATCCCAGTGGGAAATAAGATATAAGAGAGTTGAGTGAGGATTTAGAAATCCTCCAGTTAGAGTACACGAGACAGTGTGTGTGTAAAATATAGCATATAACACACACTGCTAAATATTTAAAAAGATAAATCACTGAGCAAATATTTGGAGTTTAGAAATGGCTCTAGTGATTGTCATGCAGTTCTGGACTTCTTTGATTGATCAGAATTCGCTCTGAGTCCTCTTCTGGTTTTTTTCTGGAAAATAGAGTATCGTCTGTTTCCTTGACTTCCAGGTGTAGAGACAGTCGATGAAGCTCTTGTGTTATGTTCTCATTCTCAGCTCTTCACTGGTATGCCGTAATGAGTTCTTCGTGTAAGTTCTATCGTCTCTTTGCATTCACGCTTGGTAGTTCTCTAGCACACCTCGTGGTATCTGTATCTCTCTGTGTATTCGTCTATATCTTGCACAGCCTGTGTTCTGTCTGTATTCATCTATTCATGCTCTTTTGTAGTAGCATCCTTCCTTTAGTTAAACCACATGCTCCGGCAAAAGATGATTTACTTTTTGCAGGTACGAGGTACGGTTCCCTGACATCCAACAGAACAAATTAAATAAATGTCAGTGTATTGAAATATACCTAATATGACCGCTGGTTAGATTAAATAATGATAAAGAAATTGAAGGAGTGTCGGGTTCTGTCTCTTGAGTGGTAGCTCTTGATATCGGTAGACTTGTGTTACAGTGGATGTCTGTAGGTCTGAGTATCGGTAGACATTTGTAACGGTAGACGTATCTGTCGGTAGACTTGATCAAATCAGTAGTGCTGTACTTGTAACGGTAACTATGTTTGTGCCTTTACCAGTAGCGGTAACTCTCTATCGGTAGTTGTGGCTCTGCCTTGTAATGGTAGCGATAGCTTTCTATCGGTAGACTTTGCATAACGGTGGATATCATCATATCGGTAGCTCTGTATCGGTAGCTGTCGACTTCAATGTAGAGGTAATCTTTGAGTACTGGTGAACTTGATGTATCGGTGAACTCCATATCGGTAGCTCTATTCGATATCCGTAGCTCTAATCCATAACGGTGGCTACTGTTCTGTATCGGTAGCTAGTGTGTAACGGTAGCTAAAAACTGTTTGAGCATTCACTTGGAAGAATGAGTTAAAGTCATAGTAAACATATATCTGATAATTCAAACGACTTAATTTAAGAAAAATGAAAGCAACAATCATAAATTATAATATATTTGGAATGTATTAAGCATAATCAGGATATAAAGATAGAATGGTTGGGATTATCAAAACACAATAAAGACACTTAATTCCAGAGGTTTCGACAATCTCCCCCTTTTTGATAATCACAACTTATGCCAAAATAAAGTAATATCAGAGGAAAAAAAACAAACCAAAAAACAATAAACAGACAAAAACAAAACAAAAAAATATATATATCAATGTATGATATCAACAGTATTGTATCAGAGGAAAAATATGGAAATAGGAATATATCAAGAAATAATGTAGTATCAGAGGAAGGAACAAGCAAGATTCTTTGATTTGCATATGTCTCCACCTATCAATTTTAACTACAGGATTTTCTCCATAGTAGTGATGTTCTCCCCCTATCATTTTCAATGGGTACAGGTTTTCAATAATGTTCTCCCCCTTTGTGATTAACAAAAAGGAGGGTATTAGAGAAAAGAGAGGGACTAGGAAAGAAAATAGACAGATTAAAATAGACAGGGAAGAGAGGAATGAAGGATTTGATTGATAAGTAAAAGATATAGTGGGAAAATCATAGAAGTAAAAAAAATACAATGAATCCCATCAAAAAAATGGCTAGAAGCACTCAATCATCCTCTTGAACATGTGTCTTCCCTTGGGATCAGCAGGGGTTTAGAGGTAGAGTCAGCATATTTGGGAATTCCTGAAAGAACCACTGGTGGATCAGCAACTGATACAGTACCAGATCTGAAATTTGTGCTCCTCTGAAGGATCATTGGTGTCAGACTTCTGATGGCTTGAACTGGAGTCAGTTGAGGAGTACTCCCAGAGGCAGAAGGTGGAAGGGCAGGTGGTACAATAACTAGCCGAGCATCCACATGTAAGAAAGGCAGCAAGAGATTCCTGAAATCCATGATGATGCTTCCACCTCTCTCCATAGAAGATACAAAATCATCTCTATTCTCTATAAACTTATCCAAAGCAGGAGTAAGCTCCCTGAGCTTGCTAACTTTTTCCCTGAACGCTTGGGTAACTGGAGGTAACATCATATTCTCCATCAAAATCTTGAAATGGTTTGTCATTTGGTGCTTGGTATAAACATTTTCAAAATAAGCATCCACTTTATTCTTGACTGCCTCTTGAGAAGCAGTAGCTGCCCATAGGTGATCACGAACAAAACTACTAACTTCCCTAGTGGTAGCAAGAATCTGAGTATCTGATGCACCACTGGGACTGGCCTTAGCCAATTCTTCCTGAATAACAGTGAGGATCTGATCAAGGTTCACATTGGAGCTAGTTGAGGGAAGAGGTTTTAGTGATAAGGCCACTGTCTCCTTGAAAAATTCAGTCAGATTACTAACTATCTTCTGAAAAAGTTCATCCTGACTGTTCATATGTTCTTTGACTGACTTCTTAGAGGCCTCAAAAACTTCCACAAACTGTTTGACCACTTCTTTGATATACCGAATGTCAGTGTGCACTTGCGTTTGGGAACTGTTCAAAGCAGTCAATGAAGTGATTGATTGTCTAAGAGCAACTACATCTCCTGCCCAACTCTCAATCTGAGTATGGCAGACCTTAAGTTCATCCATCATTTCTTTTACAGGACTGGACACACTACATCCAATGGATAACTCAAGGGATTGCTCCACGCTTTTCATCTCTTGAACCATACTTTTCTTCATATCTTCCACTGATTCTCTTATTGCTTCTATCAGTTCGGCTTTTAAAGTCTTATGGTCCTCTTTGGTTGCCACATTTTCAGCCACAGTGGGTAAGGTAACTGATTCCTTTTGGAGTTGGTCTTCCTCATCCGAATCTCCATAAGAAAGTCCAAGAATCATATATCCAGGATCTGATTTCCAACCTTCAATGTCATATAATACAGATACTAAGCCAAGATTCTCCTCCTCACTTGGAACATTTTCTTGAGATATTTCTTCCAACTGTTCTTCCTGAGGTAATTCTTCAATTTCCTCTACAACCATAGCAGGTTAAATAGCCATTTGTTCTGAGTCATTAATGACTCTCTCATTAACAGGTGCTACTGTTATGCCTTCCTGATCAGCTGCTGTCCTGACTGTACTGACTATTAGAGGACTCAAACTGAGTTCTTTTTCAACATTTTGCCCATCAACTACTTCACCATCAGCCTCTTTTTCTCCATTAACATTATGATCAGATTCGGTTGTCTCATCCTCCTCAGAGGTGTCCTGGACAACATACTGGCATGCTTCTTCTTCTTCTTCGGTAGTCTCTGTAACATTGTCCTTCAAGACAGTTTCTCTCTTTGGTAGTTCTTTAGTAGGGCTAGCTGCTCCATAAGAAATAACTTGATGTACAGGACTAGGGGGTAAGTCTGGATCTCCTCTTTCCTCTACTGATGTCTCTTCCTCCTCAGCTTCATCATCATTGTAGACCGGTTCTGGCTCATCTGGTCCAAGACCAGGATCCTTCACATCCTTTGGTCTAGAAGGATGATCCATAGGATTATACTTGTCATAAAGTTTTCCATCATTATTCACCCATGATTTCTTCCAAGAATTCTAGCTGACTTTCATGTATTTACAAACAGTTCTTGTAATACAGAAGTTGTCCTTAACTACTACCAGCTCTTCCTGAGGTCCAGCTATCTCCTTCACTTTCAGCATCACAGAAATTAACTTTGAGAAAAACAATGAATTTGATTTTGACTTCGGTCTAGTCATATCTTCCACTTAAACCATAATCAATCTACATAGATTGATTCTCACACTGTGCTTCAGCAAATTTAACAGATATATGTCTTGGAATCTCAAAGTGTTAAAGTCTCCTCTTCTTGGACTAACAACATGATGAATAAACTTAAACAACAGTTTTTCTTCTCCTACCATCTCTGCAGCAATCACCTTTCTAGGAGTCCCATTCCATGTGAGTTCTAGCAGAGCATTTTCTTATTGAAACACATCACTGGTCGAAGGTACAGACTTGGAATAATAAGAAAAATCACCCGCATGAGGAACTCTTAGGTTCACAGCGCATTCTTATGAAGTAAACGACACTTCATGACCATTCACATATTAAACCATTCTGCTTTCTTCTTCATATTTTTCAAAATGAAAGAATTCATAGAATTGTTTCACTAGTCCTAGATAATAAGGTCTGTTGTTGTTCGCGAAGCATTCTAGCCAACCTTGTGCTTGTAAAACCTTAAGAACTAACGATTTGCTTTCCATAAGCCATTCTGCAAACACTTCTTTTTCAAAAACAATCTCTCTCTTTGAGAGATGCGGGTTTATTGAATTTCTTCGAGCTACACTTCCACTTCCACTTCCACTGGCATTCGATACTTTCTGTCATTTCTCTTGCGGATCATCACTCCCATCTGTGACTTGGGGTCTCTTGACGTGGGCCATTACGGATTGGAGGTTAGGGTTCTGGAGGTTGAGAGGTTTAGGTTTAGGAGAATTTGAGCAGACAGGTTCGCGGTGAGATTGAGTGAGTATAGTTCGAGTTTTAAGATCATTTAGGATTCATAAATCACATAAATCATAAATAAAATAAATAACAGTTCGATGACTCGGCTTTACAGAATTTTAAAACAGCGCGATATGTACGGGTAAAATCTCTTAACGGTGAGGTCTTCTTTCGGTGAGGTTTTTCTAATGGTGAGGTTTCCCTAATGGTGAGGTTTCTGTAACGGTGAGGTTTCTTTAATGGTGAGGTTTCTCTAACGGCGAGGTTTCTTTAATGGTGAGGTTTCTTTAATGGTGAGGTTTCTCTAACGGTGAGGTTACTCTAACGGTGATGTTTTTTTAACGGTAAGGTTTTTCTAATGGTTTAAGGATAAGTTATCATTACTAATTCATGTCTAATGAAACTTAATCTTTCTGAACATAAAGTCTTAGTGAAAATATCAGCTAATTGAAGTTCAGTGCCTATAAACTCAAGTGTTATATCACCTCTTTGATAATGATCTCTTAAAAAGTGATGTCTAACATCAATATTCTTAGTTATAGAGTGAGAAACATTGTTCATAGAGATATTAATCACACTAGTGTTGTCATAGTTGATTGAAACATGTTTAAAGTCAAATCCATAATCCAGTAGTGTGTGTTTCATCCATAGAATCTTTGCACAGCAACTGCCAGCAGCGATGTATTCTGCTTCAGCAGTAGATAGTGCAACTAAGTTCTGTTTCTTACTACACCATGATACTAGGTATTTTCCAAGTAAGTGACATGTTCCATATGTGCTCTTCCTATCTAACATAGAGCCAACAAAATCAGCATCCGAATAACTTATTAAATCAAATTATTGTTATTTTAGATAAAACAAAACCATATTAACAGTATTTTTAAGATATTTGAAAATCCTTTTAACAGCAAGTAAGTGTGACTCTTTAGGATTAGCTTGAAATCTAGCACACATACATACAGTAAACATAATATCAGGTCGACTAGCAGTAAGATAAAGTAAACTTCCAATCATACCTCTGTAATTAGTTTGATCAACTGGTTTCCCAGATTCATCAACATCCAATTTACAGGTGGTACTCATAGGTATATCACTTTCCTTAATACTATCCAAACCTAAACATTTTAATAAATTCTTAGTATATTTACATTGATTTAGAATAATTCCATTTTTAGTTTGAAAAATTTTAAAACCAAAAAAAATACTTAATCTCTCCCATTAAGCTCATTTCAAACTCATTTTGCATAACCTGTGAAAATTCAGTACATAAAGAATTTTTAGAAGATCCAAAAATAATATCATCAACATAGATTTGTACTATTAACACATCTTTTGAAATCCTTTTTATAAAAAGAGTGGGATCAGCAATTCCTTTTGTAAATCCTTTTGAAATAAAATAGTTTGAAAGTCTTTCATACCAAGCTCTTGGAGCTTGTTTTAAACCATATAAAGCTTTAGAGAGTTTAAAAACATGATTTTGAAAATGAGGATTTGAAATACCAGGTGATTTTTCTACAAAAACATCTTCAACAATAAAACCATTTAGAAAAGCACTTTTCACATCCATTTGATATAACTTGATATTCAGATGTGATGCATAAGTAAATAAAATCCTAGTAGACTCTAATCTAGCTACAGGTGCAAAGGTTTCCTCATAGTCAATTCCTTCTTCTTGATTGTAACCTTGTGCAACTAGCCTAGCTTTGTTTCTAATGATGTTTCCAGATTCTTCAACTTTGTTTCTAAACACCCATTTTGTGCCTATGGTTATAGTGTCCTGAGGTCTTTCTACTAATTTCCAGACATTGTTTCTTTCAAATTGATTTAGTTCTTCTTGTATAGACATTACCCAAAATTCATCATTGATAGCATCATTGACATTTTTAGGTTCTAACTGTGAAAGAAAAGCTTGATGTTCAACATGATTTCTTAGAGAATCTCTAGTCTGTGTTCCTCTATCTAGATCTCCTACAACAGCATCTAAAGTATGGTTCTTTAGAATCATAGTTGGTCTTGAAAAGGTAGGGCTTGAGATTTCAGGTTCATCTACAGTTTGAGGTTCAAAAGAAGCAGGGTCTGGAAAATTTCCACAACTAGATGTTTTAACTATAGGTCCACTGTTTTTATCATTAAGGTTCAAACCAGAGAGATCATATTCAATATTTTCAATAGAGGTCTTAGGTTCATGTGGATCAATTTCATCAAACTTGATGTGAACAGATTCATCCACACATTTGGTTCTCTTATTAAAAACTCTATAGGATTTACTAGAAATAGAGTAACCTAAGAAAATTCCTTCATCACTCTTGGATGCAAAATTGTCCAGATTATCTTTAGTATTAAGAATAAAGACATTGCAGCCAAAAACATTGAAGAAGTTAACCTTAGGTTTCCTATGGTTCCATAACTCATATGGGGTCCTCTTAAGAACAGGCCTGATCAAGACTCTATTAAAAACATAACAAGCTGTATTTACAGCTTCAGCCCAAAAGTAAACGGGTAGGTCATACTCATTACGCATAGTTCTAGAAATTTCTTGCAGGTTTCTATTTCTCCTTTCTACTACACCATTTTGTTGAGGTGTCCATGGGGCAGAGAAATTGTGACTATAGCCATTGTGTGAGCAGTAGGATTCAAACTCATGGTTTTCAATCTCACGGCCATGATCACTTCTCAGAGTTTTAATCTTAAGTCCACTAAGGTTCTCTACAGACTTGGAATATTTAACAAAGTAAGAACAAGCTTCACTTTTGTGAGCAAGAAAATATACCCAAGTATATCTAGAAAAGCCATCTACAAGAACATAAACATAATGCTTCCCATTTAAACTAGAAACTCTAGAAGGTCCAAATAAATCCATGTGAACCAACTCGAGAGGTTGAGAAGTTGACACGTTTTTCTTTGATTTAAAAGAATCTTTATGTTGATTTCCCTTTTGAAAGGGATTACAAACTTTGTCTGTTGGAAATTCAAGTTTGGGTAGGTCTCTAACTAAGTTCTTCTTAGAAAGGTTTCTAAGTGAATGCACATTGCAGTGTCCTAATCTTCTGTTCCAAAGCCAAGACTCTTTATAAAAAGCATTTAACCAAGTAATATTTTTCTTAGCTAAAGAATTTAATTCAACAGCATAAACATTTTCATTTCTCAAAGCAGAAAATACTAAAACTTTTTTAGAATTAAAAACATTGCAAGAATCATTTTCAAATTTAACATAAAAATCATCATCGCATAATTGAGATATACTTAGCAAATTGTATTTAAGTGCATCAACAAATAAAACTTTAGAAATCAATACTAAGTCAGTGTTACCAATCTGGCCTAAGCCGATGATTTTCCCTTTAGAATTATCACCAAAGGTGAAAAACCCTCCATCAACTCTGACTAAGCTATTAAAGAATGAGAAGTCTCCTGACATATGTCTTGAACATCCACTGTCCAAGTACCAGGTCTTTTTACAGGAGCTCTTTAAGTAGGTTTCCTACAAAACAGATTTAAACAGGAAATGATTTTGGTACCCAAATTTTCTTGGGTCCAGACAGGTTAGCCAGTAACACTTTAGGTACCCATATTTGTCTAATGGGTCTCATAAAATTTCTAGAATCAACAGATTTTGAAAGATTAACCTTATTAGATCCATAACTATAAACATAACTCGTTGAAGCATATGATGTTCCAGAGCTAGCTACATTCTGTCCAGATTTAGAAATGAATCTAGTTTGGGTTATTTTTCTTTTTTCGAGGTTGGTATCCAATACCAGTAGTGTATCTAGGTGCTATTTTTTTACCTAGAATCTGAATAAGAGTATCATTACCATTTGTAAATTTCTCTAAGTCTTTCTTGAGTTTCTCACTAGATAATTTTAGTTCAGTATTCTCTTTAAGAAACTGAGAATTCTTTTTAATTTCAATATCAACATAAGATTTATGTTTAACAGTTAAAGCATACGGTTTCTGTAAACCTTTGTATTTGTCTTTTTTCTCATTACAGGTTTCTTCTAACATATCACAATATTCAAATAGTTCCGATTTAGACATGTTATCACATTCAGAATCATCTCCAGAATAATATGAATTAGAAGCAGAAGTTTCTGAAGTTACCTCAGCAGCATTTATCATAAATAACATGTTTGCTTTCTTTCTGTGTTCAGTTTCAGAAACTTCAGATTCACTAGAACTATCCTTAGAATCACTCCAAGTGGCCTTCATGGCGTTCTTATACTTGTTATCCTTGTATTCATACTTCTTCTTGTATTTCAGCTTTGGACGTTCTGCTTTTATGTGTCCCTTCCTTTTGCACTCATAACAGACAACTTCATCTGATTTATCAGGCTTCTTCCACTCCTTTTTCCAATGTCCTTTGTTGTCATACTTACCTTTGTAGTTTGACTTTCTGAAAAACATCTTCTTCCTATAAAATTTCTTAAACCTTCTAGAAATGTGAGCCATCTCAGCATCACTGTCAGAGTCACTCTCATTGTCTTCACAGCTTGAACTTTCATTGATAGATTGAAGCTTTTCCTTATCCTTATTCTTTGAGGTTTTAGTTTTGAATGCAATGGACTTCCTTCTAGGTTCATCATCTTCTTCTTTGTTTACTTTGAGTTCTTCTTCATACATCATCAATTTTCCAATTAGTTATTTGACTGGGAGATCTCCAATTTCACACGATTCTCTAATGGAGACAGAGGTTCCTCTCCATCTTTCAGGTAGACATCTCAAAATTATCATGATCTGTTCCTTTGCTGGAACATCCTTTCCCAGAGAAGTCATTGTGTTGACAATTTCATTGAACCTGAGATACATATCAGAAATGGGTTCATCAAGCTTCATCATAAAATTATCATACTTAATAGTATATGTATTCAATCTCATCTCCTTAAAATTAGTTGTTCCTTCATGAGAAACAACTAAGGTATCCCAAATTTCATAAGCAGTTTTACAGGCAGATATTCTATTAAATTCCTCATCTCCTAGAGCATAGTAAAAAGAATTCATAGCTTTACAATTATTATTGTAGGATGTTTTAGTAGCTTCATTCCAAGTAGTTCTAGTAGTAGTTGGAATTTTATATTCTGATTCTATAGCAGTCCAAATATCAAAACTCATGCTCTCTAAATGAATTTTCATCTTGATTTTCCACTGAGCATAGTTGGTGCCATTGAAAAATGGTGGTCTATTGGTAGCAACACCTTCAACTCTATTATCCATGATAGCAAACTATAAGTATTGATTTTAATAAGATAAAAATTTAGAAATAAAAGAAATTTTAAGAACATTAAAATACAACTAAAATCACAGTTGAAAATCAGAGTACAAAATATTTTAAACAACCTCTGATACCAAATGTTGGTCGGAGTGGGCACTCAAGAGGGGGGGGGGGGTGAATTGAGTTCCAATTAAAGTTTCTGTTTTAAAAACTTTGTCTTAAAAACCCCCAAATAAAATACTGAATTAAACTGTAGTGAATTTATATCAATGTAAGGGTTCGGTTGGGTTCTCAAGGGATTGATTATTTCCCAGTTAATCAAAACAGAAAAGATGATTATATTTTGAAACCATCTTACTGATTTATAACTGATATAAACACTTGCGAATTTAATTATCAAAGTGACTTTAAAACAGTTTTGGTTTTAAAGAGATTTGCAGCGGAATAAAAGAATAACTTTGAAAGATATAAAACAGCAGATATAACCAAGAGGTTTAGTCTCAAGCCGAGACTTAGTCCTCTCAAAACCTTATATAAAAGTGATCCACTCCCTGGATCAGGGATTACAACAGTATACAACTGTCGAGGTCCAAGACCTCTACCACTATTATCCATGGGAACAAAAACAATAGCAATCAGCTGTCCAAGTCACACGACCTCTACCACTATTATCCCAGTGGGAAATAAGATATAAGAGAGTTGAGTGGGGATTTAGAAATCCTCCAGTTAGAGTACATGAGATAGTGTGTGTGTGTAAAATACAACATATAACACACAATGCTCAATATGTAAAAAGATAAATCACTGAGCAAATATTTAGATTTTAGAAAAGGCTCTAGTGATTTTCATGCAGTTCGGGACTTCATTGATTGATCAGAATTCGCTTTGAGTCATCTTCTGGTTTTTGTCTGGATAACAGAGTATCGTCCGTTTCCTTGTCTTCCAGGTGTAGAGACAGTCGATGAAGCTCTTGTGTTATGTTCTCATTCTCAGCTCTTCACTGGTATGCAGTAATGAGTTCTTCATGTAAGTTATGTCGTCTCTTTTCATTCACACTTGGTAGTTCTCTATCACACCTCGTGGTATCTGTATCTCTCTGTGTATTCGTCTATATCTCACACAGCCCGTGTTCTGTCTGTATTCGTCTATTCATGCTCTTTTGTAGTAGTATCCTTCCTTTAGTTAAACCATGTGCTCTGGAAAAATATGGTTTACTTTTTGCAGGTACGAGGTCCGGTTATCTGACATCCAACAGCACACATTAAATAAATGTCAGTGTATTAAAATATAACTGATATGACCGTTGGTTAGATTAAATAATGATAAAGAAATTGAAGTAGTGTCGGGTTCTGTCTCTTTAGTGGTAACTCTTGATATCGGTAGAATTGTGTTACAGTGGCTGTCTGTAGGTCTGAGTATCATTAGACATTTGTAATAGTAGACGTGTATATCGGTAGACTTGATCACATCAGTAGCGGTGGACTTGTAACGGTAAATGTGGTTCTGCCTTTACCAGTAGCGGTAACTCTCTATCGGTAGTTGTGGCTCTGCCTTGTAACGTTAGTGATAGCTTTCTATCGGTAGACTTTTCATAATGGTGGACTTCAACATATCGGTAGCTCTATATCGGTAGCTGTCGACTTCGATGTAGTGGTAATCTTTGAGTACTGGTGAACTTGATGTATCGGTGAACTTCGTATCGGTACCTCTATTCGATATCGGTAGCTCTAATCCATAACGGTGGCTACTGTTCTGTTTCGGTAGCTAGTGTGTAATGGTAGCTAAAAACTGTTTGAGCATTCACTTGGAAAAATGAGTTAAAGTCATAGGAAACATAGATTTGATAATTCAAACGACTTAATTTAAGCATAATGAATGCAACAATCATATTTTATAGTATATTTGGAATGTATTAATCATAATCAAGATATAAAGAAAGAATGGTTGGGATTATCAAAACACAATAAAGCCACTTAATTCCAGAGGGTTCAACAGTATCAATGGTGATGGTTGAGATATAGGACAGATATTGGAGTTCGGAAAAAATGAGGATTGCATGAATTTTTATGGAATTCAGTAAGGTGGTCTTGGTTTGTGACAAATTCCAGGTAAGGCTAGATAGGACATCGAATTTTAGGTCCCCCCGTGATCATATAATGGAATCTTAGCTTTCCAATTGACCATGTGAGGTAAAGCTGATTGCGAGGTAGAGACCTTAGAAAATGTACATGCATAATGATGACTTATTTTCTTATTTTTTTGGTTATTTTAATGAAATTAAAATAAATAATTAGTTAAAATGAATCCTAAATAATTTTTATTGTACTCAATCATTGGAGTTCCTTGTATTCCTTTCAGTTATGACTCTCGAACATCGCCCACGTGTTGTACGAGTAGTGTAGGGTCAGCTGGCTGAAATAGTTGATCGATGGAGGTTTGATTTTTAGGAGGAGGATGATTAGTGGAAGAAGGTGATTCGTGCTATCTAGTGGAAGACTCTAGGAAGGTACGAGGATAGTGTCTTGGAAATGGAGGTCGGGAGTTTCCTTGAAGAAATAGTGATCTCTTATAGGTTGATTTTGGCTCTAAAATTGTAACAGATTCCCCTATTAGTGATCAATATAAGGGGAGCAGTACAGCAATTGTAGACACATTACCTTGAGTAGAGGAAGGTGACCGATGTTCTGGGGGTCGACATTGAGAACATGTTTTGTGTGTAATTTCATTATTCCATGATTAATACCGAGAATAGGTAAGAGATAATCTCTCTCTGGTAGGGATGTATGTTAGTGAGGTAATTGGTGATCAGGTTCAACAATATTTAATGTTTTTCTTTAGATCCCATTTCGGATGAGGAGTCTTTGGAGAGCTATTTGGAGGAGGCAGTTCGTCCTTTCATCAAGTATGTGGTTACATCGTTCTCCCTACATACATAGCTATGGGTTCAGAAGAAGGATGAGGTTGTTGAAAGGATACAATCATGGGGGGATCTACCATGATAAGGAAGTTATCCGGGCTCATCAAAGGGAAAGGTTGTTAGCTGCAAGTCAATAGTGTCAGGGCCTTCTAAGTTTCGGCCAGCAGTCAGCCAACCCCAAAAGTTTCATTTCTCACCATCAAGTCTTCACCCTTTTCCCTCGAACCTAGGGCAGGGTATTTTTCTTACGGAGGTTGTGGGTACCTCTATAAATAGTTCCCAAATCGAGCTTAGTTTGGTGTAGGTGGGAAGTTTCAACGCCTACCTCAGTAGTAGTGTCCAGTCAGGCCTATCCCATTGTAAGGATAGTAGGACCTAACCCCACTGAGGGTGGATGATGTATGATGAGGTTGACCTTATGGTTGTACTATAGTACCTTGTCCAGGGTGTGTTCAAGGAGGTGGATGATACCCGAGGGGTTGTGGAGCTTGGCATGGTCAGTTGCACATGCTAGAGGTAACTGTTCTAGAAGCGATGGAGACCATTAAAGGTTTGATCTGTTTATTTAGTATTATTTCTTGTGACTTGATTAATTTCAGAGCCTTTCAATCCATCGTTTCAACTAGCATGGACCATGCCTTGGGGACTATACAAAGATATACTTTATGTTCCCTTGGTATTGAGTACACCAGTCAGAGGTCATACCATCTTGTTTGATGTTAGTTGGGGATATAGACTAAAATTTGGGACGCAACATTCTAGTGTTGATTTCATTCTACAATATATGTATTCCTACGATGTCATCCTTGGAATCGACTTTTTTTCGTGCATGATTTTATTGACAACTTCTGGAGAATAGTTACGGTTTCATACATGAATGTACATCATGTATCGTTTGTTGGTGAATGGAGTTGTCAGGTGGGTAGCCTGTGTTTGGAGCCTATTATTTCCAATATAGAAAAACTGTTAATGGGAATGATGGATGCAGGGATGGTTGAGGATCCCTTATTTTTTGGAGAATTTCTAGATTTGTCCCCAAGATTATTGTGACTCTACCCCCTTGAAAAAGTGTTGAGTTCATGATAGACATACAACCCAGTGCTCATCTAATCTAAAGGGATCCTTATTAGATTATTCCTTACGATTTGTGGGAGTTTTGCATCCAAAATGATGAACTAATGAAGAATAGCTTCATCTGACCTATTGTGTCACTATGAGGGGCTCAGACCTTGTTTAAAAAGATGGTAGATAGTGGTCTAAGCTTGTTCATAGACTATCGGAGACTAAAATAGATAAAAATCATGATCCTTTACTCTCTCCTAAGGATATGTTATCTTTTTATCCATCTAAGGGGAGTTAGTTGGGTTTCTAAGATTGATCTACATTATACATTTCTTCGGATTAGGGTGAAAGAGGGTAACATCCTGAAAACTATTTTCAGTAGCAGGTATGGTCACTTAGAGTTCATAGTTATGTGATTTAATGTTATGAATGAACCATCTGGTTTAAGGGGGATCATGAACTCTATGTTTCATGATTTCTTGGACTGCTTCCTCAATATATTCATCGGTTACATCCTAATCTACTCGATGTAAGAGGAGGATTATAACGAGCATCTCAGGACTATCCTAGAGGTCCATTGGCACCACTATATCTACAAAAAGAAGTCCAAGTGCATGTTTTTGGAATGAGATGTCCACATACATGCTAATTTATTCCCTCGCCAGGGAATAGTATTTTATCCATAAAAGTTAGATAAAGTTATTCCATGGGAAGCAAATAAGAATGTTGCATAGGATTTTAGTTTTCTTGGTCTGACAGGCTTCTACATGACAATCATACATTATTTATCTCTGGTAACATCTACATTGACAGCCCTAAAAAAATTCCAAGATTTTGTGTGGAGAAATCACAATTGGGTAACATTTTTCAATCTAATGGGGATGCTCGCCAGTTCTACAGTTCTTAGGCTTCCAGAGGTAGGGGTTATGTTTGAATTGTATTGTGTTTCATCACGTCTAGGCTTGGGGTGTGTGTTTCTGAAGATATGAAGAGTGATATCATATGGGTCTAGGTAGTTATATTCCTTAGAATGTAATTATTCCACCAATGATATAGAACTAGTAATGTTCATGTTCTCACTAATGATGTGGTGATAATACCTCATGGATGAGCTCCTTGTGGTCTTCATATATCACAATAGATTGAGGAACTTATTTTCCCAGTGGAACCTAAACATGATGTAGTATAATTTGATGAATTTTATATAGGATTATGATTTTGAGATCTCTTACACCTCGGGGAAGGGGATTTTTGTTTCTAAATCTTTTTTATTGAAGTCACAGTAGGAGGATGTTCGAGAATATGTGGACACATTGAGGGAGATGGAGGATTTAGATACCTTTCTATTAGATGAAGGAATGGATAGAGGATAAGGCATTCTATTACAGAAGAAGGTATATTCATATTTGAGGAAGAAGGTGGAGGAGCCTCAATGAGGAGTCTGAGAGGTGGATGTGATGGATGACCGTATTGACCAGGGTAAATCTCTAGAGGGATGGTCGGAGGATAGTCAGAATCAGATGTTGTTTTGTGTGATGTTGTTTGTTCTAGTGGATTTAGATGAGTAAGTCTATATGAGTTTCATATATCTCCCATAGTGTAACACACAAGAGTTTCCAAGATGTATCGGGGTTTCATTGAATATTTTTGATGGCCTACAGTTAAGCGAGAAGTGGAAGAGATTGTGCAAATGTTTTAATTCTTCCAGAAAGTGAAGGATGAGCACTATGTTCCTGGTGGTTCTTTTTTAATCCCCTAGATATCACCAAGTGGAATTGGGATTACATATCAATTGATTTTATCATAGTATTATCTATGGATCATGTATGATGTTATGCTATTTGGGTAGTATGGTATCACTTGATGAAATTGGCTCACTTATTTGCGATCAAGCACTCAAGTGAAATGGATGACATAGCACAAAGGTATGTGGATGAGGTGGTGTGGCTTAAAAAAGTTCCATAATACCTCTTCTCATATAGGGATACATGTTTTATGACATTAGTTTAGAGGAAATTACAGCATGCTTTTGGCAGTTAGTTGCATCTTAAAACTCCCTTCCACCCTCATGAAGATGGGAAAACACAGTAGACCATCTATAAGTTGGAGAAAATTATCTGATCATGCATCTTAGTTTCTTGTGGGTATTAGGTACAACACATTCCTTTTGTAGAGTTTTCCTACAATAACAGTTATCATCCTTCTGTTGTAACTTCTCCATTTGATGATTTGTACAAAAGACCATGTCGTTCTTCCTTATGATGGATAGAAGTGGGGGATGCAACTATTTTTGGTCTAGACATGGTGTTGAGTATGACAAAAAGGGTTCAAATTATCTGTTAGAGGATGGAGGTAGTACGAGACTAATAGAAGACTTATTCCAATCATAGAAGAAGTCCTTTGGAGTTTGAGGTTCTCAACCACATCATCTTGAATGTTTCTCCACGATGTGGGCAGTGGAGGTTCGGTAGCGGGAGTAATCTTTCTCCTAGGTTAATCAGACCTTTTGAGGTGTCATGATGATTTGGTGAGGTGGAATATTTAATATAATTACCACCACATTTGGTGAAGGTCCATGACATCTTTGATGTCTCCTAGAATTTATTTTATCTTCAAGATGACTCTTGTATCATTGATTGGGAAGAGTTGGATAGTGAGGATGATGTAACGTTCATGAAGTGAGCAGTGGAGTTCCAGGATCATCAAGAGAAGGTATTGGGAGGATGGGCCATTCCCTTAGTTCATCTATTGTGGATGCATGGTTTCCTGGAGGAGAGTACTTGGGAAAGGGAGGCACATATAGGTGCCGAGTACTTGAAGTGTTTTTTAGTTATTCTCATATTTGTTCATTGGGATGTAATTCTTGGACATTGTTTTCTATGAGATTATATTTTTCCTTGTTATGTGATGTATGATGAAATTCTGACATATGAGGAGGTGAGGACTAGGTCCCTGATCATAATTCATTAATGTATATGTGATTAAACCCTTACAGGTGAGTTACTGCCTCCCAAAATGGATATTATCTTATCATGGGAGAAGGAATCCCCCAATAAATATGATTGGCTAGTGGGACCTTTAAATCATATTTTGAATGTATTTCAGTATATTTGGATACAAAATATCATAGAATGTGTTCTTGTATGTTGATATTTCACTCCAACATGTGGGTTTATCATTTAGAGGTATCTTATAGGTGGTTTTTCAGACCCAAATTTCTTCTGGGTTAGTATTCAATTCTCGAGGGCTAGATTTGTCATAGAGGTATCTAGTGTAATATTCTAGAACATAGTGAACAATTAATATTTTGAAAACCAGTGTCTGGGGTGTTTTGGGATGCAATGGTTTCTCATTTCTTGAGTTTTCCAAATTTTTTGTTTTTCCATCAGTAAGTCGAGGCATTGGTAGGTCAGAGGGATTAGTAGGTTGAGGAATTTATAGGTCAAGGCATTAGTAGGTTGAGGCATTGGAAGGCCATATTAATCGATAGATCGACGCATCAATATGATGAGGAATTAGTAGTTATAGGCGTTAGTATGTCATAGGTTTCGATGAGCCGAGGGGTTTGTAGGTCAATTAATCAGTAGGTTTAGCCGTTGTTAGTTCAGAGGAAGTGGTAGGTGGAGGTGTTAGTAGGTTGAGCGATCATTACGTTGAGGCATCGGTAGGTCAAGGAATTGATGAGTCATGGTATCAGTGTGTCAGTTCATCGGTGTTTTAGGGAATCGGTGGGTCAAGACATCAGTGAGTCAGGGCATTGTTGTGCCAAGGCATCAGTGTCTCAGTGCCTCGGTGAGTTCGGAGTCGATAGGTTGCATAAGTGGCCCATTGTTAGTGGCTCAATATCATTATATCAACATTAGTGACTCTATATCGGTGGATCACTATTGATGGCTTACTACTAGTGACTCTCCCATCTGTCACTCATTTTCTAGTTTTTCCAATTTCTCCCCTCTTCTGTTTTATTTGACGTAAATCGAGTATGATGCCTTGATTGGGTATTTTTAAAGTAATTTAAAAGTATATTAATTATACAATTAATATCATAACTCTACGTGGACATTTAAATTGTCAAACCATGTGGACTTCGATAGGATTCGACTTTAATGCCACTTGAAACCATTTCCCATTCCATTGATATAGGATCTTGCTTTTCTAAGCAAATAAATTCTCTTCCAAGTGTGTTTTTATTTCCTATAAGTGTGCTTATATTATTCCCTTCTTTTTGAGTTGGGTGTTATGTCCAAGCCATCCATCCAGTTTTCCTTGGAGTTTTCCATGGAGTTATACAACCACTCATGCACCGACTATTTTGGTGTTTGGAAGAGTTTTGGTATCATATTGTTCCGAGTAGGGATTTTCCTTTATCTCTATTTGAATTTTGTATTATGTGGGGTGTGTGTACTCATGAATCCTTATGAATAATACTGAAATCAGATTAAATAAGATAATATGAAGAAATAAGTGTGGTGTGTGAGTATAATGGTGATGATATTTTTGTTTTATATATTATGCTTGATTATATTGTGAATCATGTGGGTTTTTTTCTTCTAGAAATCAGTGCCATTTGTAGACTCAGTTTTCACACCTATGATATTTTTAAATGACTTATATAATAAATGAATTATTTTTAATTACATATAATTGGATAAAAAATGGATGCCCCATGATCAAACATATTTTTTGATGACCACTATTTTACCAAGTTTAATTAAAGAACCTGTTATTCTAAAACTGAATAAATATTGGGTTGTTGTTGTTTTTGTGTGTTGTGTGTGGTTTTGTTCGGCCTAGTATTCATATTGGTAGTGGTGTCTTGTATCTAGGTGTGTGATTTTGTGTATGGGGTGGTATGAGTGGTGTGGTGGTATCTCATGTTGAGAGATTGATTGATTGTGGAATGGATGGACTAGTTCTGCAGTGGGACTAGATCTGGGTAGTCATTTGGAAACAGGCAATAGGACTAGGTTGTTTCATGAATTCATATTTACTGGTGTGCAAGGTGAGGTGTTTTTTAAAGTCAGGCTTCCAGGTTTACATTTGAGACGATGGTTTGGGTGGGCTAACATTGAATAATGTTGTGGTTAGTTTCCTTATTTGTTTTACTTGGCAGTGGTTGGAATGGATTCTTCTCCCTATAATATTTGTATAGTTTAGTAGTTTCCAATGTAGGGATGGAAATAAATAAATGATTGATTTGATAAAACTGAATGATAATTGGATAAATAAATCAGATGGGGGTATGTTTCATGATGAGGCTTGAATTGAAGTGGCCTTCATGTGACCACCGTTTGTGGTGGTATATGTATGTAGGGGTTGCATCAAAGGTGGTTTTGTGTGGGTCGGTTGTATTTTTGGAATCCCAGAGGGAGGATTGAGTGTTTGTTACTTATATTTATAAACATTTAGTCCCTATGTTTTCTGTATGCACCCCATCCATGTTGAGAACTATGTGTCAAACACCCCACATTGTGAAGGGGAGGATTTCATTCCCATCATCCTAGTGGGAGGATGGATGGATGTTTAGTGAATTTACCAGACTACCTCTTCTAGGAATTTATTGATCAATACTCACCAGATATGATATAACGAGTTGATGTTTAATACCATATTTATGGTATTGTTTGTGTGAGAGGAGTTTTGTTTCCCATTTTTCATCAACATGAATCCCATGTGTTTTTGGGTGAGACATGTGGTAGTGGTGTCCCTGGTGTATGCATGCATGTTGTTATAGTGGGGCTTGTGGAAAAGGGTTGTAGAATCAAGATATTATCTTTTAGGGTTGAGCAATTAACTAGGGGAAGTGGTGTGAGGTAACCAAATATTTATGTTATTATACATTACATTATATTACATGAATTTTTTGGTGAACATGATATAGGGAGGATGGGGTGGATAGTGGAACTTGTTATGTTCATTAGAGTTTCTATTGTTTTTTCACACAGACATTAGTATGCTTCTCCCACCTGTGCATGGGTAAATTTTGTTTGTCCCAATTGAGTATACATGTAACCTAACCATACATATTAAAAATATTTTCAGGTTTCTAGGGAGGATACACAGACCATTCTAGAACTTACCATCTCAGACATTGGGGATGGTTGATGTATCACTATTTACTTTTATTCAGGTACTTTGGAGTTTTCTTTGTATTTCAAGCAGTATTATTTAAACATTCCTATGGGATGGATTTTGGTTTCTTCACACACACACACACACACACACACACATATATATATATATCCTGGAGTTTTTTTAAGTTGATAAATATTACCTCCAGATCATTGTTTCTATAAAAAGGGTAATGCCTCCATCTTTTGAGAGATTTCTACAACCTTGGTGTTGGTCACCTCCTTGGGGCCTATTAGAGGTGGGACTCGGGGGATGATTACATCTCCTACATCATGAGGAAAGAAGGACTTGAAATCTTTTTATCCCTTCCTTCATCTTGAAGAAGGATATTTTGGATATATAAATACCATAATTATCAGCAGAATAATCATAATGGAAATTAATTTTTATAATATACATCATAAAAATGAAACAAGTCTTTAATATCATATTTTTTCAATTAAAATAATATTTATACAAAATCACAAATGAAAAGTGTCTATTACATCCATTCCCATAAATATCTATTATATAATAATGTTACTTTGATTTTAAATAAATAATATATCAATAATCCCATATATTATAATTTATATTATTTACGTATGACCACATATTTCCATTTTATTAATAATTCCTTGTTCAATATATGTTCATATAATATCTACATCATTTTCAAGTATTTATTTTTGGTATTTTTCATTCTCTTACAATGATGATGGATATATAATATCAAAAATTTTAAACATGAGAAAATTTTTATATGTTTTCAGTATATTTTTAATTGTTTTAATATATATATGTTATAGTTAAAAATTAATATGACCATTCAAGGAGATGGTAGGTCATATGTGTACATGAATTTTTGATCCATTATCTCTATGGATGAAACCAAACAAAGGTAAATAATATATAAAATTTATAAAATCAAAATTATTTCATAGATTACATATACATAAATTATATCTATCTTTGTGACTATAAAAGTAAAATGGAAGTGAATAAAATTCTCACATAGGTTCTTGATGCATTAGTTCACCGTTAATTCATCCTGAAGGGTTGGAAAGTAAAAATTTAGAATATACATTATGATTAAAGAAGATATTTGCAGTCATAAATATCACTTATATAGTTTATATTAGTCATTATGTCAATGTTTCATATGTGGTGATGGTCAATGAGCTACATCTGTTCGTGAGGTGGTAGTCCACCTTAAATGATATAGATATTTTCCATTCCCATTTTATTGAAGATGATATTGATATATGTTATGAAAATAACATAAAAATCTCATTATATGAAATATAATGATGTTTTTGTATCAAAAATATTGAATAATATTTATATAGGATGAAGAAGAAGAAAAATAAAAACTCTTTATTTTTAATGATTCCTCTTATTCATAGATCCTCTGTTTGTTTATACATAAATCCTTAATATAAGGTTTTAATTATAAATAATAATACTCTAGGAAAGGTATATATATTTTAGGAATACATTTGGGTAGGTATTGGCTAAAATGTATTTGAATGTGTGAAGTGGGTATGAGGCGGTGCCTTTTTCTAAGTGTGGGAGAGAATATGTTTTGAATTTTTTAATAGAAGAATTTATTCCCACATTTTACACATGAAAAAAGGATCCATAATTTATAATTATAGAACCTTTGATGGAACAATATTGAAAAATTTCAATAAAAAGGTAATTTCAGAATTTATTAGTTTATTTTAGCAATTATCATTTTAGATTATCCCTTAGTAAAAAAAAATTTAACCTAAACCACAATAGTTAAAAAAATTATTAATATTATTTAATTAATTTTTTATAAATTCAATTCACATTTGTGTTATAATTTTTCTGAAATTAATCCCACAAACGGGACTGAGAAAAATAAATCCAATGAAATATGTCTTGATGTATAAAAACTATGTATATCAGAATCATACATAAAATTGATTAAAATAATATAATTTGGATAATTATTATTATAATAATTTAACTAAATATATTTAAATAAATTAAAACAAGACGTTACTTGGAATATCTTTAGTGGAAAATGATACTTTCAATTAAAATCCGATTTCATTACAATTCAACAAAAAATCCTGATATCAAAAAATTATAAAAAAAGAAACTATATGATAATTACTATATTGTGAATTAATAATTTAATATTATATTTGAATATAAAATTTCAAAATGTGTAATAAATTAATTCTATAATAAGAGCACAGAACATACTTAGTGATGGTTTTTAGGAAATAACATTTCAAGGAAAATACGATTTTATGATTTATCAATGATTAGTACTATCCATTATATGAATTTAAAAAAATATTAATGGATATAAAATATATAAATTTCATTTATATCATTATTTAATATTTTTTTAATTGATTGAATTGTAAATTAATTTTGCACTTAAAAACAGGTTTTATAAAAATGAAATTGTTTTTTAACAATAAAATTATATTTCTAACTAATTCATGATATTTAATCAATAAAATGAAATTAAAAAAGTTTTTATAAATAATATTTCTAACTTGAATCATTTTTATATAATAAAAATAAAATCAACATTTAAATTATCTTATTTAAGGAATTGAAATGAATGTTTTACCGAAAACAATTGTAGCAAAAATAAATATTTTCATAAAAAGAAAATAATTTCAATATAATCTAACCTTGATAAGATTTTTTATAAAATGTAAACATTTTTATAATATTACATTATAAATAAATTGGTATAAATTAATTATAATATTCTTGCATAATATGTATTTAAAATCTTTATTGATGAAAATATATTTTTGACTCTAAAAATGAGTTCACTGAAAACTTTATACATATATTATAAGAATTAATCCATAAATTTTTCTACATTGGATATATATATATAATGTTTAATTTCAGCCTTTTTATACAGATCACATCACGGAATATGTTAAACCAATCTTATGTAAATAAAAATATTTTAATACTATATTGTGGTTTCATAAGTCTTAGTGTTGCGTCTAACATTATAAATATTTTAAAATTAATTTATTTGAAAAAAAAAATTCATTAAGTCATAGGACATTACAATAATTATAATAAATTCACACTAAATTTATTAGAAACCAATTTTAGGGAATTTTAATTTTTAAAGCATAAAATTAAATTATTCTCATAAATTTACTACTAAACAATATTAAATTGGTTTTAATTAATTAATTGGAATATTAATATAATAAATTCATTTGAATCATTTATCAATAGGGAGTAAATTAATCTGAAAAGATAAAAATATTTATCACAAAAAAAGTGTTTCCTGATAATTATTTTTTTCCTTTAAAATATTTATTTTATATTTCTATCCAATTGATAATTAGTGCAACATAGAATATATTTATTATTAGGGAAAATAATTTTCATATATTTCTTAATATGGTTATAACATTTCATACCCACTAAACTAATGATTATGAAATAATGGTGATATATTAAGAATAATATTCCAATGGATTATTATTGTTGGTTTGTTATCAGTATTATTTATTCCACACGCCATAAAATATATTATCTAAATTAAAATAACTTTTAAAATCAAGGATTCGTTAATTATACACCACTCAATGAAATTTTCTCCACACAATTTTACCTTTTTCATGATAAAAAGTGACTATAATATTTTAACAATCAATTTCAATTAGTGGATGTTAACATATATTATCATGAAAGGAAAACATTCATTATTAAAAACACATCTTTATAAAAAAAATTTATATAAAGTAATAATAATATATAAATTTGAAAATACGAAATGGTAATGATGATGTTCAAATGGAATGAGACATAATCAGTTCCACGCAGAAGGATAACAATATAATTAAATATAATAATGACATGTAGTAGGGTAAAAATGTCTACAAAATACTAGATAGTGATACATATCTTGTTCATGAGAATTTTAATAACCAAAAAAACATATATTATAATGGGATAATGAAAACAATAATTTCATCATAAATGAAGAAAATATGGTGATATTAAAATTTTATGATCATTTTTCTTGAGTTGAGGTTTTCATTTACAATCATGATGGAGAAGACAATAAATATATTTATATAAAATAATTTCATTTAATGAGATAAATATCATCCTTATGTTTTGATTCAACGAATTTCTTCTTTTATCTCATCTATTACTATCTGAAATAAATATTAATGTTCAATTTTTCATTCCCAATGAACAAAAATTATGTTTTAATGGATTATAAGATACAAAAAGAAGTTATTCCTCCTCTATTTAGAAATAAGTAAAAAAATAAAAAGGTTTGTAAAAGATAATATAAAATTAAATGTAAATAAATTCGCCTTTTTGAAAATTCATTATTAATATCAAAATCCCTTTTAATGATTCCCAACACTCAATATAAATCATTCCACATATAATTGACCATTAAACTCTACAAAATATTCCTAACAAAGGTCAAACCCAAAAAACAATTGAATGATTTGATTACACTTTCTTCTTAGATAAACATAAATTTTATCTATAAATAATATCTACCATACAAAATATCATATATACATAAATATAACTATATGATTAAAATTATTATAATATTTAAAATTTAATATTATATTTCATAAATATCAAAAATGACTATAAAGTAAAAATAAAATTACATATGCTTCCAAATGATAAATCACCATTTATTCCTCAAATATATTCTCATCCAAGTCCAAAAAAATATTTTTCAATTAATCATATTATTTTTTCAAAATAGTTACATTCTTCAGAAAAAATTTAATTCCTTAGACTCTAATTTACATTTCGAACCCATGGTTATCTATTAGATAAATCGAATGATCCCAAAATGTATTAACCCTATTATACAAGTAAAGAATATGTACCTAAAAATAATTATCATTTTAGTAATAATAATTATCAAAACCTCCTATAATATATTCACATAAAATAAAAACATTTCTCTACAAATAATTGTACCAATGCGATAACTGTTAAAAAGATAGTTACATAGACCTCAATTATTTATTAAGTCTTAGTAATTGTCTCCCAAATTTCTCACATATCATAAAAAATTAAATGGTATATATATATTTTTTGAACATATGACCACACATAGACTTATTAACAATTTATGGAATCTAATACTATAAAATTATCCTCATATAATAGAATCCTAACCACTTTTTTTATTTAAATCATTCCTTTCATACAATCTATAAGAACATGTGCCTTACTCAATGAATAATTACATGATTTACCACATGTGTTTTTACATCAGTAATATCAATGATCATTTCGATTGATAGTTTTACAAAACATGTAAAAATTTACACTACACAAGGTATATCAAAACATATATTTCATTTTCTCTAAAAAAATTGGATAACTCAATTTAAAAAAATCAATTTGAATAGATCAAAATGATTAATGATAATTCAACATAGTGAAATTATTTAATTTTATATAGTTATTACACATATTTGTATGTTGTGAAATTTTTTTTGATAACATTGGATAATAAAAAATTCTTAATAAGGGATATTAAGATTTAGGTATCTCATCAGGCTAGTAAAAAACAAAAACTCCCAAGAAAATGATTAACTTTTAAATAAAAAATCATTTAGCAAATAAATAATAAATATCCACAAGATAAAATCAATAAATTATAAATGAATGTATTTGAATCAAATTACACATAATATTTTAAATATTAAGGTATTAAAAATAAAATTATATGTAATGAAATCCATTTACCCTAAATTTATCAAAATCCATTCATACCTTATGAAATCATAATGTTAATATAAAAGACTTATTTTAAGAATAATTTAGGTATCTTAGAAGATCATATTTAAATACAAAATTTTCACAAGATTAACACATTTAATAATTACAAAATCCAATTAAATTATATAGGAATAAAAAATCAGGTGATCTCCCTCATATTTTATATAGTGACCCAATCATTTCCGACATTAACATTATCTTTTATATAAATATTCCATATATAATATTATGTTCTATTCCAACACTAAAAAGGTTTAGTGTTTGTAGAGACTCGATACAAAAATATATTATTTTCATATATTAATAAAAATTTATCATATTTTTATTCTTAGTCATACCCTTTTATATAAACTACTTAAAACCATTGTATATATCATTTGAAAAAGAAACATAAGAAGAGGTTACTTTAGATACTTAGTAAGGGTAATCATGGGAGATATAAATTGATTATCCTATTAAAAAATTATATGTTCATAGGGGTATTTGAACCTAATTATAACATAAAAATTTAAAAATACAGTATATCATGCATTATAAACAAGACTCTTGAAATAAACCATTATCATAATAAAATTCAATAATCATAAGTGTTATTATTGGTCATTAAAAAATTAAGAACATTAGGTTATGATCATAATCATATGAACATGTTATAAAATGTGTGGAATAATTATAGGTATAGAATCTATCCCATTTTTAATTTATACTTACCATGATAAATTATAGTGGATCAGACAACAATGTTATTTCTCTAATGAAAACTGATCAGGCATCACCATAAATTTATAATATTGGATCAGGCATCACAACATGATTCCTAAAGTGAATTAAGATTCCTTATCTTATTAATATAATATTTAGATCACATAAACAAGTTTCCTACAATTATCTCCTAAAAACTAAGGATTTATCCATTTTACTATAGGAATATATAATTATATGCCAACTCATAAAATATAAAGATGATAAATATGTGTGAAACGTATCATAAACCCTTAATAAATTCAATGTATAATAACGCATTTAAAGAAAACATTTTTATTATTCCCTTTATATTCATAATAATAAAAATCCCCATTAATAATAAGGAAAATATTATTTAATAATATCCCTTTTGACACATATGTAACATAAATGAAGGTAATCATGGATATAAATTCCTTTAAAATATAATTAAAACATTTATTGAAGAAAATACTTCATTCATTTGGAATAAATATTTTAAAAAAGTTAAATATTTAAAAAGAATTAATGAAGAAATTTTATTTTGAAATAACCATGGTAATATAAAAAATATGCTTTAAAAAATGATATTTCATGGAACTGGAATATTTTATTCTTTCATTAATATGCAGAAAATTCTCACTTTATTCACCCCTTAAGTATAATGTACCCCATTAAGAAAATGACAATAATATGTTTTTTAACCATATTGGAATATGTAAAAAAATAATAAAACTAACTTTAAAAAAAATATTTTTCAGTAAAAATTATTTTTGATAACATTTTGAAAACATCAATTTGGGAGAAATTTTTTTTCTAACCATAATAGGAGAAATAAGGCTTCACTTTTAAGAAATCAATTTTCTCAATCACTAAAGATAATAAAAGAGTAATGTCGTACAAAAATAGAAAAATATCAAAAGGAAACCAAGTATAATTAAATTAAAATGGGTTGTTTAGATATGGAGATTAGATTTTATTCAATGATAATTAATGTATTAATAGTCCCAATAAGAATGGGATTGAAGCATAAATCCATTCCCACAAGTATGGTCTTTTTTGTATGCATTAAAAACTCATTTATAATAAATTTTGAAATATTTTAAATGTTTTCTACAACAATATTATATATAAATATATATAATTATCAAAAATAATTTATTATAACATATTATCACCCATTTATTAATAATTTTTTATTAAAGTCACTAATCAAGATGATAATTTCTTTGTATCCCATGCATGTTTCAGTTCGATGTCCCATTTTTGAATACATTAATGGTTATTCAATGAACTCATGAATGTTAATCATGATATAAATATCATATATATTATTTATTTATTTTTATATTTATATTCATTAATAAAATTAGAGATTTATAAACAAAATACTTCATTTATGGAGTGGGTGGGTTATACGTACGCAGGAATGTTATTTTCACTATTAGACAGATGAACCGATAAAATGATATTTAGTAATTCAAATTTATGAAGAATAATTTTCATATCATTATTATCATATATACATGGTCAATTTATCATTATTACTATCCATATAATTGAAAATAAAAAACGGATCACGTTAATTTATTGATTTGGTAGACCACAAGTACGCAAAAGAGTCATTTTCATCTTATAATGGATGGGAAGTTAATAAGGTAGATAAGATAATATAATAACATAAAAATTATTATATCAATGTTATAATATTTAATCATTAAACATATCCTTATAAAAATAAATGAGTTACGCTGATGGAAAAAATTATGTCGCTTTGTGGAGGTAGTAGTCTACACGTATGCACGAGGGATAGATTCACTTATCATTGGATGTAATAGAGGTGAGATAATTGTGGTTATATAATAATGATCACATTTTTTATTACCAAGAATACATAATGAATTATTATTTTTTGAATAAAAAATATATAGTGGAGGTATATGAATAAATAATTAGAATGAGGTCATGTATGATGGCTAACTCTTCTATAGTAGGACTCCTTTATATTCTATTATTAAGGACCATTATAATGTCCTATTAATAAAACGTGATTTTGTATTTCATGTCTTGATTTTGTAAGAATATAAATATGTATTGTTTTATTGAGATATACAGTTCAATGAATATTTAATGAAAATATAGAAGTGATTTCCCTTTATTTTAGAGTAAAATGGCACACATTGAATTTCAAAAAACATAACATTTTTATATTTCTCCAAAATAATGCATTCAAATAGCCATGTATTCAATGAAAATGTTGATGTACAATATGTATCATAGAAAATTAATATTATGCACATTTGAGGGTCATATTTAAACATATCATTTGGTTTAAACCCTCCATTAATCAATTTAAACATTAACGTTGTTAATAACATTTTCCAAATTAAGGGGTTATAAATAATCATATAAGATAAATTTTGGTTCCTAAATTTATGTGGAATTCCATTTTAGACCATTTATATTCATACATGTACTATTTAAATACTTATATTATATTTAAATAATTTATCAAAATAATTTTTTCATAATATATCATTAATTTTATTTTGGACACTGCTCAATTAATTGTCATCAAAGACATCAAGATTAAAATTTTAACCAAATAAAATAATTTAGCACACCCCTGATATTTATTTTTAATATATTAATTTATTACCCCAATTATATAATAATTAATGAGTTATTTTTTATATATAAATCGTATGGGAGAAGGGTAGGAGAGTTTGGTGAACATTCAATATGTTTTTGTGACTAAATGAGAGGCGCTCAGACTGGGCACAATTTTCCCAAACCATGCAGAGATCCTTGGAGAAACAGTTAAATGTGTACAATGATGTATATAGAGCTTCATCGTTGTGTTTTCATGATTTGGGAACAATATGAGGGGTTTTATGAGATTCTTCCAAGATATTAGATAAGGTATGTTTGGTGAATGATTTTTCAATCTGTGCGAACTAACCATGTTTGAGGTTAATGTAAGCCCCTACAAAAGTTGATATTGGTCTAACATACCTTTAATCCACTATTTTCCTCCAAAAAAGATCAAACTAGGTATTTTTCTTCTCTTATGTCAATATAAAGATATCTCATTGATCTAGAGGCAATCTAAAGGGTTCACTTGGAGATTCTAAGCTGGATTCTTCTGGTATGTGATTGTTTTTAACCGTTCTAGTGTTTTTCACGTATCTACTTAGTTATGCTTATTCTTTACTCTTGGTTTCTAAGTTATACAACTTTTATAGGTATATCTATGATTTTTAAGGTATATATGTTGAGATTTGGTCACATTGATTATAGGATAAGATATTAATGGTGGTTTAATTGAGAATCGACCTAGTTTCATGAGGGTTCTTCATCTATTTTTGTTTTCTATCCAAACTGTTTTAGTAGGTGGCTTCACACTATAATCCACTTAGTATAACTGATTTTCATGCCTTAAAATTGATTTTTTTTAAATATATTGTTAATTGGATTTTATTAATTTTTGGAAACCATATTTAGTAATGGTTTTGGTGAATTTTGGAAAATTGAGAAAATTGGTTATTTTGAATAATGTTTCTTATTCTATATTTAATGAATATTTTATTATGATATATTCCAGAAATTTTGGAAAACTTGATTTTGTTAAAGTCTATTAAATAATATGGTTTATTTTATTGAAATTGAATGTGTAATTGGTATTATTTGGTTTAATTGTTTTCTATAAAAGAAGGGTTTTATTAAAATGTTTTTAAATTGTTGTGTGTGTTCATATTTCATGGGCAAGGCATGTTTGAAATATGACATTGTCCTTAGTTCCATATTTGTAATAGAAAAATTGTTTTTCGAGTTCATTTGGGATTTAGGATGGATAAGGGTAAGTTGTCACCCGAATCATTTCTAGGATGGATACCGGTAAGGGTCATCCCTCGTTAAAATTTTAAGTGCATTACGGTGGGATGAGGGTAAGAATTATCCCCCATCATTATTCAGACTGATAAGGGTCATGTCTTTCCCCATATTCCTAGTTTCAAGAGTGGTCATTTTTGTGGATATATGGAACGACCACAAAAATATAATGTTAAATTATTTAAATGATTTTTTATGTTCTTTCAAGGGAAATTTTTTTACTGTGGAATTAGATTATATATTGATATAAGATGTTTTTTGAAATAAAATATTATATATTATATGTGTGTGTCTGACTAATCATTCTATCATATTGTCCTGAGTAGGGAAGCCATTGGGGAAAGCCTATTGAGTTTTATTCTCACCCCTCTATTTTTACTTTTGTGATGTTGGATATACAATCTTCTACGACATGGGAAAGGGTAAATGTCACACATTTTTAAGACCACATCATGATATGTTGGTTTTTTGCTAATATTGGAGATTAGATATTGTAGATTATGGATTCTTGTGGTCATCTTAAAGTCTTTAGTTGTTCTTCTGTTACTTACATTGATTTTAATTTGGCTTCTAATGTAGCACCTTTTGGATGGATTTTGTTTTAAATATAATCGTTCAACTGACTTGCTTTTATTCATGAATCATATAGTGGGTTGTTTGGTTAAAGTTTTTTGTGTTAATGGTTTTATTTCCAAATGGGAAAATTTCCCACCACATTCATTTGAAATCCTTAAGAATTTATTTCTAGCACTTTTCATCATTGGGATGTAACCTAAGGGCAAGTAATTATTAATTCTATTCTCAAAAAAATGAGAATAATAGGGTCATTAAAAATGGTATCCTCTTGTTCGATTCCATATTAAAAATTGGTCATTAGTTTCACAGTCTTGGATTTGATTTCATTCATATATTTTCCATGGTTTGTGATCTTATAAACTGCTAGGATTTTCATAAGTTGAAATGTAGAGCATAAAATTATGTGGCTGACCCTTATATGATGAACTTAAAGTTACCTTGGAGTTGGGAACATAAGTGTTTTGGAGACAATTATTGGATTATAGAATCTCATTATCAATGGTTTAGACAATGGGATGAGTTTGAAATGAATTAGAAGAATGAAATTCTACTAGGTTTTCATATTTCATTTTGATGTAATGGTTTCTATTTTGTGAAAAAGTGAAGATTTTTTAAAAGAATGAGATAGTTTTCAAATGAATGACATTGAAAAAAGTACTGTTGATTTATTTTGAAAATGGATTGATTTTCATAAAATAAGTTGGATGTTTTAAAAAATGGTTGATTTTTGAAAGAAATGTTACGGTAGTTGATAGGATATAATTTGTAATAGTAATACATCACTTTCTAGAGAGTGAGATGTGCAGAGTTTGTTTTTGTTACAAAAATGAAACCAAGAAGTTGTTGTGGAAACTATCTACAAAAATCTATGCAGTATGTGGTTTCAACTAAGCCATAGGCGAACCATGGGTTGCTTCAAAGTATCATCCACGAATTTCCAAATTTGGGCACCAGGAACAGAAGGGATGAGCCAAAGAATGTGGATCACTCCATCCTATTCATGAAGCATAATCCAACAATCTTTTGGGATGATTTTGAACCTGAAAAGGAAGAGGTGTGGCTGAACAGGATGAATTGTATCTTCGATTTCCTCAACACGCCTGTAGATTTAGAGGCTTTCAAATCCACATATATGCTCAATGTTCTTGAACAGTGGTGGTTGGAATTATTGATGCATGACAAAGGGGATCAAGGCCTGTGATTTAAGAATTTTTAAAAAAATTTCAATAAACAATTCTATCCCCAGAAGTTCAAGATTCATAAAACGATATATTTATTCGTCCTAAAGTAAGAGAATATTTGTCTTATAGTTTATACAACAAAATTTATGAATTTAATATGCATTAAATTAGATTATGTGGATATTACATCCTTTTAGGCATTCATCTTAGAATTAGGGATAAGGCATGAGATTCATTCGAAGATCGTGGTGTTATGTATTACAGATTACATCGAGACAATTAATAGAGAATAGTTGTTTAGCAGTACATCTAAGAGGATATGGTAGGAGGTAGTATGATGTTACCTATCGAAAATGGTGGTATCTCTAATTTTGGGAGGAAGTGGAAGAGGTAAGTCAATATCAAAGCTGGGAGTAGGAATCAGAATCAAGAATACTGGATTACTAAATCATACTCCATGAACCAAGAAAAATTAGAGTATTTTCAGTGTGGTTCATCTGACCACATGAATCAAGAGTTCACAACACAACCTTGAGAATTCCATAACTTCCATTAGATGGCTAATCCATAGTGCTATTATTTTAGTGCTCTAAGTTTAGGTGCTCGAGAATCTTCTCATGTGTAGAAAGGATCATATGCTTCGATGGGATGAGGATAGCCGAATTAGTCTCATTAGTAGAGTAGAGATATCCATGTTGATACTAGGTTTACCATGACTCCTCAATAAGAGAAATCTATGCAAGGGAAGAAGGATTGTATTGTAGTGATGAAGAAGTAGTATAGAGCTGAGAAGATGGTTGTAGATGATTAAGTTGGACCATCTATGTTGTGAGGTTAGATTCCTTTAAATTCAATCCCAATATAAATGTTATTTGAAATTTTTGGATCACATTATTTAATTTCTTCTAATGTTGTTGATATTCAATTTTTTATACTTTAAATTTTTCGTTCCATGATAAATATTCAAACTCCCCACGGTGAAAGAGAATTTAATCCTTTATGTGTAAAGCATGTTTTATAAAACTTGATGGAGTAGAACTGAGATGGGACTTCATGGTGTTAGAGATGGATTTCTAATACGTAATCCTGTGTATAGATTTTTTGAAATGTTCAAGGCTCACATCGTCTTCTATAGAAGAATTGTTAGATTAACAGTTGAGTATGGTGTAGATCATCTCTTAATAGGATAGAGAGTTGTAATGAATGTTGCAACAAGAATGTTGGAACCAGTGGTGGAAACGATCCCCTCCTAGTTGGAGGCATTGACATTGGAATTGATAGAAGAGACTGAGGATATCTGTTTTTCAGTTGCTTTTGATCAATTTCTAGATGACTTTTCCAAGAACTTCTTAGTGTTACCACCTATAAGGGAAGTGGATTTTATGATTGATCTTTTTCATGGACCATACATATTTCCCTTCTAACTTATAGGATGGAACCAACAGAATATACGGAATTTAATGTGTAGTTAGAGGAGGTGAAAAAAAGGTTTCTTTTGGCCAAGGATATCCACATGGGAAGCAATAATGTTGTTCATGAGGAAAGAATAGATAAATCTTTGTTTATATATTAATTATCCTATTCCTAACAAAGGTAAGATAAATAATAAATATCCACTTCCATACATTGATGATCTATTTGATCAATTGAGGGGACCTCATTTGTTATTGAAAATAGAATTTTGATCGGAATATCATCAATTGTGGGTTCGGAAGGTGGATATTCTGAACATAGATTTCAAAATTAGATGTAGCTACTATAAATATTTAGTCATTCCTTTTGGTCAAACAAATGCACAAACAATATTAATTGCCATTATGAAATGGTTATTTCAAAGATATCTGGATTCAATGGTTGTAGTGTTTGTGGTTGAGTGTTTGGTGTATTCAAGGAAAAGGGAAGAGCATATGGAACACATAGAGACATTGATGGGAATCTTGAGAGATCACTATTTGTATGAAAAGAAATTAATGTATGATTTATGGATATAAGATGTATGCTTTCATTGCCATGAAATTTCATTAAAAAGAGTTTTAGAGGATCCAGAGAAAATTGATGTCTTTATCACATGGAAAACAACGAAAAATATCATTGAGATATAATGTTTTCTTCGTATAGCTGGTTATTAATGATTCTTTTTTCGTGACTTCCCTTAACTATCCATGCAAATTAATGCTCTGAAAAAGTATAATACTCCATTTCTATAGACTACAGAATACCAGAAGTCTTTTCATGAAATGAATGTTCTCTATACATTTGAACCTATCACGATTTAACTTGAATTAAGAAAGGTTAATGTAGGGTACTATTATTCTTTTGGGATCTGGGTTGGGATGTGTTTTCATGCATGGAGACCATGTAGTTTCTTCTAGTTCAAGGAAGATGATAGTGCATGATAAGAACTACCCAACATCGGATTTGGAGTTAGTTTTAATTGTCCCTACTTTGATTACATGTGATTATTATCGATTCGATGAGAAATTTGTTGTGTTTTCAAATCTTAAGAGATTCAAACAAATAATCTCACAACGGGATTTGAATTTGAGGAGAAAGAGATGTATTGATTATCTCTAGATAGTTTAATATGACTTCATGTATACACTAGGAAAAGAAAATATGGTGGTATATTCATTAAGAAAATAATAATATGTGCAGCAGGAGAATGATTATTATGTATAGTTGTAGTTAATGGTGTATTTAGATTATATGCATGTGGAATGTGAATATCAAGTTGATATTACGATTTTCTATTATGTTTACATGGTTTTTTATTTCATAAATAGGATCATAGAGGAACAAACATCAAATGAAGAATGTTTTCTTATGAGTTAGAACTCAATGGTGTGGAGACCATTGAGTGATTGAAACTTGAAGAGAGATCAGGGTTGTGGTTTATAGATCGAATGGTTGTACCCGTGGATTGTTAATAACAAACCCTTAATGTTTACCACCATTCCAAATGTTTTGTTCATATGGGTATACAAAATATGTATAATGTGATGAGGTCAGGGTTTTGGTGTACTGTATTGAAATATAAAGTGGATGAGTTTGTTTCAACGGGCTAATGATTCTAGCATGTTAAGGAATCTCATCAATGGTCTTTGGGTATATTGAAGTCTTTACATATCCTGGTGTGTAAATGGAAGGATATAGAAATGGATTTTTTTACAGTTCTCCCAAGAATGGATTGGAAACATAATTCTCTATGGTTGATAGTGGATCAACTTACCAAGTAGGAATATTTCATTCAATTTCATGAAACTCATAAGGTGGAAGATATATCTAAAATATATATCAATGATGTAGTAATGATACATGGAATACCAATTTCAATAATGTGTCATAGAGATCATAGGATCACATCTCATTTCTTGAAATCCTTACCGAAAGCCCATGTGACTCGGTTGACTATGAGTATGGTGTATCATCGTCAGAAGGATGGGCAATCAAAAAGGATTCTATCGATGTTTTACGACTTGTTTTGGGCTTCTCTAATGGATTTTGGTGGCGCATGGTAAAAGCATGTTCTATTAGTGTATTTATCATATAATAACTAGTATCAAGACTCAATACATATTTTTCCTTTGGAATTACTGTATGGGTGTCCTTGTCTTTCTCTACATTGTTGGGTGGAAACATGTGAGAATTCAAAAGTTCGGCTGAGCCGTGTCCATCAAAGAACATGGAAGATTCAGTTTAATAGGGAACATATGGAGACAACATAGAGATGTCATAAATCATATACAGATCTTCATGATAGACAATTTTCATTCACAGTGAGCAATAATCTATTATTTAATATTTCTACAATGCTTGGACATCATCGTTTTCAGAGGTAGGGAATGTTATATCCTAAATACATTGAACCTTTTGAGATATAAGAACAGATTGGAGTAGTGGATATTCTGTTATAATTCCCACCAGTGATCAGTTTGGTGCATATTGTGTTCAATGTGTCCAAGTTGAAAAATTATTATCTGAATCCAAACCATGTGATCAGACATGATCTTGTTGGCCTATATCTAGATGCATCATTCATATATATCATGGAACCGATCATCAATATGAAATATAGGGTATTTTTTATAAGAATTAGTGGACTATATTGGGGTTTATAAAAACATGTTCAGATTCAAGAAGAGACTTGAAATCTATAGATGGAAATGAAATCGCAATGGCCAGAACTCTTTCAAAGCCAGGATGGTTTTCTCCTTTCTAGGGATGAAAAATCCAATAGTGGGGAGAATGTAGTACACCCTGTTTCTTATAAGTAACATTTTCTTTATGTTTTATGTATATAATGGTTATGGTTGAAGGGTGGGAGAGTTTGTTAAACGGTCAACATGTTTAGGGGATAAATGAGAGTTGCACAGGTTGTGCATGTTTTTCACAAATCATGCAGAGATATTAGGAGAAACTATGATATGTGTAAAATGATGGATAGAGAGATTAAACATAGTGTTTCCATGGTTATGGAAATTGTGAAAGGATTCCAAGAGAGATTTTGTCTAGATAGTAGCTAAAGAATGATTTTTACACAATTTTTCAAACCAAGCGAACTAACCATGTATTGGGTTAATGTAAAAACCTAACAAAGTGGTTCTAGGTCAACCATGCATTTAATCCACTATTTTTTCCCCCAAACTATCTCTAATTCAGGATTTTTATTCAAAAAATGTAAAATAAGGTTATTCCCTTAATTTTAAGGTGATACGATGTATTCCCTAAGAAATTCCAAGCTCTATTTTTTCAGAATGTTATCATTATTAACTATTCATGTATCATTTCTCATATCTTCTTAAATCTACATCTACTCTCTTCTTGGGTTATCATATAAAATCCCATTATTTGTAGATCTAATATTTTTTATGCAAAATCTGTTGAGATTCAGTCTACTTGTTGATAGGAGAAGAGTATAGATCTGAGGTGGTTTCATGGCGAATCGACCCGGTTTCCTGAGCCTTCCTCATCCGTTATTGGTTTCAAACAAAATGGTTGAGGAATGTTGCTTCACTCTCAACTCCACTAATTATAACAGATTTGAATGATTTCAAATTTATTGCATCGTGTATGACATTATTTTAAATTGGATTTTTGGAATTTTTGGAAACATTATTTTGTGATTCATTTTGTGAATTATGGAAAATCGTGAATATTTGTTCTTTTGAATAATTTCTATGATTCCTTTTTTTAAATTGTTTTTTTTAATTGGGGTTTTCAGGAATTGTATTAGAAGGATTTTTTAAATGTTTTTTCACTAAAATGGATTATTTTATGGAAATAGAATGGTTAACTAGAATTGGTTTTTTAAATGTTATTCCATAAAAGAATTTTTCTTTTGAAATTGTTGTGCACATTCGTATTGCATGATTGAGGATTTGTTGAAATATGGAATTATTCTCGATGCAAAAGGTATAATGATATAATGGTTGTGTGCTTTCATATCCAATTAAGGTTGTATAAGGGTTTAGAGTCGCCCACCCTATCATTTTTGGGATAGATAAGGGTTAGGGATATCACCCGTCAAACATTCATGTGCATTAAGTCCGATATGGTTAATAAATACCCCCTGCATTATTGGGAATGATAGGGGTTAGGTCATTCCCCATCTTCAAGGTTTCATTCTTGTTCTATTATGTGGATATTTTGAATAGTTACACAAAATATAATGTCAAATAATATAAATGATTTTTCATGTTCTTTATTTGTAAAACTGTTCACTATGGCTTTAGTATATATTTTGATATAAATTGTTATTAGAAATTGTTTTATTTAAAATATTGTATATAAATGTGGATAACTTTTCTATCCCAGTGGAATTAGTAAGGATGTTATTAGGGATGGCCTACTATGTTTTAGACTCTCCCCAACTTTGGATTGTTGGTTCTTTTGAAGATTTTGTATTTTGGGAAATGGGAAATGGTAAAGAATCACATGTTTTTTGCACCACCACATGACCCATTGGTTATTTGGTGATGTTGAGACTTAGATATTGTGGAGCATAGATTCTAGTGTTTATCATAGATCCTTTTGTTGTTCTACTACTATTTACTTCTATTTTGATTTCCCATATATTGTACCACTTTTTGGTTGGCTTTTGTTATAAATATAATTGTGGAGTTGTATTTAATTTATTCCTGAAACATATAATTAGTTGTTTGGTTATTGTTTTTTGGGATATTGGTTTTAGTTTATAATGGGTAAATCACTCCACACATGCATTTGAAACACTTCAACATTTATTTCTAGCCTTTTTCATTTTTGGGATGTCACGTAAGGCCTTGTAATGAATCATTTTACTCTCAAACCAATGACTATAGCGGTTCATTATAGTGAAATTCAAGGAAAAATATTAATCATTAATTTAATATTAATTGTGATGTTTCTAACGTAATTTACTTAATTTTTCTTTTACTTTAATAAGTACTATATTGGCGTTGGGTATGCATTTAAGGTAATTATTTATTCATTAAAAATTTAAAAACATATAAAATAGAAAAATTAATTATAATTTAAAACATACATTATTAACACAAAAATTACTCATTTTTTCATTATTAAAAAAATATAGTAATATTAAAATAGAGTGACATTTTCTATTTTTTCATTACATAAAGTAATTTAAAAAACAATTAAATGGATAAATTTAACTAAAATACCATATATTAAAATTAAATAAACAATTTTCTAATTTAACCAATATAATAAATTAATGAAAAAAATTAGTTTATTTTTTGACAATATATCAAGGATTTAACCATGTTTTACCCATTATAGCAATACTGATGTGAAAAATATTTACCAAATATAATATTTAAAATAGAAAAAAATAAAATTTTACTATTTAACAAAAATTATCTAGATGAATTCAAAAATGTAAACTATTTTTTAGATTCAATTCATTGTTTTGGAAGAACTAATTTTAAAATAAATCCCGCCAAACATGATGGATGGGTTTTTTTTTCAAAAAAATTGTTTCTAAAGTATAATAAAATTTATATTAAAACAAATCATTAAATAAATTTCAATAATATTAACTAGGTTTATAATAATATAATTGAACTATGATTACAATTAAATCAATATTTATATAATTATATATTTTATGTACATAAAACAAAAATATAGTTTCAATAATATTTTAAAATTTTAACTATTCTTTAAAAATTATATCTCTTCGGAATATTCTAAAAAAATTCTCAAATCCATTTTTCACATTCTCCATTTAAAATTTAAGTTCCATTTTTCATATATATTTTCTTAATATAGATGAAATTAATTATATTATTTTCTATAAAAAATCAATAAAACATCATTTTAGGAACAATGTATTTTTAATAGTTATAATATATTATATTGTAATATATTTAATTTATCTAAAAATATTATATATGTGCTTTCAAATATCATTATACCTATTCACTATAAAAATCAAACTACAATGTTTTATAAAAAACTTTTTAAAAATTCATTTATACTCAGGGGTCTATTTATCACATGTTATCGATGAAAAAATATTTATTCAGTGAGGGCTATATCATAAAATATATTGGTATTATATTCATAGAATTTTATACGTATTTATCTCTCAATATTCATTCACTAAAATTTTTAAAAATAAGAATACTTTAGCCCCATTAAATCCTTTATTTCACATTTATCTTCCACTAATTTATAGTTTCACTCAAAACCATTTACTATGTGATTTGTGTTGTTTCGAATAACATTATATATAAGATCCAAAATATCTATCGATTGTTTATCATATGATATTTTTTTCTAGAGAAGAAAAACATTTGAGTTCATTAAATGTGATAGATATGTTATATACTTATTCTAGAGAGATATATTGAAAACACTCTAGACTAGAGAAATATTCAATGGAATTCCCAAATTATAAGCTAGTATCCTGATGTAATCAAGAATCTCAATAAGACAAATATATCTGAGTTTTTCCTTTCCCATCATTATAAATATCATAAAAATCTTCCAAGGATTTAATCATAAGAATTAATTTTCAAATAAATCAAATTATATATCTCAATGATGATTTTCTGTATAACATTATTTTCGACTCTATGCTTCTCTAAGGTTTAATAAAATTCCATTAACCTTATCCCTCATTTTAAAATATAGGTATTTTCTCGATAGCATTATATATCCATCATCATCCCATTATATAGTAGTATTGAACACTATACACTTGAGGGATTAAAATGGTTCCATTTGTATCATTTAGTGATGGAATTTATAATATGATAATTCCAAAAAATAAAGGTGTTTATATAAGAATCCATTGAAATGTATAACAAAAACTATCAACATGCATTCTATGGATTGAGTATTCATCTCATACTATCCAAATTTCTGAGGACTATATATAGTTTAGGAAACACACTCATATTCCAAACCCCTCTAATGACCTCTTCCAAACATCAAGGTAATCCTTATATATTGATCAGATACTACAGAATGTGGAACTCTAGGTAATCATATCACTTCCTTAATGTATAACATGGGAATATAATCTAGATATAAATATTCTCTATCGCCATTATGGTTTAATATATCAAAATATGATAGAATAGAACATATATAGCACTATGAAAATCAATTGAATTGGGGTTCTAACTATTAAATGTTTATTAATTTTATCCCATTTACAATCATGTATCAGTAATAGATATAGAAACGCCTTAGTCATTAATCCATTAGCCATAACATTGTGTCATACCAACCATCATGATACATAATCTATATTATCCATTTCCAATTTTTCCCTCTATAAATAATCATTCATATGATTACAAGTCCACATACATCTTGAACTAATAGTTATTTCTAGAAATTTTGCTTTATCAACCAAAACATTCTTAATGTATAGTATTTTCGGGATGCATTCATGGATATTTAAACATATCATTACATCAAATTTATGTTTGAACTCCAAAACACTCATCTCATTATTTTATGTTTCAACATGTCCTCTTTATGACTCATTAATTATAACATTGAATGGTGGTTGATTAGTCATATGATAATTATAAGGCCCCGTCCATAAACCTTACTTAATATTAAATTAAATGAAAAATTCACATTGAGGATGTTTTTAGGTTTAGAGTTTTAGAGAAATAGGACATAACTATTACATCTCAAAAGATTACAAAGTAGACCCTTCTACTAAGTTTCCATTGAATAAAAACTCTTAAATAGAAACATGTCTAGTTCCATGTTTTATATAGCATGACTTTCCCTCGATCACATCCTTGACCCTATTACACATTAATTCTTGTGAAAAACATTTCAAAAAACTTGGGGTGTGCATAAAAAGCTCAGTGAGGGATACACAAAGAATGAAAACTGTTAGTTTATCAAAACAACAAGTAAACCATGTATACTTTATCAAAGTAATACTTTCAGCTTTATGAAGTAGTAAAACCTCTTCACTGAATAAAATATCATTACTTACCCTTTTGTAACCAAAAGATTACCATAAAACCCTTATAAAGATCACATAACATATAACTGTAACTTGGGACATAAACATACTTAAATGGAATAACCATATGATTTAATTCCACACATATCACTTAATGGAATAGCCATACGGCCAACTTCCATTCCCAATGCATTGGAGGTTATAATGTAACCACCCATCCTGGTATTCATGGAACCACCCGTAATAAGTTTTTTCAGGTAACCACCCATCAAATGTCAAAGTAACATTATAAAATTATAAGACATAAAACAAATATAATGGAAAGAAAACATTTCCATACTTTGATCACAATATACCACTTAAATATATTGACATAAAAAATCAATTATAAAAACCATTTTCAATACCAAAATACATAAAAGTGTATATGATATTTATTTCATTTTAAAGACATTACGACTTGTTGAGAAAGCCAAAGACCAAATAATACTCGCGGCGGTGGAAAAGGTCGTTGTCACCATGTACGTTAATAGAAACATTCCTTTTTATCGTTTAGTAAAACTCTTCGTAGAAAAAGATTCCTTTTGTATAAAATTAAAACTCAAAGGGGATTATACACTGTATAAAAGAAAGTTGTGTATAAAACGAAACATGCCTCAATGAAAAGAGATTGAGACGATGTCCCTTACCTCGGGTCTGACTTGACTCGATCTTTCTTTAACATCCTGAATAATAAACTTGAGTTAATTTCTACTTGCTTAAGAACCTTTTTCAAGTTCATTATTACTTTTATATCACTTATTACATTGTTATAAACATTATTTAATCATTTAAGTTAATAATGTTTGTTTTGTCGATATTTGGTTCTTAAGTCGAAAGTGGACTTCTTACAATTACATGTTGTTTGTGTGGTCAGAGGTTCTTTATATCCAGAATGATATTCATGATTTGGATATCATATATATCATATATATCTAGAATATACATGTATTTATAATATTACATAATCATTTATAGGTAATAAATGAAATGCACCGTTCATGGAGACGGTAAGCCGTACGTACGCATGAACGCTACATTCATTTCTATGTCATATTAATGGAATTATAACTAAATGAGAGGTATGTATATTTTAATTCCAGAATTATATTCATCACTTATATTTAACATACATCATATATATCCATTATATATGGGTACTTATAATAGTACATTACATTTAGGGATAAGAAATGAAATGCACCGTTCATGGAGACGGTAAGCCGTACGTACGCATGAACGCTACTTTCATTTCTATATCATAATTTAATGGAAAGAAATAATAATGATATAAAGTTATATTATAATTCCAGTATTATATAATATATTATTACTTTAAATCCATCATTTATACATCACACATATGACATTAACGAATCCAATCACTTTGAGGGGGTGGTAGTCCGCACTTTCTAAAATGAAGATATCACCTATACCGATAATGGATTCCATAAAGGTATTCCATAAATGAAAAATATAGAAGTCTAAGGAAAACATAAAAATATTATATATCATATATAAAAATAGTGACATCATAATGTCCACCTTTGAAGGTGTTAGAAAAATATTGAACAATCATCGTTTCGTGAGGCAGAAATTCGCCATCCACAGAAACAATATGTTCTTTAACAATTAGATGTAGGTGTGTGTAGGTGTAGCTCGAATCCTTATTATAACAACATACTAGTATATTTAATATACTGGTGTTGTTACAAAATAAAGGAATAAACATAGTTTAGAGGGTTAGAGAAGAAAAATAAAACAAAAGAACACAAGAGAAAACACTACATTTAAAATGGGTAACTCTTTTTTATTTGCGCTCAAAGGATTCCTTGGGAAGACTTCTGCCCAATGTGAGGCTTTTAGGAGTAAGAGAGGGATGTGGAGAGACAAAATAGGCAGGTTTTGGCAGAGTCAAAGGCTTGAGAGGTGTGGGTAAGGAGGTAGAGGTGGGGGCCTTTTATGAGAGGAGAGGAGGGGCACTCATGGAAAGTTATAAATGGTTACTTTATTATAAAATTTATTTCTGATTTAAAAGTACAAAAAATTATATATTTCAAGGATAAGGTGATATTATTTCTAAATATACTCATCCAATAGGTTTTTGACATGTTTAGGTCTTAGATTTTACATTATCATTTCATTTTATTTAAATCTTTAAATAATGCGGTAATCACTGCATCATCATGATGTCATAAATATTTTAATTTATGTAATGTCTAAAAATTATAAACAAAAATTAACGATGTAGGAAATCATGTTATAGTTATAATTAATATTTATAGTCAAACATATGACTTGTATAACCCCACTTAAAAATTGTTTTAGTAAAACAACTCATATTTGTGACATTTTTACTTTAACATTAAATAAAATGATATTAATGTCATTTTCCTTCCAATATGGCTCTATTGAGCCCCAAAGAAGACCCATGTATTTTCATGGTCGGAGATGACACATCCAATATGGGTAGGACATGTTTTGTGTTCATTTCATAATATTAAATCATTATTTTTACCTTAAACTACACTAATTACCTCTAATCGCGATTAAAAACTTAAAAGTTACTATTCAAAAAAAAATATTTTAATCCCATTGAACCAAATTTTACTTCTTAATTACAACCATGTATGTCGGGTTTTTGAAATTCAAAACACATAGGTGGTAAATTTTCATTTAAACAGAAAATCAGTTTTTATAAGTACCACTTAGTGGTTTCACTATAAATCAAAAATTGATGTTTTTCAGAAAAATACCAAAACTTCACCCTAAGATATATTTGATATTCGAAATTCCAAAATGATGCCTATTTTACAAAATTCAAAACATATAAGTTTAATTAATGAATTTAATAATTAATTCCCAATGTCAGAGCAAATAGCGTGTTTTTATAAAACAATAAGTATCAAAAGATTGACACTAGTTTAAGTCCAATTTCAAAGTGAAATTTATTCCAACGACAAATATTGGATTAAATGGTAAAAATATATTCTAATTCAACTCTAAAACCAATTATGAATATAATCTAATCATATAAATAAATTAGATTAAAAAAATTTTTTGAATTAAAATACAACATTTTTCACTATTCAATAAAAAATTGAACTTTATCGGAAAAATACCAAAAATTTACCCAAAGTTAATTTTGATGTCCCAATTCTAAAGAAGTGTTTTATTTGGTCTAATATAATATATAAGAGTGACCAAAACTATATTTAATGACGGTTCGCCAACAAAAGGCGATAAGTGAACCTTTAGTGAAAATTAGGGTATATATGCCTAAAATTGAATTCTTTTCGTATTTTAATCCTTTATCTTTTATTGAAAAAATGTAGAAACATTTAAAAAACATATATAATCATATTCTAGTTATTTCTATCCATTACCTCCAATACAACCGCTATGTGTTAACTACCATTTAAAATAATATTATTTTATTACTAGTGTGCAACGTAAGATTTCAATGAAACTCTTTGTTGCGTATCAGGTACGCTATCAAACATAGCAACCCATTTAAAGTAAAATTAATATTTAATTTGGAATTATTAATAAATATGAAAATGATTTATTCTTTATTTACCTGGGATGTTATATCCTTCCCCCCTTTTGGGAATTGTGTCCTCGCAATTTTATTCACTTATCAAAATAAGTTGGGGTATTTATCCCTCATAGCATTTTCAGATTCCCACGTTGCCTCTTCAACTATATGATTTTTCCACAAAAAGTTTACCTGGTGAATAACCTTATTTCGCAACACTTACTTGCTTCGGTCAAGAATCTGGACTGGTTTTTCTTCATAAGATTGATTCTCTTCCAGCTGAACCACCTCTGGACTCATAACATGAGATGGATCTGACATATACTTTCTCAACATCGAAACATGAAAAACATTGTGTACCTAAGATAAACTCGGAGGTAAAGCCACATGGTAAGCAATTGATCCAACATTCTCCAGAATTTCATATGGTCCAATGAACCTTGGAATCAACTTTTCTTTCTTACCAAATCGCATCACACTTTTCCATGGTGAATCTTTGAGAAAAAACATGATCACCTACCTCGAATGATAGATCCTTCCTCCGGTTATCCGCATAACTCTTCTACCTGCTTTGGGTAGTTCTCATGTGTTTCTGAATCAACTGAACTTTTTCTGCCATCTATTCTACCAATTCTGGTCCCATCAACTTCCTTTCACCCACTTCATCCTAGAAAGCTGGAGTTCGACATCGCTTCCCATATAATGCCTCAAATGGTGCCATCTGTATACTGGAATGAAAACTTTTATTATAAGAAAACTCAACCAAAGAAAGATGTTGGTCCCATATTCCCTGATAATCCATCGAACAAGCACGTAGCATATCCTCAAATGTCGGAATTGTTCGTTCTGACTGCCAATCTGATTGAGGATGAAAAGCTATACAAAAATTTAATTCAGTTCCCAGCGACTTCTGAAGGCCTTTCTAAAAGTCATAAGTGAACCTCAGATCACGGTCAGATAAAATTGAGAGAGGAACTCCAGGTAACCTGAATATCTCTTTAAGATACAATCGGGAAATTTTATCTAGAGAGAAAGTATCTCGAATAGGAAAGAAATGAGCAGATTTAGTCAAGAGATCAACAATAACCCAGATTGCATTATTACCCTGATATGTCCTTGGTAATCCCATAACAAATTCCATGGATACATTTTACCATTTCCACTATGGCACTGGTAAAGGCTGAAGCATCCCTTTCGGTAACTGCTGCACTGCTTTAACCTGTTGAAAAGTCAAACACTTCACTGTAAAATCAGCAATATCCCCATTCATTCCATCCCACCAGTAATACTCCCGCTGATCATTGTACGTCTTAGTACTGCCGGGATGAACTGAAAACGGGGAACTATGAGCCTCACATAACAACTCATCCTTCAACTGTGAATCACTAGGCACACATAATCTCTTCCCAAACCTCAAAACACAATAATTATCAATGTTAAATTCAGACAACTTACCCTTATGAACCAGCTCTACCTTTTTCTGCAACTCACTGTCTTTCTTCTGCTCTTGCTTAATTCTGTCTGATAGGGATTATCTCACTGGTACCTAAAACAAAACAGAAGAACTTCCTAAACCAACAACTTCTATTCCAATTTTCATCAAATCAAAAACCAAAGGATCCCATTCCAAACGTAGCATGGTTAATGAAGCATTACTTTTTCTACTCAAAGCATCAGCCACGTTATTTTATTTTCTCTGATGGTAATTAATTGTACAATAAGAATCCTTGATTAATTATAGCCATCTCCTCTATATCATGGACAATTATTTCTGAGTGAATATATACATTAAACTTTTGTGATCGGTATATATTTCACACTTTACTCCATACAAATAATGCCTCCAAATTTTTAAAGCGAAAACAATAGCAGCTAATTCCCAATCATGTGTAGGGTAATTTACCTCATGAGTTTTCAACTGACATGAAGCATAAGCAATTACCTAATCATTCTGCATTAAGACACAACCAAGTCCATTCAATGAAGCATCACTGTAGATAACAAACTCACCCTTCCTGGAAGGAAGTTCCAAAACTGGAGCATTCACCTATCTTCTTTTCAACTCCTCAAAATAATCATCACATTTTTTTTCCAGATAAACTTAACACCCTTCTGAGTTTTCTTAGTCATTGGACTAGATAACCGTGAAAATTTTCAATAAACCATCAGTAGTAACATGCCAATCCAAGAAAACTACGGATCTCGGTTACATTTGTGGGTCTTGGCCATTCTTCAACAACTTTTGTTTTAGTAGGATCAATAGTTATTCCATGTTTTGAATCAATGTGACCATGGAAAGAAAAATTTGTTGTTACCAAAACTCACACTTTCTAAATTTTCCATACAGTTTCATTTCTTTTAAGGTTTGAAAGATAACCATTAAATGACATTCATTCTCCTCTTTAATTTTAGAAATCACCAGAATATCCTCAGTAAAAACAACCACTATTTATCACCTGAGTCAACTGAGCCATCACTGCAACAAACTGTTCAATTATGATTCTGACCATCTCAGGATGCCGATTTGAATGGTCATTTCCCTCTTTATGCCCTCCCAGAAAATCTGTTCTGTTTCCTTTATGAAAAACCATTCTTAACACAGAAATATCTTATGAGATGCAACATGGTAATCTTCAAATGCTATATCATTTCAGTCATACTGTATATTAATTCATAATTTAACAATTTTCTAACTCCTAATGTTTCCTAAACCGACCTCTGATACCAACTATAAGGCCCCAGCCTTAAACCTTACTTAATATTGAATTAAATGAATAATTCACATTGAGGATCTTTTCAGGTTTAGAGTTTTAGTGAATTAGGACATAACTATTACATCTCAAAATATTAGAAAGTAGACACTTCTACTATGTTTCCATAGATTAAAAACTCTTAAAAAGAAACATGTCTAGTTCCATGTTTTATATAGCATGACTTTCCCTTGATCCCATCCTTGACCCTATTCCACATTAAGTCCTGTAAAAAACATTTTAAAAAACATGGGGTGAGCATAAAAAGCTCAGTAAGGGATACACAAAGAATGAAAACTGTTATTTTATCAAAACAACAAGTAAGCCATGTATACTTTATCAAAGTAATACTTTTCACCTTTATGAAGTAATGAAAACTCTTCACTAAATAAAATATCATTACTTACCCTTTTGTAACCAAAATATTACCATAAAACCCATATAAATATCACATACCATATAAAGGTAACATGGTACATAAACATACATAAATGGAATAACCATACGGTCGACTTCCACACATATCACTTAATGGAATAGCCATACGGTCGACTTCCATACCTAATGCATTGGAGGTTATAATGTAACCACCCATCCTGGTATTCACGGCACCACCCATCATATGGTTTATCATGTAACCACCCGTCAAATTTCCAAGTACCATTATAAAATCATAAAACATAAAACAAATATAATGGAAAGAAAACATTTCCACACATTGATCACAATATATCACTTAAATATATTTAAATAACAAATCCATTATAAAAACCATTTTCAATACAAAAATAAAAAAAAGATTATATGGTATTTATTTCATTTTAAAAACATTACGGCTTGTTGAGGAAGCCAAAGACCAAATAATACTCGCGGCGGCGGAAAAGGTCGTTGTCACTGCGTACATTAAAAGAAACATTCCTTTTGTCGTTTAGTAAAACGCTTCATAGAAAAATATTCCTTTTGAATAAAAGTAGAAGTCAAAGGGGCTTATACACCGTATAAAAGAAGGTTGTGTATAAAACGAAACATGCCTCAATGAAAAGAGATTGAGACGAAGTCCCATACCTCGGGTCAGACATGACTCGATCGTTCTTTAACGTCCTGAATAATAAACTTGAGTTAATTTCTACTTGATTAAGAAACTTTTTCAAGTTCATTATTACTTTTAAATTCACTTATTACCATGTTATAAACATTATGTAATCATTTAAGTTAATAATTTTTGTTTAGTCGATATTTGGTTCTTAAGTCGAAAGTGGACTTCTTACAATTACATCTTGTTCGTGTGGTCAAAGGTTCTTTATATCCAGAATTATATTCATGATTTAGATATCATATATATCATATATATCTAGAATATACATGTATTTATAATATTACATAATAATTTAGAGGTATGAAATGAAATGCACCGTTCATGGAGACGGTAAGCAGTACGTACGCATGAACACTACTTTCGTTTCTATGTCATATTAATGGAAATAAAACTAAATGAGAGGTATGTATATTTTAATTACAGATTTATATTCATCACCTATATTTAACATACATCATATATATCCATTATATATAGGTACTTATAATCGTAAATTACATTTGGGGATATGAAATGAAATGCACCGTTCATGGAGACGGTAAGCCGTACGTACGCATGAACGCAAATTTCATTTATATCTCATACTTTAATGGAAATAAATAATAATGATATAAAGTTATATTATAATTCCATTATAACATCATATATTATAACTTTAAATCCATCCTTTATATGTCCCACATATGGAATTAACGAATCAAATCACTTTGAGGGGGCGGTAGTCCGCACTTCCTAAAATGAAGATATCGCGTATACCCATAATGGAAGCCATAAAGGTATGCCATAAATGAAACATACAAAAGCTTAAGGAAAAAATGTACATATTATATATCATATATAAATATAGTGGCATCTTAATGGCCACCTTTGAAGGTGTTAGAAAAATATTGAACAATCATCGTTTCGTGAGGTAGAAATTCACCATCCACAGAAACAATATGTTATTTAAAAATTAGATGTAGGTGTGTGTAGGTGTAGCTCTAATACATATTATAAAAACATAATAGTATATTTTTGATACTGTTTTTGTTACAAAATAAAGTAATAAAAAGAGTTTAGAGGGTTGGAGAAGCAAAATAAAACAAAAGAACACAAGAGAAAACACTGCATTTAAAACGGGTAACTCTTTTTGATTTGAGCTAAAAGGGTTCCTTGGGATTAATTCTACCCAATTTGAGGCTTCTAGGAGTAAGAGAGTGGTGTGGGGAGGCATAATGGGCCGGGGCTGGCTGAGCCAAAGGTTTGAGAGGTGTGGGTAAGGAGGTAGAGGAGGGGGCATTTTATAAGAGGAGAGGAGGGGCACTCTTCGAAAGTTATAAAAGGTTAAATTATTATAAAATGATTTTCGGATTTAAAAGGTCCCAAAATTATATATTTCTAGGATAAGGTGATAGGAGTTCGATATATACTAATCCGATAGGTTTTTGAAATGTGTAGGTCTTAGATTTTACATTATCTTTTCAATTTTATTTAAATCGTTAAATAAAGAGGTAATCGCTGCATCATCATGATGTCATAAATAATTTAATTTATTTAATGTATAAAAATTAAAAAACAAATATCATGATGTAGGAAATAGTTTTAGATTTCTAATTAATATTTATAGTCAAATATATGACTTGTATAACCCCACTTAATTTGTTTTTAGTAAAACAACTCATGTTTGTGACATTTTTACTTTAACATTAAATAAAAAATATTAATGTCATTTTCCTTCTAAAGTGGCTCCATGGGGTCCCCAAGTTGACCAATGGATTGTCTTGGTCGGCTATGACACATCCAATAAGGGTAGGAGATGTGTCAAGTTCATTTCATATTATTAAAACAATATTTTTACCTTAAACTACAGTAATTACCTCTAATCGCAATTAAAAACGTAAAAGGTACTATTCACCAAAAAATTATTTTAATCTCATTGAACCACATTTTACTTCTTAATAACAACCATGCATTTAGGATGTTTTTAAATTCAAAACATAGAGGTGTTAAAATATCATTTAAAAACAAAATCAGTTTTTATAAGTACCACATAGTGGTTTCACTATTAATCAAAAATTGAAGTTTTTCAGAAAAATACAAAAACGTCACCCTAAGCTATATTTGACATTCCGAATTAAAAAATGATTTTTATTTTACAAAATTCAAAACATATAAGTTTCATTAATTAATTTAATAATTAATTCCCACTGTCAGAGCAAATAGCGTGTTTTTTTTAAACAATAAGTATCAAAAGATTGACACTAGTTTAAGTCCAATTTCAATGTAAATTAATTCCAACGACCAATATTGGATTAAATGGTAAAAATATATACTAATTAAATAATAAAACCAATTCAAAATATAATCTAATCATATAAATAAATTAGATTAAAAAGAGGTTTTGAATTAAAATACAACATTTTCACTATTCATTAAAAAATGAACTTTATCAGAAAAATACCAAAAATTTACACAAAGTAAATTTTGATGTCCCGATTATAATGAAGAGTTTTATTTGGTCCAATAGAATATATAAGAGTTTCCAAAACTATATTTATTGAGGGTTCTCCATCAAAAGTCTATAAGTGAACCTTTAGTGAAAATTAGGGTATATATGCCTAAAATTGAATTCTTTCCGTATTTTAAGCCATTATCTTTTATTGGATAAATGTAAAAAAATTAAAAAACATATATAATCATATTTTATTTATTTCTATCTATTCCTGCCAATACAACAGCTATGTGTTAACTACCATTGAAAATAATATTATTTTATTACTAGTGTGCAACATAAGATTTCAATGAAACTCTTTGTTGCGTATCAGGTATGCTATCGAACATAGAAACCCCTTTAAAGTAAAATTAATATATAATTAGTAAATATTAATAAATTTGAAAATGCTTTATTCTTTATTTTCCTGGGATGTTATAAGAATCATATGATGTTTAACTTTTACTTATGTTCTTAAGTACCATATAATAAAAATCCATAATTATTAGATCTCAATCAATCCTTATGATAGAAAATAAAATGTGTTCTTTCCATTTCATATCATCAACCACACTTCTCAGTTTCATATGGTGGTAATGTATTAAACACTGATAATCTTAAATCAATTACTTCAATCTTCTGTATTGAATATTCAATACATTTTATGTTAATGTGTACTTAATGCATGTATGATATGTATATATTTAATAACATTAACAATAATGATATTTCCTTAATATCATTAATGCAAATATATGAACTGGAATCTCCAAATCATGAGTGGGGTAATTTTTCTAATGTATTTTTACTTGGTGTGATGTATTTGTTATCACCAAATCATTCTACATGAGTACACCAAAATTCAATCATTGATCCTTCAATATTGCTCACTAACCCTTCTCCACTATAGGGTAAAATGAGTATTGTTTCTCTGACCAACCTTCTCTTCTTATCTATTAAATTATCTTCAAACTCACATGTCAACAAGAACAAAACACCATTCTGAATCCAATTTTATAATAGAATAGTGAATTATGGTAAATCATTAATAAATCATCGTTATTAGGAATATATCCCATGAAAAAATTGGATTTTGGATACCTAGTTCGGTCTATTCCATTTCTCTATGAATTCAAACATTGAAGGATCCTATGATATACCATCACATGAGACTATGTGACCACTTAATGGAACATTCTAATGCCTAAATTATCACATCGGAAATGTTTCATACATATTTTCCTTCTTATATGACCTCAACAGATTGTTTAAATGTTATTAATAATCTTTATTTCTATTTGAATAAATTGTAATATTATTTATAATATATTCTATATACTAATCATAGTAATCTCAGATTACTCAGTTAATAAAATCCTTTAAAATATTAGAGTAATTAGTCATCCAAAATGTTATAACAATATATTCCTACTATAAATATCATGTATATATGGATTTATTGCATAGATGAATTTAATTTTCCAACAATTAATGATATCTATAATGAATAACAATCATAGATATGTACTAAGATCATGAAAATTGATCATAACGACAATTCATATAGGGTAGAGGATACATATTCTTGATAGTGATCTTATTATATTCATGTCGATCAATGTAAAGATGTGTTTACCCATATTTATTCTTTGAAAAATGAATATGTGCACCACATTTTGACATTGAATGGAATATTAATACCTTATAATCATTCCCTTGCAGTTTCTTATTGGAGTCCTACAAATCAATTAGATAAATTATATAAAGAGGATTTCAATTTATTATATTGCATATTATGGGTTTTACTATTTTTCAAAAATCATCTTCACGTTATAAAGGAAAACTAGAACACACATCAAGAAAGATATGAAAAAACATCAATAATATAGGAATATCCTTAATTTTTTTATTTTCAAAAGCCATATAATAATGATACACTTTAGCATTTTCCATTAATACCAAAAATATATAAGTAATTTCCCATGGATATTTATATTCATCCGACCACTAATAAATGGACATGAGTTCATTAAAAATTTGATATGTTACAAAACCTATTTCAAGAATTGATGTGGGTTTTTCAAAAAATAATGAAAATGCATTCCTCAAATCACATTATAAAAATCTAATGGGTGAAAAAAATGATTTATAGGAAGACATTTCCTAATAAAATTTATCATAGAGGAACTCTAGAAATGATATTTGACTATCATACCATTAAAATATTTTACTACTAACATAAAATTGAAGCTTTTATAATTTGGATGATGATATGCAGGGCGTGACATATTCATGTTCTTGTACTTCCCCCTGTAAGGCCTAATTTATTTTACTTTAAATTTTATTTAATAAATTTTGGGCTGGAAGGCTCAAACCTTTGACCTTTGTGACAAATCATTTATGAGGTCATTTGATACACTATTAAAATTCATTAAATATAGAATAGTTCATTGATCTAGAATCAATGATGGCATTAGTCGTTCAAGAGTTTTACAAATCATTTTCAACCTTTCTAAATTGTTTGACTTTTAAATATTTTTAAGAAAAAGGGATATTTCTCCCAAAGAGCATTAAAAATAATTGTCATTTATGTCAAAATCCTTCGATTGATTAGAAACTTGTTTGAAGTTGATTTATTATGATACAAATCATCCATATTTTATTGAAGTTTTTTTATACGTTTGAATGTGGATGTGTTATTTTTATACCATTCATGGTTTGTGGATAAATTATTGAAATTTTGTATGCTAGTTTTAATACGCATATTTATGTTATGTTTTAACCTTTTTATATGAGGAATTCATTGGACAACAGGAATTGGTGCACTCTTGGATAAGACACTCCTTGGGTATATGCTTTGGATATTCCACATTTTCATTACAATAAATTATGACAGATTTAAGAGTAAATACTTCCTCAAAAATACATTTTATTATTATATATTATATACATAATCTTTTAAATTTATGTTAGATATTTTAAAAGTTTGGAATTATGTATTGTGATTCATAAAGTAACCGAGTGTATTCCATTATTTAGATGTGGCACCTAGTAGAAGGAAAGAGAATTCTACCAATACGCATGATCGAACGATTAAGAAGGATAATATCTTTCATGGTATTAAGACAACATTTTTAAGGGAAAAAGTCTCCCACGTATTCTCCTCATATAAAGAATAGTATTATGTGTTAATATGATAAGTAAATAATTTTCTCACACCTATGAATTTGAAGGGAATACATAGGAGAAAAGGATGGTAGAGAGAATGATGGATTAAGGGAAAAAGGGAAAAAGTATTTTCCAATATGTGATAAATGTTGAAAGAATCAGCTTGGTAAATGAGTTAATGGAATGAGAGTTTTTTATAAGTTTGGAGAAAAAGTACACCAAGTAAATTATTGAAAGTGTAAGAAAAAATATTCCAATGTACAATGCTTCATCTGAAATTAGTTGGGACACTACGCAAATCAATGTCCATTCATCAGAGTATGCCTCAAATGATGCTATTGGATAATAATCAAGTTATGATACTACCATAGATGAAGTGTAATGACTAGTGTTCTTAAGTTGTTATTAAATTATTATTTCATTTGATTGTTGTATCAATGATGTACTTGTTATTTGAAATATGGAAATAAATAAGGATTGTATTGTAGTACTATTTCATTAAGGATTTGAGATTGTATAGTACCAAGTAAAGTGACATGGTTTCAGGTTAAACATTTTTAGAAAATACATGGTTAAAGGAAAGGTAAACCATAATATGGTCCTAATACCAACTTAGTGATATTGGAATAATATATGATTCATTTGGATAAATTATATTTGATATTCTTGATTACTTTGAAACTAATTAATTGTTTGTTTATTCCATCGTTGTTTGAATATTCAAAAATTTTGGATATAAGGAATAAAAGTAGTATTCTATATGTATTAATGGAGAATGAATGGAATCAATATGGATTTATGGTAATTAAGGGTATTACCATGTTTTGAAAGAACACGTGGTGAAGGTATTCATATATTATTAAGTGGAAAAATAGATCTTCATTTTGATTACCTTCTTTTTAAATTTTGGATTCTGAGTTGGGGAGAAGTATTTTGGAAAAGTCAAGAGGGTGGAATGGATTAAGTTTGACGTTGGATACTATTAGTAAGGTTAAAGAATTTCTTAAGATTATTTTTGGATTTTTATAAAAAGGATAACTTGGAGGTCGGGAAACAACCTATCACCTCTGGCAAGGGTGCGAGACTTGAACCAGCAATCGAAGGGAGATAAGGGTGAATCCCATACAATTAGCCTACATCATGTCTTAGTTTTTGTAATGTTGTTTTTTTAAATATTCTGACAAATGAATTATAAAGTAATTATTTTTGGGACCCTATACGATTATGATAAACAGAATATGTTTTGAGTTATATTATCTTTTAGAGTGAAAGGTGTGTTTTTGGTAGAAATTAGTTGAAGGATTAACTTCTACTTATCAAGAGTATTTTTCACCCTTATTATATGGATAAATTAATATTAAAACATTATGGAAGGTATATTAAAACAAAAAATGTGTGATCTCTATACCTTATGGTGAATTGGTGACATTTTAAATCACCATAGATTGATTGCTTTTAAGCCATCAATTTTACACTTATTTCTTATTGATGACCTCAATCACTCCCTATAAATATATAAATTTTTCCTCCAATTATGTGTCTCTATTTGACATAAATATTCTCCTAATCTAGTTCATTATTTTGTGGTGACTTTTTCATTTCTATTTCCCTCTTATTAAGACTAAATTTTTATCAACCCAATCTCTGATGTGTATTTTCCAAAAAGGTATTTTTTATTTTTTAAACATTTTATTTTCAAATAACAATTTAAAATTGTGAGGATGGAAATTAATTAAGGAGGGGAGAATGCAACACCCTTGGATTTTATAGTACATAATCTCATTAATGTAATTTTATAGCTAGCTCTACACACAACATCGAGTTCGAGAATACCACAAGATACCAAAATAGCTGTTCAAAAAGAGGTTATGAATAGTAATAACCAAATTTTGAATCTTATATACTCTATATAATTTTAACAACCATATTATGTGTTTCTTAGATATAATATAAGAACAAATTCTTTTTTTCACAGAGAAGATGTATTTTTTTTTAAAAAGTATTTTTACCGCATTTTAATAGAAAACCATTTTTGAAACCAATAATTGACACATTTATATATTCAATTTAATGAATTTAATTTTTTTTTTAAAGTGGGAAAGAAAATTTTAGTTTGGATAATTTTTGTTACTTTTCAGATAACTTTCATATTTTGATGAATTGTGAAAAAGACTATGTTTTAATTGAAAACAACTATTTTAATCGTAATAATTTATATTGTTAAATTATGAATTCTAATTGTTTTGAAGTATAATTAGATTATATTTTTATCATTTACTATAATTCATTACATTATAATAAATTTCACATTTAAATTTGACATAAACACATGTCAATTTTTTGATAGTTTTTACTTATTAAAAAATCGTTTTTTGGTTTTGACAACGGCAATTAATATTAAATCTATAAATGAAACTTCTTTGTTTTGAATTAGGTAAAATATACTTCATTTTGAAATTCAGAATATCAAAATTACAGTAGGGTAATTTTTTTCATTTTTCTGAAAACATTCAATTTTAGAAGAATATAGAAAAACACTACGTTATTATTTAAAACTGACTTTATATTTAAATAATTAGTTATTTTATTTTAAATTAATTTAGGTTAAAATAGATACATAATACCTATATATGTTCAATGTATTTCTTTGGAGTAAATTTATAATAACTTCATATATATAAAATTTTATAGAACTTTTTACCATATTTTACCCACCTCTTAGGAACATTTGCAAATTTTCATAAAACAAAATTTAACTACTTCTGTGAGATCAATTTAAAAAATTCAAGAGACACAATAAATATGACTAAGTAAAATTTGTTTCAATAAGATGAAAATAATTTTTCTATGAATAGTAACTTTTGACTTTTATTTACCACGATTAAAAGTAAATATGGTAATTAAGGGTAAAAATTATATCATAATTACCCTAACATATGTCCTAACTCAATTGGATTAATTTAATTAGAACAAAAAAACCATACGAATACTATATGATCCTATTTGGTTCACATCGATTATATTAGGATATTTATTAATATTTTATTTAAAGAATAGTTAAAAGAGTTAAATTCAAAGTTTAATATATAAACAATTTTTAATATAGGGTTACAAAAAATATAAAGTAGACTATAAATATTCATTATAAAGATAAAAATAATTCCATCATAATGGTATTTTATTTATAATTTTTGGATACTAAATAATTAAATTTATTTATGATACTATGATGATGTAGTAATTACCTTATTAATGAAATATAAAAATAATTGAAATTATAAATATCCAAATAAATTTAAATTGATAGTTTTGTTGAATTACCCTAATTTTCTAGGTTAATATGACATGTTAGGGTTGGGTAAATAAATTTTATTCGAAGTGATAAAGTTTTTATGGCTTTAAAAAAAATAAATTACTAAATACTATCAAAATTGACATAATTGAGTTTTTATAACAAATACTATATTATTAATTAATATAATATTCATAAAAATATAAGGTTCAGCCAAAGGATGTATATAAGGTAGTATATATTAATAATGAACCACATGGTGTTCTCTAGGATTGTTATAGTGTGTTAATTCACCATATAATATAAAATCAAAAATAGACATGGTAAATGTCAAACTTTTTAAGAAAGAGTTAAATCTAAAATATATGGTTAATATGTTGACCTAAACCTATATAAAACCTTTTATTAGAGATAATTTCGACCCATCCCAACCTTATCCTAGAAATAATTTATTTTGGTTCCATTAGAAACCGAAAATTATTTTATTTTAAAATAATATTTCAAACGTTTCCTAATGTGACCCCACCTCTCTTATAAAAGGGAACTTCCCCATCTCTTAATTTCACAACTCCAAAACCATTTGTCTTGGCCAAACCCTTCCCAAATATCCTCTCATCTATCCTAAAATAATACTAGAGGGATTAAATTGATCAGAAATCCATCCTATGGAGCCCTTTTGATCAAATCAAAATAAACAACCCAAAGAAGAGGTAAGTATTTCGTCATCTCTTTTAACTTTTTTTCATCTTCCACTTCCTCTTTCTTTGTTGTTTCCATTATAAAATAATAACTCCAGTATCTTATATATAATATTATGTTATTTTAAAAATGGAACAACCATATTCATTATTTGTTCCATCATATGAATGACAGAGTCACCATATGTGCGTACGTACGGCTTACCATCTCCACGTTATGGTGTAGCTTGTTATTCAAACACTTCATTTTTTGGATGGGTATAATATTGAGTATAACTGATGTAAATAATAAACAAAACAAGTTAATGATTATTTATATATAATATAACATCCAATTACATATGATTTCACCATTAATATAATGATACTGTCCGGCGTGAGTACGTAGAGATTACCGTCTCCACGAACGCGATGAGATTCATTCCCCATAGTAATCATTCAAGAATAATTTTCATTTTATGATAAAAAAAATTCTATGAACTTAATATTATTTTGGATATGAATAAAATAAATCATATCTATATTAAACATGACTTACATAACCGAGCATATAATGTAAAATGGAACAGTTAACACCTACACTGATGATACCACTAAAAAATATGCTTTAAAAAATGATATTTCATGGAACTGGAATATTTTATTCTTTCATTAATATACAGAAAATTCTCACTTTATTCACCCCTTAAGTATAATGTACCCCATTAATAAAATTACAATAATATGTTTTTTAACCATATTGGAATATGTAAAAAAATAATAAAACTAACTTTAAAAACAATATTTTTCAGTAAAAATTATTTTTGATAACATTTTGAAAACATCAATTTGGGAGAAATTTTTTTTCTAACCATAATAGGAGAAATAAGGCTTCACTTTTAAGAAATCAATTTTCTCAATCACTTGGGATAATAAAAGAGTAATGTCATACAAAAATCTAAAAATATCAAAAGGAAACCAAGTATAATTAAATTAAAATGGGTTTTTTAGATATGGAGATTAGATTTTATTCAATGATAATTAATGTATTAATAGTCCCAATAAGAATGGGATTGAAGCATAAATCCATTCCCACAAGTATGGTCTTTTTTGTATGCATTAAAAACTCATTTATAATAAATTTTGAAATATTTTAAATGTTTTCTACAACAATATTATATATAAATATATATAATTATCAAACATAATTTATTATAACATATTATCACCCATTTATTAATAATTTTTTATTAAAGTCACTAATCAAGATGATAATTTCTTTGTATCCCATGCATGTTTCAGTTCGATATCCCATTTTTGAATACATTAATGGTTATTCAATGAACTCATGAATGTTAATCATGATATAAATATCATATATATTATTTATTTATTTTTATATTTATATTCATCAATAAATTTAGAGATTTATAAACAAAATACTTCATTTATGGAGTGGGTGGGTTATACGTACGCAGGAATGTTATTTTCACTATTAGATAGATGAACCGATAAAATGATATTTAGTAATTCAAATTTATGAAGAATAATTTTCATATCATTATTATCATATATACATGGTCAATTTATCATTATTACTATCCATATAATTGAAAATAAAAAACGGATCACATTAATTTATTGATTTGGTAGACCACAAGTACGCAAAAGAGTCATTTTCATCTTATAATGGATGGGAAGTTAATAAGGTAGATAAGATAATATAATAACATAAAAATTATTATATCAATGTTATAATATTTAATCATTAAACCTATCCTTATAAAAATAAATGAGTTACGATGATGGAAAAAATTATGTCGCTTTGTGGAGGTAGTAGTCTACACGTATGCACGAGGGATAGATTCACTTATCATTGGATGTAATAGAGGTGAGATAATTGTGGTTACATAATAATGATCACATTTTTTATTTCCAAGAATACATAATGAATTATTATTTTTTGAATAAAAAATATATAGTGGAGGTATATGAATAAATAATTAGAATGAGGCCATGTATGATGGCTAACTCTTCTATAGTAGGACTCCTTTATATTCTATTATTAAGGACCATTATAATGTCCTATTAATAAAACGTGATTTTGTATTTCATGTCTTGATTTTGTAAGAATATAAATATGTATTGTTTTATTGAGATATACAGTTCAATGAATATTTAATGAAAATATAGAAGTGATTTCCCTTTATTTTAGAGTAAAATGACACACATTGAATTTCAAAAAAAATAACATTTTTATATTTCTCCAAAATAATGCATTCAAATAGCCATGTATTCAATGAAAATGTTTATGTACAATATGTATCATATAAAATTAATATTATGCACATTTGAGGGTCATATTTAAACATATCATTTGGTTTAACCCCTCCATTAATCAATTTAAACATTAACGTTGTTAATAACATTTTCCAAATTAAGGGGTTATAAATAATCATATAAGATAAATTTTGGTTCCTAAATTTTTGTGGAATTCCATTTTAGACCATTTATATTCATACATGTACTATTTAAATACTTATATTATATTTAAATAATTTATCAAAATAATTTTTTCATAATATATCATTAATTTTATTTTGGACACTGCTCAATTAATTGTCATCAAAGACATCAAGATTAAAATTTTAACCAAATAAAATAATTTAGCACACCCCTGATATGTATTTTTAATATATTAATTTATTACCCCAATTATATAATAATTAATGAGTTATTTTTTATATATAAATCGTATGGGAGAAGGGTAGGAGAGTTTGGTGAACATTCAATATGTTTTTGTGACTAAATGAGAGGCGCTCAGACTGTGCACAATTTTCCCAAACCATGCAGAGATCCTTGGAGAAACAGTGAAATGTGTACAATGATGTATATAGAGCTTCATCGTTGTGTTTTCATGATTTGGGAACAATATGAGGGGTTTTTATGAGATTCTTCCAAGATATTAGCTAAGGTATGTTTGGTGAATGATTTTTCAATCTGTGCGAACTAACCATGTTTGAGGTTAATGTATGCCCCTAGAAAAGTTGATATTGGTCTAACGTACCTTTAATCCACTATTTTCCTCCAAAAAAGATCAAACTAGGTATTTTTCTTCTCTTATGTCAATAGAAAGATATCTCATTGATCTAGAGGCAATCTAAAGGGATCACTTGGAGATTCTAAGCTGGATTCTTCCGGTATGTGATTGTTTTTAACCGTTCTAGTGTTTTTCACGTATCTACTTAGTTATGCTTATTCTTTACTCTTGGTTTCTAAGTTATACAACTTTTATAGGGATATCTATGATTTTTAAGGTATATATGTTGAGATTTGGTCACATTGATTATAGGATAAGATATTAATGGTGGTTTAATGGAGAATCGACCTAGTTTCATGAGGGTTCTTCATCTATTTTTGTTTTCTATCCAAACTGTTTTGGTAGGTGGCTTCACACTATAATCCACTTATTATAACTGATTTTCATGCCTTAAAATTGATTTTTTTAAAATATATTGTTAATTGGATTTTATTAATTTTTGGAAACCATATTTAGTAATGGTTTTTGTGAATTTTGGAAAATCGAGAAAATTGGTTATTTTGAATAATGTTTCTTATTCTATTTTTAATGAATATTTTATTATGATATATTCCAGGAATTTTGGAAAACTTGATTTTGTTAAAGTCTATTAAATAATATGGTTTATTTTATTGAAATTGAATGTGTAATTGGTATTATTTGGTTTAATTGTTTTCTATAAAAGAAGGGTTTTATTAAAATGTTTTTAAATGGTTGTGTGTGTTCATATTTCATGGGAAAGGCATGTTTGAAATATGACATTGTCCTTAGTTCCATATTTGTAATAGAAAAATTTTTTTTCGAGTTCATTTGGGATTTAGGATGGATAAGGGTAAGATGTCACCCCAATCATTTCTAGGATGGATACCGGTAAGGGTCATCCCTCATTAAAATTTTATGTGCATTACGGTGGGATGAGGGTAGGAATTATCCCCCATCATTATTCAGACTGATAAGGGTCATGTCTTTCCCCATATTCCTAGTTTCAAGAGTGGTCATTTTTGTGGATATATGGAACGACCACAAAAATATAATGTTAAATTATTTAAATGATTTTTTATGTTCTTTCAAGGGAAATTTTTTTACTGTGGCATTAGATTATATATTGATATAAGCTGTTTTTTGAAATAAAATATTATATATTATATGTGTGTGTATGACTAATCATTCTATCATATTGTCCTGAGTAGGGAAGCCATTGGGGAAAGCCTATTGAGTTTTATTCTCACCCCTCTATTTTTACTTTTGTGATGTTGGATATACAATCTTCTACGACATGGGAAAGGGTAAATGTCACACATTTTTAAAACCACATCATGATATGTTGGTTTTTTGCTAATATTGGAGATTAGATATTGTAGATTATGGATTCTTGTGGTCATCTTGGAGTCTTTAGTTGTTCTTCTGTTACTTACATTGATTTTAATTTGGCTTCTAATGTAGCACCTTTTGGATGGATTTTGTTTTAAATATAATCGTTCAACTGACTTGCATTTATTCATGAATCATATAGTGGGTTGTTTGGTTAATGTTTTTTGTGTTAATGGTTTTATTTCCAAATGGGAAAATTTCCCACCACATTCATTTGAAATCCTTAAGAATTTATTTTTAGCACTTTTCATCATTGGGATGTCACCTAAGGACAAGTAATTATTAATTCTATTCTCCAAAAAATGAGAATAATAGGGTCATTAAAAATGGTATCCTCTTGTTCGATTCCATATTAAAAATTGGTCATTAGTTTCACAGTCTTGGATTTGATTTCATTCATATATTTTCCATGGTTTGTGATCTTATAAACTGCTAGGATTTTCATAAGTTGAAATGTAGAGCATAAAATTATGTGGCTGACCCTTATATGATGAACTTAAAGTTACCTAGGAGTTGGGAACATAAGTGTTTTGGAGACAATTATTGGATTATAGAATCTCATTATCAATGGTTTAGCCAATGGGATGAGTTTGACATGAATTAGAAGAATGAAATTCTACTAGGTTTTCATATTTCATTTTTATGTAATGGTTTCTATTTTCTGAAAAAGTGAAGATTTTTTAAAAGAATGAGATATTTTTCAAATGAATGACATTGAAAATAGTACTGTTGATTTATTTTGAAAATGGATTGATTTTCATAAAATAAGTTGGATGTTTAAAAAATTGTTGATTTTAGAAAGAAATGTTACGGTAGTTGATAGGATATAATTTGTAATAGTAATACATCACTTTCTAGAGAGTGAGATGTGCAGAGTTTGTTTTTGTTACAAAAATGAAACCATGAAGGTTTTGTGGAAACTAACTATAAAAATCTATGCAGTATGTGGTTTCAACTAAGCCATAGGCGAACCATGGGTTGGTTCAAAGTATCATCCACGAATTTCCAAATTTGGGCACCAGGAACAGAAGGGATGAGCCAAAGAATGTGGATCACTCCATCCTATTCATGAAGCATAATCCAACAATCTTTTGGGATGATTTTGAACCTGAAAAGGAAGAGGTGTAGCTGAACAGGATGAATTGTATCTTCGATTTCCTCAACACGCCTGTAGATTTTGAGGCTTTCAAATCCACATATATGCTCAACGTTCTTGAACAATGGTGGTTGAAATTATTGATGCATGACAAAGGGGATCAAGGCCTGTGATTTAAGAATTTTTAAAAAAAATTCAATAAACAATTCTATCCCCAAAAGTTCAAGATTCATAAAACGATATATTTATTCGTCCTAAAGTAAGAGAATATTTGTCTTATAGTTTATAATACAAAATTTATGAATTTAATATGCATTAAATTAGATTATGTGGATATTACATCCTTTTAGGCATTCATCTTAGAATTAGGGATAAGGCATGAGATTCATTCGAAGATCGTGGTGTTATGTATTACAAATTACATCGAGACAATTAATAGAGAATAGTTGTTTAGCAGTACATCTAAGAGGATATGGTAGGAGGTAGTATGATGTTACCTATCGAAAATGGTGGTATCTCTAATTTTGGGAGGAAGTGGAAGAGGTATGCCAATATCAAAGCTGGGAGTAGGAATCAGAATCAAGAATACTGGATTACTAAATCATACTCCATGAACCGAGAAAAATTAGAGTATTTTCAGTGTGGTTCATCTGACCACATGAATCAAGAGTTCACAACACAACCTTGAGAATTCCATAACTTCCATCAGATGGCTAATCCATAGTGCTATTATTTTAGTGCTCTAAGTTTAGGTGCTCGAGAATCTTCTCATGTGTAGAAAGGATCATATGCTTCGATGGGATGAGGATAGCCGAATTAGTCTCATTAGTAGAGTAGATATATCCATGTTGATTCTAGGTTTACCATGACTCCTCAATAAGAGAAATCTATGCAAGGGAAGAAGGATTGTATTGTAGTGATGAAGAAGTAGTATAGAGCTGAGAAGATGATTGTAGATGATTAAGTTGGACCATCTATGTTGTGAGGTTAGATTCCTTTAAATTCAATCCCAATATAAATGTTATTTGAAATTTTTTCATCACATTATTTAATTTCTTCTAATGTTGTTGATATTCAATTTTTTATACTTTAAATTTTTCGTTCCATGATAAATATTCAAACTCCCCATGGTGAAATAGAATTTAATCCTTTATGTGTAAAGCATGTTTTATAAAACTTGATGGAGTAGAACTGAGATGGGACTTCATGGTGTTAGAGATGGATTTCTAATACGTAATCCTGTGTATAGATTTTTTGAAATGATCAAGGCTCACATCGTCTTCTATAGAAGAATTGTTAGATTAACAGTTGAGTATGGTGTAGATCATCTCTTAATAGGATAGAGAGTTTTAATGAATGTTGCAACTAGAATGTTGGAACCAGTGGTGGAAACGATCCCCTCTTAGTTGGAGGCACTGACATTGGAATTGATAGAAGAGATTGAGGATATCTGTTTTTCAGTTGCTTTTGATCAATTTCTAGATGACTTTTCCAAGAACTTCTTAGTGTTACCACCTATAAGGGAAGTGGATTTTATGATTGATCTTCTTTCATGGACCATACATATTTCCCTTCTAACTTATAGGATGGAACCAACAGAATATAGGGAATTAATGTGTAGTTAGAGGAGGTGAAAAAAAGGTTTCTTTTGGCCAAGGATATCCACATGGGAAGCAATAATGTTGTTCATGAGGAAAGAATAGATAAATCTTTGTTTATGTATTAATTATCCTATTCCTAACAAAGGTAAGATAAATAATAAATATCCACTTCCATACATTGATGATCTATTTGATCAATTGAGGGGACCTCATTGGTTATTGAAAATAGAATTTCGATCAGAATATCATCAATTGTGGGTTCGGAAGGTGGATATTCTGAACATAGATTTCAAAACTAGATGTAGCCACTATAAATATTTAGTCATTCCTTTTGGTCAAACAAATGCACAAACAATATTAATTGCCATTATGAAATGGTTATTTCAAACATATCTGGATTCAATAGTTGTAGTGTTTGTGGTTGAGAGTTTGGTGTATACAAGGAAAAGGGAAGAGCATATGGAACACATAGAGACATTGATGGGAATCTTGAGAGATCACTATTTGTATGAAAAGAAATTAATTTATGATTTATGGATATAAGATGTATGATTTCATTGCCATGAAATTTCATTAAAAAGAGTTTTAGAGGATCCAGAGAAAATTGATGTCATTATCACATGGAAAACAACGAAAAATATCATTGAGATATAATGTGTTCTTCGTATAGATGGTTATTAATGATTCTTTTTTCGTGACTTCCCTTAACTATCCATGCAAATTAATGCTCTGAAAAAGTATAATACTCCATTTCTATAGACTACAGAATACCAGAAGTCTTTTCATGAAATGAATGTTCTCCATACATTTGAACCTATCATGATTTTACTTGAATTAAGAAAGGTTAATGTAGTGTACTATTATTCTTTTGGGATCTGGGTTGGGATGTGTTTTCATGCATGGAGACCCTGTAGTTTCTTCTAGTTCAAGGAAGATGATAGTGCATGATAAGAACTACCCAACATCGGATTTGGAGTTAGTTGTAATTGTCCCTACTTTGATTACATGTGATTATTATCACTTCGATGAGAAATTTGTTGTGTTTTCAAATCATAAGAGATTCAAACAAATAATCTCACAACGGGATTTCAATTTGAGGAGAAAGAGATGTATTGATTATCTCTAGATAGTTTATTATGACTTCATGTAAACACTAGGAAAAGAAAATATGGTGGTATATTCATTAAGAAAATAATAATATGTGCAGCAGGAGAATGATTATTATGTATAGTTGTAGTTAATGGTGGATTTAGATTATATGAATGTGGAATGTGAATATCAAGTTGATATTACGATTTTCTATTATGTTTACATGGTTTTTTAGTTCATAAATAGGATCATAGAGGAACAAACATCAAATGAAGAATGTTTTCTTATGAGTTAAAACTCAATGGTGTGGAGACCATTGAGTGATTGAAACATGAAGAGAGATCAGTGTTGTGGTTTATAGATCGAATGGTTGTACCCGTGGATTGTTAATAACAAATCCTTAATGTTTACCACCATTCCAAATGTTTTGTTCATATGGGTATACAAAATATGTATAATGTGATGAGGTCAGGGTTTTGGTGTAGTGGATTGAAATATAAAGTGGATGAGTTTGTTTCAACGGGCTAATGATTCTAGCATGTTAAGAAATCTCATCAATGGTCTTTGGGTATATTGCAGTCTTTACATATCTTGGTGTGTAAATGGAAGGATATAGAAATGGATTTTTTTACAGTTCTCCCAAGAATGGATTGGAAACATAATTCTCTATGGTTGATAGTGGATCAACTTACCAAGTCAGAATATTTCATTCAATTTCATGAAACTCATAAGGTGGAAGATATATCTAAAATATATATCAATGATGAAGTAATGATACATGGAATACCAATTTCAATAATGTGTGATAGAGATCATAGGATCACATCTCATTTCTTGAAATCCTTACCAAAAGCCCATGTGACTCATTTGACTATGAGTATGGTGTATCATCGTCAGAAGGATGGGAAATCAAAAAGGATTCTATCGATGTTTTACGACTTGTTTTGGGCTTCTCTAATGGATTTTGGTGGCGCATGGTAAAAGCATGTTCCATTAGTGTATTTCTCATATAATAACTAGTATCATGACTCAATACATATTTTTCCTTTGGAATTAGTGTATGGGTGTCCTTGTCATTCTATACATTGTTGGGTGGAAACATGTGAGAATTAAAAAGTTCGGCTGAGCCGTGTCCATGAAAGAACATGGAAGATTCAGTTTAATAGGGAACATATGGAGACAACATAGAGATGTCATAAATCATATACAGATCTTCATGATAGACAGTTTTCATTCACAGTGAGCAATAATCTATTATTTAATATTTCTACAAAGCTTGGACATCATTGTTTTCGGAGGTAGGGAATGTTATATCCTAAATACATTGATCCTTTTGAGATATAAGAACAGATTGGAGTAGTGGATATTCTGTTATAATTCCCACCAGTGTTCAGTTTGGTGCATATTGTGTTCAATGTGTCCAAGTTGAAAAATTATTAGCCGAATCCAAACCATGTGATCAGACATGATCTGGTTGGCCTATATCTAGATGCATCATTCATATATATCATGGAACAGATCGTCAATATTAAATATAGTGTATTTTTTATAAGAATTAGTGGACTATATTGGGGTTTATAAAAACATGTTCAGATTCAAGAAGAGACTTGAAATCTATAGATGGAAATGAAATCGCAATGGTCAGAACTCTTTCAAAGCCAGGATGGTTTTCTACTTTCTAGGGATGAAAAATCCAATGGTGGGGAGAATGTAGTACACCCTGTTTCTTATAAGTAACATTTTCTTTATGTTTTATGTATATAATGGTTATGGCTGAAGGGTGGGAGTGTTTGTTAAACGGTCAACATGTTTAGGGGATAAAGGAGAGTTGCACAGGTTGTGCATGTTTTTCACAAATCATGCAGAGATATTAGGAGAAACTATGATATGTGTACAATGATGGATAGAGAGATTAAACATAGTGTTTCCATGGTTATGGAAATTGTGAAAGGATTCCAAGAGAGATTTTGTCTAGATAGTAGCTAAAGAATGATTTTTACACAATTTTTCAAACCAAGCGAACTAACCATGTATTGGGTTAATGTAGAAACCTAACAAAGTGGTTCTAGGTCAACCATGCATTTAATCCACTATTTTTCCCCCAAACTATCTCTAATTCAGGATTTTTATTCGAAAAAAGTAAAATAAGGTTATCCCATTAATTTTAAGGTGATACGATGTATTCCCTAAGCAATTCCAAGCTCTATTTTTTCAGAATGTTATAATTATCAACTATTCATGTATCATTTCTCATATCTTCTTAAATCTACATCTACTCTCTTCTTGGGTTATCATATAAAATCCCATTATTTGTAGATCTAATATTTTTTATGCAAAATCTGTTGAGATTCAGTCTACTTGTTGATAAGAGAAGAGTAGAGATCTAAGGTGGTTTCATAGCGAATCGACCCGGTTTCCTGAGCCTTCCTCATCCGTTATTGGTTTCAAACAAAATGGTTGAGGAATGTTGCTTCACTCTCAACTCCACTAAGTATAATAGATTTGAATGATTTAAAATTTATTGCATCATGTATGACATTATTTTGAATTGGATTTTTGGAATTTTTGGAAACATTATTTTGTGATGCATTTTGTGAATTATGGAAAATCGTGAATATTTGTTCTTTTGAATAATTTCTATGATTCCTTTTTTTAAATTGTTTTTTTTTAATTGGGGTTTTCAGGAATTGTATTAAAATGATTTTTTAAATGTTTTTTCACTAAAATGGATTATTTTATTGAAATAGAATGGTTAACTAGAATTGGTTTTTTAAATGTTATTCCATAAAATAATTTTTCTTTTGAAATTGTTGTGCACATTCGTATTGCATGATTGAGGATTTGTTGAAATATGGAATTATTCTCGATGCAAAAGGTATAATGATATAATGGTTGTGTGTTTTCATATCCAATTAAGGTTGTATAAGGGTTTAGAGTCCCCCACCCTATCATTTTTGGGATAGATAAGGGTTAGGGATATCACTCGTCAAACATTCATGTGCATTAAGTCAGATATGGTTAATAAATACCCCCTGCATTATTGGGAATGATAGGGGTTAGGTCATTCCCCATCTTCAAGGTTTCATTCTTGTTCTATTATGTGGATGTTTTGAATAGTTACACAAAATATAATGTCAAATGATCTAAATGATTTTTCATGTTCTTTATTTGTAAAACTGTTCACTATGGCTTTAGTATATATTTTGATATAAATTGTTATTAGAAATTGTTTTATTTAAAATATTTTATATAAATGTGGATAACTTTTCTATCCCAGTTGAATTAGTAAGGATGTTATTAGGGATGGCCTACTATGTTTTAGACTCTCCCCAACTTTGGATTGTTGGTTCTTTTGAAGATTTTGTATTTTGGGAAATGGGAAATGGTAAAGAATCACATGTTTTTTGCACCACCACATGACCCATTGGTTATTTGGTGATGTTGAGGCTTAGATCTTGTGGAGCATAGATTCTAGTGTTTATCATAGATCCTTTTGTTGTTCTACTACTATTTACTTCTATTTTGATTTCCCTTATATTGTACCACTTTTTGGTTGGCTTTTGTTATAAATATAATTGTGGTGTTGTATTTAATTTATTCCTGAAACATATAATTAGTTGTTTGGTTATGGTTTTTTGGGATATTGGTTTTAGTTCATAATGGGTAAATCACTCCACACATACATTTGAAACACTTCAACATTTATTTCTAGCCTTTTTCATTTTTGGGATGTCACGTAAGGCCTTGTAATGAATCATTTTACTCTCAAACCAATGACTATAGCGGTTCATTATAGTGAAATTCATGGAAAAATATTAATCATTAATTTAATATTAATTGTGATGTTTCTAACGTAATTTACTTAATTTTTCTTTTACTTTAATAAGTACTATATTGGCGTTGGGTATGCATTTAAGGTAATTATTTATTCATTAAAAATTTAAAAACATATAAAATAGAAAAATTAATTATAATTTAAAACATACATTATTAACACAAAAATTACTCATTTTTTCATTATTAAAAAAATATATTAATATTAAAATAGAGTGACATTTTCTATTTTTTCATTACATAAAGTAATTTAAAAAACAATTAAATGGATAAATTTAACTAAAATACCATATATTAAAATTAATTAAAAAATTGTCTAATTTAACCAATATAATAAATTAATGAAAAAAATTAGTTTATTTTTCGACAATATATCAAGGATTTAACCATGTTTTACCCATTATAGCAATACTGATGTGAAAAATATTTACCAAATATAATATTTAAAATAGAAAAAAATAAAATTTTACTATTTAACAAAAATTATCTAGATGAATTCAAAAATGTAAACTATTTTTTAGATTCAATTCATAGTTTTGGAAGAACTAAATTTAAAATAAATCACGCCAAACATGATGGATAGGTTTTTTTTTCAAAAAAATGGTTTCTAAAGTATAATAAAATTTATATTAAAACAAATCATTAAATAAATTTCCATAATATTAACTATGTTTATAATAATATAATTGAACAATGATTACAATTAAATCAACATTTATATAATTATATATTTTATGTACATGAAACAAAAATATAGTTTCAATAATATTTTAAAATTTTAACTATTCTTTAAAAATTATATCTCTTCGGAATATTCTAAAAAAATTCTCAAATCCATTTTTCACATTCTCCATTTAAAATTTATGTTCCATTTTTCATATATATTTTCTTAATATAGATGAAATTAATTATATTATTTTCTATAAAAAATCAATAAAACATCATTTTAGGAACAATGTATTTTTAATAGTTATAATATATTATATTGTAATATATTTAATTTATCTAAAAATATTATATATGTGCTTTCAAATATCATTATACCTATTCACTCTAAAAATTAAACTATAATGTTTTATAAAAAACTTTTTAAAAATTCATTTATACTCAGGGGTCTATTTATCACATGTTATCGATGAAAAATATTTATTCAGTGAGGGCTATATCATAAAATATATTGGTATTATATTCATAGAATTTTATACGAATTTATCTCTCAATATTCATTCACTAAAATTTATAAAAATAAGAATACTTTAGCCCCATTAAATCCTTTATTTCACATTTATCTTCCACTAATTTATAGTTTCACTAAAAATCATTTACTATGTGATTTGTGTTGTTTCGAATAACATTATATATAAGATCCAAAATATCTATCGATTGTTTATCATATGATATTTTTTTCTAGAGAAGCAAAACATTTGAGTTCATTAAATGTGATAGATATGTTATATACATATTCTAGAAAGATATATTAAAAACACTCTAGACTAGAGAAATATTCAATGGAATTCCCAAATTATAAGCTAGTATCCTGATGTAATCAAGAATCTCAATAAGACAAATATATCTGAGTTTTTCCTTTCCCATCATTATAAATATCATAAAAATATTCCAAGGATTTAATCATAAGAATTAATTTTCAAATAAATCAAATTATATATCTCAATGATGATTTTCTGTATAACATTATTTTCGACTCTATGCTTCTCTAAGGTTTAATAAAATTCCATTAACCTTATCCCTCATTTTAAAATATAGGTATTTTCTCGATAGAATTATATATCCATCATCATCCCATTATATATTAGTTTTGAACACTATACACTTGAGGGATTAAAATGGATCCATTTGTATCATTTAGTGATGGAATTTATAATATGATAATTCCACAAAATGAAGGTGTTTATATAAGAATCCATTGAAATGTATAACAAAAACTATCAACATGCATTCTATGGATTGAGTATTCATCTCATACTATCCAAATTTCTGAGGACTATATATAGTTTAGGAAACACACTCATATTCCAAACCCGTCTAATGACCTCTTCCAAACATCAAGGTAATCCTTATATATTGATCAGATACTACAGAATGTGGAACTCTAGGTAATCATATCACTTCCTTAATGTATAACATGGGAATATAATCTAGATATAAATATTCTCTATTGGCATTATGGTTTAATATATCAAAATATGATAGAATAGAACATATATAGCACTATGAAAATCAATTGAATTGGGGTTCTAACTATTAAATTTTTATTAATTTTATCCCATTTACAATCATGTATCAGTAATAGATATAGAAACGCCTTAGTCATTAATCCATTGGCCATAACATTGTGTCATACCAACCATCATGATACATAATCTATATTATCCATTTCCAATTTTTTCCTCTATTAATAATCATTCATATGATTACAAGTCCACATACATCTTGAACTAATAGCTATTTCTAGAAATTTTGCTTTATCAACCAAAACATTCTTAATGTATAGTATTTTCGGGATGCATTCATGGATATTTAAACATATCATTACATCAAATTTATGTTTGAACTCCAAAACACTCATCTCATTATTTTATGATTCAACATGTCCTCTTTATGACTCATTAATTATCACATTGAATGGTGGTTGATTAGTCATATGATAATTATAAGGCCCCGGCCATAAACCATACTTAATATTAAATTAAATGAAAAATTCACATTGAGGATCTTTTTAGGTTTAGAGTTTTAGAGAAATAGGACATAACTATTACATCTCAAAAGATTACAAAGTAGACCCTTCTACTAAGTTTCCATAGAATAAAAACTCTTAAATAGAAACATGTCTAGTTCCATGTTTTATATAGCATGACTTTCCCTTGATCACATCCTTGACCCTATTACACATTAATTCTTGTGAAAAACATTTCAAAAAACTTGGGGTGTGCATAAAAAGCTCAGTAAGGGATACACAAAGAATGAAAACTGTTAGTTTATCAAAACAACAAGTAAACCATGTATACTTTATCAAAGTAATACTTTCAGCTTTATGAAGTAGTAAAACCTCTTCACTGAATAAAATATCATTACTTACCCTTTTGTAACCAAAATATTACCATAAAACCCCTATAAAGATCACATAACATATAACAGTAACTTGGGACATAAACATACTTAAATGGAATAACCATACGATTAACTTCCACACATATCACTTAATGGAATAGCCATACGGCCAACTTCCATTCCCAATGCATTGGAGGTTATAACGTAACCACCCGTCCTGGTATTCATGGAACCACCCGTAAAAAGTATTTTCAGGTAACCACCCATCAAATGTTCAAGTAACATTATAAAATTATAAGACATAAAACAAATATAATGGAAAGAAAACATTTCCATACTTTGATCACAATATACCACATAAATATATTGACATAAAAAATCCATTATAAAAACCATTTTCAATACCAAAATACATAAAAGTGTATATGATATTTATTTCATTTTAAAGACATTACGACTTGTTGAGAAAGCCAAAGACCAAATAATACTCGCGGCGGTGGAAAAGGTCGTTGTCACCGCGTACGTTAAGAGAAACATTCCTTTTTATCGTTTAGTAAAACTCTTCGTAGAAAAAGATTCCTTTTGTATAAAATTAAAACTCAAAGGGGATTATACACTGTATAAAAGAAAGTTGTGTATAAAAAGAAACATGCCTCAATGAAAAGAGATTGAGACGATGTCCCTTACCTCGGGTCTGACTTGACTCGATCATTCTTTAACATCCTGAATAATAAACTTAAGTTAATTTCTACTTGCTTAAGAACCTTTTTCAAGTTCATTATTACTTTTATATCACTTATTACATTGTTATAAACATTATTTAATCTTTTAAGTTAATAATGTTTGTTTTGTCGATATTTGGTTCTTATGTCGAAAGTGGACTTCTTACAATTACATGTTGTTTGTGTGGTCAGAGGTTCTTTATATCCAGAATGATATTCATGTTGTTGTGGTTTTTTTCATTGACTTAATGGAAATCTTATAAATGTATCTATTACTTACAAGGGTACAAAACTGATCGGTCTTTTAAGGCATTATTCCTTAAATCATTCTAATATTATGTAATAATGTATATAATCTATGTAACATGGGTCGGGGCATTAAAATTGGTATCAGAGAAAGTTTAGTACACACCATGGAAACTGAATTTAGAAAAACACTGATTATTGAACACTACCCTATGATAGAATTTAAAGATTACTATAGAATAATTTCATGAAATTTTAGTAATATATAGATTTTGGGATTTTTTCAAGCAATACATCCCTGTCTGGAAACGAGCAGGTAGAGGCAGCTCTGGCACATATATACCTAGGGGTAAAAACCGAAAACACCACTCTAAGCTAGACTCGAATGGGAACTAGTGCATGAAAACAGGAATTGGTGCACTCTTGGATAAGACACTCCTAGGGTATATGCTTTGGATATTCCACATTTTCATTACAATAAATTATGACAGATTTAAGAGTAAATACTTCCTCGACAATACATTTTATTATTATATATTATATGCATAATCTTTTAAATTTATGTTAGATATTTTAAAAGATTGGAATTATGCATTGTGATTCATAAAGTAACCGAGTGTATTCCATTATTTAGATGTGGCACCTAGTAGAAGGAAAGAGAATTCTAGCAATACGCATGATCGAACGATTAAGAAGGATAATATCTTTCATGGTATTAAGACAACATTTCTAAGGGAAAAAGTCTCCCATGTATTCTCCTCATATAAAGAATAGTATCATGTGTTAATATGATAAGTAAATAATTTTCTCACACATATGGATTTGAAGGGAATACATAGGAGAAAAGGATGGTAGAGAGAATGATGGATAAAGGGAAAAAGGGAAAAAGTATTTTCCAATATGTGATAAATGTTGAAAGAATCAGCTTGGTAAATGATTTAATGGAATGAGAGTTTTTTATATGTTTAGAGAAAAAGGACACCAAGTACATTATTGAAATTGTAGGAAAAAATATTCAAATGTACAATGCTTCATCTGAAAGTAGTTGGGACACTACGCAAATCAATGTCCAAATCATCAGAGTATGCCTCAAATGATGCTATTGGATAATAATCAAGTTATGATACTACCATAGATGAAGTGGAATGACTAGTGTTCTTATGTTGTTATTAAATTATTATTTCATTTGATTGTTGTATCAATGATGTACTTGTTTTTTGAAATATGGAAATAAATAAGGATTGTATTGTAGTACTATTTCATTAAGGATTTGAGATTGTATAGTACCAAGTAAAGTGACATGGTTTCAGGTTAAACATTTTTAGAAAATACATGGTTAAAGGAAAGGTAAACCATAATATGGTCCTAATACCAACTTAGTGATATTGGAATAATATATGATTCATTTGGATAAATTATATTTGATATTCTTGATTACTTTGAAACTAATTAATTGTTTGTTTATTCCATCGTTGTTTGAATATTCAAAATTTTTGGATATAAAGAATAAAAGTAGTATTCTATATGGATTAATGGAGAATGAATGGAATCAATAGGGATTTATGGTAATTCAGGGTATTACCATGTTTTGAAAGAACACGTGGTGAAGGTATTCATATATTATTAAGTGGAAAAATAGATCTTCATTTTGATTACCTTCTTTTTAAATTTTGGATTCTGAGTTGGGGAGAAGTATTTTGGAAAAGTCAAGAGGGTGGAATGGATTAAGTTTGACGTTGGATACTATTAGTAAGGTTAATGAATTTCTTAAGATTATTTTTGGATTTTTATAAAAAGGATAACTTGGAGGTCGGGAAACAACCTATCACCTCTGGCAAGGGTGCGAGACTTGAACCAGCAACCGAAGGGAGATAAGGGTGAATCACATACAATTAGCCTACATCATGTCTTAGTTTATGTAATGTTGTTTTTTTAAATAGTCTGACAATTGAATTATAAATTAATTATTTTTGGGACCCTATACGATTATGATAAACAGAATATTTTTTGAGTTATATTATCTTTTAGAGTGAAAGGTGTGTTTTTGGTAGAAATTAGTTGAAGGATTAACTTCTACTTATCAAGAGTATTTTTCACCCTTATTATATGGATAAATTAATATTAAAACATTATGGAAGGTATATTAAAACAAAAAATGTGTGATCTCTATACCTTATGGTGAATTGGTGACATTTTAAATCACCATAGATTGATTGCTTTTAAGCCATCAATTTTACACTTATTTCTTATTGATGACCTCAATCACTCCCTATAAATATATATATTTTTCCTCCAATTATGTGTCTCTATTTGACATAAATATTCTCCTAATCTAGTTCATTATTTTGTGGTGACTTTTTCATTTCTATTTCCCTCTTATTAAGACTAAATTTTTATTAACCCAATCTCTGATGTGTGTTTTCCAAAAAGGTATTTTTTCTTTTTTAAACATTTTATTTTCAAATAACAATTTAAAATTGTGAGGATGGAAATTAATTAATGAGGGGAGAATGCAACACCCTTGGATTTTATAGTACATAATCTCATTAATGTAATTTTATAGCTAGCGCTACACACAACATCGAGTTCGAGCGCACCACAAGTTACCAAAATAGCTGTTCAAAAAGAGGTTATGAATAGTAATAACCAAATTTTGAATCTTATATAGTCTATATAATTTTAACAACCATATTATGTGTTTCTTAGATATAATATAAGAACAAATTCTTTTTTTCACAGAGAAGATGTATTTTTTTTAAAAAAAGTATTTTTACCGCATTTTAATAGCAAACCATTTTTGAAACCAATAATTGACACATTTATATATTCAATTTAATGAATTTAATTTTTTTTTAATGTGGGAAAGAAAATGTTAGTTTGGATAATTTTTGTTACTTTTCAGATAACTTTCATATTTTGATGAATTGTGAAAAAGACTATGTTTTAATTGAAAACAAATTTTTTAATCGTAATAATTTATATTGTTAAATTATGCATTCTAATTGTTTTGAAGTATAATTAGATTATATTTTTATCATTTACTATAATTCATTACATTATAATAAATTTCACATTTAAATTTGACATAAACACATGTCAATTTTTTGATAGTTTTTATTTATTAAAAAATCGTTTTTTGGTTTTGACAACGGCAATTAATTTTAAATCTATAAATGAAACTTCGTTGTTTTGAATTAGGTAAAATATTCTTCATTTTGAAAATCAGAATATCAAAATTATAGTAGGGTAATTTTTTTCATTTTTCTGAAAACATTCAATTTTAGATGAATATAGAAAAATAATACGTTATTATTTAAAACTGACTTTATATTTAAATAATTAGTTATTTTATTTTAAATTAATTTAGGTTAAAATAGATACATAATACCTATATATGTTCAATGTATTTCATTGGAGTAAATTTATAATAACTTCATATATATAAAATTTTATAGAACTTTTTACCGTATTTTACCCACCTCTTAGGAGCATTTGCAAATTTTCATAAAACAAAATTTAACTACTTCTGTGAGATGAATTTAAAAAATTCAAGAGACACAATAAATATTATTAAGTAAAATTTGTTTCAATAAGATGAAAATAATTTTTCTATGAATAGTAACTTTTGACTTTTATTTACCACGATTAAAAGTAAATATGGTAATTAAGGGTAAAAATTATATCATAATTACCCTAACACATGTCCAAACTCAATTGGATTAATTTAATTAGAACAAAAAAACCATACGAATACTATATGATCCTATTTGGTTCACATCGATTATATTAGGATATTTATTAATATTTTATTTAAAGAATAGTTAAAAGAGTTAAATTCAAAGTTTAATATATAAACAATTTTTAATATAGGGTTACAAAAAATATAAATTAGACTATAAATATTCATTATAAAGATAAAAATATTTCCATCATAATGGTATTTTATTTATAATTTTTGGATACTAAATAATTAAATTTATTTATGATACTATGATGATGTAGTAATTACCTTATTAATGAAATATAAAAATAATTGAAATTATAAATATCCAAATAAATTTAAATTGATATTTTTGTTGAATTACCCTAATTTTCTAGGTTAATATGACATTTTAGTGTTGGGTAAATAAATTTTATTCGATGTGATAAAGTTTTTATGGCTTTAAAAAAATAAAATACTAAATACTATCAAAATTGACATAATTGAGTTTTTTAACAAATACTATATTATTAATTAATATAATATTCATAAAAATATAAGGTTCATCCAAAGGATGTATATAATGTAGTATATATTAATAATGAACCACATGGTGTTCTCTCGGATTGTTATAGTGTGTTAATTCACCATATAATATAAAATCAAAAATAGACATGGTAAATGTCAAACTTTTTAAGAAAGAGTTAAATCTAAAATATATGGTTAATATGTTGACCTAATCCTATATAAAACCTTTTATTCGAGATAATTTCGACCCATCCCAACCATATCCTAGAAATAATTTATTTTGGTTCCATTAGAAACCGAAAATTATTTTATTTTAAAATAATATTTCAAACGTTTCCTAAAGTGACCCCACCTCTCTTATAAAATGGAACTTCCCCATCTCTTAATTTCACAACTCCAAAACCATTTGTCTCAGCTAAACCCTTCCCAAATATCCTCTCATCTATCCTAAAATAATACTAGAGGGATTAAATTGATCATAAATCCATCCTATGGAGCCCTTTTGATCAAATCAAAATAAACAACCCGAAGAAGAGGTAAGTATTTCGTCATCTCTTTTAACTTTTTTTCATCTTCCACTTCCTCTTTCTTTGTTGTTTCCATTATAAAATAATAACTCCAGTATCTTAGATATAATATTATGTTATTTTAAAAATGGAACAACCATATTCATTATTTGTTCCATCATATGAATGACAGAGTCACCATATGTGCGTACGTACGGCTTACCGTCTCCACGTTATGGTGTAGCTTGTTATTCAAACACTTAATTTTTTGGATGGGTATAATATTGAGTATAACTGATGTAAATAATAAATAAAACAAGTTAATGATTATTTATATATAATATAACTTCCAATTACATATGATTTCACCATTAATATAATGATATTGTCTGGCGTGAGTACGTACAGATTACCGTCTCCACGAACGCGATGAGATTCATTCCCCATCGTAATCATTCAAGAATAATTTTCATTTTATGATAAAAAAAATTCTAAGAACTTAATATTATTTTGGATATGAATAAAATAAATCATATCTATATTAAACATGACTTACATAACCGAGCATATAAAGTAAAATGGAACAGTTAACACCTACACTGATGATACCACTAAAATATTATTAACAAAGCAATATTAGAGGATCATATATGATATCATATTAATGTATATAGTTATCTTATATTTAATAATAATGATTTTAACTATTATATAGGACGTTAACGTACACTAAACTAAGGAAAAGTACAAGGTAAGGGTTAATTTCACAATCTCTTTACTTCCTGAGGTTGTTTTTACATGAATATCTACTGGAAACTTTTTATCATCCACATATGTGTTTCCTAAAAATATTTTCAAAAGAAATATTTTAAGGTTTTATGGAAGGGAATATTTAAGTATATCATCATTTAAAATGGTTTAAATATTTATTCTTCTAAATCACTCTCATTAATGATCATGTATTAAAAATGGGTTTCATGTATTTATTTATGTGGATGTGAATGTTTTTAAAATGTTAATTCCTTTAAAAATATTCAATGTGGTATGGGACACATTGATTAAAAAATGTCTTTAAATTTATTCCTTTATAAATTTTCAGACATTTAAATGTTTTTAGGAAAAGTGATATTTCTCTCAAAGAGTTTTATAAATCATTTTAATCTATTTCAACATCCTTTGATTGATTTTAAACTTGTATGAAGTTGATTTATTAGGATAAAAATCTTCCTTATTATATTGAAGATTTTGTGATATGCTTGACTGTGGATGTGTTAATTTTATACTCTTCATGGTTTATGGATAATGTATTGAAATTTTGTATTATAGTTTTAATACAAATGTTTATGTTATGTTTAATCCTTTTCATATGTGGAATGCATTGGACATAGTATGTGGTGGGTGGAGCCCGCTATAACTCCTCGATGCATCGGTAGGTCTCATGAGACATAATATTGTCTTCGAACAAGGACATGAAAAAACTTATTTTTTGTCTTGGCACAAGGCCTTATCTATGTGCTTATGAAGTCTGGAATTATGCATTCCATCATAATGAAAGTGGCTATTACTATTGAATGTTACTATGCATCTAGTAGAATATCCATGTGATTAAGTAAATGAAAATATTTGATTTTATATTTTACATATTATGACAAAGTTTATGTTTAAAAGGCTTTTATTTTAGTCATATGCATTTCCTTAAATGTTTTTGCTTATTTATTAATGTTTCTTCTATATTTTTATCCTACTATGAATCTGATCTCACCCCTTTCTATGTTTTATTTTTCCAAATATGTCAAAAAGTGTTTTATGGTTAACATGCAATGATAGGATAAGGATATAAGTGTGTTCAAAAGGGGAAAAATATTATTGATGTTTTTATTTAATGATGTAATATAAATCTTTTGAATGTATATAGTACTTACAAGGCTACTAAACTGATCGGTTATTCCGGAAATGATTCCATATATCATGAAAATTTTATTTATTAATGCACCGACTTTGGGTAACTGCGGTTGGGGAATTATAACATGCATCATGTAGACTTTTGTTCTTGTTTTTTTTTCATTTTTTTGGGAAATGAAAATAAGAAATGAAGTAAAATAAATCCTCAATATATTATATACAACTTGGGATTAGGAATTCATTGTATAACATTTTGCTAAAAAATATGATCATCATCCACAAGTGGCACAAGTAGTGGAGGCTCAGCAGGAAAATCTGGCGGGTCAGTAGAGGGTTGATCTAGAGGTGGAGGACAGTCAGTGGTAAAGGACACTTTGTGATTTTCAATGATATCCTTTTGGAAATTACAAGGGCAGTGTCTCAGACATTGAGACAATGAGTTTGATTGAAGAGTTTGTGATCACATTGTGCTTAATTTAGTCTCTGAAACAGTGCTTTGATCCCCTGGTAGTGAGCTATATTATGGGAGAAACATGTTAGTGGGTGATGCTTTACCTTATAGATAGGAAAGAGATAGATGTTTTGTGGGATGAATTTGATAATTATTTCTAAGAGTAATTCCATTCATTGATGATGATGGTCAAGAAGACGTAGGAGATACTCTCCCTACAATAGGGTTTTATGTTGGTGAAGGAGCGGGGGATCATCTTCGGGGATCTCCTTTACTTTTCCCTGAACCTCTTTCCAGAAGAGGAGTCTCTGGAGAGCTTCTTAGAGGTGGCCCTTAATCATTATCTTTAGTATTTGGTTACTCCCTTCACCCTACCAACATACTTATAACATCATAAGAAGGATGAGTTGGTGGAAATGATTCCCTCTTGAAGAGTTTTACCATGATAGGGTTTTCATTCGAGTTCATCAAAGGGGAAGGCTATCAACATCAGCTCTCTGGAATCAAGACCATATAGGTTTGGGCCGATAGGGTTCTGATCCCAACAGTTTTAGTTATGAAAGTTAAGACTTAATACATTTCATGTATTCCTTGTAAAACGATGTATTTATTATGGAAACTTTGGGAACCTTTAGAGTCGGTTCCCAGTTATATCTCAGTATTGTTGATAAGGAATGTTCTAGCACTCGCCTCACCTGCAATATCTTCTATGGCCATTTTAGCAGTAGGGACAATAGGATCTGACTCCTTCAAGGGGAGACTAAGTAGAACGAGCCTGATCTCAGGGAATTCCATTGGTTACTTGATCTAGGCATGGTCGGGGAGGTGGCCGAATGTAGTGGGGAATATGATTTGGGTATGTTCATTATCTAACTATATATGTAGCAGCTTCAATAGGGTTGAATACTGTTCAAGGAATGATCAGGTTATTCAGTACTCTTACTTGTGATTTGTTTGATTCAACTCTGACACAATCCATTTCTGCACCGATTCTAGACCATGCTTTGGGACTATAAATAGTGAGACATATAATTCCCCTTGTGTTGGGTACAACCATTCGAAGGCAAGACCAATTTTTTTGATGTTTTATGAGGATGTTAACAGATGTAGGGGCCTCATCAGTCCAATGGGGATCACTATATTCAACAGTTGAATCCATACATTCTTATCCTTACCATATAATGGATGTAATATATGCATGCAGCTATCATCTGCATCTGGATAATATTGTGTTTTCATACATCGGTTTCCATCATGTAGCCTTGGTCGGTAATCAATGTTTTAAAATGGGAAGTCAGCATGCAGATCAATTCCTTTCTTTATTAGTTATGCGATCAGTGGAATCGGAATATGCTGAGATGGTGGAGGTTTTGGGAGTTTTCATGGAATTCATAGATTTTTTTCCTAAGGAGGTTGTAAATCAACCCCCTCTAGGTGATTTTGACTTCAGTATAAACATACAACCATGTCCTAGTATTATTTCAACAGATCCTTATGAAATGGTACCTTCTATGATATTGCGGCTGTGGATCAGAATTGGCAATCTAATAAAGAAGTGATTTATATGGCATAGTGGGTCATCATGGGGTCCTCTAGTCTTGTTTGTGAAAATGAATATGCTAGTCTGGGTCTGTGAGTTGACTACCAGAGGCAGTATTAGGTAACATTCAAGAACCATTACCTTATTGTGAGGATATATGATCTTTTTGACCAACTGATGGGTTGATGTTGTTTTTCTATGATCGATTTGTAGTCTGGGTATCACCAGTTGAGGGTGAAGATGTGTGAGATCCGAAAGATCAATTTTTGGTGTAGGATTGGGCACTTTGTGTTCGTGTTTATGTCGTTCGGCATTACTAAAACATTATTCATGTTCATGGGGATTATAAAATCCTTCATTACTATGTTCCTAGACTGGATCAACTTTGAATTCATTAATGAAATCTAGATATACTCGATGTCATAGGAGGATTATACCAAGTATCTCAATATTTTCCTAGAGATCATTCGGCACCAAAATCTCTATGGAAAGCTATCCAAGTGAATGATTTTTTTCACTAGATGTCCACATAAATAGATATATTGTGTTTCATCATGATTTAGAAGTGGACCAGTCAAAGGCTGAGAATGCTTTTTCATAGAAAGAACCCGGGAATGTGGCAGTGGATCACAATTTTATGGGATTAGTAGGCAATTACATGAGATTTTTTTTCTCTTATGTAGTAGCTCTGTTGAAATCTATGAAAACAGGAGGCTATTCTTTTGTGTAGATAATATAGTTCTATGTAGTGTTTAAATAGCTTAAGGGGGGTGTTGGTATGTGTTGTACTGCTTAGGATTCCAAAGGAAGGGGTGACATTCAAGGTGTTTTGTTATTATTCCCATATTGGACTGTGATATGTGGTGATGGAGCAACATGGATTGATCTCCTATTGTTCTTGTAAGTTATGTCCCCATGAATGTTACAATTCCATCTATGAGCTGGACATAGCAACGGTCATGTTTATGCTAATGTTTTGGAAATATTACCTCAATGGGGAGCGCTTTGTGATATTCATGGATCACTAGAGCTTATGGTGTGTCAATTCCCAATGAGAGATGAACATGCAACATTAAGGGTCGACGGATTTTCTCTAGGATTATTATTCTAAGATCTCCTATACCTCATGAATAGGGAATGTTTTGGCCGATGATTCGAGTTGGATGTCATAGATAGAAAAGGTTCGGGAATCTGTAGATGACTAGAGAGAAATGGATGAGTTTACTAACCTACAAATAGATACTATAATGGATGGTGTTAAAGATTATCTATTTGTGATGAAATTGTAGTCATCTCTGTGGCATCAGTTGATGATTAATAAGGGGGAGACTCTGAGGAAGAGGTAATGCATGATCGTACTGACCAAGGTCATTCTCTAGAAAGATGGTTGGAGGATGGTCAGAATCAGTTTTTGTGTAACACCCCAAGTTTACATAGTGAATTTCACATTGATTAATGCAGTAGCTTTCATTGTACACAACATTGAGTTCTAGCACATCACGACCAATCAAAATAGATATTTAAAAAGAAGTTATGAATAGTAATACCCACTTATAAAAATTTCAGAAATCATATTATTGAAATTAGAGTTTTTTTGATTCAAAGTATAAAAATTACCTTATAGTGAATTTTTTATATTTTATCTGAAAACATTCAATATTTGATGGATAGTGAAAAACACTACATTACTGTTTAAAACCAACTTTTACTAAAATTATTATTATTTCTTAATAAAATTTATTTTAAAGTTAAAATAGATACGTAATACCCATAATAGTCAAATTTATTTCGTCATAGATATTTATAATTAGATTATATATAAACTTTTTAGTAAACATTATAACTTCTTTTAACCACCTTCTATACATATTTGTAAATTTTAATAAAAAGAAGATTTATAGCTTCTATGAATTGAATTAAAAAAATATGAGAGGCATAGTTGATATTAGTAATTAAAATGTGGATCAATATGATGGAAAATATTTTGTTGTGAATAGTAACTATTGAATTGTATTAACCATGGTTAAAAGTAAATTCGGTAATTAAATGTAAAAATGAATTTATAATTACCTTAACACATGTCATAATTAAATGGGGTATGTTTATTTCGGCTAAAATCAACCTTAGGAATATAAAATGATCCTCTTTTATCAACATGGACTAGATTAATAAAATTTATTATTTTTTTAATGAAGAGTTAAAAGTTTAAATTTAAATATCCAATAACTAAAACCTTTTTTATGTAGGGTATTAAATAAGATAATTTCAACATTAAATATAAATTAGAAATCTGAAAAGATTTCCTAAATCGTTGAATTTTATTTATAATTTTTAAAAATTAAATAATTGAATTTATTTATGATACAATGATGATGCAATAACTACCTTATTAATAAAATATTAAAATAATTGATATTATAAATATCAAAATAATTGAAAATTGAGAGTTTTATTCAATCCCCAAATTTTCTAGGTTGATATAACTTGTTAGGGTTGATTTAATGTGTTTTTATTTGATGTAACCATTTTTTTTTTAATTTTCTCAAAAAAAAACAAATACTAAATAGTGTCAAAATTTCCATAAATGAGTTTTAAAACAAATATTATATTAATAAAGGATATAATATTCCTAAAAATATAAGATTTAGCCAAAGTACATAAATAATGATAGATATTCCATGGCTGAACCACATGAGGTTATCTTGGCATTTTTATTATGTTTATTATCCTTATAGTGTAACAATACAAGAAGACATGTTAAAAGATAAACTATTTAACTAAGAGTCCAAACTAAAATATAAGGTTAATATTGTGACCTAAACATGTCTAAAACTAATTGGTTGAGAGGATTTCGACCCATCACCACCTTATCCTAGAAAAAAATCATTTTGAAGAAATAAGGGATAGAAAATAATTTTATAATAAAATAATATTTTAAACTCTCCCTAAAGTGATCGTCACCTCTATTATAAAAGGATACTTCCCCTTCTCTAAATTTCAAACCTATAAAGTGATTTGGCCCAGCCAACCTCTACTCAATTATCCTCTTATCTAACCTCACTTCAACCTAGATTCTTTACGTGGATGATAAATCCATCATAAGGATCCCTTTTGGTCAAACCAATAAGAAACACCCAAAGAAAGGTAATTATTTCTTCATCTCTTTGAATGTTCTTTTATACTTACACTTCCTTTTTGTTTTTTGTTTCCATAATAAAATTATAAAACCTGAACCATCTACATACCAATAAGTTATTATTAATCTAGTACAACAATATTTATTATTATATCCATCAAATGAATGATAAATTCACCTTACGTGCGTGCGTACGGCTTACTATCTCCACCTCGTGGTGTACTTTGTTATTCTGCACTTCATTATTTAGATGGGTATAATAATGTTGTATACTTGATTTAAATAATAAATATAACATGTTAATGATTATGTATATATGATATACCACCATATTACATGTGATTTCACCATCAATAGAATGTTATTGTCGCTCGTGCGTACATACGGATTTCCATCTCCACAAACGTGATGAGATTCCTTCCCCATTGTAACCATTCAAGAAATATTTTCATTTTCTGATTAAAAATAATTTATAAGAACTTAATTTCAATTTTTATATGAATCAAATACATCCTATCCAGAAAAAAATGTCGTACGTCACAAAACATATAATGGAAAAAAAATATTAACACCTGAAATAATGAAACAACTAAAATAATTTTTAAAAAGAAATATTAGAGGATCATATATGATATAATATTTATTTATGAGGATGTGTTATAATTTAAGAAAAATGATTTAACAATTATACATGAGATTAATGTACCCTTGTTCAAAGAAAAGTACAAGGTAATGGTTAATTTTACAATCTCATTATTATCTGACGTTGTTTATATGTGAGTATTTATTGGGTCTTCTTTATCATACACATCCATGTTTTCTAAAATTGAATTTCAAAAAATTAATACTATTTCCAAGACTATGGGTTAACTTCATTTATTCCCCTATTGTAATTTTTATAAATTTTTTTGAAAATAATCTTTCTGTCGTTTTCCAAACAAGGTCCTTTACGACCATTTTGACAAAATTAAAGAAATAATGTTTTTTAACTTATGCTGATGGTACGGAAATTTTATGTTATTATAACACATTTGAAGCTTCCTTTACAATCCTATTAGAATATTTCCAAAATAAATTTTTTATTTTTTAATTAAGTGAATTTTAAATCTTTTAAAAATAGAAAGAGATATTTATGTCAAATAAATTTTTAATTTAATCTATGTCAACATCCTTTGTTGGATTTTACTCTTATTTGAAGTTGATCTATTATGATAAAATCTTCTATATTATATTGAATGTTTTTTTATATGTTTGAGAATGGATGTTCTATTTTAATACCATTAATGCCTTATGGGTAAACTATTAATATTTTTTTTGCTTGTTTTAATATGAATGTTTATTTTATATTTCAACTTATCCATATGATGAATGCATTGGATGTAGTAATTGAAGGGTGGGGCTAGTTATATCCCCTAGATTAATCTATAGGTCTCTTATAAAAAACAAGTGTATTGGAATTATACCTTGATAAAATCTTATTTGTAGTCTTCATACGTGGCCTCGACTATGGGATTTTGATGTCGAGAATTATGCATTCCATCCTTATTAAATTAGCTAGTGATATTATATGTGATTATTCTACTAGTAGAATATCCATGTGGATAAGTAAATGGAATTATATGATTTATCGTCTTTCATATTATGATGAAGTTTTTATTTAAAATGTTTGTGCTTTAGTCATATACATTTCTTATATGCTTATGATAATTTATGATTCTTTCTGCTATATTGTTATCCTTACTAAGCATCTGAACACACCCCTTTCATATGTTTTCTTTTTCCAAAGATGTGAAGAAGTATATTATGACTGACCTAAAGGGATTGGATAAAAGATATGAATGTGTTGATAGGGGGCACAATGTTTCATTTTTATTTTATGATGTAATGTAAAACTTATGTAAGTATCTAGTACTTCCAAGGATACTAAACTAATCAGTCTTTCGAGACATCATCTCTGGTGATCATGCCAATGTTATGTAATAATGCACCAACTCTGCATAACTAGTGTCATGGCATTACTGTTGGTATCATAGGATGTTTAGTACAAACCTTGGAAACTATATTTAGATAAACTCTTATTAGAGAACATTATCCTAACATAATATTTGAGGATTAGTATAGAAGAACATTCAAATAATAGGTAATGTAAATAATATTGGGGTTTTCTAATAAAATACATCCATGTTTGGATACAAATAGGTAGAGGTGGCACTAGCACGGATGTACCTAGGAGTGAAAACTCTAACAAGGAGTTTTGGCCGGACCTGGGGTGTCCTAGAACACAACAATGGGCCATGATACATTATTGGTATTAAAACACTCATTGTTTATTCATTGGAAAATTCATATTTTCCTTAAAATACATTATGAATTATTTATGATTAAATAATTACTCAATGAAAATATGTTTACGTTTATTGATTATATGCATCAACTATTCAATTTATGTTATTTATTTTACTTATTTGGAATTATGTATTGTAATAAATAAACTAATCTAGGGTATTCCATTGTTTAGAAATAGATCCTAGTTGAATTAATGGAGACTGTTTCAATGCATGTAATCCATGTATGGATTACCCTCCAACTCAAGATAATTATAGAGGGGTCTATGATCCCATTGGTGATGAACAACTTATAACCATACATGTTCAACTCACTCGGGTTTTGAATAATATCCTTACCCATATGAATCAACCTAATCCACAACATGGAGGATCAATGTTAGAAATATTCATGGGGAAACAACCATAAACATTTAATTGGACTACAAATCTATATGTGGATGATAAATAGATATGTTCCTTGGAGAAAATATTTCATGCTTTGGGGAGTAGTGAACGGGAAAAAGTTCTCATAGATGTTTATTTCCTCACGAGAGATGTAGATCAATGGTGGACATTAATTCAAAACAAAAAGGAGGATGAGGAAGTATAAATATGGAATTTAAGGAGTTTAATGATCTTTTCATATAAAATTACTTTCCTCATGAACATCGATTGGATATGGAAAATGAATTTCTTATTTTGAGGAAAAATGATGATAATAATGTTGGAAATTATAAGGCTAACTTTACAAGGACAACAAGGAATGCTATAGATTATATATGTAACCCATCATTTAAGATTTATCGATTCATTAATGGGTTAAAAAAATTTCTCCTTCAAGAACTAGTCTCAAAATCCTTCTTGTCATACTAAGATATAGTGTCATGTGCTATCAAGATAGAAAAGGAGTCCACTTATTCATATAACATTAAATAAAATCAAGAGAAGAAGAGATCTTCTATGAATAATGGGAATGTATATAAGGGGAAGAATGGAAAATTTGAAAATCCATCCTGCAGTAAATATGTGAGAAAACACCGTGGTACTTTACTGAAGGGTAGGGTAGTTTTTTACAAGTGTGGTGAAAAAGGCCTCCCAGATCATGATTGAAATGGAAAGAAAGAGGTTTTTAATATTCAATGATACTATTGTAGAAAATGGGGAATTATGAAAATTAATGTCTTATGGTCCAAGGAAATATACATTGGAAAATTCCAAGGGAGCATGGAAAAGCATATGTGATCAGAAATGCTGAAGATGAAGTTCTGAATGACATGGTGGCAGGTACATTAATCATTTCCTCATATTTATCCAATGCATTATTTGATTCTATATAATATAATTCTTTTATATATTCTCAGTTTTCCAACAAAATTAGATATTTCCAATTTGACTTATTAAGGGGGTTTCCTGTCAAATCTAAAGGGATGTATCATTGCAACAATGTTTTGTGAATCAGTCACAATTATGTCTTACAAATGTGATTTAAATTACATCTAATTGTCATTTCTAGGATGGAATTTGATATAATCCTCAGAATGGATTGGCTTTCCTACCATGATGCAAATATTTATCATAAGAATAAGTATGTTACAATTTTTGATGATGATAAGGAATACCTTATCTTTAGAGTAGAAGAATCACCATCTGATTCTTATCTATATCCGCCCCCAGTAGCTATACTAAATTCAATTATTGGGGAGGAATGTAGTGAAATAACTATGGGTGAAGAAAAGAATGATCAAATAGAGTATTTAACTATTGTGAATGAATATTTTGATATTTTGTCAGTGGATTTACCTGGACATCATCTAGAACAAGAAATTGAGTTCTCATGGATTAAATTCCTTGTTTAATGAAAATATCAAAGACCCTTTATAGAATGGCCACTGAAGAATATCTAGAAATAAAGAAACTACTAGAGGAGTTGAGTAATTAATGATTTACTCTATCTATTGTATCTCCATGTGTATTCCTTGTTCTTTTTGTTAAGAAAAAGGATAGATCTATGAGGTTGTGCATTAAGTATAGGTTGATCAATGCTATAATAATAAATAACAAGTATCAGCTACCTCGCATTGGTGATTTATTTGATCAACATGATGGAGAATACTATTTTTCATTGATTGACCTTGGATCTGGAGATCATCAGTAGTGCATAAATAAGGAATACATTCCAAATACATCATTCCGTACCAGGTATGGGAATTATGAGTTTACAGTAACAACTTTTGGACTTACTAATGTACCCTCTATTTGCATGGATAAAATGTATAGTGTTTTTTAGTAATATCTTGATGACTTTGTTGTGGTATTTATTGATGACATCTTGGATTACACCAAATGCTATGAAGATCATGAAAATTAATTTTTCACTATTCTAAAAACTCTTAGTAGAAATAAATTATATGGGATTATTAGAATGTGTGAATTCTAGCTTTAGAAAATTTCTTTTCTTAGCCTTATTATCTCTATTGATGGAATTTGTGGTGATCCTTCTATGAGAAAACCAATCCATGAATGGCCATCATTGACGAGTATTACTAAGGTATTTAGTTTTATAGGTTTAGCATGTTATTATCGGCATTTCATCCATAATTTTTCCTAATTTTGTAACCCATTAACCAACATCACATGTAAAGGGTATATATTTTTTTTGAAAAAATAGTGTGAAGAATTTGTAGATGAATTGAAGATAATATTTGGCAATTATCTTATCTTGACTCTACCATCGGGGAATGATGGGTTTGTTATTTATTGTGATGCTTCAAATAAAGGATTGTGGTGTGTCCTTATGAAGATGATGGGGTTATTGCCTATGCATCACTTTAGCTAAAAATTCATGAACAAAACTATCCCACTCAAGATATTGAGATAAAAGCTATAGTATATTTTTTGATGATATGAATACACTATCTATTTGGTGAAAAAATGTGACATTTATACTGATTAATAGAGATTGATGTATATTTTCTCACAAATAGAACTCACACTGAGCCAAATGTGATGGATTTAACTATTGTATAATTATGATTTCACAATACACTACCACCCGGGGATGGAAAATAAGGTGGCACATGCTTTAAGAAGAAATTATCATGGAGTTATGAATAAGAAGGGAGTTAAAAAAGGGATACCATGTTCATAGATCTGGTAAATATGTATATGGGAATAATAATGGAATGTGAAACATCAATACATTTTCAAATGGATGCTAATAAATCATTAAAATAAAGGGAAAATGGTCTCAGAATGAGGATGATGAGTTTCAAAAGAAAGGTAAAGGTGTGAACGATAGGATATTGATCAACGTAGTATATGAAGATGGAATTTTTAAAATTTGGAAGTGATGTTGTGCTCTCAGTATACTTGATCTAATATGGGAATTGTTTGAATATTTTCACAACTCAAATTTCTCTTTACACCCTAGTAGCACTATGTAGTATAGAGATTTAAAGGAACATTTTTTTCTAGGTAACATGATGAGTGAGATTTATGATTATGTGTCATGATGTATGGTTTTTCAATAGGTGAAGGATGTAAGAAAACATCCTAGAGGTTTCATTCATCCACTTCCCATACCTAGGTGGAAATGGTATTACATTATGATGGACTTTTTCAAGGGGTTACCAAAGACTCCTATAAGGTATGATACAATATGGGTCATTGTTGATCTTCTTACCAAGTCACCACATTTTCTTTATATAAGAGAAGATTTACCACTTGTATGTTTAGTAAGACTATATATTAATGAATTGTTAATACAACTTGGTGTGCCTCTATCGATTGTTTCGGTTCATGATCCCCATTTTACATCATGATCCTGGAAAACACTTCAGAAAGGCTTGGATACAGAACATCGCTTGAGCACTTCCTACCACCCTCAAATGAATAGAAAATCATAACAGATTATTTAAACCCTATAAGACATGTTTAGATTTTTCTCACTAGACTTTCATGGTATGTGGGATCATTATTTACCTATGGTAGAATTTTCCTACAACAATATCATCCATCAAAGTATTCATATGGCACCATATAAAGCATTATATGGAAAGAGATGTCACACGCCATCATATTGGGATGATATTGGTGAATGATAACTTGTAGGCCCAAAACATGTTGAAAATATAATGGAAAAATGGAATATTATCCAAACCCACAACAAAGCATCTTAATGTTGGATAAAGCCCAATGATGATAACCAAATAAAGGATTTTAAATTTCATGTAGAAGATTATGTCTTCATGAAGTTGCCTTCATGGAAGGGTGTTATTAATTATGGAACGAATGTAAAATTATGCCCTTGGTACAACAGAACCTTTGAAATACTAGAACGAATTGGAGTTATAGCATACAATTTGGCAATGCAGCCATGTCCCTCCAAAGTTCACAATGTGTTCCACGTATCACTATTGATAAAATACATGTCTAACCAAATGAATGTACTGAAATATGAAGAAATAGAACTACAAGTAGATCTATGTTATTTTGAAGAGTATTTCATGATTCTTGATACCAAATAGCATGTGTTGAGAAATCGAACGACTCACCTGGTAAAGGTTCATTGGAGAAACCATAAAATAAAAGAGGCAATGTGGGAACCTGAGAAACTATTGATGAAGAACCATCCGAATATTTTTAGGCAGTAATATTCTACAAATTTTTAGGACAAAATTATTTGAAGGTGAGAAAAATATTACTCCCTAAGCTTCCACAGTACACATCTCTTTGAATAATTCAATAGTTTGTGTTATATACAACATCAATTTCTAGCACATTAGGACCAATGAAACTAGGTGTTTAAAATGTAGTTATTAACATTAATACTACCTTTTAGAAATTTTAGAAATTTTATTTTTAAAATTTTACTTCATTTTTGGATTTGGAATATCAAAGTTATCTTATGGTGAATTTTTGATGTTTTTCCTGAAAAAATTCATTTTTTATGAATTGATAAAAACATTACGTAATTATTTTAAACTGAATTTTATTTAAATAATAATTATTTTTTATTTAAATTAAATTAAAGTAAAAATAGATATATAATTCCAATATTAGTAAAATTTAATTCATTGGAATTATTTTATCATAAGATTAGATATATAAAATTTTATGGAACATTTTAAAGCCTTTTTCCCACCATCTAGGCACATTTTTCAATTTTCATAATATGATATTTTATGACTTCTGTGAATTGAATTTAAAAAATCCAAGATACATTATTGATATCATGAAGTTAAATTTGGTTCAATAGGATGAAAATAATATTTGGTGAATAGTAAATTTTGAATTTTATTTACCATGGTTAAAAGTAAATAGTGTTATTAAAGGTAAAAATGATATTATAATTACCCTAACACTTTTACTAATTCTATTGGATAACTGTATATCAACCAAAATCAACCTGAGGGATAAAAAAGGATCCTCTTTGATCAACTTGGATTAGATTTGGACATTTATTATTATTTTATTTAATGAAGACTTAATAGTGTAAATTTCAATGTTTAATAAATAAAATATTTTTAATATAGTGTTATACGTCATATAACTTCCACTATAAATATAAATTATTATTCTAAAATTTTTTCATATGACATTTAATTTTATTTATAATTATTATAAATTAAATAATTTAATTTATTTATGACATAATGATGATGCATAAATTACCTTATTAATAAGTGATTAAAATAATTGATATTATAAATATCAAAATAAAAGTAAATTGAGAATTTAGAAGCCATAAACGAATTTTCTAGGTAAATATGACATTTTAGGGTTTATTTAATGTATTATGTTTTATTTAATAATGTTTTGTTGACTTTCACAAAAACCAAATACTAAAGAGTGTCAAAATTGACATAAATGTGTTTTTAAAACAAATGTTATATTATAAAATGATATATTATTACTAAAAATATAATAATCATAAAAAGGACATAAATAATGATAGATATTTCATTAATGAACCACATAGGGTTATCTTGGCACTATATAGTATGTTTATTAAACATATAGTGTAAGAATACAAGAAGACATGGAAAAAAGATAAACTATTTCACTGAGATTTAAAAAAATGATATGGATAATATGGTTACATAAACCTTTTCTAAACCTAATGGTTGAGGGTTTTACAAACCATACCCACCATATCCTCAAAATAAATCCTTTTGGATCCATTATAAACTAAAAATGAATTTATAATAAAATAATATGTCACGTTCTTCCTAAAGTGCCCCTCACCTATCTTATAAAAAGATAGGTCCCCTTCTCTTAATATCACACATCCAAAGCCATTTTTCTATGCCAAACCCTACTCAATTATTCTTCCAACTAAACCCACTACAACCAAAAGTCCTTAATTTCATTCTAAATCCATCTTATGGAGCCCTATTGTTCAAATCATAAGGAAAAACCTGAATAAGAGGTAATTATTTCATCACCACTTTTAAAGTTATTTTCTTCTTTCACATCCTTTTTCATTGTTGATTTCATACCAATATAATAACCCCAGTACCTTCTACATAATAATATTTTATTATCAATATGTTACAAAAATATTCATTATTCTATCCATCCTATGAATTAAAATGTCACCATAGCTGTTTATGTACGGCTTACCGCCTCCACGTCAAGGTGTAGTTTCTTATTCAAAACATCATTATTTGGATGGGTATAATAATGATTTATAATTGATTTAAATAATAAATATAACATGGTAATGATTATTTATATGTTAAATATCGTTCAATTACATTCTATTTCACCATCTATAGAATGATATTGTCGCTCTTGTGTGCATACAGATTACTGTCTCCACAAACACGTTGAGATTCATTCCCCAATGTAACCACTCAATAATAAATTTCATTTTATGATTAAAAATAATGTTTAAGAACTTAATATAATTTTTTATATGAATCAAATACATCATATCCATAATAAACATGTCTTATGTAACATAACATATAAATGAAAACAAATATGCTAACACCCAAAACAATGATACTACTTAAATATTATTAACAAAGAAATATGAGAGAATCATATATGATATCATATTAATGTATGTGGTTATTTTATGATTTAATAATAATTATTTAACTATTATACCAGAGTTTAACATACCCTCTACCAAAGGAAATTACTAGGTAAGGGTTAATTTTACAATCTCTTTATTATCTGAGATTGTTTATACATGAGTATCTACTAGGACTTCTTTATCATCCACATCCATGTTTCTTAAAAATATATATCAAAACAGAATTACAATTATCAATAAAATGGGTAAATTCATTTATACCCCTTCCATATTTTTATAAATATTTTTGAGAGGAATTTTCCGTCTTTTTCCAAAAAAGTTACTTTGTGACATTTTAAAAAAATAAAGCAAAGAATGTTTATCTATCTTATATAGATAGTGTTGATATTTTCACAATTATAACACCTCTAAATCTTCCCATGCAGTATTATAATAATATTTTCAAAATAAATCTTTTTATAATTACAATAATATTTCATGATTTCAAAAATAGTATGAGATATTTCTCTCAAATAATTTTTATTTCATCTATGTCAACATATTTTGTTGTATTTTACACTAGTTTGATGTTTATCTATTATAATAGACTCTTCCATATTGTATTGAATGTTTTGTGATATGTTTGACAATGGATGTTCTATTTTTTTCCATTCATGGTTTATGGTTAATGTGTTAATATTTCATATACTTGTTTTAATACAAATGTTTATTATAAGTTTCAAGCTTTTAATATTATGGATGCAGTAGAAAGTTATGGGTGGGGTCCTCTATAACCCCTTGATGGATCGATAGGTCTTAGGAGAAAAACTGGTTTCTTGGAACAGAACCTTAAAAAATATTATTTGTAGTCCTGGAACGAGGCCTTGACTATGTGATTATGATGTCAAACAGCATGTATTCTATCATTATGAAATAAGTTATTGATATTACTTTTGATTATTTGACTAGTAAAAATATCCACGTGAATAAGTATATGGAATTATTTGATTTATCCTTTCCATATTTTTCTGAAGATTGTGTTTAAAAGTCTTGGGTTTTAGTCTTATGCACTTCCTTAAATGATTACACATATTTGTGACAGTTTCCACTATATTGTTATCCTTACTGATCATCCGAGCTCACCCCCTTCTTAATTTTTCTTTTTCAAAGGATTTGAAGAAGTATATTATGATTTACTTTCTTAGATTGGCTTAGGTATATGAGTGTGTTCAATGGGTGAACAATATTTTTGTTTTTTTCTTTGACAATTAAATATAAAACTTCTGTTTGTATCTAGTACTTACAAAGATAATAAACTAATCATTCATTCAAGACATGAACTCTTTTTATCATGTAAATGTTATGTAACAATGCACCAACTCTGGGTAACTAGGTTTGTGGCATTACATGTTGTTCTGTTGCATGTGATTTTTTCACATGGCGATGTACGAGGGGGTTCTCTGTGATTTTAAAAGTTCACCACTTGCGGTTCACTCGGGATTTTCCAATATTTATCGTGGATTGAGGGAATAGTTTTTGTGTTCTAGGATGAAGTATGAAATGGTAGAGTTTGTGGAAAAGGGTGTGGTGTTCCACCAATTGAAGGATGAGCACAACATTCCAGGTGTTTTGTTGTGGCACTTATATTTCCCCATATTGATGTGGGATGAATTTACAATTGATTTCATCATAGGATTGCCTAGGGCTTGGGGAGGATGAGATGAAATATTTGTTGTTTTGGATATGTTGATGAAATAAACTAACATCTTAGAGATCATGGAGTCTATCATAGTGGATGCCTTAGCGTAGTAGTATTTGGATGTAGTGGTGTGTCTACATGGAGTTATGTGTCTCGTCATCTCAAATATTGATACACATTTTATATCATTAGTCTTATGGGAATTGCGACACGCCTTTGGCACTGAATTAAGCTTTAGCACTTCATTCCACCCTCAATCTGATGGAAAAACATATATGACCATCCATAAATTGGAGGAAATATTTTGGGCCTATGTTATAGACTTTAATGGTCTATGGGAACATCATTTTTCACTGGTATAATTTTCATGCAATAATCTCTATCAATCTATCATTGGAATTTTTGTATTTGAGGATTTATATAGAAGGCCTTGTCGTTCACCTTTGTGCTGGACAATATTTGAGGAGGTAGTTGTTCAGGGTCCAGACATGGCGCGTAGTATGATCGAGAAGGTCCAGATTATATGTTGATGGATGAAACAATCATGAGACAAGTATATTTCATATGTCAATCGTAGAAGAATTTATTTCTATTTTGAGGTTGGGATCCATGTTTTTATGAAGGATTCCCCTGGATGTGGGAAGAATATGTTCGGCAGAGGTAGTAGGCTTTCTCCTAGGTCTATTGGACCATTCTAGGTGTTGGGATGAGGTAGAAAGGTGGAATACCGTTTAGATATTCCACTACAGTTGAGTAGGATGTTTAATGTCTTTTAGGTCTCCCAGCTTCATCGGTATCTTCACTATGATTACTATGTCATTGATTAGGGATATTTGGATATCAAGGGAAGAACAAAATTTGTGGATTGACCAATTTATATACAGGATTGTTAGGAGAATGTGTTTCAAGGATGTACCATTCATTTGGTTCATCTGTTGTGGAGGAATTGTGTCATGAGGGAGAATACATAAGAGCGAGAGATGCAAATTCATGTCGAGTACCTATAGTTGTTTTTAGTTATTCATAGCTATTTTGATATGTTATGTTGTACTTTAACCTCATTTTTCATAATATGGGTATTGTCCTTTTTCTGTAGTTTATGACTAAATCCTAATATATGAAAAGGGGAAACAAGATTCAAAATCGAGACACATTAATTGAAATGGGATTAAACCTGGGTGATTGATTCATTGCTGCCCTGAGAAGATACTATCTTGTCCAGGATAAATGAATTCCTTAATTCCTATGTCCCAACAGTTTTTACTTGTGTGGGGTATCGTTTGTATATTAGGGATAGAATATGCGGGAAGATGTGTTCTTGGATCTTTGTATTTCACTCTATCTTTTGAACAACACATGGTGGTTTATCATTAAGAGCTAACTTATGACGTGGTTGTTTAGACCCCTATTCCTTCTTGGTGACGTTTTTAAAATATCGAGGGTATGAATATTTTTAGAGGTATCTTAAGAAATTTTCAGGACTTCAACAGTCCATTACATTTTCAAATTCATGTGTTTTGTGTTATCATGGAAAAAAAGAATCTTTTTTCAAGAGGTTTCCAAATTTCTAGTTTTTTGATAGGCAAGCCAGGAGTCATTGAGTCATGTATGTAGAACAATGTCAATAGGTTTCCATCAGTAGCTCTGAATCAGTGCATCAGGGCATCAGGGACTCGAGGGGTTAGTAGGTTGAGTTGTCGGTAGGTGGAGGCATCGGTAGATTGATGGATCAGTAGGTCAAGGCATCAGAATGTCAAGCCATCAGTAAGTCAAGGTGTCAGTATTTTGGGCATCTTGGTGTTTCATTAGTGAATGACGTTAGTGACGGGTTTCAGTGAGTGGCATTAGTGATTGGCATTATTGAATGGCATGGGTGAGTTAGGCATCGATGATCCATGGTGGTGACTCAATGTTGGCAGGTCGCTTCTGTGGCTTGGTGTTATTGGATAATCCATTAGTGTTACACTCATTTCGTTGAGTCAAATCATTGACTCTCCCATTGGTGAGTCATTTTATGTTTTTCATGTTTCGACTATTTGATGATTAATGAGTAAAATTACAAATATAAGGAATTCTTGGGCCATTTCAAATGGTTTTTGTCTCTTAAAAACATAAAGACTCCTTTGACTCCAAAACCATGTGGTCTTGACCGTGACCTTAATTTAATGGATTTTAAAATCGTTCCTCCCATAGATTTATAATCAAGGATTTCTAAAGATAAAATCATATCTTCCTTCGTACAGTTTTACATCCTCCTGGTGTGCCGAGAGAAATTCTACCCTAAGGATTCATGCACCTTTGAACTACCAGTTTGTTCATTTTTCCACTATAGTCTTTCTGACTCCTCGTGTGACCTTTTTTTTTTTGCAAGGAAGAATTTGAGATAAATGGTTGTTCTAGGTAGGGATCACTTTGTTTCTGTTTTCTGTATATCATGTGAGGTGGGTGAACTGATATCTTTCTATGGTTATAGTTGAAACCATTTTAACAAATACAATAAGAAGTAATAAATGAGGGGATTGGAGTATGATGATGATGATCAATTGTTTTTATATTTTACCCTCCATCCATGTTTTGAATCATATGTGTTGTATTATTTTGAAAATCATGGCCATTATTGGTCTTTATTTGCACACCTATATGATTTTTGAATCACTGTAGAATGTATTGGAATTTTGTTTACCATGTATATTTGGTTAAATAATTGGATTCTCTAGGAGAAAATATGTTTTCTGATAACACATACTTTATCTAGTTGAATTTATGAATGAGGGCTTCTAAATCATAATAAACATTTTTTTGTTGGTGTGGATGCGTTTTGTGTGCGGATCTAATCAGCCTTATGCATATAATGTTCATGTGGTGTTATGGATTTGAGTTTAGTTGTGTATGTGGGGTGGTAAAAATGGTGTAATGTAATCTTAGGTTGATATATAGATTAATTGTTTCATGAATGAACTTGTTTTGTAGTAGGACAACATTTGGGAAGAGGTTGGCCAGTAGGGATACATGATAGGGTTGTCGCATGTTCATGTTTATGGGTGCATTGGGCATGGTGTTGTTGTATAGTGGGACTACATAGTGTGGTAGTGATGAGGTTTGTTTTGGGGCTAAGAGGAAGGATAGAGAAATGAGATTTTGAATAATTATTGTTGTAGTGGTTGAATGGGTGTTCAAGAGAGGGGAGTGTGTTGTGGTACTACAAGCTGGGTGAGATTATTTTACTGACTATGATGATTCTCATATATAGGGGATACTATGGATGGTTATTAGTGTTTATTTTTATTAATGATGTTTTTATATTTAGTGGGACTTTTGCTCAGAGTTTCCAGATACCATTTTTTATGAATGGGTGTTAGAATGGATTCCTTTACCTTGGACCATCATTCCTTGAATGTATTTTGTTGTTGATGGTACGGTTGCTTCGAATTATAATGTTTTATTTTTTTGGTAGTTTCCCAGGCAGGGATAGAATAAATGAATGAATGAATTGATTATCCATAATGACAACAATTCAAATGATTTTTTTGGGGTATGGTTTATGTTGTGGTTATTAGTGAAGCAACATCCATTTAAGATCTTATGGATGTGACTGTCATTCAGGGTGGTACATGCATGTAGGGTTGTCAGTAAGGGTAGTTTTTGTGTTTATGGTTGTTTTTTTCAACCCATATTTTGGGCTGAGTTTTTTGTACTGATATACATACAAGTAGTTCCTTGTGATTTCTATACACACTGCACACATGTTGATCACTGTGTACTGAACACCCATATTACTATGGGGGAGGGTGTCATTTCACAACATTCTAGGATGGTGGGAGGATGGATGGATGGTTATTGGATATTCTATTCTCCCTCATTTAGAAATTGGTAGCCAAAGACTCGTCGGCCAGGTAGTGGTGTGGTTGTGCGGCTGAGGTGTCTGCAGGTGAGGTGTGCCTCTGAGGTGTCATCGAGATGAGGTTCTTAGTGGTTCCTTATTGTCTCCAGGACGACGATGTGGTTTTTAGTCAATGTTTTTGTGGTTGATATATTATGTGGTATGTGGTCCAAGTGTATGTGCATGGGTTTTGAGAGCGGGTCTTGTGGAAGAGAGTGGTTCCACCCAGACATTCTCTATTAGGGATTAGTAATTAACCAATGGAAAATGGTATAGGGTACCCAAATATTGATGTGATTATTATCTACTTTACTTGAATTACATTATTCGGTGAGTGTACCTTGGTGTGGTTGGGTTTTATAGTATACGTAGTGTGGTTCTTTTGAGTTTTTTCTAATCTCTCATAGGTAAATTAGTATGCTTCTCCCATGTGTGATTGTGTAAATTTTGTTTTTGGCTACATATTACACATGTTTGATCTCATTATGTATATACAAATATTTTTAGGTTTCTAGGGAGAATATGAATACTATGAAGGATCTTACTGGCTTGGATATTGGGGACAATTACTATATTTCTTCTCAGTTTTATTTTGGTATTTACTTTGTAGCTTTCTTTGTATTTCTAAATGATTAACATAAAAAATGGATGTGGGGTGGATTTTATTTTCTTTATATATACATGCCTTTGAGTTTTTTGAGGTTTGTAAATCTTATCTCATTAACTTTGTTACTATAAAAATGGTAATGCCTCCCATTTTTTGTGATATTTCTTTACCCTTGCGGCTGTTCTTCACCCTGGGGCCAATTGGAGGTAGAACAGGAGGGGCCATTATCTGTACATCAACATAAGGATATAATATCTCAACATATTGTTATCCCTCCCCTAGTCTTGAAGAAGGTGGGTCATGAAACGACTATTAATATTTTTACTCACACAATTCTTTTTGGTTTTAGTCTATGGAAGAAACTAAAATATTGGGATTAAAATTGAATATGATAAAAATGATTTTTTGAAAAAACAAATGGGATTATTGCTAAAATTAAATATATTATTATTATTCATAATCAATTATAGTGATATACCATTAAAAACGTACACCTTGACTGACTCATTGAATCAAAAATGTTGATATGTATACAGTTGTATGATTTTTAGGGTAGTGGAAACCATGGGGGAATGAAGATAATGATTCCTATATATATCAAGAATATAGTAATAATAACCAACTTGATTTTATCAATGGAGGGGGTGACATTTTATACATGGAATATATGTACACTAACAATGTAATTAGATTAGAAAAATGAAAATTTTGGTTAACGTAAAATATCATAATAATGGTTTCCCTACGATTTCATTGATGATTGAATGATTAAAATGTGGAATGCTCACGCATTATAAAAATAAACTTAGTAAAGGGAATTCTAGTGAAGAGAATAAATAAGGTTATTGGAGTATTAATTATATTTTTTGATTATGAATATATTAAAAATTACATTTTAATGGAATGAATTGATAATGAATAAGAACCAAAAGTTAGGTTAATCATATTTGAATAAAGTGGACTGCATGATGTTTTTTATGTTTTTCTGATTCAAATAAATATAATTTTATAACTAATATACTGGTTATTAGAAATATTAATCATTAATGTATTTATCTATAGATGTTTTCTTTATGGTATTTCAATAATTTTTCAAATATTAGTAATATCCTAGAAAAATTATTTAAATTAAGCATGACATTATAATTTATGGAAGATGGAACTTAATATGTTCTTTATTTTTGACAGTGTTGTTAAATTTTGATAAATATATGATACATATAGAAAATGTAAAATAGATCATATTCAGTACCATTTAACTAGTTTTAAATTAATTATAGAGGGATTTTGACATAATTGATGGATTTTAAAATATTAAGGGATTTATTAAACTAATTTAATAATATATTATTTTATTTAAGTAATTTGGAAAGGTTAATGTTTTCAATATGTATTCTTTCCAATTTATATTTGTAATATGATATAGTAACATGTTTCAAGAGAAGATATGATTAATGTATAAATATATTTGGTGTGTGAGATTAAGAGCTACTTCATATAGTATGGTGAGATTAATGATAAGATCATTTAGGAAATATATTTATCTTTAATTTAATTTTTTATATCAATTTTGGACAGAGATAGAATTTATTTAACATTAAATATTCATTAAATTTATTATGTTCACCTTAAATTTTATTATACAAGGTTTTCTATCAACTATTTCCTTTATAATAATGGCAGAAATAAATAATGACATGTCATTTTTTTGGATCATATGATCCACTAGGGATTCAAATATAAATAATCATCATTATTTCTTGGAGTAAGATCTGAATTGAAATTTTTTCGAAGAAAAACCAATATATTATATTGTTCTTATGAGATGGAATGAAATCATGTAATTATATATTATTATGATAATTACAAAATTTTATGAAAATGATTAGGATACATTTTTTTCCTATTATAATAATTTTTTAGGATATCAATTTCCACTTTCACTAAACATTGTTTTACGGTTTTATGGTTTTTTAATTCCAAACAATTAATAAATTTCTTATGATCAGTGATCTCTTTCACTCTATATAATTATTTAAGCATTAGAAATCAACTGCATATCCAAATCATCACATGTAACATATGATCTCCAATATAGAAACATATTAAGTTTAATTCCCGATGAACATCACACATCACATTTAACCTTTTTGAAAGTTTTTTTATTAACACTTTTAATAATTTTGATTTTGTACAAAATTATTTTCAAATGGTATAACCTTGTTTACCAAGATAAAGATAAAATTATGAGGATAAAATTAATTTATGGCGGTAGAATGTAAAATACCTATATTTTTATAATATCTTTTTTTCTCATATAAATTTATTCTTTTGGATATATTTCATTACACACAACACTAATTTTAATTTCATCACATGCCACACTGTGTGTATCATGAGATAAACACAACAATGAGTTTTAATGAAACATGACATACAATTAAAATAATATCATTTAATATGATAGTTATAACATAGACATTGTAATGGATTTTTTTTAATATTACTAATTAAATTACACAAATATTTTATCTACACATGTATATAAAGCGAATTATTTAGTGACTAATTAATTATAAAATAAATAAAAACAATACGAAATGAAATGAAATCATCTTCTAATACACTATTTATATCAACACAAAAACTTTTTGCCTCAATATAATAAATAGATAATTTCATGTGAATTATAATATTTATATTTATATATATAATATTCAATTAAAATTTAAACAATCAGCATTATTATTTTCTACACAATAGATAATAATTAATATTATTTTTTAATTGTAACAAAATTTTTGAAAATAAATTATGTCATTTTATTCCCAATTATTTTAAAATAATTATTTCCAATATTTGATTATTTATTTGACAAAAAAATTTATTTTAGAAATCATACCTTCAAAATTATGTTGGTGTGAAATATTTATAATTTTTTTGAAGAGGTAAATTTTTTAATAAATAGTTTAACTATTAGTATTTATCAAGATTTGTAATTTGTTTTAAATATTTTAAAAAATAAATTTTTTATTAAATTTTTAATGTAATATTATTATATTTATGTATGTATATATCAAATTTTGGTCATTATAATCAATTTTATATCGAATTTGTCTATAAAATCATTATAATCTTTTGAAATTTTGAACTTTTTCTCTTTGGAAAACTATTTTTTCATCGCATCTATATGATAAGTTTTAAAATAAAATTTTATAATAATATGAATATAATATACTAAAATTGTCTATATATTAATAATGATAAGAATTTTATTATCTAATAAACCCAACTTAATTTTTAACCATAATGAATAGTTAAAATAGTAAAAACTCATTACATCGATTTAGGTAAAAATTAGATTATGAGGGGGTTAAAGAAAAATGTTATGGGTTAAAAATAACCCAAATAAATTACATCACATATTTTATAGAAATATTTATATCTTACCTCTTATGAAATCTGTAATTGTCCTTTTTGGAGCCATGTGGAATGAGAAAAACATGGGCACGACTTTTTCTTTTAAAAAATTACAAGTATGCCACTCACCACACTTATAAAAGGCCACAATAGATATTCTCATATTCACCATTCCAAATACATTAGATTGACCAATAATGACCCAATTAAATTAATTACACCACTCATCTCATTTTATATGGATTTTTTTTCAATAATCCAATCTAAGAAACCATTTGGGGAACACCAAAAGATGTTTTTTCTAGAATAGGTAACATCCCTAGAGGAGTGCATTTATTTTTTCCTTCCTCCTCCCCCATCAATTTATTTTACAAAATTTTTATATAATAAATTATGATTATTTAATATAATGAGATGTTATTATATTATTATAAGAACTTATCCTCTTCTCATCGATCAAATATTCTATGAAATCATCATTCATATGTACTTTTGACTACCAACTTATGAACCGATTTTTTTCATTTTCCATCTCCTCTGCCAAATGAATAATTTAATTATGGATTCATTTTTTATATATTAAACTTTTTAAATTTAAATTCTATTTTATTTATTATAAAACTTTTTCCTTATTATTTTCCAATCCAAGGGAATACGATAATGTCATTCCCATGTATTAGAGACTACTACCTCATGAAGCCATGTTATTCAATAATGCAATACATAGAAGGTAATAATGAATAATTTTATAAAATTATGTGATATATTTTCCATGTTAATTTATTTTATAATAGGAACGTATTATTTAACCTTATTTATTTATTTCTCTTATGAAAATAGAAACAAAGACGTTAACGTCCCGGTTCCGGAAGCCACCTAGAGGCGCCCCGTACTTGGTTGGTCACATGGCCTCAAGCACATTTCCCCAAACACCAGAGGTTGTCGCCTAGCAGTGAGGGCCTTGGGTGTGATAGTGGGGAAACTATGCCCTCATTGGCAGAGTACGCAGTAGAAGAAAAACAAATAGATAACAGCAGAAACCATAACCATCCATACAAGAGTAAACGATAATCATCAGAAGTCTAACAACAAAAAAATGGAACATGCACACATGTATATAAAATGAATAAAGATATATATTTCTAGGAAAGTAGCCAAACAAGTCAAAATGATGAAAACAACACTAAACCAAAGTGGAAAATAAAATATTTAAACTCCTCAGCATCGCAAACCATAGCTTGGTCCCATGATCTCTAGTTCCATAGGAACTCATGTACCTGAAGTCGAAGGGAAATTTCTATTATCTATACCTGCAAAAATATAATCTGTATGGACCCAAAATCATGGCCCAAATAGGATGTGAGATAAGGCCTCAGTATGCAACCACCCAAATATCTATGCTTAACAGTCAATGAATACATGGCAAGTAAAAGTACAAGAAGCAGTAAACAGGAAAGCACCCAGCAGCTACAATCCATAGTGTCTAGCATACACAAGACACAGGTAACAGTCAAAAAAAGTAGAACAACAAGTACCCCCTTGGGTAGTTCTCACAGCATAACCCTTATGGTTTTACCTACATATACTATCAACCCCCTCATTGGCACACACATTCTCACCCCTCTAGTTAAGCTTAAGAATAGACTCTCTGAGGAAGTAATCACCGTCAATTCCCACTATAGTCTCGTATCGTACTAAAGGCTCTCTGGGGAAGCACTCAACATCTTATTCCCCATGTGGCCCACGTCGAGTAACTATAGACTCTCTGGGGAATCACCCATCTTCAATTCCCCCTTTGATCTCGCATCAAATTAATAAGACACTATGGAGAAGCCCTTACGTCCATTCTCGGCATGGTCCACTACACTAGGTTCTCACAACACTGTGTAAAACAAACATGCATAGCGCGCGTATCGCCCCATGTAAACCTAAAGAACAACTTGGAGTTCATTCTAAGGCACAACAACATTATAGTACAATAGTTCCACTATCCTAAAACTAGGCATGGAAACTGGAAAAACACCTAGCAGGAAAATCATGCATGGAAAAACATCCAGAGTATACTGAAAATTACCCTATTCACAAGCATTGATCTCTACTCAAGCAATCAATCAAAGATGGAAAACAACAGGGCAAAACAATAAGAGACACACAATACCCCATTTATGTTAATTGGTGGAATTGCACAACATATTCAATTAATTCATTTAGAAAGGCACTAACCACCTACCTAGATGCTAGGAGATCGATATACCTGAACCCCAATGATTGATTCTCCTTACAACGACATAGATCTACGAAAATGCACAGAACGCTCAACCCATGATATCATGGGAAAGATGTAGAATTGGAAAACAAAGATCTAAGAGAAGGATAAACTCACCGATTTGGTTCCAGCGCAATCTACAGTGGACAATTTGGAGAACGGACGGAGGCATGGGGGCTCAGAGAAGATTTGTGGTTGTACAAGTTGCTCCTGGATGAAGAACCTGAAGAAGAAGTAGGATCTGTCTGTCAGGCGTGGCCCCGATCCATTTAATGAAAAATTGAAAGTACACGGTTCACAATTCTAGGGTACACTGCACCTACATGGCCTTTCCGTACTCCACTTTAAGCGGCCTCCACATCGCCCCTACGCACCGTGTTTGTGTCCCGGACACGGCCAGCCCACGGCTCGACGCTACCTCAAAGTACACGGCGTGTACTACAAAAAGTTCAAGATTTTTCCCTTTTTCTAAAAAACAACAAGAAAAAGGAAAAACCTAACTAAAACGAAGATCCTGGTTTTTACAAACTTCCACCCTTAAATAAATTCATCCCTGAATTTCCCTAGAGAGGCACAGAAGAAGAAACCCCAAACAGCTCCGGCCACTGCAATCGTACATCAACCTCCCTCTCCCAGGTCTTTTCTGTACTCGCCTGTGCTGCCATAGCACTCGTACTAATGGAACAGACCTCCAATAGAGAACGTTTGTACTATAATAGGAAATCCGGATGGGATGATCTTAAAATGATGCATCCTCATTGAACTCAACCTCCTCAGGCTGAAAGACATTAGATGGGTCTGAAATGTAACACCAGAGTTGAGAGATGAGGAACACGTCGTGCATGGCCCAGTTCCTCTGAGGTAACTGCAACTGATAGGAAACTGACCCAACTCTCTCCAATACATCAAACGACCCGACCTACCACGGTGAAAGCTTAACATATCTCTGAATCCTCTTGTCTCCAAACCTCGGTGTGACATGATGTAAAACCTGATCCCCGACCTCAAACTCCAGAGGTCGTCTCCGCAGATCAGCATAAAACTTCTATCAGGACTGTGCTTTAGCCGTCCTCTTCCGAATCAACTCTATCTGCTCTGAGGTCTCCTAAACAAGATGAGGTCCCACCAAAGCTGCCTCTCCTGCCACCAGAAAGTATAAAGTTGATCGGCATGGCCTACCGAACAAAGAATCGTAAGGTGCCGTTTTAATAGTTTCCTGAAAACTTTTGTTGTAGCAGAACTCCACAAGAGGGATAAGCTTCTCCCAAGAACTTCCAAAGTCTTGAATGCAATATCAGAGAATATCCTCAAGCCCGTGGATCGTACGCTTGGACTGGCCATCTGTCTAGTGATGGTATGTTGTACTCAAAAGTGCCTATGTACCCAAAGATCTCTGATTCCCCTACCAGAACTGAGATATAAAGCATGCATCCCTGTCATAAAAAATGGAGTGTGGTACTCCATGCAGATGTATAATTTCTCAAATGTATAGTTTTCCCAGATCATCAACACTGAAGGTATCCTTGATAGGTAAGAAGTGAGAAACCTTCAAAAGCATGTCGACGACAACCCAAACAGCATTGTTCCCTCAAGGAGACCTCGACAATCCGGTCATGAAGTCTATCGCGATATCAATCCACTTCCACTCCAGAAAGGGTAACTGATGTAAAAGGCCTTCTGGTCGCTGATGCTCCACCTTCACCTGCTGACAAGTAGAACATCTAAGGACAAAACCAGCAACATCTCTCTTCATACCTGGCCACCAGTACTGGCGATGAAGATCTCGATACATATCTGTGACGCCAGGATGAACTACCCAAACTGAGGAATAAAAATCCCACATAAGCTCCACACGTATGTCTGCTGGCACCCAAATGCGTCCCTGGAAACGCAAGATCTCATCCTCGCCCACTGTCCATCCAAGAAGTGGGTCCTCTCCTGACACACTATCCCGCAGTACAAATACTTTTGAGTCTGATAGCTGCCTCATCCGTACTTGATCAAAAAGTGTAGAGGTAATAGCTACAGAAGATAGGTATGTCTTTCCCTGTCTATTGTCCAACTCCAGATGCATCTCAGAGAACAAATTCATAAGCTTCCACTCATTGCTGGCCTCCTAAACTGCATGTATCTCATTTCTACTGCTCAATGCATCTCCCACTGCGTTTCCCTTCCCCAGCGTATAGGCAAGCTCGAAAAAAAGACTAAAGATACTCGACCCACTTGCGTTGTCTCAGATTCAGATCACACTGAGTGATGATGTACATAAGAATCAAGTGGTCTATGAAAACCAAAATGTGCTCTCCTAGAAGGTAATGTCTCCAACATCACAATGTATGAACAACAGCTTCCAACATTATATCGTGTGTCGGGTAGTTCCTCTCATGTGGGGTCAACTACCGAGACTCGTACGCAACGACTCCATCTCCCTACAAAAGCACATTACCCAGTCCGATACCAGAAGCATCATAATAAATAGTATAGCTCTTTCCTGGATCTGGCAAGACTAGTATCAGTGTTGACTTCATCCTTCCATTCAGCTAATGAAAGGACGGCTCACAAGAATCTGACCATAAGAACTTCACCCCCTTCTTGGTTAGACCTATCAATGGTGCTGCTAGGAGTGAAAAGTCCTGTATGAAACACCTGTAGTATCCAACCACCCCTAGGAAACTCCATACCTCAAAAACATTTTTCGGCTGCTCCCAGGAATCTACAGCTTTCACTTTCTCTGGGTTCACAGATACTCCTACCTCTGAGATGACGTGACTTAAGAAGTGAATCTGATCCATCCAAAAGTGGAACATCGAGAGTTTATCATAAAGCTGATGCTCTCTCAGTGTACTCAAAATGATGTCAAGATGGGAAGAATGGTTGTGTCGAGAGTGAGAGTACACCAAGATATCATTCATGAAGACCCCGAAGAAGGAATCCAAGTAAGGATGGACCACTTGGTTCATCTGTGACATCAAAACGATTGCCTCATTCGTGAGACTGAACAACATAACTGTAAACTCATAGAGACCATACCTACTTCTAAAGGTTGTTAGAGGTATATCTGATGGTCTAACATCCAACTGATGATAACCTAACCTAAAATAAATCTTCCAGAACACGCGAGCTCCTCAAAGCTGATCGAAAAGATCATTAATCCTCAGAAAGGGATATCGGTTTGTGACCTTCAACTGGTTAAGCATCCTATAATCCACACAGATCCTAAGGGTACCATCTGCCTTCATTGAAAATAGGACAGAAAAACCCCAAGGAGAAGTACTGGGTCAGATGAAACCCATTGCCTACAACTCCGGCAACTGCTTCTTGAGCTCCTGCAACTCAGGTGTAGCCATCCTATAAGGAGGAATGGACACCAGTGCCACTCCTGTCATGAGCTCAATTGAAAAGTCTACCTCATGCTTCGGAGGAAAACCTGAAAATTCCTCTAGAAAGACATCCCTGAAATGATATACCACTAGAGGAAAGTCTAACTATGCAGTCCCATGATCATCCAGATAAAGACTAAAAATTTGGGTCGCAACCCTTCCTAGACCACGATGCTCGAGTCCTGCTCGACTGGCCTGAACATCCCATTTTCCTCTATGAAGAAAAGATTCACCCTCTAGTGAAATGAAACTCATCATGCGATGATAATAGACAACAAATATCTGGAAGGGAACAAAATAGTCTATCCCGAGAATTTCATCATAACATGTCATCTCTAGGACATAGAGATCACATATTAAATGATACCCTGCAACCTCAAGAGGACACTCTCTGCACTGACGTACACTAGATTTACATGTCCCCAAAGGTGTGTCTAGTGTCAAAAAGTCAGCAAAAGAAAAGATACAGAGCCCAAGGATATCCAAAAAAGTAACAGAGATAATGCTATGCGTAGAACCAGTATCGAAAAGAGCTGAAGATAAAACTGACTCTACTAAGATCGTACCACTAACTGTAGAAGGATCAGGATCCTGCTCCTGATAGGTCTGCTCCACCACAAAAGTCTAGCCTGCCCCGCGGCCTGGTGACCCTTCCTAACCACTCTAAGATGATCCTCCCTGCTGACACTGTAAGACTGGTGACTGACCGCCACAACCTCGACCTCCACCTCGGTCCGAATGGCCAGAAGAACTCTAGTTCCACGACTTTTGAGAAAATGGTGGTGCTGCTCCTAAACGAGGAGCCCTGGAAGAACCTTCGTCACCACCTACTGGTGAGAGTGGCTAAGACACTGAAGGTGACCCATCTTCCTGTAAGATCGGTACTCCACTCGGTCCCTCTGGCACTCCGGCTTTGTGTGCTACGCCCTTTCACACTGATAGCATACTTCCTGGCTACATGAAGATGTATCTAGACTCCTCGTATCTTCGCGCGTAGACTCCCTACAGCACTTCTAGAAGTCAACATGAGGAATACTATCTCTAGAGGTAGAACTGCCCTGACTCGCAGCACCGAAGTCTCTTAGATTGTGCTCTGTAATCATTGACTGGTTGACGATGGAAGTGATGGAAGTCAACAGGAAGACATTGACCTGCGAATGGATCTCCCTCCTGAGAGAATCCTCAATCATCCTTACTAAGAACATCCCATCACCAACCAAGAGTGGTGTGAAATGATGCAGATTGGTAAAACGAGATGAATACTCCATAAAAAAATACTACCCTACTTTAGACTCATGAACTCCAAGGCTTGATCGACCCTCAGGGTCTCCAGATAGAAGTAGTCATAAAAAATTCTCTAAAATACCTCCCAAGCCATAACCTACTGATGACCCACCTGTGCGATCACATCCCAATACCTCTTGGTGGAGTCTCGTAGAATATCAGTGGCGGGATTGACCCACCAACCTGGAGGAGTTTCTAGATTCTCAATGATAGTCAGCATATCTTCCATCCATGACTCTGCAACATGTGGTCCTCCTTCCCCTGAGAAAGGGGGAGGATGCTGCTGCTGTAAAAATAGCGTCAAGTCTGCCATAGTCATGGCAGGAGGCTATGCTCCCTGAAGGGTCTGCATCATCCTCATAAAGCCATATCTAAACTGCACATCATCGCCGGCAACAGGTATGACAGCCTGTGCCAATGCTGGCATGATAGTAGGATCGGCAGAATGTCCCTGATTAGCCATATCTGACATCTGATCACTATCCTACAACTGATGTAGAATCGGAGGATGTCTTGGAGGCATATCTCTGAAAGATCAAAAGCATATCATAGATCAATAATATCAAGGACACAGAACAATGGAGTACACTACAGAAACAAGAGAAGGAAACACTCAAGTTTTACAAAACATGACGACATAACATGTATAAACTATACAGGGCGTGTACTTAACTCTATTCCCCTGCCTGATTCTCCTTGCACGGCTAACCCACATGGTCTTCTTAAACTGATACTACACGACGTGTTCCCTGTGGACACATCATGTAGTAGACAAGGTTCCAATGACCCATGTTGTTAGTTACACGACCGAATACATAGTTGAGGCTACACGGCGTGTTCTGAACAAACACGGTGTGTAATTAAAGAGTTTTTCCGACCCGTGTTGTTGGTGACACGGTCGGGTACATGGCTGAACCTTACATGACGTTTTCCGAACAAAAACGGCATTTATAGGAGGATATTACACTGTCCCTCGTTGTTCTTGACACGGGCGGGTACCTAGAAAAAGGCTACACGATGTGTTTATAGAAAACACGGCGTGTATTACATGAGCTTCCCCGACCCGTGTTGTTAGTGACACAGCCGGGTACACGAATCACTACTAAAAGGCGTGTACGTAACGTACACGGCGTATTCATGGAGATTTTTCACAAATCGTGTTTCTGCTCACACAGTCAGTGACATGGTTTAAAAACTACACGACGTGTATATATAATGTACATGCCGTGTATTTGGGGTTTTTCCAGGCAGTAGCACTGAAAATGCACCCATGGCCAGAAAACACTGAAAAACAAGAATACAGGTGCAAAATTCTGATCTGTGAGGGCCCATAACACCTTAAAAACCAAAATTTGGCGTTCAAATAAGCAAGGTAAAATACAAAAAAAACTCCCTTTCATACTGCAGGAATTCTATCAATCATCTATCACAATAGCATGCATAATCTACACAACATCTATCACAACAACATGAAATTTATAATGCACCCTAGATGGCATGACAAGAATGCATGGCATGTGATTTCTAACAACTGCATATATGATGTATGAGATGGAATACCCTCATCTCATCGAGTTGTGACAGAAATAGAACCAAAATGTCAACATCAATAACAACGCAAAGCATGTGAATCACTATAGGTGAAATTAGATTAACTTTAACTTAGAAAAACCTGAAAACTATAATAATTGAGCTAGATTGGATTTTCACTATACACGGGATAGCTTCTCCTGAGCACATCATAATACCAAGACCCGAATCCTTCCTATCCCTGGCTAATGGCTCGAAACAATAAATCAAGAGAAAAAATCCCTCTGATATCACTTTGTAACGTCCCGGTTCCGGAAGCCACCCAGAGATGCCCCGTACCCGGTTGGTCACATGGCCTCAAGTGCCTTTCCCCAAATTTCAGAGGCTGCTGACTAGCAGCAAGGGCCATGGGTGTGATAATGGGGAAACTATTCCCTCATTGGAAGAGTACACAATGGAAGAAAAAAAAATAGATAATAGCTGAAACCATAGCCATCCATACAAGATTAAATGATAAATAGCGGAAGCCTAACAGTAAACAACTCGAGCATGCACACATGTATATAAAATGATGTATGATACATATGTCTAGGAAAGAATCCAAACAAGTCACAATGTATAATAAAATACTAAACAAAAGTGAAAAATAAAACAAGTAAACACCTCTGCATCATAAGCTATAGCTTGTTCCCATGATATCCAGTTCCCCAGAAAGTCATGTACCTGAATTCGAAGGGCTCTTTCCCTTATTTATACCTGAAACAATATAATCTGTTTGGGCCCAAAACATGGCCCAAATAAGGTGTGAGACAAGGTCCCAGTAGGAATCCACACAATGTTCTGTTCCTAACAGTCAATGAATATGTGGCAAGTTAAAGTACAGGAAACTGTAAACATGAAAGCACATAGCAGCTGTAATCCACAGTGTCTTGCATATAAAGTACATAGGTAATAGTCAGACAACAAGTCGAACAACAGGTAACCCCTTGGGTAGCTCTCATAGCCTAACCCTTATGGTTCAACCTACAAGTACTAGCATCCCCCTGGGATGCACACATAGTCTCACCCCTCTCGGTCACCTAAATAATAGACTCTCTAAGGAAGCACTCACTATCAATCCCCCCAATAGTCTTGTATCGTACTAAAGGCTCTCTGGGGAAGCACACAATGTCTCATTCCCCCTGTGGCCCACATCAAGGAACTACTGACTCTCTGACGAAGAACTCATCGTCAATCCCCCCTTTGGTCTCACATCGAATTAATAAGACACTATGGCGAAGCCCTTACCTCTATTCTCTCTATGGTCCACTACACTAGGTTCTCAACACCCTGTGTAAAAAAACATGCATACTGCACGTATCGCCCCAAGAAATCCTCAAGAACTACTTGGAAATCATTATAAGGCACAATAGCATAATATTACAATAGTTCCACGATCCAACAACTAGGAATGGAAACTGGAAAAATTCCTAACATGCAAAACATGCATGGAAGAACATCCAGAGAATAGTGTAAATTACCTTATTCACAAGCATTGACCTCTACTCAAACAATCAAGAAATGAAGGAAAACAACATGGCAAAAAAATTGGAGACACAAAAAACCTGGTTTAAGATAATTGGTGGAATTGCCGAAAATATTCAAAGACTTCATACAGAAAGGCACAAACCACCTACCTCGATGATAGGAGATAAATATACTTGAACCACGATGACTGATTCTCCTTGAAACGGCGTAGATCTATGAAAAACCATAAAATGCTCAACCCATGATATCTTGAGAAAGAGGTGGAATAAGAAAACAATTCTCTAGGAGAAGGAAGAACTCAATGTTGTGGTCCCAATGCAATCGACATCGGTCAATTTAGAGAATGAACAGAGGCACAGGGGCTCAGAGAAAATTCGCAGCTGTACGGGTTGCTCCTAGACAATGAACCTGAAGAAGAAGTGAATTCTGTCCATCAGGTGTGACCCCAGTCCATTTAATGAAATAAATGAAAGTACATGGCATGTACTTGGCCTTTCCGTACTCCTCTTTGAGCGGCCTCCACATCGCCCCTACACACCATGTGTGTGGCTCAGACACGGCCAACACATGGCTCGACACTGCATCAAAGTACATGGTGTGTACTTCGAAAATTTCCATATTTTCCCCTTTTTCTCAAAAACTATATGAAAAGGAAAAACATACCTAAAATAAATATTCAGATTCTTAGAACTTCCTTGTTTACATTTGGCATATCGTCTCCAGGAACAATATATTTTATTTTCTATCTTTAATATTTATAGACCAATATAAATACATGTAGACATAATATATAAGATATTTATATTAGAGGTAAAATTTTATACATTATGGGAACATTACCAAATTAATAGGAATAAAAATAAAAAATAAAAACATAAGTGAGAAACAATGTTGTTAGTGCCTGAAACGTGAAATGAACATGAAATTGACAATAAAATTGTAATAAAATGTCATAATTAAATCATATAGTATATATATAATTATGGTTCTCTAAAATATTTTCAATAAACGTATTTTTATTATATAGGTGTTATGAACATGTGTGAAGATATTGTGACTTATGCTAAGGGATTTCCATCTCACTTTTTTTAGAAACATGCATATAAACCATGTGGTTCTTTTATATGGTCTATATAATACACATGTATTTATTTTGTGAATATAACTCATAGTTATTTTTTTATTCTCGTTTCCATTTTATGATCTATCGTTCATTGCACTTAGGTGAAATAATAACCAAAGCGGTGAGGTATTTTTTTCTCATTTTTTCTTCTTTGTGACTTATGTTGCATTATGAATTATTATTAATTTATGAGGGGTATATACTACCCATTTTCCATGTTATGTCATAAATATCTATATATTCTTGATATTCATGTTTTAATTTAATGTTATTATATCATGTAGATTATAGTTCAATGTTATAAATGATGTAATGGTTTTAACATAAATTCTCAACATTTTATTTGGGTTGTTAATGTTTTTTCTTTTGTTGATGAAATATTATGAAAATTAACCCATGATACTCCTGAAATTTCATCTATTATTGTTCTTCCATGACAGTACATGTTTTCAATTAATCTTATTATCCTTATGTAATCAATATTATAAAATATTAGTATTAAATAATGCAGACATTATTTATCTTTTTAGTCAAAATTCTTTTTTCCCAAATACAATTTTCAAAAATTTGTTTTTTTTATAGAAATTAAATTTATCATATTGATATTTTAAATACATTTTAATCTATATTTATCATTTTTTTAAAAATTTTGTAATGGAATATTCATATCATTCTCTATATAATTCATGTTTAACTGTTACAAAAAAATGTGAAAGGAATCATTATTTTAATTTTATGGAATAGAAAAAAATCCCATGAAAAATAAAATTTATTTGATTTAAATATTCATTTAAATGTTTTCCATGTGAATTTTAAATAAATTTTTTTCTAATTTTTATACTTCTTAAAGATATATTTTTTGAAATATAAAATGATATTTTCCTCATGAAATGATTTAAATTATAATTAAAGTGTCCATTATATTTTTTCGAGGTAATTTTTAAAGGAATAACATTCCAAAATATTTTAATAATTTTATTTTAAAAACATGATATTCAGAGATAATTGTTTTCCCAAATAAATGTTATGTGTGATACTTTAAAATTCATTTCCATCTATAGTGGAATCCATTGATGATAATTACGCTTTCCTAGGGACACAATCCAAATTTACCATTCTCATTCATTCTCTAGATGAGTTATGATTATGATGATAAGATATTAACAAAACTCATTTCTCATCTATGGGTTATACCATGATTTGGTGGTTATGAGACATGCTAAAATTTACAACTATTATTCTTTGATAACAAAATGATTATGAAACCAGTTTCATTTATATAGGTAATCATAGGATGATTTTTTTGTGAAACCCATTTCTTTTAATGGGTTCTGATATGGAGAATGGTTTATGATTTTTTGGAACAAATGTGAATGGTTTTGGTGATGTGATAGGTGGGACCAAAATCTCTCTCATGTACAATCTTGAATGTTTTATATCACATGGGATAAAAATTAAATTAATTGGGAGTGATCCCATTTTAGTAATGGATTATATCCTCAATGATAGTCTTAGGAATGTACCTCGACTGCATTGATTGTATGGGGTGTCAACCCATTCTACTATGATTGTTTTTGTAATTATCTTTTACTACTAAGGAAATGATTTTATATTATTATTTTCATTCCAAAATTCCATGTCTCGTGAAACTTATATACTCTTATAGAACATGATGATTGATTTCCTTATGATTCATGTCTTATGATCCTCCAATATACATATTGTGGATCATGATTTTGAACTTTGAAATAATATCAATGGTATTCATATTTTATACTCACATTTTCAAACCCTTGTGATGATGATATGTTTATATATTTCCCATATATTCCCTTAATGAGATTTATTGATCAACCATTCATAGGCTTCATTTCCCAGTTTATGATGATTGATATTATGTGTGATATGTATATAGTGGGTGATAATCAGAGAAACTATTTGGATGATTTTATATAACTCTTATGAACTTGATCTATCTGATTCTATGTTTCCAAAGGCAGTATAAGTTTATGATCCTCAAAATTTTGTCTATGCAGTTTAACGGATTTCCACCTAAAATATTAAATATATATTTATTATATTTTGGGTTTTTTAATGAATTAGTGTAGAACAATAACACCTAAGTGTACTTTTTTTAGCATATAGGGACAGTCGTTAGTCTGATATGTAACCTCGATGTGTAATAACACAAGATGTTATGGAAAGGAAATCCATATATTATAGGAGACCAATGTTGTTGAGTGTACCTTGTTTACATCCATGGAGTTTGGTTTAGGGAAAATGGAATCATATTCAATACCCAAATATAATTTCATAAAAACTTCATTTCTGTAGTTGAAAGTTGTACGATGAATTTTTTTTTGTGCTTAGTGTCGATATGGTTGACCACATGGGATTTTTCAAAGGTGTTTTTGAGTTAGGAAAAAGGAGAATGGAATGACATGTCTTCGTATATGGCGAAAGTCATAGGTATGATATGGGACCCAATTTGGTAATAACATATGTTGTGCTAGAAACAAATGAGGGTATTACAAGTTACCATGGGGAGCACGATGAGTAGGCTCATAGCCTGGGGATTTTTTTTATTGAAACCCAGATACCCATGATACATCTATTTTAACAATATATATTTTAATGTGTGTATTTTATTCCAAAATAATATTTTCTTTATTAAATGTTACTAGTAAATTATTTCATCTATTCTAACATAGATGATTGTTTTTTAACCAATATCATGAATAAAATTTCATTATTCTTTCTAAAATTAAATCATTTATGTATTTTTTTGGAATTTCATTGTAAATTTTTATGGTATTGGGGTTTCATTGGATCAAGTGGCTTTTAGATTAAGATGGTATAGTTTTTTTCAAAGTGGAAAGTGTAGTTAATAATTTATTGATTCCAATTAAGTTACTGTAAATTTATTTTTCTTCTAATGGTTATGAATACGGTTTGGGGATGATGGAATATGGGCATTTTATTCTACAGCCTATCATATTACAATTTCTTATTAATTTATATTATTATTCATAGTTATAATTCATTGGTGAAAATATGATAATTAAAACAAATGAACTTTTATCTTCCGCAATAATGTCATATTCCGATCATCGACCCCCCATATGGATTTTTTTTCAAAATTCATGATCTATAAGACCAATTATAACTTTTTCATACCATATGAAAAGATATTATTTGTACATGTATTTTATAGATAGTAATTCATTATGAATTTTCGAATTATACAATCAAAAAATGATACATCAAAAAATTATTTTTAAATTTATATTTTTCAATATTACCTTCAATTTATCATAATATCCAATATAAATAAAATATATGGAAGGAAATGTGGAATACATATTTTGTATTATTCTGACACACAATTTTTTACTTTCAATTTACTGTAATATTATTTTAATATATTATAACTCCCACTATATTTTTTAAATTTTTGTAATATACCATATCATTAATATAGATATATAAATATATATATTTAGGAAAATATTCAATGAAAACTTGATGGTTTTAAGATCTAATAAACCAAACATAGAATTATTGATATGGATTCCATTTTTTAATAAATTCTTCATAAAATAAATATAAGAATAATATGAAATCATATCATTAATTAAAATTTATATTATTTAATATTCAAATTAAAAATTATTTTTGATTAAAATGATGGATAACGTTTCTTAAAAAAAATAATATATTTTATTTTAAAAAATTATAAATATTAATCTATAATGGTTTTATAGTATTCTTCCTATTTAGTGACTTATAACCAAAAAATCTATTTAAAATAATAATAATTAATTCATTTGAATCTAGTTTTTCATTATGCATCCTGGTAGTTTGGTCTTGGTGAGTTACAATGAGAATTCAAAAAATATCAATATGATTCATTCATGTTTTTATAAGGAATTAATTATAATTAAGATATTCATTTAGTACACAAATTCATCTAACCAACTATCCAAATTTATTATCACATACAGTTTTGATGTATCCCCCTAGATACATGACTAAAAATCATCATACAAACTATAAATGTTTCTAAATATGACCATTTGGTGTTTCCTTGTATATCATAGTTAAAGAAAATAACTAATTAATTAAAATATCTGCAAATTATATATATTGTTGACACTATAAAAATTTATGTATTTTAATGAAATCAATATTTTACACTTTGAAGGGATTTTTTTTCAAAATATTTCAGATTATAGTTTCCTCTATTCACATGAAGCTTATATTGTTATGAAATATTTTTAATACAATGTTTTTCAACTCATAGCATTCTGGCCTTTATCTCCTTATAATTGTCAACATTTCGATGTTACCAGTATTTAAAATAGTAGTGTTGATTGATTTCATAATATTATAACATATCCTTCTATGAAATTTATATCCCATTTCTTTATATTTTTATCATTTTTAAAAGTTACTCATATAATTTTATTTTTTTCATCCATTTGTTTCTAGATTGAATTTATATAATTGTTTATTTCAATGGATATTGTAATTTTCTCTTTATCTAACTTTATTTCACTCTCCGTTCACATAATATTGTCTTATAATTAATATATTAACTCATTTTTCCTTCTTTAATTTATGAAACAATTCAAATTAAAATATAAATTGGGAATATGATGGATTTTTATACATATAGTGATAAACATAAAATTTATCACGACCCGTACCCTGGGAACTGAGTCGTGAAGAACCCAAGACCGCCATCCGTAGGCCAGGGGCTGCAGACTAACACAAAAGGCATAAATCCCTAAAACTGGGAAGGCATTGCCTTTATAAACTGAAAACACACAGAACAGAGTATGAGCCAGAAGTAAACACTATGTAATGATGTATACAAAGGATGTTCTGGAAAGTAAAAGGGGCCAGAAATACATGCCCAACAAGAAAGTACAGTTACAACTGAAAAGCAAGTAAAACTGAAGAAAAGTAAAGCAGATATTTCATCATCCTTCAGAGATTCCTACCTAAAGGGTAGGTACAGACAGCCTCCTCAGCACTCCACTCTCGTCAATCTCCTCCATGTACCGACTCTTCATATGGTCCACCTCCAGGTACCATCAAGTCCTGCTACTCTTATCCTCATTCAGTGTTGTCTGTCATCTGCAACCAACAAAACAAGGTGCAGGCATAGCCTGTATAGGGGTGAGTATAACGATACTCAATAGAAAACCCAAGACCCTCAAGGTCTCTCAAATTAAACAAGGATAAATCAAAAAGTATGAAATTAACAGATGACCAAACATAGTTATATGGCCATACAAATACCTATGTTATCAAGTAATCCACCTCAATCATTAGGTAAAAACAAAAGTTACTAACTCAGTTCAACCATGATTTTTTTTATCGAAACTGCAACATCTAGACAACTCCTCCTCAGTCGAGTATAGTGGGACTACCACAAAAAACAGGTGCTTCCCACTAACCATGGACTGTTGCAGTACTCCTCATATCAAGTATCGTGGGTCTACCGCACTCACACAGAGGTGCTCCCCACTGTAGGTCTACCTCCAACTACCAGGTGATGCCCCTAATAGCCTACCGAGGTACTCCTCCTAATGAGTACTGCGGGTCTGCCGCTATCTACCATGCTCTCCTCTATCGTGGGTCTGCCGTTAACTACTAGGCGCTCCCCACTAGGCTTATCGAATCACTCCGAGTCGAATCGTCCAAGTAGCTGTATGGTCTTATCCATCTTCTAGTTCTCCGTACTCCGCTCGCTTTTCTCCGAGAGGGTCTGCTCCATGAGTTACAGGTTGATACTCCAACTTTCATGAATACCCAAATAGAAGTATCTCAAACGTGGGCCTCTTCATAGGGGTCTCAACGCATTAGACGACGCGTCAAGCGGATGCACGGTCTGTGAGTTATTAGCCTTTTAGTCCCAGGGGCCTCATAGGATTCGTGTACGATCCAACTTGACCGTGTCTCAAAAATACCCTGAACTCTAGTGGGGTACACTCTATGGGACTGTCGTGCTCCAAGAAAAATAGCACCACTAATGGTTTTCCAAACGGACATCAGGTGCCAATGATATGGAAATTGAATGTAAAGGGTTGGTAGTTGGCTCGGGTCTGGTCCGACACAGTCGGACCGACTTGGCCCCACCCAGTTTGGGCCGATGCAGTCCGCGTCGACCGGGTCAGCCCGCTCGGTTCGTCCCAGTCTGCTTGGCCCAGACAAGAGGACTGTAGGGGCAATTCAGCCGGGAGGTCGAGGCTGGTTCGGTTAGTGACGTGAGGGGAGAGGCTTAAAAGATCGGCTCGGGAGGTCGGTCGGGAACTAGGTGGCTGCACAGGGCGCGGGCAGGCTGGCAGGGCACCAGGTAAGGCACGCAGAAGGTCGCACAGGGCGTGGGCATGGTGCCAGCAGGCTACGCGGGGTACAGTCAGGCCTCCGGGATGCCGCGCAGGGCTCGGACAGGGCACGGGCAGGCCGGTGGGGCGCCGGGCAGGCCGCGAGGGCAGGCCTCATAGGGCGCGCGGGCAGTGGGCAGGCATGCAGCGGGCAGGCTGGCAGTGCGTGTGGGAAGGCCATCGGGGTGCGCTGGTAGCGCACGGGCTGGCTGCAGGCAGTCCGGTGGGGCATGCGGGACACCGTGGGCAGGCCGGGCTGACCGGCTCGGCAAGGAGAATTGGTGCGCTGCAGGGGCAACGAGATCTGCAGAGCCCCAGGTAGCGCGACCTTTGTCGTTTCCCCCTTCGTCACCACTTCGTCGACATGTCGAAGAATTCCACAAGAAGGAGAAATTTATGGAGGATGGTGGGCCATGTTAGTTTTCCCTATATCCTCTACATTTATTGAGGTATCAATTGGCTTATCAGTAATAGCAGATGGAACAATAACACGTCTGCAAAAAAAATCCATTCTAACCATTGAAGACGATAAGAAAACGTATAACATAATCAAGTAATAAACCCCCTAACATTTGATTTTCGGTCGTCGTTCATTGACGGTGTCAAATAAAGGGAACAAATGAGTTCTTCGTTCGTCGCATTCGTCATGCACTCCCAATGCCGAGCTGCGTCGGCTGTGGAAGACAACCCACGTCGGTAGGATCCAAGGGAGGAAGACAAAGAAGGTTGATTCCAGCCTTCTTCATTGGAAGAACTTTTCTCTCAAGCTCCTCACTTCCCAAGCTCCACCAAAAGATAAAATTCCAACCAACGAATTTTGTCAAACAAAAAAATAGATTTTCTATTATTTAAGAACGTTGTATTTAAAATTCAAAATAGAGAATTAATTAATTAACTCATCTCCATTAATTAATGCTTGAGAGGTGGAACAAAATAAATTAAAGGGTAGTTGGCTCCATTAAGGTGGATAAGGTCAATGGGTTTGTCCCCATTTAATGGGGAGTTGAGGAAGTTTTACCCTCCTCCACTAATAGGGGTTAAGCCTCGTGTGGTCCCCACGTCATAACCTCTCACGGGAGGTTATTCTCGGGTGGGCCCCACCACCATAACCACCCAATGGAGGTTAAGGTGTGGTGGTACCACCTCAAACTCCAATGAAGTTTTTTTAACCTCCCAACCTCCACATGGTGGTTAAAAAGAAAATAAATTGATCTTACTTTATTTTATTACATCCCACGAAAACCCAAAAAAACAAATTTTATTCTCGACTCACTGTCATCGATGTTGAAGTCTCCTTAAGTGAATACCAGTGTTGCGAGTTCAATGGTGCCCTCAGATTTCAATTCCATGTATCGGTTCAAAATTTATAAAATCATGCTCATACATTTACTGAACGTACCCGAACAAAACTTCAGAAATTGATTCTGAGCAAATCGGGCCTCGGAATCACGCACCGTCAGTTATCGTGGACTCATAAAATTGACATGTAATAAAAAGAAATTCCATGGGATTTCTGAGTCTTTACTTTCTCCCCACCTCAGGGATTCACATCCCCATAAGCTACAACTCGAACTACGGTAACAAGTGCAGGTACTAGGCACACATCTGAGCCTCCTGCTCCCAGGTTCTCTTTTGGAGGTTCTCGTACTGCCAGCGAACGTGCACCAGAGGTATCGGTCATCCACAAAGACCTTCTCTTTTTGATCCTCAGTCTCTACTAGAACCTCCGTAAAAGTCTCTCCATAATCAATTTCCATATCTCCATGGTCGATGATACGAGATTAGTTGTGCATGTATCCCCTCAGCTAGTATACGTGGAAGAATTTGTGCAACTGGTGAAATTGAGGTGGAAGAGCCATGTGGTAAGACACCTCGCCTACTCTGTTGAGGACTTGTAAATTTCTGATGAATCTTATAGATAACTTGTAGCCTCAACCAAATCTTTGTAGACCTCGTCGAGGTGAGACCCTTAGAAAGACATGGTCGACATCCTTAATCTCCAGAGGTCTCCTTATCATATCAGCATACGACTTCTGCCAGCTCTATGCAGTGTTCATCTGCTCCTAGATGATCTACACCTTCTCCATGGTAGCTCGTACCATCTCCAGTCCCACCAATGCTGACTCCACAGGGTCTGTCGACCACATGGGTGATTGGCAAGGTCACTCATACAATGCCTCAAAAGGTTCCATCACTATGGTAGAGTGATTATTGTTATTGTATGAAAACTCCACCAAACATAAGTGGTCCTCCCAGCTGCGACCAAAGTCGAGGAAACAGGCACATAGCATGTCCTCGAGGGTCTGAATGGTCCGCTCAGTCTGACCATATTTCTGAGGATGGAAGGAGGTGCTCAGATGAAGCTTTGTCCTGAAAGCCTCCTGCATCCCCTTCCATAGATAGGATGTAAACAATGCTTCATGATCAGAGACAATCGTCGAAGGTATACCCCGTAAATGCACAATCTCATGAACAAAGAGGAATCACATGCACTCTACTGAACCCTTATCTTTAATCGGTAAGAAATGGGCTGACATGGTGAGTTGGTCGACGATCACATAAATTGAGTCGTGAACCCTGGATGTACGTGGAGAACCCATCATGAAGTCCATGGATATCTCATCCCACTTCCACTGTAGGACCTCTAAAGGCAGAACCAAGCCTGCTAGTACTTGGTGATCCACCTTCACTTGCTGGCATGTGAGGCATCATGAGACAGACTCTACAATCACCTTCTTCATACCTGGCCACCAGTAATGTTGCTAAAGGTCTTGGTACATCTTTTCTACTCCTGGATATACCGCTAGAGGGGACGTGTTGAACTCCCTCAACAATTCATCCTGAAGTGCCACAACTACCATGGTACGTCCTCTGAAAAGGATTATGTGCTACATAACTTCTTGGAATCCATCAGGTTCCTGCACTGTGGATATCTGAGAACTTCGCGTCTCGAAGTCAGCATCTCCATGTTGTGCTTCTCTGACTCTTTGATGAAGTGGGCGAGTGACTGTAAGAGACTGTAGAAAGGCTGCTCCATCCCTATCCACAAGGGATATCTGTAAGGCATCCAGCTCCTATGTCACCTCTCCTAGAAGTTTTATACCAGATCTCCTACTGAGAGCATCGACAACAACGTTCCCCTTCCCAAGAGTATAGAATATCTCAAATTCATAGTCCTAGAAGAACTCAATCAAGCATCGCTATCTGAGGTTCAGGTCATTCTGAGAGAAGATATTCCTGAGACACTTTTCATCAGAGTACACGATAAAAAATTCACCCATAAGGTAGTGTCACCACATATTCTAGGTGAATACCATTGATGCTAACTCAAGATAATTGGTATCATAGTTCTACTCATGCTTTATCAGCTGACAAGAACCATAAGAGATCACTACTCGCTCCTACATCCGGACACACCCGAGTCAAGTCCCTGATACATCGTAATAGACTACGTAACATATGACTTCCTCTGAAAGCCTCAAGATGGGGGCACTAGTCAACCTCTACCTTATCTCCTGAAATCTATGTTGGCATCTCTCCGACCACACGAAGGATTCCCCCTTCTTCATCAAGGATGATAGTACTTATGCAACTCTGGAGAAGTCAAGAATAAATATATGGTAGTAACCATCCAAACCTAGGAAACATGGTACCTCTATCACACTCCTGGGAAAAGAAAGTACCACCTCAATATTCACTGGATCCACTACAACTCCATCCTCTGAGATTACATGTCCAAGAAAAGTGAACCTCTTATATCTAGAACTGGCACTTCAAGAGCTTAACATAAAGGTGGTGCTCTCGGAGAGTGTCTAGTACTACTTGCAAATTGTAGGCACGCTCCTACTTAGTAGTTGAGTAGATCAGAATTTTGTAATGAAGACTACAACAAAGTGATTGAGGTATGGCTAGAAGATCCTGCTCATGAGTCCCATAAACACTGTTGGAGCCTTGGTTATGCCAAAAGGAATATCCAAGAATTCGTAGTGGCCATACTGACATCTGAAGACCATCTTCTGCACATCCTCGTCTCAAACAATAAGCTGGAGATAGCCTGATCTGAGGTCTATCTTAGAGAACCAATGTTCTCCATTATGTTGATCAAAGGACATCATCAATCCTCGGGAGTGGGTACTTGTTCTTCACGGTCACTTAGTTTAGGCAATAGTAGTCAAAACAAAGCCTCAAGATCCCATCCACATTTATAGAGAACAGAATCAGGGCTGCCTTGGGAGAAACATTGTGCCAGATGAATCTCTTCCCTTACAATTCCTCCTACTATACCCACAGCTCACGATGCTCAGCGGGTTCCATCCAATATTATGTAGTTGATATCAGTGCCCTTCCGGGGTACATGTCAATGTTGAATTACACCTCTCTACAAGGAGGAATTCCCGGAACATCTTGAGGGAAAACATCCGCGTATTGGTCCACCACAATAGGATAGCTCAGCCTCTCCACATCAACTACTCCGAGGGTATGGGAGGCCAACTGATGAGTGATCAGATGCTCCCTCCTCCGAGTATGTCTTTCCTACGCTGCAAAGCCTCCCTTCTCGCCGGTGAAGGTGAAAATTGTCCCATCCGTGCAGAGACACCACACTTTTCACCTAATACAGTCAATATGAGCATGGAATGTAGATAAACAATCCATACCCAAGATGACGTCCTAAGACCTCAACGCCGCTATGAGGAGATCCCAGCCGAAGCTATCGCCTCCTAGAGTGAGCTCACACTACCGGCACCAGTGTGTAATCATCGAGTCTACTCCCAAAAGTGTATCAAGCCATAAGGATCAAGCCAATGGATTATTTATAATCATGGAGCTCCGAACGAGGGCCATGGAAATGAAATAGTGAATGTAACATGTGTCTATAAGAACTGCAGCTATGATGGAGTAGACACATATTGTACCTCAATGCATTTTCAGAGCACCGTGATCGTAAGCCTCAGCTACCTGGAGCTGAGCTCTCTCCATTCCACATGCTTCATGCGGTCAAGGTGGACCTCATGGAGGTGGTTGCGGTAACACCTCGAATTGTCATCCACCGCCTGATGCATGACCATCTCCTATACCATGTCCGCCTGCTCTACACAGACCGCCTCGATCTAATCTATGTCTATGTCTTGGAAGTCCATCGACCATCTACAGATCATTCGAATGGTAGGTTGGATAGTCCTGAGCAATGTGACTATGCCCACCACATGAGTAACACTTTACTCTCCTAGCATTTCTGGCTCTGTCTCCACTCTGGGTGCCCCGTACAAGCGATCCTGAGTCGTGCAGACGTCCACCTGTACGTCTGGTCCTCTTGAACCACTGCGTTATTTGGATACTACCTGATGCATAATACTCCACAGCATGTTGACTAGTGGTGGGTCTCACTATGGGAGGCTGCTCAGTAAGGAAGATATCTACTAAGAGGGCTCGCTCAAACACCCATGCATGTGTCAGGATAAAGAGGGTGATTATAGAAACCCTTATCTCTCGCATGAGTCCCTTCTCAAAGGTCTGGGCCTAGATGAATGGTTCTCATACCATATTAGTGGAGTAGCGCGAGAGGTCTGTGATCCTCACTAAGTACTGATCTACAGTCATGCTACCCTACTGTAGATGTAGTAGGTCCTGTATCCGCACCTCACGTAGGGTGGATGGGAAAAACTCCTCCTAGAACAGGCTCTCAAAGTCATCCTAGATATGTGTCTCCTGGTCATGCACCTAGAGCATCTGGATCCAACATATTTCCGCTGCTTCATGAAAGAGACTTGTGACAAGGATCACCATAAAGTCGACTGGTGTCCCTATTAGTCTGAAGACTCTCACCAAAGCCTCCATCCAATCCTCAGCCGCATGTGGGTCTGTCTCTCCCCTGAAACTGGGTGGCATCTGGCTCTGGAACTCATGCAATGCGCTCAAGCGGTGTGCATCATCTGATACTTGGGCTGGTGGCATCGGTGGCCCAACGGGGAGTGGTACCGCTGGAGCCCCTACAGAAATAGGGCCATGCAATGAGGCATAGTCGCTCGATGGGATATCTGAGTGTACGACTCTCGGGGATCTAACTGGTCATCCGCGGGGAGTCATACTGAATGAAACAGATGCGACATGATCAAAAGATTATATCCGGTGACATGACCTGGTTGATCTGACTTGATGAAAACATTTGAAAACACACACACAATCAGTGATTTCGTGAACTGGGTCGGAAATCAGAAGACAGGGTCCTGGTGTATGGATATGTCGGCCTCCACCCCAACACTGGACTCGCTGAACAGAAAACCACACTCTATACCCTTAACACTATTTCTTCATAGAAAGGAATGATCAGAGTCCAAATTTCTATGATATATATAACGACCCATACTTTACATACATTGTAAGTACTTAAAAATGTAAGTACACTTATTACAACATATAACAAAACTATGAAAGGACCGTATAGGTATAGTGTCTTTAGAAACTGGGAAACATAAACAACTGGTTCATAAAGAGTCTACACTGTCTCCAATTTATTTCATCATATCTATAGTCCCTTTTGGCATATATTACTTAATAACCCTCTTCCTGACCCGGGGAAAGAAAAAATTCAAAAGGGTGAGCTCAAATTCTCAGTAAGGGTAAACAAAAGAAATATCAATCACATCATATTCATAAGAACATAACATTTTTGAAATATTACACTTGAAAAGAGATCATAATTTCATAACATGGGATAAATAATGGGAGTGAAATTTAATCACAATAATCATAAATTAAAACACGATGCTTTTTGGCATACACACATAATCATAGAGAATCATTTCTTATTAGTCAAGACTCATTTCCAAGACTATCTTAGTGGACAAAGTCCATTTCTGAACCGAGTTCATTCCTCGTTTCAGTCCAGTTTCACTGAACCGGTTTAACCTTCTGTTCCATCCATGTCTATCTCATGAGATATAAAATCTTTACCCAATGCATTGGATGGAGATATAGGTCTCACCCATCTCATAATGATATCATTCTTATATGTGCCACAAAATCATAAACCATACATCATAGCATAATCCATGTAATAAAAATGGGATTCTTAAACATCGTGACATCATAAAACAATTCATATAAGATAAAGGAATTCATAAAAATAATTCCATAACAACATAATCAAATCAATGTAATAATAGGGATAGAAATAGAACCCTTTATTATCTTAGATGGAAAATAATTTTGATAAAACACTTGAACTACATTCTTGAGAAAAATATCCTTTCTACTTCAAAAACACTTTTCCTTTCTTAACATGTCATAAAATTCTAAACTAAAAGAAGTTGATTAAAAATAAACTTGAAAACTTTTAAAGGAATATTCTTGGAAATAATTTTTTAAAAATCCATTCATGTCGTATAAGTTAAAAAACATTCTTCTCATACTTTTGTTGGAAAAGTCAAAAAGTACATCGTACGAAAGACGACAAAAGATTCCATTCATATCTTTTACTAAAAACTCATTTAAGGGTAAACATGGATTTAAACAATTGTAGGTGGATGGAAATAATATTACATATTGAGGACACAAGTATGTGGATGATATAATACACCCCAGTAAATACCAAAGTATAAACATTCTCGGATAAAAATGAGATTGTGATATTTTCCCTTACCTTAGGTCTGATTTGCTTTGTAAGTGTCCGAACCTCCTGTATAATGATTTAAATAATGTAATTGACTTATTACAGAATAATACTCATTGTTATTATATCATATATGGTCATATTCTTAGCTTATTATTAGTAATATTTCATTTCTACTTGTTATTCGGGTGTTTATTACTTTTTGTTCTTATGCATGTTTTGTCGAATAAATTATTATTCTTCTTTTTTAGGTTATAGATACCTTATTTACAGAATGGTATTAGTGTAATATATATCATATTTATTCACTCAACTCATTTATGTAATCTTTATGCAATGAAAATCATGTAGAACGAGTCGCATCACATCGTGGAGACGGTATTCCGTACGTACGCACGAGTGATGATATCGTTCCCATGATCGTGGAATTGTATTGGAGTGTATGTATATTATTTCCAAATCAATATCACTTTACAATAATCATATATATTCATTCTTTACACCATTATACCCATCCAAGTAAGGTGGTGGTGGAGAATAGATTACACCACGGCGTGGAGACGGTATTCCGTACGTACGCACGTGCAGTTATTTCGTTTTACGTAGGATGGATAGATGGTGAAATAGGGTTGTTTCATAATTATAATAACATATCCTTATATGATTGATACGTATTTTATTAAGTCAAAATGAAACAACTAAAGAAGAATAAGTGGAAGAAGAAATAATGTTGAAAGAATCGGTAATGGACATTACCTCTTCTTTGAAGCGCTTCTTTGAGACCTCCGTTTAGGGAACTAAAATTTGTCTTTGAAGACGACCAGAAGCTCTAGGATGTTTATAGGGAAGTGTAGAGGAGAAATTGGCAGGGTTTGGATGAGCTTGGAGGCTCAAAGTTGTGTGAGGAAGAGAGGGAGTAGGTACCCTTTTATAAGGGAGGAGAGGGGCACCTTTGGAAAAACAAAAAATATTATTTTATTATAAAGCCATATTAGGTTTTAAATAGCTCAAAATTGATATATTTTGAAGCTAAGGTGGGGATGGGTAGAAATACTTTCATCCAATATAATTTGGACAAGTTTAGTTTACTATTTTAACCTTATCATTTAGATTTAACTTTAATTTAGTTAATTTTACTTTTACCTTGTCTTTTTGTGTTCTTACACTATAAGTTTAATAAACATACTACAAAAAGCCAAACAAACCCCAAGTTGTTTATTATTAATATCTATAACCTTATCTAAGTCATTTTGATGAACCTTAGATTTTTAGGAATAAAATAACAATTAATAATATAATATTTTTTTAAAAACTATTTTATGTCAATTTTGACACTATTTAGTAATTGATTTTTTTGAAAATCATAACAGAGTTATTAGTTCGAAAAAAGTTAATTAAATCAATACTAACATGTCATATTAACCAATAAAATTAGTTTAATTCATAAAAAGTCTCAAATTAAATTTATTTGGGTATTTATAACATCAATTATGTTAATATTTCATTAATAAGATAATTACTACATCATCTTTGTGTCATAAATAACTTAACTTATTTATCGTCTAAAAATTACAACTAAAATACCATTATGTAGGAAACATTTTTATCTTTATAATGAATATTTTTAGTCGAATGTATCTTATTTATAACCCTATATTAAAAATTATTTACTTTTTGAACATTGATTTTAACTATTTTAACCCTTCTTTAAATAAATTAATAATAAATGTCATAATCTAATCGAAGTGGGCCTAAATGGTCATAATTTATTCCTAAGGTTGTTTTTGGTCGAATTACACTTATCCAACAGAAATAGGACATGTGTTAGGGTAATAAAAATATCATGTTGACCCTTAATTACCCAATTTACTTTTAACCATGGAAAAAAAGTAAAAAGTTACTATTCACCAAAAAATATTTTCATCTCATTGAAAAACATTTTACTTACTGACATCAACCGTGTCTCTCGGATTTTTGAAATTTCACTCACAGAAGTGGTAAAATTATGTTTTATGTAAATTTTCAAATTTTCCTAGGAGGTGGGTAAAAGACGGTGAAAAGTTCAATAAAATTTTTATATATCTAAAATTATTATAAAATGACTCAAATGAATTACATTGAACATATATAGGTATTATGTATCAATTTTGACCTAAAATAAATTTAAATAAAATAAATAATTATTTAAATAAAAATTCGGTTTTTAAATAGTAACCTAGTGTTTTCAATATTCATCAAAAATTGAAAGATTCCATAAAAATACCAAAATTTCACCCTAGGCTAATTTCGATATTCCGAATCCAAAAACGAAGTCCATTTTGAAAAATAAAATTTTCAAAATTTCAAAAAGTGTTATTACTATTCATAAGAGCTAGTTTTATTAATATTTTAATTGTGTATCGTTGTTTAGTGAAACTCGGTATTGCGTACCACACAAGCTATTAAGGAAGGTCGTGATTGCATGTAAAGCAAGCCAAGCTAGTGTTGTGTGTAGTGAAATATTCCTTTGATGATTTACATATAATAAAAACAAAATATTTCTTGTAAAAGTATCAGGTGTTACATTCTAACCCCCTTAAAATGAATTTCGCCCTCGAAATTCGTCACTTATAACAAACAGATGAGGATACCTATCCCTCATCATATCCTCATGCTCCCATGTAGCTTCTTCTAATTTGTGGTTCCTCCATAAAACTTTCACCAAGCGAGTGGTCCTGTTCCGTAGGACTTATTCACTACGATCGAGAATCTCTATCGGCTGTTCTTCATAAGAAAGGTCTTGTTCCAGCAGTACAACTTCTGAGCTGAGTACATGTGAAGGATCAGGTATATACATTCTCAGGAGAGATACATGGAACACATCGTGAACTTTAGAGAGATTCGGTGGAAACTCCAATCGATAATCTACCTTCCCAATATGATCCAGTATTTCGAAAGGACCAATATACCTTGGGCTCATCTTTCCCTTCTTTCCAAATCTCATTACTCTCTTCCAAGGAGATATTCATAAGAACACTTTATCACCCACTTCAAACTCTATGTCTTTTCTTCGGTTGTCGGCATAACATTTTTGTCGACTCTGAGCTGCTGTTATGTGTTTTTGAATAGGTTGGACCTTTTCTGCCATCTCATCAACAAGATCAGGTCCTAATAGCTTTATTTCCCCAACTTCATCCCAGTAAGTTGGAGTCCTGCATTTCTTTGCATAGAGAGATTCATAAGGAGCCATCTGAATACAGGAGTGAAAGCTATTATTATAAGAAAATTCCACCAAAGGTAGGTGTTGATCCCAACCACCTTTGAAATCCATAGAGCAAGATCTCAACATATCTTCTAGAGTTTGAATTGTCCTATCAGACTGACCATCTGTCTGAGGATGATAAGAAGTGTTGAAACTCAACTCTGTATATGAAGTATGCCGAAGACTTCGCCAGAACTTTGAGGTAATCCTCGGATCCCGATCAGATATAATAGAAAGTGGTACTCCATGCAATATTTCCACTTCCTTTACATATATCCTGTAAAGCTGATCCAGAGAGAAATCATCTCTAATAGCAATGAAGTGTTTAGACTTTGTAAGACGATCAACTATGACCCAGATAGCATTATTGCTTTTGGATGTTTTAGGAAGTCCTGTGACAAAGTCCATAGTGATGTTTTCCCATTTCCATTCGGGTATGGGTAATGGTTGTAACATCCCCTTAGAATTCTGTCTCTCAACTTTAACTTGCTGACAAACCCAGCATCGAGAGACATATTCAACAACATCTCTTTTCATGCCATCCCACCAAAAGTAGTCTTTCAGGTACCTATACATCTCTGTGCTTCCAGGATAAATAGAGAATGAAGAACTATGAGCCTCATCCAGCTGCTCTTTCTTTAATTCGGAGATGGGAGGAACAGAAACCTGATTTCTGAACTTTATTATCCCATCACAATCAAGGTTGAATTTAGGAACATTTCTCACCTTTTTTTGTAACTCTACATCTTCATTCAACGCCTCTTTAATCATAACATGTATATATGGTTGAACATTCATTTGAAAAAGATACAATTTTTCCCCTTTCATTATAATTCCAAGATCCATCCTTTGTAAATCCATAAATATTGGATCTTTTGTGATCCTCATCATGGATAAACTGGCATTGTCTTGTCGACTTAATGCATCTTCCACCTTGTTTGCTTTCCCAGGGTGGTAATTAATTGAGCAGTCGTACTCCATAATCAGCTCTAACCATCTTCTTTGGCGCTTATTCATCTCCTTTTGTGTGAAAATATACTTTAAACTTTTATGATCAGTATACATGTCACACCTTTCTCCATAAAGATAATGCCTCTAAATCATTAATGAAAATATTACCACAGCTAACTGCAAATCATGAGTTGGGTAATTTTGCTCATTGATTTTCAACTGTCGTGAGGCATAAGATATCACCATATCATTTTGCATAAGAACACACCCCAAACCCTTCTTGGATGCATCACTGTAGATCACAAACCTTTCTCCAGTACAAGGAAGAGTGAGTAAAGGTGCAATGGATAACCTTCTTTTCAACTCCTTGAAATTCTCTTCACATTCCTCTGTCCAAACAAACATAACTCCTTTCCGAGTCAACATGGTGAGTGGATTAGATAATTGTGAAAAATCGTTCACAAAACATCGATAATATCCATCCAAACCAAGAAAACTTCGGATCTCAGTTAATGTTGTGGGTCTCGACCATCTTTCGATAAACTATGCTTTTGCTGGATCCACAGATATCCCCTCTTTTGAGATTATGTGACCCAAAAAAGAAACTTTTTGAAGCCAAAATTCACACTTGGTAAATTTGGCATAAAGAATATCCTTTCATAGGGTCTTTAATATAATTCTCAAGTGATCTTCATGTGGTTCATTGATCATTGAATATACAAGAATATCGTCTATAAAGACTACCACAAACTGATCAAGATAGTTTCTAAAGACTCTATTCATCAGATCCATGAAGATAGCATGGGAATTAGTAAGACCAAATGGAATCAATATAAATTCATAGTGTCCACACCTTGTATGGAATGCCATATTTGGTATATCCTCCCTTTTGACCCTTAATTGATGATACCCTGAACAAAGATCAATCTTGGAAAAGTATTGAGCTCCACGTAGTTGGTCAAATAAGTCATCAATGCACGGGAGAGGATATTTTTCTTGATAGTGATCTTGTTAAGTTCTCGATAATCCATGCTGAGTCTCATTGATCCGTCTTTCTTCTTAACAAACAGAACACGTGCTCTCCAATGTGACGCACTAGGGCCTATGACCCCCTTATCAAGATTCTCTTGGAGTTGCTTCTTCAATTCCTGCAACTCAATTGGGGCCATTCTATAAGGTGTCTTTGAAATAGGTAAAGCACCCGGTACGAGTTCTATTGAAAACTCAACATCACGATTTGGTGGAAGACCCACAAATTCCTCCGGAAAGACATCATCAAACTCCCGTACAATGGGAAAATTCTTAATCATGAGTTTCTCACCAACCATTTGATATAAATAACCTTCATTTAGTAGAATCAAGACCCATAAGATGGAAGAAATTTCCACTGGATGGTTATGTTCATCCTTGCATCGATAGACGATCAAAGATTGATCAGGAATATGAAATGTGACTTCCCTTATTTGGAAATTGATATGAGCTCCATATAGAGAAATCCAATCCATGCCAAGAATCACATCAAATTGCACTATAGGGAGGATCACAAGATTTACAGGAAGCACTTTCCCACAAACATCAATCGGCGAAGAATTATAAACTTTTGATGCAACTGTTGTGCCATTAGGGGTTGTCACAGCTAACTCAACATCTAATTATTTAGGTAATACGATGATACCCTTAGAAAATTATTCAGAAATAAAAGAGTGGGTGGATCCATAATCAAATAAAACATTTTCTACTTTAGAGTGGATGGTAAGTGTACATTTCACCACTTCTTTATCGTACTCCACATCGCTAATACAAATTGCATGTGACATTCCGTTTTCTTTAGCCTTAAGAGTTTGTTGACGTCGATCATCATCAACAACCCTTGGATTAGGGCATTGATTGGCATAATTCCCCATTTCCATGCACTTGTAACATTGAAGTGTAGTAGGTGCACTCTGTGTAGCCTTTTAATTGTTCACATCACTAGACATCTTCTTCCCATCATTGCGGCATTCAAATGCCCGATGACCTTCCCTTCCACATTTGAAACATTTACTTGTCCTTTTAAGACAACTCCCTCAATGTTTAGTTCCACACTTTGAGCATAAGGGAAAACTCATCTTCTTTTCAGTGTGATCTTTAGATTTTCCTTTGAATTCCATTTTCATCTTCTTATCAAACCCATATGACTGATGGGTTACTCCAATCTATATCTCAACATTGAGAGCACATCGAACGATTTCTTCATAGCTATTGAAGTCCCTTATGGCTAACTCCCTTCGAAGACTTGGTTTTAAGCCACTAAAGAATCGATCGATCTTAATCTCAGGTTGAATAATAATACCAGAAGCGTACCTTGCAGGTCTTGTAAAATTTTCTTCATAGGTACCAATAGATTCATCATCCTTTTGCATTAGTTCAAGAAAATCCTTCTCTATCTTTTGTTGGAGAATATGAGGGAATTACTTATTGAAAAATAAGTTCTTGAACTCGTCCCATTCCATGGACTCGATTTCATCTCTTGGCCTCACATCCTTGATAATATTCCCCATTGATCAGCATCACCTTCCAAACGATACACTGCTAAGATGACTTTATCATGTTCAGAACATTGAAGAACTGAAAATATCTTTTCAGTAGTACTTATCCATTGTTCAGCAACTAATGGATCAGTAGACCCGCTGAATGAAGGTGGATGCTGTCTCATGAAGGATTCAACAGAATGTTGCTCCTTCCTTTTCTCGTTTGGAAGTCCTGCGTGATTCATATCTTGAGAAAGTTGTGTGAGCCTGGCTACATGATTTTTCATTCCATCTCCCATAACATTTGGTTGCTCAGGGGTACAATCATTGCATTGCCTGTCCCATTCCTCATTAACACGGTTCCTTTGGGTTCCAGCCATTGACTAAAAACAAGAAAAATAGTGTGAGCAACACTAATTTTAATAGGAAAATCACATAATCAAGAATAAAATTTCACAATTATGGTCTTATCCAAGGTTATTCATGGCCATTTCTAAAACACTAAGATTGTGTTCTATGCTTAGACTTATCCTTATGATTATTACTAAGGATTTCACATCCTAGAATCCAATGGTAGACTATAGCTTTCCTCTAATACCAACTATAATGACCCATACTTTACATACATTTTTAGTACATAAAAATTTAAGTACACTTATTACAACATATAACAAAACCATGAAAGGACCGTATAGGTATAATGTCTTTAGAAACTGGGAAACATAAACAACTGGTTCATAAAGCGTCTACACTGTCTCCCATTTATTTCATCATATCTATAGTCACTTTTGGCATATCTTATGTAATAACCCTCTTCCTGACCTGGGGAAATAAAAAATTCAAAAGGGTGAGCTCAAATGCTCAGTAAGGGTAATCAAAAGAAATATCAATGACATCATATTCATAAGAACATAACATTTTGGAATTCATACCCTGGAAAAGAGATCATAATTTCATAACATGGGATAAATCATGGTAGTGAAATGTAATCACAATAATCATAAATTAAAACATGAATCTTTGTGTAATACACACATAATCATAGAGAATCATTTCCTATTAGTCAAGACTCATTTCCAAGAATATCTTAGTGGACAAAGTCCATTTCTGAACCGAGTTCATTCCTCGTTTCTGTCCTGTTTCACTGAACCAGTTTAACCTGTCGTTCCATCCATGTCGATCTCATGAGATATAAAATCTTTACCCAATGAATTGGAGGGAGATATAGGTCCCACCCATCTCATAATGATACCATTCTTATGTGTGCCACAAAATCATAAACTATACATCATAGCATAACCCATGTAATAAAAATGGGATTCTTAAACATCGTGACATGATAAAACAATTCATATAAGATAAAGGAATTCATAAAAATAATTTCATTACAACATAATCAAATCAATGTATTAATAGGTATAGAAACAGAACCCTTTGTTATCTTAGATGGAAAATAATTTTGATAAAACACTTGAACTACATTCTTGAGGAAAATATCCTTTATACTTTAAAAACACTTTTCCTTTCTTAACATGTAATACAATTATAAACTAAATAAATTTCATTAAAATTAAACTTGAAAACATGTAAAGGAATATTCTTGGAAATAATGTTTTAAAAATCCATTCATGCCGTATAAGTTAAAAAAACATTCTTCTCGTACTTTTTTCAGAAAAATAAAAAAGTACCTCGTACGAAAAACGACAAAAGATTCATTTCATATCTTTTACTAAAAACTCACTGAAGGGTAAAATTGGATTTAAGAAATTGTAGGTTGATAGAAATAATATTACATATTTAGGACACATGGATGTGGATGATAAAATAAACCCCTGTAAATACCAAAGTATAAACAATCTCGGATAAAAATGAGATTGTGATATTTTCCCTTACCTTAGGTCTGATTTGCTTCGTAAGTGTCCTAACCTCCTGTATAGTGATTTAAATAATGTCATTGACTTATTACAAAATCATACTCATTGTTATGATATCATATATGGTCATATTCTTAACTTATTATTAGTAATATTTCATTGCTACTTGTTATTCGGGTGTTCTTACTTTTTGTTCTTATGCATGTTTTGTCGAATAAATTCCTATTATTCTTTTTAGGTTATAGATACCTCATTTTAAGAATGGTATTAGTGTAATATATATCATATGTATTCACTCAATTCATTTATGTAATCATTATGCAATGAAATTCATGTAGAACGAGTCGCATCACATCGTGGAGATGGTATTTTGTACGTACACACGAGTGGTGATATCGTTCCCATGATCGTGGAATTGTATTGGAGTGTATGCATACTATTTCAGAATCAATATCACTTTACAATAATCATATATATTCATTCTTTACAGAATTATACCCATCCATGTAAGTTGGTGGTGGAAAATAGATTACACCACGGCGTGGAGACGGTATTCCGTACGTACGCACGTGTAGTGATTTCGTTTTCCGTAGGATAGATAGATGGTGAAATAGGGTTGTTTCATTATTATAATAACATATTAGTATATTAGTGATACTGATTTTACTAATTCATAAGGAAACAACTAAAGAGGAAGAACTGGATGAAGAAATAAAGTGGAATGAATCGGTAACGGACATTACCTCTTCTTTGAAACGCTTCTTTGAAACCTCTGTTTAGGGCACTAAAATTGGTCTTTGAAGAATACCAGGACCTATAGGATGTTTCTAGGGAAGTGGAGAGACGAAATTGTCCCGGTTTGGCCGATCTTGAAGGCTAAATGTTGTGTGAGGAAGAGAGGGAGGAGGCGCCCTTTTATAAGGGAGGAGAGGGGCACCTTTGGAAAAACTAAAAATATTATTTTATGATAAAGCCATATTCGGTTTTAAATATCTCCAAATTGATTTATTTCGAAGCTAAGGTGGGGATTGGTAAAAATCCTCTCATCCAATATAATTTGGACAAGTTTAGTTTACTATTTTAACCTTATCATTTATATTTAACATTATGTTAGATAATTTTACTTTTACCGTGTCTTTTTGTGTTCTTACACTATAAGGCTAATAAACCTACTATAAAAAGTCAAAATAACCCCAAGTTGTTTATTATTAATATCTATAACCTTATATAAGTCATTTAGCCGAAATTTAGATTTTTAGGAATATAATAACAATTAATAACTTAATATTCGTTTTAAAAACTAATTTATTTAAATTTTGATACTATTTAGTAATTGATTTTTGTGAAAATCATAACAGAATGATTAGTTCGAAATAAGTAAATTAAATAAATAAAAACATGTCATATTAACCTAGAAAATTAGTGGAATTTATAAAAAGTCTCAAATTACATTTATTTGGGTATTTATAACATCAATTATGTTAATATTTCATTAATAAGATAATTAATGGATCATCTTTGTGTCATAAATAACATAACATATTTAATGTCTAAAAATTAAAAATAAACTACCTTTATGTAGGAAATCTTTTTATATTTCTAACGAATATTTTTAGTCGAATTTATCTTATGTATAACCCTATATTATAAATTATTTACTTATTAAACATTTATTTTAACTATTTTAACCCTTCATTAAATAAATTAAAAATAAATGTCCTAATCTAATCCAAGTGGGCCTAAATGATCATATATTTATTCCTAAGGTTGTTTTTGATCGAATTACTCTTATCCAACAGAAATAGGACATGTTTTAGGGTAATAATAATATCATTTTTACCCTTAATTACCCAATTTACTTTTAACCATGGTAAAAAAAGTGAAATGTTTCTATTCACCAAAAATTATTTTCATCTCATTGAACCAAATTTTACTTACTGACATCAACCGTGTCTCTTGGATTTTTGAAATTACACTCATAGAAGCGGTAAAATTATGTTTTATGTAAATTTACAAATTTTCTTAGAGGTGGGTAAAAGACGGTGAAAAGTTCAATAAATTTTTTATATATCTAAAATTATTATAAAATGACTCCAATGAATTACATTGAACTTATATAGGTATTATGTATCAATTTTTACCTAAAATAAATTTAAATAAAATAAATAATTATTTAAATAAAATGTCGGTTTTTAAATTGTAACCTAGTGTTTTCACTATTCATAAAAAATTGAAAGTTTTCAGAAAAATAACAAAATTTCACCCTTGGCTAATTTAGATATTCTGAATCCAAAAACGAAGACCATTTTGAAAAATAAAATTTAAAAAATTTCAAAAAGCAGTTATTACTATTCATAACGACTAGTTTTATTAATGTTCTGATAGTGTATCGTTGTTTAGTGAAACTCGGTATTGAGTACCACACATGCTATCAAGGAAGGTCACGATTGCATGTAAAGAAAGCCAAGGTAGTGTTGTGTGTAGTGAAAGATTCTTTTGATGATTTATATAAAATAAAAACAAAATATTTCTTATAAAAATCTCGGGTGTTACAGTATAACTGACTGCTCTAATACCAATTTGTCGCGACCCGTCCCCAAGGGCCCATGCCGTGACTACCCCAAACCTGCCTTCAATAGGCCAGGGGATGGATACTATCACCAAATGTGTAAATCCCTAAAACTGGGATGGTATTTACATTATAAACTGAAAAAACACACAATATAGTTTGAGCCGGAAGTAAACACTATGTAAAGCTATATACAAAAGAAGTGCTGGAAAGTAAAAGGGGATGGAAATACAATCCCAACAGGAAAGGAAAGGTACAACTGAAATGCACGTACAACTGATGAAAAAGTAAAGCATCTAATAGGTCATCCTTCAAAGATTCCTACCAGAATGATATGTACATATAGACTCCTCAACACTCCACGCCCGTCAGTCTCCACCATGTACCGACTCGTCGTATGCTCCACCTCCAGGTACCGTCATGTCCTGCTACTCTGATCATCAGTTGGTGTTGTCTATCATCTGAAACCAACACAACGTGGTGCATGCATAGCCCATGCAGGGGTGAGTATAATGATACTCATAAGGGACCCCAAGACCCTTAAGGTCTCTCAAATCCAAAAAGGATAAATCACAATGTGTGAAATCAACAGATGACCCCACTTAGTTATTTTCCCATACATATACCTAAGTTATCATGTAATCCACCTCAATCATGAGGTAAACCCAAAAGTTTCTCACTCAACTCAATCAAGATTTTTATTATCAAAACCAAAGCTGATTGAGAACTCCTCCTCTGTCGAGTACAGTGGGCCTGCCGCCACAACTAGGCACTTCCCACTAACCTAGGACAGCTGAGGTACTAATCCTATGGAGTACCATGGGTCTGCCGCACTCACATAGAGGAGATCTCCAATTTTGGTCTGCCGCCAACTACGAAGCTCTCCTCCGCCGTGGGTCTACCGCCAACTACCAAGAGCTACCCACTAGGGTAGTCGAATCACTTCAAGTCTTATCGGTCAAGAAGACATCAGGCCTCAGCCAGCTACTTGATCTCTGTACTCCTCTCGCTCATCTCCAGTAGGGTCTACTCCCCGAGATACAGGTCGATACTAAACTATCACAAAGTCCCACATAGAAGTATCTCAAAAGTTCGCCTCGTCATATGGGTCTCATCACAATAGACGGTGCGTCAATCGAACACCCGGTATGCGAGTTATTATCCTTTTAGTCCCAATGGCCCAGTTGGATTCGTGTACATTCCAACCTGTCTGTATCTCAACATAACCTTGAACTCTAGGGGGTATACTTTAAAGAACCATTGTGTCCCACAAAAAGTAGCGCTGCTTATGGTAAATCAAATGAATGTCCGGTGCCAAATATTTGGAAATAGAAAGTAAAGGGTCGGTAGTGGGCCTGGGTCCAGTCCAACCCAGTCAGACCGACTCAGCCCAACCCAGCCTGGGCCAACTCAGTCACACCCGTTGGGTATCACCTAGCCTGTTGGGTGGCTCAGCCCGCTAGGTTCAGCCCGGTCTGCATGGCACGGCCCAGTGGATTGCGGGGGCAGTTCGGCCCAGAGGTCACCACGTATGCGGCTCAGAAAATTGCCTGGGGCCAGTTCGGTCAGTACGACGAGGGGCGCGACACGGTGGCTCAGCCCGGGAGATCAACAGGGCAGAGTCTAGGTGCTGGGAGACCACGCAGGGTGCTAGGAAGGGCATGGCCAGGCCACGTGGGGCGCGGGGCAGGCAGGCAGGGCACCCGACAAGGAATGGGGGAGGTCGTGCGGGGCACGGTCCGGGCACCAGGAGACTGCATGGGGCATGGGAAGGGTGCCCGAAGGCCATGCGGGGTGCGAGGAGCTTGCAGGGAGGCCAACGGGGCCCACGGGCAGCGCGCGGGAAACATGCGGGTAGGCCTGGGGGGCGCTCGGGCAGCACGTGGGCAGGTCGTGGGCAGGCCGCGAGCAGGCTGGTGGGGCATGCGGGAGGCTACGGGCATTCCATGCTTTCAGGTTTGGTCGGGAGTATCATTGTGCCATGGGGCCGGCACGATCTGTGCAGGCTACTGGTTGCATGACATTTTCCATTGCCACCTTCTTCACCTCGTTTCCGCTTCGTCGACGTGCTGAAGAATGCCACAAGAAGGAGATATTGATGAAGGATGTCTGGCCATGTTATGTTGGGACATATCTTCCACATTTATATAGGTATAAATAGGCTCATCATGAAATAAAGATGAACAATAACACGTCTGCAAAAAAATCCTTTCTATCCATTGTAGATGATATAAAATGTCATGACATCATCATGTATAAACCCCCTATATTTTAATTGTCGGTCTTCTTTTGTTGACGATGTCACGGAAAGGGAATGAAGGAGTTCGCCATTTGTCTCATTCATCACGCACTCCAAATCCTGGGCTACGTCGGCTATAGAAGACACTCCACGTCAGTAGGATCTGAGGGAGGATGTAGTAGAAGGTTGTTGCTGGCATTCTTTATTGGAAGAACTTTTCTATCAAGCTCTTCTCTTCCCAAGCTCCACCAAAAGAGACAATTCCAACCAGTGAATTATGACCCAAAAAAATAGTTTGTCTATTATTTTAGAAAATTGGATATAAAACTCAAAAGGGAGAATTAATTAATTAACTCAGCTCCCCTAATTAATTCTTGAGAGGTGACACAAATTAAATTAAAAAAGAGTTGACTCCATTAAGGTGGAGAAGTTCAATGGGTTTCTTCCAATTTAAATGGGAGTTAAGGATGTTTTACCCTCTTCCATTAATAGGGGATTAAGCCTCATGTGTTCCCCACCTCTGACTCCCATGCGGAGGTTTTAACCACCAAACTTCCACATGGCGGTTAGAAATAAAATTAAGTGAGCTTACATTATTTTATTACATCCCACAAAAACCCAAAAATACATTTATTCTCGACACACTGCCATCAAAGTGGAAGCCTTCATAAGTGAATACGGGTGCTTCGAGTTCAACGGTGCCCTCAAATTTCAATACCGAGTACCAGTTCAAAAGTTACAAAATCCCACTCGTACATTTACTGAATGTACCTGAACAAATCATCAGAAATTGATTCCGGGCACACCAGGGCTCAGAATCACGCACCATCAGTTTTCACGAACTCGTAAAATTCTCATGTATTAAAAAAATTCCACATGATTTTCAGGTCTTTAAAAAAAATTTCAAGTCGAGATTCTAACTTCGGGAATATTCTTTTTAGTCAGGGTGTGAAGGAAGTCAGAATAATCATAGTGGGAAGGTAATTATTTTTTAATAAATAATGATTTATATGTTTTTGAAATAATTTTGATACTTATATAGTATGGTATGTAAAGGTTTTATTATAATTTTTGTGATATAATATAGGTATATAGTTTCTAATGATATTTTTTTAGAAACATTATCTATTTATGAGTTGAATCTAATTATATTAGTGTAACAGTTAATCCTGATTTTATTATTTTAATATTATAGATAATATATGTAAAATTATTTGTTTTGGGTAGATAAGATTGGGTCAAATAATGAATAAAATTTCATATTTAATTTATATAATTATTATATGATTTGGGTTTTACTAAAAAGTTTTTATAATTTTTTGATGAGTGCCAAGTCACTTTAGCTAAGTGTGAATATAATAAGATATTTGTTTCTGTTATAATTCAAAAGGTTGAATATATATTGATCCAATGGATTGGAAATTATTTTATGAGATTATTAATAGTGTTTGAAATATTTTTGGGGGTAGTATAAGGTAATTGTTACTCAAATTAGTCATCAAATATTGAGATTTCAAAAATGGATTTTGAGTAAATGCTCTATTTTAAGTGTATGTGTCTAGTAAAACAACTTTTACCGAGGATGTATAGTGAATGTGGGATGTATACTAGTTTTAATAATGAATATAAAAAATTAAGTTGAAGTATATCATGAACCATCCTATATAACCAACCTAAACAGTACATTAAGGAGACTTAACATATCCTAAAGGGTGTTCTTGAACCCCCCATGCTGGGAATAGTTTCCTAGGAACAATGATGAAACCATGATGAAATGATTCCACCATAAGATTAACCATTCTAATGTAACTTTGAAAATTAAATACTATACCATTACTATTCTAGAATAGACCAAATGATTAAGACCTCCACATTGTAGAAAAATATCAATCCAAACATCTCATAACCAGTACTATTTTAAAATAGAAAATCTTCATGTAAATAGTAGAACATGTTCTATTATTTTGACTACGAACTCCCAAGTTTCTTTTATGAAGAACAAATATAGACTCAATCTGATGCATTCCATTTTTTGTATCTTGAATAAGAATTTACACAACAACGCTAATGATATTGTAATTTCAGAAAATAAAAATCAAATTTTCATATTAGTATGTAATCCATAATAAATTCATATAACAGTAACCAATAATTATCATTTATAAATAAGTAATGGCATTTTAATATTTTATGAATTTAGTATAAAAAATTATTATTTAGTAATTTCAATGACTATTATCAATAATTATTATAAGTATATTTTCCTCAAAATAAATTTTAATTGTAATTTTATATTAATGAAAAATCAGGAATAATAATTCTATTCAAATGGTGGAGTGTTTATATTATTTAGTACAACATCATCACTATTAAGAGTAAATGGATTTGGTTAATACATAGATTCACACATATCATAGTGAAATATAGACTTTGGTGTTGACACACTTCCAGAGATTCATAACTCTCATGGAGATAGAAATATATCCAAAATAATGAAATCCCATCCATCATGGTAGTTTAGTATTGATTTCATTATAAATTCACTTTTAGGAATAGTTAATACATGAAAAATTTATTTTCATCCCACCCAACTACCCAATCTCCCATTTTCAGATATGAAATAAATCATACAAGGGATTATCTTTAATTTAAAACAATAAAATCGAAATAGACACATGATCATGCTTAAAACATGCCCCTCAATTTCAAAAACAAATGTCAAATGGTTTACATCAGAACTCATAAATTTCAAATAATCAATTCATTTCATTTGAAATGATAAATAACTTCCTGATATTATTTCCAAATATACATTATCATATATTTGATCAAATAATTAATTAATTTCTGGGAAATGTTTCCAAAACCATAAATATATTTTAAAATTCATACCCAAGAGGTTTAGTATACACACTATGCCATTTAGGAAGTAGTAACCAAGAAACTAAAAAATTAATTGCTAATAACATTCAAAATAAACATGCAGGAAATTATTTAATCCATAGATATTTCATTAAGAAAACTACAACCTCAATCAATCTATCATCTAACTCCCATATGTGATCATCAAAGATATTTTCAAAGGCTGGGATTGATCGATGAAAAATATTAGAGACATAATTCAAAAATGGAAACAGTTATTGATCAACACCACCTAGATTTTGTATCACTCTATGAACATGAATCTTATCAAGGAAAAAAATTCATCAAGATATATTCAATTCACATTCCTAAAATATATCCTACAATTAAAAGATCACTTAATTTTGTGTAGAATCATGGTTTAATGAGTAGAAAACACCCCAACGGAGTCTCCACTTCAAAAATCTCTAATTAGATTTGAGGTAGAAGAAATTATAAATATAATGGGAGTCAAATATAAATTAAATATGATACTTCTATTCACATTCTCTCCCACATTGGGTCCATTGTCAAGCCTGTAGTCCCATAACTAGTTCTTATAGATCTATAAGTCACACCAATAGGCTATGTGAATCTTATTGAAACACATCTCATCCATCCATCTCCTTGCTAGCTAGTGGTATTCATCTGAGATGAACTTACATCCATCATTTTTTTAAATAGATATTCATACTTACCAATTAAATGATTGATCTCATGAAGGCGATTTGTCTATAATCCCAAGTCCACTCTCACACCAAACCCTAAGAAAAAACCTAACTCCTCTAATGCGAAATTAAAACTCACTCCCAACCTCTTGAATTTCTCATATTTGACAGAAATAACTGGGGTTCAATATGTTAAATTAGAGATAATTGAAAAAATAAGATTTATTGGGAACCATAAATTATACCTATAATCAGTTGTGAAATTGTTAATATTTTTCACCCTAAGATTGATTCTTATCCCTAAAAATAATATCATGAAGACTATTCTATAATGACTTTACGAAACATAACTCTTTTTAATGAATTATGGTTTGTTATGATAATATGATCGACATTGTCATAGATCCCAATGAGATCTTCAAACATTCCATGAAGAACATTCATTTTATAATCATAATTTATAACTCCCTGATTATTCAAAGATATATCCAACTCTATGCAACATCCTTCAAACCCAATACATAATATGGGTATAATGACACTTCATTAACAAAGATAAATGAAAAAAATGGATTTATTTTTATTTTGGATAAAAATATAAATATTAAGAAACTCAATGAATCCTTTCCACTATCCCAAATGGTCTCATGTATCTATGTACCAACATCCCCTATTTTATAACTCATCAACGAAACAACCTAGGTGAGATTCTAAAAATACATAGTTACTAACAGATAAAGCCAAATGTGTCCAATTATTATCCTTATATACCTTATATTGGATAATTAATATTAATAAAACTTTTCAAATCTACATGATTTATTTCAATGTCTCTAGAATCGAACTAGTTCTCAGAATTGAAGCTTCACCAATCTCCAACCATGATAGTGGAGATATAAAATGACATCCATTCATCATATTATTACTGTAAATCATGACCATTCCAAATAGAAATCCCAAAATCTTCCATAGTTAATTTAAAAATTATGAGGCATTTCCTCCAAATTCTATATTTCTTATTTTGGATGAACATATGATTAATAGGGTACAACCTTGTGATCTTTTCTTAGGATCTCATTTTCATATGGAATCCTCTTCAAAGGAAAGATGTAAACTAGGGATCCAAATCATAAAAAATAAAATATTGAACATCATAAAATATGATGATCTCATATATATATATATATATTCTATGTCATAAACATTTGTCATATTTCTAGTGGGTATAATGTGAGTAGATTTTGTAAACTAATCTATCACTAGGGAAATATAATTCATTACAAAAATTAGAATATATAAGAACATTAAAAATTTCCATTAATATCTCATCTAAATTCCATGTCGGTACCTGAAGGGGATGAAGCAATCTTGAAGGATTCTGGTGCTCAGTCATGGAATATTTATATGTTTAAAAACGAAAAAATATATATATGATATTCCATGATTTATACCCTGAAAATAATTGATTCATCATATCATAAGACACATTTATCGTGTATCTTCTATAGATAATGTTTTAAATCTCCAATCAAAACAGTCTTTGTAGGCAATAGAAAAACATTTTGATTCCTGCTGTAAATGACAACCTCTTAAGATGTAGATCGTTCACTGATGCCCCCCCCCCACAAATAATGTAACCATAAGGATTTGAATGTTTTCATAATGTTGTTGTACCTAGAATATCATTTTATAGAAGATTATTTGAAAATAATTATTACCAATGTAACCACAGTCACATCCTCCGAGAAAACTAAATACATGGATTAAAATGAATACCTTACATTCTATTCTATTTATGATTCATTTCTATCCAAGGATGGTAGTTTTCTTCATTATAAATTAGAAACAGTATTCCCCTTTTATGGGGTGTAGTAAATTTTATTTTAAAATGATTGTATGTACTTCACCCATCACCTATATTATTGATTGAAATATTTTTTTGAGATGATATATCCCATGAAATTTGGATTTGAGTTGATAGTAATGGTATTTAAGAAACATGAATTCCATAAATCAATGAAGATCATGTTGTACAGTAATGATATTAAGATCTTGTTTTGGATATTTCTTCTCTTATGCATGTAGATATTTAGGGCCATAATGTACTGCATGATCTACTTGTATGATAAGGTATACTATACATGATCTGGACATACCACACAAAACACATATACATGTCCAACCTCTCAAATTTTCAACACTTGTTCTTTTTTCAATCGACTCATAAACACATCAATGGAAGATTATACTTTGGGAATCAAATGAACATTACTCCCTTAAATGTGAGAGTTGTCAACAATGAATATAAATATGATAAATCCATAAATAACTGGTATTAATAAATTTATAATCTAATGAAGTTATAAATCTCATAAACATTCTATGGTTCATACCATATCCTAATAGATTTAAGCATATTTGGATCAAATGAGATACAATGTTCAATGAACACTAACCCTAATTAATTTACTTCAGAAATCCATAAATGGAACTTTTATACCTTCTCATAATAAAGGCGATTTACCAAAATATAAAGAGCATCTTTAAAATAATTCATAGGATCCTCCACATTTTTTTTAGTTATCAATGTTTTCAACCACGAATACCAAGATTAACGAATCAGAAAAGTTGTGGAATATATTTTTCAGTAGTTAAATAAAAATTAAAGGAGTGTTGGATAAACAAAATGGAATAAAAATATAATCATAATGTCCAAACATTCTCCTAAAATTGGTCTAAGGGATATTAGATCCCTTGGTCCAAAGCTGTTGAAAAAATTACAAGAGATTACTATTAGAGAACCACTTATCCCAATTTAGAAGATCAAAAAATTGGAAACTCAACATAATATATACTTGTTCATGGTCTTAAATAGACTGGTATGTTATAAATCAATACAATGGTGAAGTCTTCAATCATCCATCTTGGAAAAAATCACTGTCTTTGAAAAATATGTTACATAGTGAGGGATAAATACTATACACATTAATTTATCCAATATATAAATTAACCCAATTAAATAAATCAAATCTATATAGTTTGAATAAATATATAGGGAAATAATACATGTCAATTAATCTATATAGAACTCCACCACCCTCACGGATGACAAATTGTTAATGTCTAATAAAAAACATCAAGAAATTCAATATCTTATTGAGGAATATTAACATAAAAATATTCTTAAACTAGTTCAATGGAATAAATTGATATCTCCATACCATGATCAGGATGATGAGGTTTAACTAGAATATTTCTTTTATCCCATTCTCATAAAAAAACATAACAAACCCCATGAGGTGAAGTAATGGATACCAACCAAAGATAACAATTAATATAGTATTTTTAGAGATTATCAATTCCATACCATGAATGATTTCTAGTATTTTCATATCAGAAACTGAATAGTCCCAAACCAAATCCTTTCCAATGAAAAGATAATGTAAACAAGGGAAATTAGATACAGTTCACAATCTTTTTCATAATAGGCAAAAATATATATATAACATATTGTATACGATCTGTTTGAAATATTAGCCATCATAATAATGTGGGTTCATATCAAAATATTTGTGGAACAATTAAAAAATTATGAAATCATTTAATATAATTTAATACAAGGGGTACCTCTTGCAGTCACATGACCTACATAAACTCTCATTATAGACACTTATACTACATGATGAATACACTTTCCTAATTCATGTATATGGAACCCTATTATTCATGAGGTGTCTAATTGTGTTGTTGATCCAATCAGTGTTAAATATAATGCATGACTATGTAGATAATTAAATACAAGGGAAGTACTTTAAATGTTACATGGTATTATATAAGTGATATAGGTGATAGTTCCTATGTGCAATCATGTTTTGAGTGTCCCATATTCTAAAATTTGAAATAATTTATTTTACATTTACAAGATACAATTATAATTTTGAAGAGGTTTGATGTAGATTTAATCACCTACAATTCCTACCATTAAATTCATCCATTTTTATCAATCCTTTAATGAATTCTGTGAAACTGTAACTATGATTTGTAGGATCTGCCATCAAATATGTCTTACATTCACGATTGATCTCAAATATAAAATTATAATCTAGAAAATATATCTAATTATTATTATTAAACATAATTACTGATGATTCATATCTAATAAATGTCCATATGAGACATGAGGTCCTTAAAGGTTTTATTCATCACTACCTCATGTCAAATATGATCATGTTAAAAAATGATTGGAATAATGAGTTGCAATCATATAACCTATATGATGATAAATAAACTCCCTATACAATTCCAAAACAATATCTCCAAATAATATATCTGTATAGAAGGTCCATAATGTATTTTCACTACATGAATTAATTATCACTACAAGAACTATCACATAAATTTACCTTATTCTAGGATTCTCATTATTGAAGATGGTACATTTCACTATAGTATAATATTTGTCAAAAAAACATACTGATTCAATCAATATATTAAACCAAATACAATAACACTTGATTACTTTTTTAACCGTACAACAATGTTTATTTATAATTAATAAAATACTAGGCATAATCCCAACAATCATCCCTTGACTTAAATCATAAAAATCCTAAGCATATTGTTGTGAAACCCCTTCTCCCTTATAAAATAATAAAATCATGACCACCTTAATGATGTTCTAGAAAAATAGAGGGTTCACACATAATGGTTTACTTGTAGCACCCATACAAGGACTTCCTATATGAATTATTATGGGAATAGTACTACCGAACATTAAAAAAATATCAAAAGATAATTATCCATGTGCCAAGATATCATCAACACTATTTATTGAAAATAAAGACTAAACAATGGTAATATTAATTTTTGGAAAAAAAATCTATGATCATTTCAAAAAAATTCTCAAATAATTTTTTTCCAATTAACCCATCGTATCTTAAGAATTGTTTTAATGACTGCTTTCTATGATGTATCTCATAAAATACCCCTTATATCCGGAATATCATGTCCTATATCTACCATGGCATCCCAAAATTCATTCCAATACCAATAAGTACCATGATCTCTTTAATATGAATTTTTCAAGAATTTCCCAAGATAAATGACATAAATTGTACCCAATACTGTCCTAAAATGGAACAAAGGATATTTCATAACCTAATTTCTATGAGACAAGAACATGGGCATCCCAAAATAATCAAGTGGGAAATATTTTTCCATAATATTAACCAATGGAATGATAAAAGGGGAATATAAAACAAGAACTATCTGTATAAATGAACAATCCAAATGAGTAAAAAACACAAATGTAAAAAAAGAAACTATAATTCATATAACTAAAGAATAATTTGACACATGATATCTTTGTTAAAAGATGATCACGTGCTTTGTGTTTCATTAACATAATTTAATATCTAAATTTCGTGAACATACAGTACCTCTAAGAAATGAATTCCCATTTCTATGATAAAGAAAAATAATCTATACAACCAAATAAATTTACCATTAGGGAGTGAGAAAAAAACTACCATATATATATATATATATATCACAATTTATTCCATAAAAATATATATCAAATAAAGATAATATTTTTCATCTTAAATAAAACATATAATGATAATATTTTAAAAATCAACAAAAAAATTAATTTCTAGTAATTTAAAATGGAAGTATAAAACAATTTTAAAAGTTACAATTTTATAAAAATAGCATTGAATAAGAATTTCTGTATCCATTGAAGAATGAATAAAAACATTATTCTAACATTAGAATGTTTTAATAATTTAAAAGAATAACACCATGGTTATGAATGACGGGGGTTTGTAATTCCATAGATGATCACATATTTTTGTTGAATATGTCACTTTTAATACACAAAAATTCCTACATCCACAATCATAGGGTTAATATGAATCTATCCCTTGGAATAATCTCATTAAATCATGGGTAGTCTAGTATTGTTGTCATTATAAATCAATTTCTAGGTTAGGAATTTTCCTGCCTAGTGTGTGTTCTTCAAACATAAATATCCATAATATCATGTTATTCATGGAATTAAAACATAAAAGGGGTGATCATTCATTTAAATCAACCGTTTTAAATCCTCCCAATTTTCATGTTTACAACCATGACAATTAATTTCAAAAAAATCACCCCAACTGGTTTTCATAAAAACTATGGCTGTTCAAAGGATGCATTAATTTTTTTGAAAAAATATATCATTTCATGACACATTTTATAAATGAATATTTATTATTATAATATATTAAATCATTGACTCAGTTTAAATTTTTTGGAAATCATTTCATTATTTGAGACCCCATTCAGATGAAATTTAACACACTCACCATGTCATTACAAATTCATTAACAAATAAACAAAAAAATAGATTTGGAGTTCACTAGGATATCTAATTAAAAAGAAACCCAAATAAAAGGTTGTAATTGATTTAAATTTCCTAAAACACCCTCACCCAAGATTCCTAGAGGTGGTGTCTATATTATTACATTATTATTATATAAATTCCATCATATCCCAAAGGACCAAATACTTGAGTAGTAATAAAAAACTAGATACATATATATTCTTATATTACATTAAGAACACAAAATAAAATATATTAATTTCATTGAGAACACTAGTACATCATTTATAATATCCCTATATATCAATCATAATACACTTCCAGGATTCCAGGGGAAAGAAAACATAATAAAAGTTAGTTTTCATATTCTCTTTAAACTTATGTGTATAGTGTAATCTAACGTGGAATAAATAAGAAATGAAAAATATGGTAGGAATAAATGGTGATAAAAAATTCATATATATAATTACATGAAAATGAAAATTATCCATGGATATCATGTGAATTAAAATAATCACATTGAAATTGTTAACATATTTCACAATTATTGGATGTATAATGATGAATGTATTAAACAAAAAATCAATGAATCATTTCATGCCATTTATATAAATGGGTATGGCCTCATCCAAATAACTATCTAATTTTTTTTATAATAACTACTAATGCGTGGAGTGGATATATAATTCAACACCCAACACATCACATGATATTTTTAATTAATTAATTATATTATTAAAAATTAAGCATTATCAAGAATACTCTAAAAAACAAATGATCCTTATTAGATGAACTATTATATTTAATATCATTACTTTCACTAGTACAACGGATTAAAAACCATATAAATAAATATAGAAGATGATATAATCATTTTATATCCTAAATATATAATAATATACATCAAATCATGTTGTGAAAACTGAAAATTATTTATTAATTTTTCAGAATATTTCTTCCAAAAATACAATTTTTAGTTTGGAATCATGTTTTTTAAAATATACAAATTTAAAAAATATGAAAGAAATAATTACCATTAAAAAGAACTGAATCATTGAACTTATGATTCAAATCCTTATTTGGTCATGATGGACATGGAATCCATTTGTGTCATATACATTAAAATAATTATTCCTTTCAAATTTTCTATAAAATGGATTAAAGTGCCTCATTTGGAAAACTATAAGATGATTCCTATGAAATATTTTTTTTTAAAGTAAATAGAATAAGTGAATTTATTAAAATTTTTATAAATTGAAAAATAGTTCAGTAAAATATTTTTTGGGAAAAATAAAAATCAAAGAATATTATTCCCGACCGAGTATGAAAAGAAAGAATGTTTTACATAAAATCAAAATTTTCTTATCCTGTATACAAATATAGACTTAAATGAATGGAAAATTTAATTTATAAATTTTACCAGAGGAGAACTGTATATAATATTTTAAGATATAAAGATAAAAAATTCCACAATAATATATGTAAACATAAACAATACCAAATATTGATGATATTGCCAAATAATCCATTACATCATGTCTCACTTCTTTAGTATGAGTTCAAACCACCAACATAATAAATATATATTTATCTTAAATATATTTATTTAAAATATTAATATATATTTATGTTAACATATATTATTTATGTATAATCTTTTATCACTTGATTATTAAAAATTAAATTTGAAAATCCCAATTTTGGATGATTACTTTTTCATTTTTCATGTATTTTTTTGTTCAGTAGCTTGGTCCAAGTAATTTATTCCTAGTTAAATCATATTCATAATTTTAATCATGAAATATATATATTATATATTAATTTTATTTAAATAAAAATACTTAAAATCTGGATATAGGAAAATGAATTACATTGTTCGTAGAAATTAAATGGAATTTGTAAAAATGGACTCAATTTCCACATTTAAAATATGGAATAAAATAATGTTTAGTAATTATTATAATTTATAGAATCAATTTTTTATAACATATATACAAAATAATTTAAATATATCCTTATTACTCTCCGTATAATTTGTAAATGGAAATATAATGACATCACTTCACAGTGGTGGTTGTCCACATGTATGCACTTGGGACATTATTTTTTTTCATTTAAAAGAAAAGATGGGAGATCATGATGGTTTCCTCATAATATTAATCTTATAGAATATTTATTATATTGAATTATATTATTTTGGGATATATAATATAAACATATAAGAGGTTAGTGTAGAAGGAAATGAAATGATTGATTAATGTTATTACCTTTTCATTGAAGGCACAACTTTTGATATCCTATTAATTATGCTACGATTAGTAATTTTTGATGAACAAATAATATTTAAAATGGATAAAGTTATTAGAGAGATATTTTGGTGTGGTAAACGAAATATATATTTCTCAAAGTGGCATGATGAAAATAGCTAAGGGGTGACTTGTTATAATGATGGTAAATGGTCCACCTAGGATTGCTTAATTGATTAAAATATAAACTAATCATTCTTTGGAATAATAATTCCAATTGGATAAAAAGTCAATGAAAAAAGGATACGGTTGAAATTTCACCAAACAATGAAATTTTTATAGGGTTTTTATTCAACTATATCTTTTGGTCCATCCCCTTGGATAAAAATATTAATATTTTCCATGGAAATGAATTTGAATTAATAAATTGGTATAATTTGGAATATAAAGTAACAATTAACAAACAAATGAAAAATGGATAAAATTTTATAATTTTTTTTCATCCATTTTTTACTCTTTTTGATATTTATATGTTTTTATATAATTTAATCAAATAATTTTATCAAAATAACTCTATTAATTTCATTTTAAGTACTATCACATAATATTACTTGGAAAGTGCATGAAATCAATGGAATTTTTATCCAAACCATTAATTGTAACACCGCAAGCTTCCACGGTACGCTTCTTCTTGAATATTATAGTAACGTTTTTTGTACGCAACATCATGTTCTAACACACACCATAACCAATCAAACTAGCTGTTATGCATATTAATACCCACTTTTTGAAATTTTATAAATTTTATCTTTCAAAATGGACATTTTTTTGGAATATCTAAATTAACTTAGGGTGATGTTTTGGTACTTTTCTGATAACTTTCATATTTTGATGAATAGTGAAAATGAATAAATTTTAGTTAAAACAAATTTTTTAATTGTAATAATTAATAGTGATAAATTATGAATTTGAGTGGTTATAAAGTACATTTAGATTATAGTTTTACCATTTAATCCAATTTTGGTAATTGGACATAATTTCACATTTAAACCGGACATAAAGAAATGTCAATCTTTTGATAGTTTTTATTTCTTAAAAACACACTTTTTGTTTTGACAGCGGGAATTAATTTTAAATTAATTTCTTCCACTTATATGTTTTGAATTTATAAAAATGGATTAATTATTTAGAATCAAAAGGTTTAATTTGTGTAAATAGGTAACTTTTATTTTTAAACATTTTGAATAATTACTTCGGTAAATATTTTATTTACTATGGTTAAAGGGTAAATCCGGTAATTATGGGTAAAAAAAAATTATAATGAAAATAAATTACACTAAAACGTGTCCTAACCCAATTGGTTGATACCTGTCCGACCCATGGCATCTTTGGGACGATTTTGGGACCTCATCAATCCACATGTAACTGATAATGACACTTTATATTAATTAAGTTAAAGTAAATAAAAAAACACACACGCATATATCTTTTAGAAAAAAAAATTATACATAGAGTTATATATGTTATATTTTTTACTATAAATATTCATTAGAAGTATAAAAAGATTTCCTACATAATTTTATTTTATTTATAATTTTTATAAATTGAATAAATAAATATATTTATGACACAATAATGATCCAGTATTTTCCTTATTAATGAATGAATCAAATAATTGGTAATATAAATGTTAAAATAAAAATAATTACAATGTTTTGATAAAATATATGAATTTTATTGGTTAATATGACATTTTATGAATGCTTAAAAGAATTTGGTTCGAATTAATCAATTTTTTAAGACTTTAAAAAAATAAACTATTAAATACTGTAAAAATTTACATAAATGAGTTTTTGAAAACAAATGTAATATTATTAATTGATATTCTATTCCTTAAGGTTCCGCCAAAGGACTTATATAATGATATATGTATTATTAATGGACCACTTTGGGGTCTCTTGGAGGTTTATAGTATGTTTATTGACTATATAATATAAAAATACAATGAGACATGTTAAATGTCAAACTAATTAACTAAGAGTTAAAACTAAAAGATAAGGTTAATAAATTGAACAAACCTATCTAAAACCTACTGGATGAGTTTTCTTCAACCCATACCACCTTATACTCAAAATAAATCATTTTGGATCCATTAGAAACCGAATATAAATTTATTAAAAAATAATAATTAAGGTTTTGCATACCCCTCTTATAAAAGGACACTCCCCCTTTCTCACTAATTCACAACTTCAACGCCTCTTGGATCGGCCAAACTCTACCTAAATACCATATAAACAATCCTCCCTTCATCCTAGAGGCCTTATTTTCATCGGAAAACAATCCTATGGAGCCCTTTTGATCAAATCAAAAGGAAGAACCTGAAGAAGAGGTAATGATTTCACCACCCTCTTTCAAGTTCCTTTCTTCTTCCACATACTTTGTATTTGTTGTTTCCATTATAAAATAATAACTCCAGTATCATCTATATAATGTGATGTTATTATAATTATGGTACCACCAAATTAATTATTCTATCCACCCATTTCATGACATTTCACCATACGTGCGTACGTACGGCTTACCGTCTGCACGTCGTGGTATAATTGTTATTCAATATATTATTATTTGGATGGTTATAATAATGATGTGTATTTGATGTAAATAAAAAATATAACATGATAATGATTCTTTATATATTATATAACATCCAATTATATATTTTTTTAATATCAAAATAATGATATTTTCGCTTGTGCTTACGTATGGATTACCGTCTCCACGACACGATGAGATTAATTTCCAAGTTCACCATTCATCGAAGATTATAAAAATATATATTATTAATAAGTATGTAATATATTAAATAATAATGATACTATAGATATATATATTTATATATATAATTATTTATGTACTTACATATATCTTATTCACTTACTTTTGTTCAATACTCTATGAAAACGGAAACAACGTTTATGAGTAAATAAGGACATCTATCTCCATAAATGATGTTTTCTATTTCATATATATTTCTATAATACATATTTATATTCTATATATATATTATATGTAAATCATTTTTTATATTCTGGAAGTATTTAAATCAGGATCTAAGTGGTACAATCAAGAGTAACAAGTTAAAACACGGACGATAGTGAAAGCGATTATTACCCAAAATATTAATATAACATTGAAATTATTATTAAATGGGTTGTATAAAGTCATAAATGAATAATGTATGATATAATAAATATTAATATGGTTCTACTATAATTTAATAACATACTATAGTCTTTATATAGGAGGTTAAACGTGCCCTCGACCAAAGGAAAGTGCAAGGTAAGGGGTTTTCATCTCACTCCTTATTCCCGTGAGATTCGTGCCATATTGACACTATTACCTTTTGTGTGGTGTATGTACTATCCATAATGGTATTATTTGTCTAATAAAAATTAATTTATGTATACTTAAATATTCATTTTATGACAACTCTTTCATTGGTGTATGTTTCTTAAGTTACCAAATTTGGTAAGGGTTAATTTCACAATCTCATTATTATCTGATGTTGTTTTTATGTAAGTCTATACTGAGAGATATTTATTATCCATGTCCACATTTTATTAATAATTTTTCAAAGGTATTCCTTTAAGGTATTTTTTACTAAAACAATATTTCAAAAGTTTTAAATATTTAATCTTTTAAATCATTCTCATTAATTTCTATGTGTTCAAAATGTTTTTAAGGATTTATTTATATGAACATAAATGTTTTTAAAATGTTAATTATTTTCAATAGTTTCAAAGTGGTATGGGGGGATTTGATTCCAAAATGTCTTTAAATTATTTTCTTTTAAAATAGTGTAAATTTTAAATGTTATCATGAAAAAGGTATTTTTCTCTCAAAGAGTTTTACAAATCAATTCCATCTATGTCAACATCCTTTGATGGATTTTAAACTTGTTTAAAGATGAATTGTTATGATAAAAATCATTCATATTGTATTAAAGGTTTTGTGATATGTTTGGATGTGGATTTGTTATTTTTATTCCATTCATGGTTTAGGGATAAAGTATTGACATTTCCTATGCTAGTTTTAAAATGATTGTTAATGTTATGTTTAATCCTTTTCTTATGAGAAATGAATTGGACTTAGTAAGTGACGAGTGGAGCCTGATATAGCTTCTAGATGCATCAGTAGGTCTCATTAGAAAAACTACTGTCTTAGAACATGGCCTAGAAAAAATATTTTCACAGTCTTGCCACAAGGCCTTGACTATGTGGTCTTGATAGTCTAGCATTATGCATTCCATCATTATGAATATGGTTAGTGATATTTCATGTGATTATTAAACTAGTAGAATATCCATGTGAATTAGTAAATGGAATTAATTCATTTTATTTTGTCCATATTATGTTGAATTGCAAGTTTAAAAGGAGTTTTTTTTAGTTATAGATTGCCTTAAATGGTTATGCTTATTTATGAAAGTTTCCGCTATATTGTTATCCATACTGAGCATCTGAGCTCACCCCTTTCTATGTTTTATTCTTCCTAGGATTCCAAGAAGCTTATTATTATTAATATGCAGGGTTAAGCCAAGGGAATAATGGTGTTCATTTAGGATTATTTATGTTGTTTTGTATGTTATAAAGTGTAATGTAACATTCATGTATGTAATCTATTTTCCAAGACTGCTAAACAGATCATTCCTTCGAGACGTGATTCCTTGTAATCATGCTAATAAGTAAAAATAATGCACTAAATCTGGGTAACTGGGGTTAGGACCATACATTAATAAAATTATATAATGGTTTTTCTATCTAAATAATTCTTAGATTAAAAAAATTCTCCCTAACATCATTGCTTTTATTATTTTTAAATTTAATTCACTAATTTTCTATTAATTGAATAAATACAATATTAGGGTCGCATAAAAATTTAAGGTAATTATTTAAATATTAATAATTTAAAAAACATCACCATATTTTAAATAATAGTTTAAATTTAAAAAATCATTTTGAAACAAACATATCATTTTTAGTCCTTATGTATTTTTCTTAATTTATTTTTAAGTCCTGATAGATTCATTTTTGTATTTCATCTTTTCATTATCTAATATGATGATCATATTCAAAGAAAAATGGAACTATGTTCCATATATTCATTTATTTTATGGGAATTCCCAAATCCTAGTCATCAAATAATAAAATTTCATGTTAAAAAAATTAGAACCTTATCCAAATGTTTTATAATTAGTTTACCAGTTTTACCTCTAACAATATGACAATAATTTAATAATATTCATATTCATATTCGCCGAGAATAAAATAAAACTATATACAATATTTTATTAATATGATCCAAATATTTAATTTACTTTTCTTGATTCAATTTCAATATTTGATTGAAATTCATTTGACCATTCCTGTGAATAATATGATAAAAACTATTTTTTTAAAGAAATAAATATTTATATAAAAAATTGGATATATTTTTTATTTCATTTACTGATATAATAATATATGAATGTTATGTTATTTACTGAATATATAATAAATAATTTTAATTAATATAATTTTCCAATTGTGATTGATTCTATTTATTAATGTAAAAATATTTTCACACAAAAAATTAGTTTATAAGAAAATATAGATCTTTTACATTAAATTGATTTTTATTTTCATTACTATAAAATTCATAAAAATTAATATTTATATATTAATAACACAAATTGTTTATTATTTTTTTAGACATATTTGTAAAAAAAAAATTAATGTCTAGAGTATAATCATATAAAATATTAGGTTTTATATATACTCGAGTTTGTATGTATCGTATGAAATTAAAAAATATTATTTGAATAGAAATATCATATAAAATCTCATGGAATGAAATTATTCACCCTTATTATAAATTTATCATTTGAGATTATTTTAATATGATATAAAAATTAATATATCTCTACTTTATTACATCCTTATGTTCCCACACAAATTATATAAATTTCTTTTTCCTCCTGGGATCTTTAACGACGTTAGTGTTCTTATTTTGTAGAAATTTATCTATACTATCCAATATTTATAAATGTATTTTTATATCAATGATCATGATCTAGTGGTACATCCTATGATAATATAACTTCTCAATTTCTATATATGTACTTTCTCAAAATAGAAACGTGGAACAAATAATGAACATATGAAATGTTTTGGTTGAAGTTCCATCTGATAAGCTACGGTCCAAATATAGCCCAAAATATCAAAGATGTTGATATAAAAAGTGATCAACATTTCCTATATTTTGAATCAAAATTTTTAATTCTATATTTAAATTAAAAAATAAATAAATTATCACTAACATTAAATCAAAAATTTCTCCAATGATTATCATTATAACTTTTATATATACCTAGAGTTTCCATGATATGTGCCTGAATGGATCTATGATTCTATACCATTTCCTTAACTAATGTAGTTCCTAATATCATTAATTATCTAACACAAACCTATAATGTTGAACTTATGCACTTTTTTCCATTTATTTCTTCATAAGTATCCATTAAAATATTCATTTTAATGATTATGTATTATGAAAATTACACCAAAAGAAGTTGTTGATCCAAAACACCAATGGAATCCATAGAGAAATATCTCAATACATACTTTATATTATGAATTGTACTCTTAGAAAGACCGTTTTTCTAAGGGTGATAAAAAGCCCTAAAACTCTAAACTATATCCAGATCATGATAAAAACATCTCGAAAATTTCAATTTATGAAATTTATCCCAATTATTGGAAAAAATTAAATCAATGCAATATTACCATATCTTTATTGTATATTATGGAAATCTTATCAAGAGAGATATTATTATAATATAAATTATGTGTGTCAAATTAATATGTACATTTACTGCAACCCAAATTACCTTATGGAAGTTTTAAGTTTTAGGGAGTCTACTGAAAAAATTCAAGTTTAGGATTTAATATATTTTCCTGGAATGGGTATTGTTTATAGCATAAACATAAACATTGGTCTCTAAGACATAACGTTTTGACTTAACAGGCACTGAGATACATACATTTTAATATATCTTTCTATATTATTCACTAAAAAAGAATCCATTAATACTATATACATATTTAAACATCCATGATGAATAGAAAATGATGAAATATGGGCATCAACCAAAAAACATTCTTTAATTTGGGGGTTTAGGGGACACATACTCTATTCAAGAAAATTACCTTTCTAGAATGATAACGGTTGATCCCAGTATCAATCTTAAATGTATTCAATAATTTTATATCATCATTTTATTTTTTTGAATCCTCTTATTGATTGATGGTTCAACACTTAACTGCTAAAAATAAAATCATCCATTTACCTCATGAGTTATTGATCACTCTTCTAAAAGTCCTAAATTTTTTATCACTTTCAATACACAATATATATATTGTAGCATAATTATTTTGATATAGAGCATCAATAACCTTGTTTTCATATAGAGATTGCTAATATACTCTGAAATTAAAATCATTGATCAGTTCTAACAATCTAATCTGATTCATATTTTACTCATTCTATATAAATATATAAATTGATTTTATGATTATTATATATTTACAGCCTTACCCAATAATGATAATTATACTATATCATCAGCAAGAAATTATAGAAACCAACACTAAATCATTGTTTAATTATTATTTTTCATGAAATTTTAATTGGGCGGAGGCTTATGTTATCACCATGTCATTGTGCGTCAGTACCATTCTTACTCCACTAATTAATATAAAACTAATTAATAAAAAACCTTCCCACTATAATATTTTATGAGAAAATAAATTAAGTCTAATCTCCACTTATTTTCATTGTAATTCACATTTAATTCCACTTCCCACTATAATTTAAACCCCATCTGAGAAAATTTAGTTTCTCCAATAGATATTTTTGAGAAATCTCTATCAATGAATATGTAATATCTGGCCATCCCATGGAAACCGTGGACTTCAGTTATCATAGTTAGTCATATCCAATTCTCACTACATTATTTGTTTTAAGGATCCACCAATATAACCTCACATGTGCATATATAACCCCTAACTAAAACATTTTAATTCCAAATTTTAAACTTTTCTAAAATTTTCAAGCAACATCTCCTTTGCCAGAGTATTTGAAAAAATTCCCAAATTTTCCTCATGATCTTCAATTCTTTAGGAATATCATTTAATATATTCCTTAATTACTACTATAATCAAATGTTGTTAATCCCTATGTACTTAACACATTAAATCCGTGGGGATAACTAGAGAATTATCACGACAGAATGTTATTACTAGAATTTCATAATGTAGATACATCATATAGAAGGTTCTCTTTTGTAATTCCTCTTTCATGATACTTAAATAATTATTTAAAAATTTAATATTGATAATGTAAGGATGTGAAAGTCATCATTTTTGATGAAATTGATTAATGATATAGGATATATGATACAATTTCTTAATAGTTATCTGGATAAGTTCATAATAATCAAGGAAAATATATATTAACCCATCATTATTCACATTAAAAATAAAAATTTAACGACATAAATAATAACTATGATAAATAAGTCATTTATCTATATTCTCATAGAATTTGATTCAATTCCATTAAATCATTTGGGCCCATTCTATATGATGTTTCTGAAATAATGATAACACATGTTATGAGATTAACTAAAAACTAAACATCCTGGTTCATATACAGAAAAACAAATTACCTAGGAAATACATCAAATTATTAACCAAAAATTAATAATATTTTCAATGTTATGTTTCTCCAAATAATTTCAAAAGAATGAACCCTAGGAATAAGTAAAAACCCATACATTGGTAGTAATTTACATTAGCAGTCTAGTATTATCCTCTAATTGAGTGAATATTGTCAGTTTATTCAAGATATTGGATCAAACATCCTATCACTGAAATTTGATATGGACTCTATTCTATGAGTGCCAATATATTTAAAAAATTACATTAAAATACACTATATAAATAATAGAAATATTAAAAAGAATAATATACCAATAATATATATCAGATATGTTATTTATATATGACATTAAGTCACCATAAAAATTAGTGTTTTCACTTCCAAAATAATGTATAGTCATTGAAGTGATGATGTAATACAATTAAAAAATTATTAATATATAAACAAATATGTAGAACCAAAATCATTTAAGGAAATTTTAATTCTATAGTGGATGATAAGAGTACCTTTCAACATATATCTATGAACATCCACTTGATCTGTAGTAATTTCATGATCCTGGACATCTATCATTAGATTCATTTGATGTAAGCTCCCATGAATTTTTAATCATTGGATGAAACAGACGAACACCTCTTAATAGTTAAATTACTATAAATTGATGGACTCTCCCTTAATATTTAATTCAAGAAAATTAGGGTATTTTCCACTCAACATGAATAAATATCTTATTCCTTTAAAACATATATAAATTTGTTTCCTTTAAAGAACATCATTTGTTAGAAAACTCAACTAATCTACTTCCACATATATATTTATTACCTACCATCATGTTCTTATCAGTATTTCATTTTAATCCATAAAACATGGAGATATATTTCTATTTCTTGATATCACATTATATTATATCCTCATCTGATGGGAATATTTTTTAGACTTCTTCCCTTTGACAGATTGGCTTAATCCCCTCAAATAAACTATTAATCATTCACACTATATTATGTACATATATAACATTCCATGATCACCTTATATACTTAATATTATACTTAGACAAACATTAAACATACGACAATTGTACACTAGTAAATTTACTATCCATATATTCTCATTGTTCATGAGGAAAATATTTTTCCACAATAAGTTCATCAGAATCCTACCACTCCAAGATTACATTTTTACTCAACATCCTTTTTTTAATCAAATACCACCAATGATCTGCTACCACTAAGAGATTATATAAATTTATAAAAACATTATCCCTTTTATTACAACCCAAAAAATAAAATATATTCTCTATATAACATATCCTGTTCTTAGTTAGAAATGGATTATTATTCATATTGAATGACATAAGTTTTTTTTACCAGAATTGGTCTAATATTGTTACACCATACAATTGATCTATAATTTGGTCTAAATGGGAATTAAAATTTGTTAAAACTAGAGTACACTTCCAAAATATATTTATAAGTTTTACATTTCTATGTCAATTTCTAGAAGCATATTCATTATCATTCCAGGGATGTAAATCCATACACGTATTACCATCATTGATCAGGGTCAATTCAATCTGTATGGAACTATTTATAAATAATTGAACACACTAGATTAGATCATAACATTATGAATCATACTAATTAATTATGAATATATTAAAACATTTCATATAAAATTAATACATATACATAACTAATATAAAAATCTTAATTTTTTTTCTTAAGGAATATTCTAAAATTATAATAATACATTAGAATACTTTATAATGGTTTGTAATGAAAATGTGAAATTACATGAACTTATACATTAAGAGTGTCAAACTAGGGGTACAGTTGAGGAACACTCACAATAAATAAGAATCATGACATAGATATACTTGGTCAACTATTTTCAATGTTATATATCATATATGTAACTTTGAAAAAACCACATTAATTTATAGAATTTGGGAATGGTTTTATATTTGGAAAATTATCCTTTTCAATATATTTCAAGATCATTAATTTGATATCATATATATTGACTAATCATTAAATTCAATCATACGGTTAGGATTCCAAACATATGATTTCCTATTTCTTGTAGACTAGTTTTATACTAAACTAACTGTGATAATGACTATAAAACCCCAAACCTAGTCTCATATAGCTTGTGGTCATAATATTACAATGGTAAAATATAAAATCGATCACATCCCAAATGAATGAATAATATAGTACTCCTAGAAGTCTAGACACAAACCTTAATATGACATTATATTTTAAAAAAATACAACATAATATTTTCTTTAAGAAAACCAGTATTCCCTATTATATATCTACAAAAACTAATCATAATACACATTAAAGAATCTTGGGAAATGTAAATTTTAATAATTCGGTGATATCAGATACTCTATAAGGGTATGAATATTGTGGAGTCTATTGTCGAAAAAATAATGCAAGAATAATATTTTTGGAAGAAATGATGATCAAATTATTCTATAAATATAATCACATGATCTTGAAACATTTCCATAGATAAAAAACTATTAAAATAATTACATGAATATCTATAATTGGTTTTAATAATATTGGAAATCATAATTTATGACATCATAAACATAATGTCTAAGCCTTCTTCCAATTAATGTACATAAATTTATATGGCATAGGCCAGATACCCAATATTTTTTATTTCACAAAATAAACTATTTCCTTAGTGGGATTTATAATTTTGGTCCCCACCCAACCCATAATAAGCCCAATTCAATGATCATATGTATAATTAATACACCTTAATCAATAATTTTGAAAAATAAATAATCCTCTATATTTAATGACATAAAATATTGAATATCAACACATTCCTCAAGAACATTGATAATAAAACATACATATACATTTGAAGAATGGTATCATTAGTGAATATAACTAAAAAATTCTAATATAAAATGATGTATGTTAAAAAAATATTCAAATATTATAAATTATAAATGGAAACATTTTTTAGGGAAATTGACTATTTACTTTGAAATGACTTATTTAAAATCTATAAAATTATCAAATTTTAAGAAAATATTTAATTAAAAATAACCATTGACAAATATACTGAGATATTCAAATCATTATATAGTAATGATAATTGTAAATTCCATTCGTGATCTATACATCAAAATAGATTCCTTTTAATTTTTTCATTAAATTATCCAAAGTACATTTTTCAGAAAATGAAAAGAAGATTAATTTAAAACCATTTTTTAGAAATAAAAATATTATCAAAAAATCATCTAGTAAATCAAAATATAATAGTAAAATCTTTGTTTTATATAATTTATGTAAAATATATATGTGGAAGAATATGATTTATAGTAGAGAATAAAAACGATGATGGTTTTAAAAAAAATCTATATTTCAGTATGTTGAAGACTAAAAGAGTGTAAAATGAAAGGAAAAAAATTATTTTAATAGAATTGCAATTTTAAAAGAAACAATATTGGATTATGTAACAAAAATAAAATAATACCCCAATATAAAATTAGTCATATTTAATAATTAATAATGAGGAGATTGTGAAATAAACCACAAACTCTTGTCTGACATCCGTCATATGTGTTCAAACAACATGTATAATAAATAAATATGGATTTAAAATAAATTATTGAACCATAAAAATATATCAGAAACCATATATTAATTTATTAAATCCTTTTTATATCCCATTTATTAACAATTATATTTTAAATTCACTATTACGGATGACAACTACATTATATTCCATTTAAGTTATTGTTTGATTGTCTTGGTCCTTGTACATTGATCTTGGATCCATCATCTACATAATTTTTTCATTATATTAATATAATATTTAATATATATATATTGAGTCCTTAATAATAATTGGGGATGTAAAAATTATTTTCACCATTCAGGGAGATGGTAAGATGTATGTAAACACGAATAATGATATTAACTTTTCGGCTCATTTATTGAAATAATGTTAAATAATAATTCTTGTTAAATGAAAAAATATTTATGTAATTTATATCTTATAAATTAGTTAAATATATCATTATGAAAATAAATTTAATTCATAAATTAAAATAGAATCACATCACTTTGTAAAGGTTGTAGTCCACATGTATGAACAAAAAAAACTTTTCATTTTTCATTCAATGGAATAAATGAGGGATAATTGGGGTTAAATGATTATAATAAAATTTATTTATTTTTACGATATTATATTTATTAACTTAGGTTCACTATTACATATTTGTCATAGGTAAATTTATATGTAAAAATAATTTTATCGGTAGAGGATATTATCTCTTCATTGAAAGAACTCTTGATGATATCTTCATAAAGACCCTAGGGTTTGAAATTCGATAAAACCATCACGTGCAAGAAATGGATAAGTAGTATATGTAGGTATTAAGTAGGGTATGGTGGATCTATATTTATCAATTTAGTGTTATGAATGTAGTTATGGGGTTCCCTTATATAAGAAATGGAAACAACTCTCATTGATTTACTATAATGATTAAAATAAAACAAAGTCATTATAATGAACCATACAATTATATAAATTGTTTTTACATAATAATTGAAGTATATCCATTACAAAATATTATAATTTCATGATATAAACATATAGGTATAGTGTCTTTAAAGACAGGTAAACATACACAACTGGTTCATAAAACATCTACATTGTCTCCTACTTTTTTCTTCGTAATTATACTACTTTTTAACAAAACTTATGTAATACCCTTCATCATCACCTGGGGAAATGAAACATATGAAAGGGTGATATAAAGTTCCCAGTAATGGTATAAAAGGGAAATATCAATCCTATCATAATCATAAAACATAAGAACATATCATTTTAATGTTTAATCCTATATAGAAAATATTGTGATACAAGTCATGGGATAAATGTTAATAAGAATTAATAGACATAATCCCAAACTTCATACCACAATACATGATGTTTCATGGCATAAACATTAGAATAAAAAATAATTTAATATTATTCAAGGCTTACTTCCAAGATCATCATTGCAGAAAAAGTCTTTTATTGAAACATGTTTACTTATTATTCCATCCCTTTATTACTGAACCAGATTTACTTGTTATTCCAGTCAGGCATATCCCATGATTTATAAATCTTTACCCAATGTATTAAGGAGAGATATAAGTCTAACCCATATTATAATTATATCATTCTTACATGTTCTAGAAAATCATAAAACAATCATCATAACATAACCCAGGGCATGCAAGCCAGTCTTGCGTGGGATATCATTATTGGTTATTCATTTTGGGAGTCCCTCTTCCGGGCCAGATAAGGTAACCAATGGGAGGATGGCGTGGTTCATAGAGGCCATCTCTCTCACTTAGCACGATGTTTATTTCATATTCTGGAGGATCTTCGGGTATCTTCCTGGTGGATTTTGTGGAAAGGTAATATAAACTTTTGGGACATGAAATGGGATGGTGTGAAGCTCTTCTTCCATAGATGTAAAGCCTCATGTAGTTATTTCAAAAAAGTGAGTGGTTATCTAGATTTCATCTGGCTGCTTATCTCTCAAGAGGAGTGGGAGATTTTTGAATCTATTACCTTAAATGATGAGGATTATGGATTTTGTTTCACTGATTATAGCTCTGGTGCTTTTTCTACTTGTGATTACAGAAATTATCACCATGCAACGAGTGTTCTTGATGAGTGGACAACAAGGCTATGGTGAAATGATTTTCCCACTAAAATGAGTTTTCTGGTTCAGCGTGTGAGGAACCAAGAGATTTCTATTTATTAAAATATCCAAAGGAGGGGTATTTCCATTGCATCTCGCTGTTTTTTCTACGCTACTCCACAGGTTGAGTTGACGGTTCACCTCTTCTTCGAGGGATAATGGGCCTATGCTCTTTGGTCCTCCTTCAGTCTGTAGATGCAATCCACTATGGAGGAGTTCCCCATACATGCATTCATCTCTTCATGGCTGCAGGGGCTGGATCGTAATGGCTTGGAGATGAAGGTGCAGAGTACTATTTTCACAGCCATCTACTGGACTCTTTGGGAATATCATAACCAGGTTAGATTGGGAAATAGTTGCTCGCTTCTCTATGTCCAAATGAGAATGTGATCATTGCTGGTGTAATTGTCTTCCCTGCTGAAAGGGGGTCAGAACTCGGTCACCCTTGCTAGTTTTCTAAACAGACCATTGGAGGATGTCAGAACCAGTGGTCAATGGATTAGATGGTCTCCTCCGGTTGCTGGACTGAAACATAATGTTGACAGATCCCTTTTGAATAGACAAATACGAGGTGGGGGCTTCTTAGGAAGTCTCGGGGTTCAGTGTATATTGGCTTTATTACATTCTATGGTCCGGGTTGTTCACTTGGTGCGGAAGTTACGGTGTTGCATACTGGTCTCAGGATCTGTAGAGATTTTGACCTCCAGGTGTTGGAAATTGAGTCGGACTCTGAACTCTTGGTTAGAATTCTCAAGGGGAAATGTGGTGCTCCTTGAGAGTTGGCTACCCACACCAGAAGATGTTCATTGGAGTCAAAGGGTGGTCAGTTGGTGAGGCATATTTGGAGGGAATCCAATTTCTCAGCAGATGCTCTTGCTCGTACCGGAAATCTGAATGCAACGCTTATTATTTTTTATAGTTTGGGTTCTATGCATTTGGAATGTAAAAGTTATGTCCAAGGGGATGCCCAGGGACTTCACCATTTTAGACCTCCTTGAGGATTTCTATGTTTTGTGGGACTTGTTCCCACTTTATTAAAAAATTAATGTTCTGTCAGATTGTGACATTTTTTCACATTCCTTAATTTTTATTATATTCTTGTCATATTATTGGGAAAGTGGCCATTAAGTGATTATATTTCAAAAAATAGACGATAATGGTTTTATTTTGTCATCCAATAGAATTTTAATAGTTGTTATGGTAATTTTATAATATTATTTGTACCTTTAATAGCCTAATTTACATTCACCCATGGTAATAATCATAATTACCAAATTTACTATTTTTAAGGCCCAAAAATAATGTTGCCAATTAATATAATATGGACCCACTAATTCCAAATACATAGTCTATTTTTTAAAAAATTCAAAACAAAAAAATTACAGTTACTAATTTACAGGAAATCCCATTTTTGGAATGAGAGAATGAGTTTCTAAAAGTTAAAACATTAAAAAGATTGAAATGTTTTTACTTATGAATTCAATTTAAAATTAATGATAATTGAAAACATTATATTGAATGAAAATAATATATTTTATTTATAATTTTAAACCATTCAAAATTATAATTTAACCATATAAATTATTTCGATGAAAAAAATTGTTTTCACTTAAAATTTAGTGTATTTTTATTATTCATCAAAAAATAAATGTTATTAGAATAATATCTTAAATTCATCAAAATTATATATTTATTTCCATATTTAAAAGAACAAGATTATGTTTTGATAAAAGATTATTAATGTTCCAAAATATTAATTTAAAATGAGTTCACCATTCAATGTCATGAGATTACACTTTTTTAAAAAAATATAGGGTTTTTAACAAAAAATATGTTTTATTCACAACCTAAGATTAAAATATCTATAGTATTTGTATAAAAATTATTTTATTATGTATATTAAATATATATCTAATTAAATTCAATAACAATAGTAATTCACTCAAAAATACAAATATATAATTTATATCATTCATAAATAATTGATATCCAATGAATTCACATTTCCTTTTCATAAGTTATTAATACTTATTCTTTCCAAACTAACAGCTAGGATATATTAGTAATTTTAATCTAAGGGCATCTCTTGGTTATTTTAAACTCATGATTTCATGGAATTCAATCTATTGAATAATTTAAATTATTTAAAGAAAATATTTCATAAAAACATCTTGGGTTTACATTCTACCCCACTTAAACTAAATTTCTACCTTGAAATTCATTTATTGGATAAAACAAATATGAGGATACCACTGACTCATCATATCCTCAAGTTCCCATGTATCCTTTTTAATTTTCTGGATTCTCTATAAAACATTAACTGATCGAGTGATCTTGATTCATAGAACATTTCCGCTATGATCCAGATTCTTTATCGGTTATTCTTCAAAAGAAATATCATGCTACAATGTTATTACTTCTATGATTAGTAAATGTGAAAAATCTGGTATATATATTTTAGGGGGAGATATATAGAACACATCATGAACTTGAAAGAGAATCAGTGGAAGATCCAATCAATAAGCTACCTTCATAACATGATCAAAAAATTTAAGAAGGAGTAATATATCAAAGGATCTGCTATTCCTTCTTTCCGAATCTCATTACTCTTTTCCAGGGAGATATTTGTCGCAACACTATATCACCCAATTCAAACTCTGTATATTTTCTTCAGTTGTCAGTAATAACTTTAATGTCATCTCTAAGCTGCTCTAATGTGTTGATGAATAGTTTTTACTTCTTCAGCCATTTCATCAATAAGATCAGGTACTAATTGATATCCTTCCCCTAGATCATCCCATCAAGTTACACATCCTCACTTAATTCCATAGAGGGATTTATAAGAATCCATATGAATATTGTCATCAAAGCTATTATTGTATGAAAACTCCACCAAAGGTAGATGTTGATTCTAACCACCATTTAAATCCATATAGAAATATCCCAACACGTATCCTATAATTTTAATTTTCCTCTAAAAGAGACCATATATCAAAGGATGATAAATAGTATAGAATCATAAATTTGTATCAATATCCTGATGAATACTTTGGCATCATATCTATGGAATCCTGAAATCCCATTCAGATAAAGTGGAATGTGGTACTCCATTAAATCTTACCTCTTCCTTTACATATAACCTGGAAAAGTGATCAACAAAGAAATCATCTGTAATAGCAATGAAATGTTATTAATTTATAAGTAGATCAATTATAACCCAGATAACATTATTTCCATTTTAATTTTTCAAGGTTAATATAGAATGAATAAATATGAGACTCCTCCAATTTATCCTTTATTTATTCTAGTATAGGTGGACCAAAAACTAGATTCATGGACCTTATTATTTCATCACCATTAAGGTTGAATTTAGGAAAATTTCTCACCTTTTTTATAGCTTTACATCATTTTTTTGTGTCTCCTTAACCTTAACTAGTTTAGATGGTTGAAAATCTATTTGAGAAAGATATGATTTCTCTACTTCCAATAAAATATCATGATCCATCTGTAACGCCCCGACCCCAGTTACCCAGAGTCAGTACATTATTACATTACATTGGCATGATCACAAGAAAGATCAGGTCTCGAAAGACCGATTAGTTTAGTAGCATTGGAATAACTAGATACATTAATAAGGTCTACATTACATCATAAAATTAAAACTACAACAACATCTTTTCTTCATAGTCCACACTCATGTCCCCACATACAATCCCTGCAGGTCATTCATAAATTACTTCTTCACATCCTGGGAAAAATAAATCATTGAAAGGGGTGAGCTCAAATGCCCAGTAAGGATAACAATATTGCGGAAACTTTCATAAATAAGGATAAACATTTAAGACATTGTATAACTAAAACAAAAGCCTTTTAAACTCGAAATTCAACATAGTATGGAAAAAATGAAATAATTCCATTTACTTATTCACATGGATATTCTACTAATCAAATAATCACATGAAATATCAATAAGCACTTTCATAATGATGGAAGCATAATTCCAGACTATCATAACCACATAGCCAAGGCCTCGTGCCAAGACTACAAATAAGATTTTGCCAAGGCCTTGTTCCAAGACACTAGTTTGTCTCATGAGACCTACCGATGCATCAAGGAGCTATAGCGGGCTCCACCCGTCACTTATTAAGTCCAATTCATTCCTCATATGAGCAGGTTTAAACATAAGATAAACATTCGTATTAAAACTAGCATACGAAATGTCAATACTTTAACCACAAACCATGAATGGTATAAAAATAGCACATCCACAGTCATACATAACTCATTCGATACAATATAGAAGATTGTATTGTATCACATTAACCTAAATCAAGAATAATGATTGATATTGACATAGATGAAAATAATCATCAAAAATATTTGAGAGAAATATCCCCCTTTTTCTTGAAATCATTTAAAAGTCAAACTATTTGTCAAGAAGCCATTTAAAATAGATTTTTGAATCAAATTTTCCCATACCACATTGAAACATTTAAAAGGAGTTTTAATTTTTAAACTTTAATGTCCATATAAATAAATCCTTAAAACAATTTTTTAAACATGGACATTAATGATCAATATTTAGAAGAATAAGCCTTTAAAACATTTAAAAATTTTATTTTAGTTAGAGTTTCTAACCAAAATAGAGACACTTGAATACAAATAATTGAGGTAATCAAAACATTGTAATATCATGAGAATAATGTAATTCATGATATACTATGTCAAAGTACATTATATACACCACAGAAAAGTGATTTGGTGTATAACAACATAGAAGTCTCAATGGAATGTAAATTGATATGAAATCTCTCATAAAGGCCATATCCTTAGATTAAGGATAAATCAACGACATAGATATGTGTGACAAATATAAATACACTAAATATGATTGGATATTTTGTGTAAAACAATCAAAGGAAATTCACACATAATCTTGTAAAAACAACACCAATGAATTGGATGTCTAAATCAACAAATGGAGAATGAGTTAAAATTACTCTTATCAAATTCATATCGATGACTTGAGAAATTATAAATGGAGTGATTATGTGTATCAACAGTATATCCACATGAAGGTGAATGGAAATTATGACATAATCAAATTAATAGTGATTCCACACCTAATCTTGGAGTAATATAATCAATGAAATATGCGTAAATCCAAATGAGTGGAAATTGAAATTTCAAATTCCCTTATCGATTTGGTAACTTATGAAACATGCACCCAAGAAAGAAGGATAATAAAATGATCATGTAAATATCCATAAATTAAATTATATTACACAATCAATACAATCATGGGCAATATACACACCACATGCAATCAATAAGTGGTAAATAATGGAAATCTCATGGAATTTAAAGTGAGATAAGAAACCCCTTACATTGTAATTTTTTCCTTGGTAGACGGTAGGTTAAACTCTTGTATAATGGTGAAATAATTTTTATTTAATTATACAAGAATCATTTACATTAATATGATAACATATATGATCTTTTAACATTGGTTTGTTAATAATATCTTAGTATTATCGTCATTTCGGGTGTTAACTTACTCATTTTCCTTTACATTATTTGTTACGTAAGCCATGTTTGTTATGAATAGGTTGTATATTATTCATATCCAGAATTATATCAACTCCTTAAACATTATTTTTAATCATCAAATGAGAATTATAGTTGAATGGATACGATGGAGAATGAATCTTATCACGTTCGTGGAGATGGTAGTCCATTCGTACACACGAGCGACAATATCATTCTTTTGATATTAAAATAATATATAATTGGATGGTATATCATATATACAGAATAATTATCATGGTACATTTATTATTTACATTAATTACGAATCATTTTTATACTCATCAAAATAATAACTTATTGAATAACAATTACACTACGACGTGGAGACGGTAAGCCGTACGTACGCACGTATGGTGACATGTTATTCAAAGGATGGATAGAATAATGAATATGATTGTACCATATTTATAATAACATCACAGTATATATAATATACTGGAGTTATTGTTTTAGAATGGTAATAATAATGAAGGAATAAGTGGAAGAAGAAATGAATTTGAAAAAGGGTGGTGAAAACATTACCTCTTCTTCGGGTTCTCCCTTTTGATTTGATCAAAAGGGCTCTTAGGTTGGCTTTCTGACTAAAGGAAGGCCTCTAGGATGAAGTGAGGGATGTTGAGAGAGTATTTCGGAAGAGTTTGGACGAGCCAAAAGGCTTTTATGGTGTGATGTAATGGGAAGGAGGAGTGCACTTTTATAAGAGGGGTGAGGGACACCTTTGGAAAAGATAGAAATATTATTTTATAATAAATTCATATTCGGATTCTAATGGCTCAAAAGTGGATTATTTAATGTTTAAGGTGGGGATAGGTCGAAAACTACTCAACCAATAGAATTTAGACTGGTTTGGGTCATTATATTAACCTTATCTTTAAGTTTTAACTCTTAGTTAATTAGTTTCACTTTTACAATGTCTCTTTGTATTTTTATATTATAAGGTTAATAAACTTACTATATAAATCAAAGCGACCCCCAAGTGGTACATTAATGATACACCTATCATTATATAAGTCTCTTGGCCTAAACTTATATTTTTAGGAATTTAATATCAATTAATAATATAATATTTGTTTTAAAAACTCTTTTTTGTCAATTTTTCCACTATTCAATAATTGATTTTTGTGAAACTCATATCAGAATGATTACTTTGAACAAAGTCAATCCTAATATGTCATATTAACCTAGAAAATTAGTGTAATTCAATAAAAGTATCCAATTATATTTATTTGGATATTTATAATATCAATTATTTAAAATTTTCACTATTATGGAAATTACTCCATCATCATTGTGTCATAAATAAATTAAATTATTTAATGTCTGAAAATTTTAAAAAAAATATCATTATGTAGGAAATCTGTTTAGCTTTCTAATGAATATTTATAATCGAATTTATCTTTTGTATTACTCTATATTAAAAATGTTTTAGTAAATACTCTTTGATTTTAACTCTTTTAACTCTTCTTTTAATTAAATAATAATAAATGTCCTAATCTATTCCAAGTGGTCCTAAATGACAATATTTTATTCCAAAGGTTGTTTCTGGTCGAGATAAACTTGTCCAATGGAATTAGGACATGTGTTAGGGTAATATTAATATCATTTTTATCCTTAATTACCATATTTACTTTTAACCGTTGTAAATAAAAGTAAAAAGTTACTATTCACCAAAAATTATTTTCATCTAATTGAACCACATTTTACTCCTTGATATTATCTGTGTCTCTCAGATTTTCGAAATTCCAATCACAGAAGCGGTAAAATTAAGTTTTATGAAAAATTCAGTTTTTTAACTACCACTTAGTAGTTTCACTATTCATCAAAAATTGAAGTTTTTCAGAACAATGCCCAAATTTCACCCTAGGCTATAATTGATATTCCGAATTCAAAAATTATGTCTATTTTACAAAATTCCAAACATAAAAGTTGCATTAATTAATTTTATAATTAATTCCCTCTGTCACCGCAAATAGCGTGTTTTTAAGAAATAATATATATCATAAGATTGACAATTGTTTATGTCCAATTTCAAAGTGAAATTAATTATAATGAACACCATTTGATAAAAAGGTAAAAATATATTATAATTATACTTTAAAACCACTAAAATTCATAATTTATCACAATTAATTATTTTTATTAAAAGAGTAGTTTGTAATTAAAATTTAGTAATTTTCACTATTCATTAAAATTTTAAAGTTATCCGAAAAGTACCAAAATTTCACCTTAGGCTAAATTCGATACTCCAAATCCAAAAATTAAGTCCATTTTGAGAAGTAAAATTTCTAAAATTTTAAAAATTAGTTATTACTATTCATAACGGTTAGTTTGATTAGTTGTGGTGTGTTAGAATCTCGATGATGCGTACAATGCATGTCATTGCATTATTCAAAGGGAAACGTACCGTGGGAGCTTGGGGTGTTACATTCTCCCCTCATTCAATAAATTGCGTCCTCACAATTTTTTTTTAAAATTGGGCTTGAGAATACAATGGAATGTCCCACATCAGAAAAAGAGTCAATAAAACTATCACTTCAAAAGAAAGGAAGATTGGTATAAAGGTCACCCAAGATAACCCATACTAGGATTCCATGTCGCAAAACATGGATATAGACGATAAAATAAGTGTTTAGTTCTAATAGAGAGGGATAGAAAACATGATCAGGAAAAGTTAACAATAAGAAAATCATAAACTTGTGTTGGGACAAATGGTCCTTAGTCTCCCAGTAGGAAAAGTAAACAGACAACATTTATTGTTTTAAATTACATTACATAATTTCGAGGAATTAATTTATGATATAGACTAAGAACATAAATAGATATACTTACTTTTTAAGTAGAGATTCATTCTTTAATAACTTTTTACCACTACCTCATTTTTTCGAACAATGAGTATTCAAGAAGACTTTGTCACAATGGAAGAGCTAGAATAAACTTCTATAGAAATACATGATCCACGTAGGTTCAAATACATATTTAACTTGTCTTTAAAGATTAATCAAAACGAAAATGGTTAGTATAATAACTGATGATCCCCCAAATGGATATTCCATTAGAGAAAAAAAACTAATCTTAATATCTAAAATTAAACCATCAATACCCCAAAGTTAAATAAATACCATTCAATAATCAATTGTCCTTAAAATCCTTCAATATAATCCAAACTAATATTGAAACTCAAAACTTATAAAAATGTAGTCTTCCATGATAAATTGTATCTCCAAATGACATTAATTACTCATAATGTCGCATACTTAAAAGTAAGTAACCTAATCATTTCCATAAACAACCCAAATCACTATAAATCCACAATAAAAACATAGATAAAAATCCACCATTTCTCCTCAAATGAAATCCCATACTATTCTACTTTCCTTGGGCATATAGTGTTCACAAAAAATCAAACAACTTCCAAAATTACATTTATCACTTAATAACCAAATCATTTTCCTACACTAAGGGTATTCATTTGATAAGACATAAGATCCCAAATCAAATTATTATTATTGAATAAAATCATTTAACTAAAAATAATAGTCACACTAACTAGGGACTTCACGTAGTCCAGTGGTAGGAGATAAATCCCAATCGCACTTTGGTTGTGGGTTCGATTCCCACAGCTTTGTCCAACGCGACGGGTTGTCAGACGGTCTGCGTGTTGCCCCTTTTCAAAAACTATATTTTATAACATTATCAAAATGAGATAAATTCCTCAAAATAACCATACCATAATATAACACCAAATGTTATGTCATACCTTGAATTTTCATCCCAAATTATAATAACATATAATTGCCTCAATCCCAATGATCATATAAAACCAAATGGTTATTCTAAACTATATCCACAAGAGAAAAGATAATTATTCCTCAAATATCATTCTCACATGGAAAACTGCAGGCTTACAACTACAAGAGAAAATTATTCCAAAGTAAACCCATCAACATGGAGCACTAACACTTTTTAGACATTTCTCCATCCATTTATTTACATATAGAATCTTCTTTGACCATGAAAAGATCTTATAAAATAGGGCATTTACTCGGGTAATGGTCAGGTCCCCTACATTTACGGTAAATGACTATAAATGGATTATTGGGACCATTTTTATCATTCTCCATAGTACTCTTCATTTTTCTTTGGCAATTATTCACTTTATGTCCTTCATTCCCGCATGTAAAGCATTTCCTTGTCCCATTGAGACACTTTCCTAGGTGTCTCCTTCCACATTTCCTGCATGATAGAAATTGAGGATTCCATTTTCCATGGTCTCCACTAATGGAGCTCTTATCATTAATCACCTTTCTTTTCTTTGATGAGTCTAAGAATTGGTTAATATATATATTGTTGATCATATTTTTGGAAAATTGATTTGGAATAAACATGATATCTTTTACGCCTATCAACATTCCATTTTGTTGCTCATTTCCACCACCGTTCCCACCTTGTACATCATTTTTAATGTCACTATGACTTCCTTGGAATCCAGGCATTGACTAAAACCAGAAAACATTGTGTGAGTAACAATATTCATAAAATCATTTAGAGATTAACATGTCACCATATTCTCAATTTGAAACACATTAGTATTAACCGAGGTCATTTACCCTCATCATATATATATAATACCTCAAATTGGTTTGTAAAGAAAATGTAAATTATCCTAAGCATATCCCCCGGGAGTGTCGCAACCAAGAGTGCAGCAAGGCCCGTTGTTGTGCACCAGTTCCCGTTCGAGTCTAGCTCAAAGCGGTGTTTTCTGGTTTTACCCCTAGGTACATCTGTGCAAGAGCCGCCTCTACCAGCTCGTATCCAGACAAGGATGTATTGCTCGGAAAACTCACAAAATATCTACAATAGAAAAATTCTAGGAAGTTATTCTATAATAATCCTAAATGTTCATCTTAGCTCTACGTGCTATAATTAGAGTTTATCTAAATCTAGCTTCCAAGGTTTGTACTAAACTTCCTCTGATACCAACTGTAACGCCCCGACCCCAGTTACCCAGAGTCAGTGCATTATTATATAACATTGGCATGATTACAAGAAAGATCACGTCTCGAAAGACCGATTAGTTTAGTAGCCTTGGAATAACTAGATACATTAATAAGGTTTACATTACATCATAAAATGAAAACTACAAAAACATCTTTTCTTCATAGTCCACACTCATGTCCCCACATACTATCCCTACAGGTCATTCATAAATTACTTCTTCACATCCTAGGAAAAATAAATCATTGAAGGGGGTGAGTTCAAATGCCTAGTAAGGATAACAATATAGAGGAAAATTTCATAAATAAGAATAAACATTTATGGCAATGTATAACTAAAACAAAAGCCTTTTAAACTTGTAATTCAACATAGTATGGAAAAAATGAAGTAATTCCATTTACTTATTCACATGGATATTCTACTAATCTAATAATCACATGCAATATCAATAACAACTTTCATAATGATGGAATGCATAATGCCAGACTATCATAACCACATAGCCAAGGCCTCATGCCAAGACTACAAATAAGATTTTGCCAAAGCCTTGTGCTAAGACACTAGTTTGTCTCATGAGACCTACCGATGAATCGAGGAGCTATAGCGGGCTCCACCCATCACTTATTAAGTCCAATGCATTCCTCATATGAACAGGTTTAAACATAACATAAACATTCGTATTAAAACTAGCATACGAAATGTCAATACTCGAACCACAAACCATGAATGGTATAAAAATATCACATCCACAGTCAAACATAACTCATTTGATACAATATGGAAGATTGTATTGTATCACATTAACCTCAATAATGAATAATGAATGATATTGACATAGATGAAAATAATCATCAAAACTATTTGAGAGAAATATCCCCCCTTTTTTTGAAATCATTTAAAAGTCACACTATTTTTCAAGATGCCATTTAAAAATAGATTTTTGAATCAAAGTGTCCCATACCACTTTGAATCTTTTAAAAGGAGTTTTAATTTTAAATCTTTAATGTCCATATAAATAAATCCTTAAAACAATTTTTAAAACATGGACATTAATGATAAAGATTTAGAAGAATAAGTCTTTAAAACATTTAAATATAGTATTTTAGTTAGAGTTTCTAACCAAAAGAGTGACACTTGAATACAAATAATTGAGGTAATCAAAACATTGTAATATCATGAGAATAAAGGAATTCATGATATATTATTTCAAAGTACATTATATACACCACATAAAAGTGATTTGGTGTATAACAACAAAGAAGTATGAATGGAATGTAAATTGAGATGAAATCTCTCATAAAGGCTGTATCCTTATATTAAGGATAAATCAAAGACATAGTTATGTGTGACAAATATAAATACACTAAATATTATTGGATATTTAGTGTAAAACAATCCAATGACATTCACACATAATCTTGTAAAAACAACACCAATGAATTGGATGTTTAACTCAACAAATGGAGATTGAGTTAAAATTACTCTTATGAAATTCATATCGATGACTTGAGAAATTATAAATGGAGTGATTATGTGTATCAATAGTATATCCACAGGAAGGGGAGTGGAAATTATGACATAATCAAATTAATAGTGATTCCACACATAATCTTGGAGTAATATAATCAATGAAATATGTGTAAAGCCAAATGAGTGGAAATTGAAATTTCAAATTCCCTTATCGATTTGGTAACTTATTCTACATGCACCCATGAAAGAAGGATAATACAATGATGATTTAAATATCCATAAATTAAAGTATATTAAAAAATCAATACAATCATGGGCAGTATACACACCACATGCAATAAATAACTGGTGAATAATGGAAATCTCACGGAATTTAAAGTGAGATAAGAAACCCCTTACTTTTTACTTTTTTACTTGGTAGACGGTAGGTTAACCTATTGTATAATGGTGAAATAATTGTTATTGAATTATACAAGAATAATTTACATTAATATGATATTATATATGATCTTTTAACATTGATTTGTTAATAATATCTTAGTATTATCGTCATTTCGGGTGTTAACTTACTCGTTTTCCTTTACATAATTTGTTACGTAAGCCGTGTTTGTTATGAATAGGTTGTATATTATTCATATCCATAATTATATCAAGTCCTTAAGAATTATTTTTAATCATCAAATTAGAAATATACTTGAATGGATACTATGGAGAATGAATCTTATCACGTTCGTGGAGACAGTAGTCCGTACGAACACAGGAGCGACAATATCATTCTTTTGATATTAAAATAATATATAATTGGATGGTATATCATATATACAGATTCATTATCATGTTATATTTATTATTTACATGAATTACACATCATTATTATACCCGTCAAAATAATAATTTATTGAATAACAATTACACCACGACGTGGAAACGGTAAGCCGTACGTATGCACGTATGGTGACATGTTATTCAAAGGATGGATAGAATACTTAATATTATTGTACCATATTTAAAATAACATCAAATTATATATAAGATACTGGAGTTATTATTTTAGAATGGTAATAATAAATAAGGAAGAAGTGTAAGAAGAAATGAATTTGAAAAAAGGTGGTGAAAACATTGCCTCTTCTTCGGGTTCTTCCTTTTGATTTGATCAAAAGGGCTCTTAGGTTGGCTTTCTGACTAAAGGAAGGCCTCTAGGATGAAGTGAGGGATGTTGATAGAGTATTTGGGCAGTGTTTGGCCGAGCCAAAAGGCTTTTATGGTGTGAAGTAATGAGATGGAGGAGTGCCCTTTTATAAGAGGGGTGAGGGGCACCTTTGGAAAAGCTAGAAATATTATTTTATAATAAATTAATATTCGGTTTTTAATGGCTCAAAAGTTGATTATTTAGAGGTTAAGGTGGGTATATGTCGAAAACCACTCATCCAATATAATTTAGACTGTTTTGGGTCATTATATTAACCTTATCTTTAAGTATTAACTCTTAGTTAATTAGTTTCACTTTTACAATGTCTCTTTGTATTTTTATATTATGTGGTAAATAAACATACTATATAAATCCATGAGATCCCAAAGTGGTCCATTAATGATACACCTATCATTATATAAGTCTCTTGGCCAAACCATAGATTTTTAAAAATTTAATATCAATTAATAATATAATATTTCTTTTAAAACACTTTTATGTCAATTTTGACACTATTCAATAATTGATTTTTGTGAAACTCATATCAGAAGGATTACTCTGAACAAATTCAATAATAATATGTCATATTAACTAAGAAAATTATTTAAATTCAATAAAAGTCTCCAATTATATTTATTTGGATATTTATAATATCAATTATATAAATTTCTCACTATTATGGTAATTACTTCATCATCATTGTGTCATAAATAAATTAAATTATTTAATTTCTAAAAATTATAAATAAAATATAATTATGTACGAAATCTTTTTATCTTTCTAATGAATATTTATAATCGAATTTTCTTATGTATAACCCTATATTAAACATGTTTTAGTAAATACACTTTGATTTTAACTCTTTTAACTCTTCTTTGAATTAAATAATAATAAATCTCCTAATCTAATCCAAGTGGACCTAAATGATAATATTTTATTCCTAAGGTTGTTTTTATCGATATACACTTGTCCAATATAATTAGGACACGTGTTAGGGTAATATTAATATCATTTTTACCCATAATTACCCTATTTACTTTTAACCATGTTAAATAAAAGTAAAAAGTTACTATTCACCAAAAATTATTTTCATCTCATTGAACCACATTTTACACCTTGATATTAACCGTGTCTCTCGGATTTTCGAAATTGCAATCACAGAAGCGGTAAAATTATGTTTTATGAAAAATTCAGTTTTTTAACTACCACTTAGTAGCTTCACTATTCATCAAAACTTGATGTTTTTCAGAACAATGCCAAAATTTCACCCTAGGATATAATTGATATTCCAAATTCAAAAATGATGTCTATTTTTCAAAATTACAAGCATAAAAGTTGCATTAATTAATTTTATAATTAATTCCCATTGTCACAAAAAATAGCGTGTTTTTATGAAACAATATATATCAAAAGATTGACAATTGTTTATGTCCAATTTCAAAATGAAATTAATTATAATGAACCCCATTGGATAAAAAGGTAAAAATATATTATAATTATACTTTAAAACCACTCAAATTCATAATTTATCACTATTAGTTATTTTTATTAAAAATGTTTTTTAAAATTAAAATTTCGTAATTTTCACTATTAATAAAAATATTAACGTTATCCGAAAAGTACCAAAATTTCATCTTAGGCTAAATTCGATACTCCAAATCCAAAAATGAAGTCCATTTTGAGGGATAAAATTTCTAAAATTTCAAAAAGTAGGTATTACTATTCATAACGGCTAGTTTGATTGGTTGTGGTGTGTTAGAATCTCGAAGTTGCGTACAATGCACGTCATTACATTATCCAAAGGGAAACGTACCATGGAAGCTTGGGGTGTTACACCATCCTTTCCAAATAAAAAAATATTGGATCTCTTCTGATCCACATCATGGATAGGCTATCATGGTCTTACTGACTCAAAGTATGGGCCACCATGTTCTCATTCCCAGGGTGGTAATCTATTGAGTAGTCAAAATCATTAATCAAAATCAAACATCTTTGTGGGGGCATATTCTTCTCTTTTGGTGTGAAAAAATATACATTATAATTTTATGATCAGTATAACCCTCACACCTTTCACCATAATGGTAATGCATAAATATCTTTATTAAAAATATTACCAAAGCTAACTTGACATATTGATTTGGGTAATTTTTGTCATGTATTCCGAACTGTTGCAAGTCATAATATATCAACATATAATTTTTCATTAGAACACATCCTAGCCCCTTCTTTGATGCATCACTATAGATCAAAATCTTTTTCCACTACATGGAAGTGTGAGAACATGTGCACCGGCTAACCTTATGTTTAGTTCTTTGAAATTCTATTTATATTCATAAATCAATATGAACATAAATCATTTCGAAGTGAATATCTTTATTTTATTAGATAATCATTAAAAGTATTTCACAAAACACATATAATATCTATACAAACCATGAAAACGTTAGATCTCAGTTACCATTTTCGGTGTTGTCCAACATTAAATAACATCTGTTTTTGATGGATCCACATATATACATTTTCTTGAGATCATGTGACCCAAAAACGAAACATTCTGAAGAAAAAATTTATATTTGTTAAAATTTTCAAAATTATTCTATTTTCTCAGGGTATTTAGTACAATTATAAAGTGTTCATCATGTTCTTCCATTCTCAACAAGTAGAGAGGAATATCATCTATAATGACTACAATGTAGTGATCATAATTGTCTATAAAGACTCTATTCATTAGATTCCTGAATATAGAATAGGTAGTAGTAAGACCAAAATGCATCACTAAAAATTCATAGTGTCCATTCCATGTACAGAATGTCTTATTGGTTGTATAATCCTTCTTGACCCTTAATTGTGGATATCCTGAATAAATATCAATATTGTAAAAGTATTGAACTCCTCGTAGTTGATCAAATAAGTAATCAATGTGGGGAAGAGGATATTCTTTTCTTTATAGTGATCTTGTTATGTTCTCTATAATCAATATAGAGTCTCATTGATCCAAGTTTCTCCATAAAAAACAAAACAAGTGCTCCTAAAGGTGACTCTCGTGGGTATATGAATCCCTTATCAAGATTCCCTTTGTGTTACTTATTTAATTCCTAAAAATCAATTGGAGCCATTATATAAGGTGACATCAAAATAGGCATAACACCCAGTATGAGTTCTATTGAATGCTCAACAATATGATTTAGTGGAAGACCTAGAAATTACTGTAGAAATACATCATCTAATTCTGGTACAATGGTTATATTATTAATAATGAGTTTCTACCTTCACCGTTGGAGATAAATAACCTTAATTTATAGGAATCAAAACACATAAGACGGTAGATATTTATATTGGAAGGTTATATTAATCATTTCTTCGATATATGATCATATAATGATCTAGAATAATAAATGTGACATCCATTCCTTGGAAAATAATATGATATCAAAATAGATAAATCCTATCCCTACCATGAATCTCATCAAATTCCAACATATGAAGTATCAAATGATTTTTAGGAATATATTACCAAAACAATTAAATTGGAGAGGAAGTATAAACTTTTGATGTGATGGTTATCCCATTAGGAGTCTTCACTGCGTTATCATCATCAAATTGTTGAGGTAATGCAGTGATACCCTTAGAAAATTATTCATAAATAAAAGATTTGGTGGATCCATAATCAGATAAATAATTTTCTAATTTATAGTGGATGGTATGTGTACCTGAACAACTTCATTATTATACTCCCTGTCACTGTAGTGATTTCATGTGACATTTATTTATCATTGGACTTATGTGTTTGTTAATGTTGATCATCATCAACAAACCTTGTATTAGGGAATTTTTTTTTATAATTCCCAATTTTGTTGTACATGTAGCATTGAAGTGTAGTAGGTACATTCTGTGTAGCTTTTTCCTTATTCTGATCATTAGAAATCTTTTTCCCATCACATAGGCATTCAACTACATAATGAGCTTCCTTACCCCAAGTACAATATTTACTATTCCTTATAAGAAAATTCCCTCAATGTTTAATTTCACACTTTGAAATTAATTGAAAACTCATCTTCTTTTCAGTGTGGTCTTTAGATTTTCCGTTAAATTCCATTTTCCCTTCTTATCAAATATGTAGGACTAATAGGATACTCCAACATCTATCTCATCCTTGATATCAAATCAATCAATTTCCTCATAGTTATTATATTTCCATATGGATAATTCCTTTTAAATACTTCGTTTTATGCCACTAATGAATCAATCAATTTTACACTCAAATTTAATAATAAATCTAGAAACATTCCATACAAGAATTATAAAATTTTATTCATTGGTACCAAAAAATTCAGAATACTCGTTATTATGTTCGTGTAAATATTTATCTATCTTTTTTAGTATAATACTAGGAAAGTACTTATTGAAAAATACGTTCTTGAAGTCATCAAATTCTATGGACTCAATTACAATTTTTTCCTCATATTCCTAAAAATATTTGACCATTGATCAGATTCACCTTCAAAATGATAGAATAAAAAGATAACTATATCATGTTCAGAATATTGTAGAACTGAAAATATCCTTTCAGTGGAACTAATCCATTTTCCATCCGCAAATTGATGAGAATACCCACATAAATAATGTGGATACTCCCTCATGATGCACTTAACAGAATTTATCTTCCATTTTTACTTTTTTGGATGTCCTGTATGATTCATATCTTGAGAAAGTTTTGTGTCAATAGCTATAAAATATTTCATTCAATCTCCCATAATAGTAGGATACTCAGGAGAACAATCATTGTGTTTCCCATCGCATTCAGCATTATTGTGATACCTTTAGGTTCCAACCATTGACTAAAACCAAGAGGCATAGTGTAAGAAACACTAATCTTAATTTAAATTCCACATAAATAAATAATTTTTTACACTTGGTTTTTGTACTAGGTTATTCATGGAACCCTTTAAAAACACTATGATGGTATACTATACATAGACATATCCTTAGTGTTCTTACTAAGGCTTTCTAAACCTTGTTTCCAAAGGATAATTGTACCATTCTTTAATACCAACTATTATAACTCATACTTTACATTCATTGATATTACTTGAATATTTATATATATTCATTACAACATATAATCAATCCATTATAGTACTGAAACTAGGAAATATAAACAATTGGTTCTTAAAACATCAAAATTGTATCCTACTATTTTATTCATAACTAGACTCCTTTTTGACATATCATACTTTATACACCTCTTCATGACCTGGGGAAAAGATACATATAAAAAAAGGTGATCTCAAATTCCTAGTACCAGTATATAAGGTAAATATAAATTTTATTATAATCATAAGACATAAGAACATAACATTTTATAGTCTTATCCTACATATAAATGATCGTGATATCGTGTCATGGGATAAAAGTTAATAAGGGTAAGTAGACATAATCCCAAAAGTTGTAACATAAGACAAGGAATTTTGTGGAATAAAAATAAAAATAGAAGATAATTTATTATTATTCAAGTCCCATTTCCAAAACCTCCATAGCAAACAATGTCAATTACTGAACCAGGTTTACAGAAAATTCCAGCCCTATATTACTGAACTCTATTTACATGTCATTCCAGTCATTTCTATCTCATGTGTAAGAAATATTTACCCAATGCATTGGAAGGAGATATAGGTCTCACCCACCTCATAATGAAATCATTCTTACATTTAATGAATAAACATAAACTATTCAACATATCATAACCCAAGGGACCAAAAATGGGTTTGTTAAACCTCATTCAATAAGAATCCATTTAAAATAAAAGGATATCATAAAAATAATTCTATCCTAAACACAATAAAATAAAATTAATAATTGGGATAGAAAAATTACCCCATGTATTATTAGATGGGATAAAAATTTATAAAATAAATGAAATTAATTCTTGAGGAATGTATTATTTTTCCTAAAAAAATTTCATTTTCTCAAAAATCCATTCAGTTTTGATAGAAAATAATTTAATCAAAAATTAACATCAAATTGTGTGAAGGAAGATTCATGGAAATAAGGTGTTATAAAATGGTAAGAATCTATTAATTAATTATAATTTTTAAAACATTATCCTCATAATTTTCCCAAAAAACATAAAATGTACCTCAAAATGAATAGTGACAAAAGATTCCATTCATACAGTTTAAGAATAATTCACCATCGGCTAAAATTAACACTAAAAAATTGAAGATGAATATAAATATTATTACATCCATGGGAAACATGGATGTGGATGATAAATATACTTGATTAAATACATACATATAAACAATCTCAGATAAAAATTAGACAGCAAAATTATCACATACCTTGTACTTTCCGTGAATCGAGGGTGTGGTAACCTCTTATTTTTTGAGTATTAACTTTTAATTTACACACGAGGTCTTCATAGAGTGGATTTAAACTCAAATTATGGAATCTAAGGTGTATTGAGAGAATTTGGGTGTGGAAATGGGTTGGGGTTAGCTGAGAAAAAGAGTTTTAGAGATGTGCTAAAAAGATAAGGAGAGTTTCCCTTTTATAAGAGAGGGGAGGGTCTCCATTTTAAATACCAAAACTATTAAATTAATATAAATTAATTTTAAATTTAAATGCCTCTAAAGTGTATTATTTAAAAAATATCATAAGGATGGGTCTGAATCCTCTCAAAAAATAAAATTTATACACATTTTATTTATTATAAACATTATCAATTTGATTTATCCTTATATAATAAATTTAATTAAAATTCTTGTAACAATATTCTAAATAATAAATGGATATTAATATTTACTTATGTGTGGAAAATGGTCCATAATTTTATAATTTATGACATTTTAGACCTTATAATTTTTACTTTTATATTTTATAATATTTAATTTATTTATAAATAATTTAATAATATGTTATTTTTATAAAATTTCAATAATGTCAATTTTGAATGTACTAATTTATTTGACTTTGAATAAAATTCACCTAGAAGATAACTTCGATAAAAAAATATTTAATGTACTAATAACATGACATAGTCAACTAAAATATTCATGTATCACCTTAGATAATTCAAAGTATATCTCTTAATACTTTTAAAACCATTTATTTTATATTTCTATTATTAAAATAATTTATGAATCACTATTGTGTCATTATTAATGGTAATTTTTTAATCACTCAATATTATACATAAATTTACATGATTTATTTATGTATTTTACCTTTCCATAGATGACATATAATCTATATTTAATAATTTTTACCCATATATTAAAATTAATATACTTTTATCAAATGAGATTGTGAAATTTTGTCACATTTTTTAATTTTTATTATATTCATATCACATTCATGTAAAAGTGTCATTAAATGATTCTATTTAGAAATGTATATGATAAGGGTCTAATTTCATCATACAGGAGTATTTTTACAGGTGTTAAAGTAATTTTATAATATAATTTTTATCTTTAATTACCTGATTTACCTTCAACCATAGTAATAACAATAATTAAAAAAGATACTATTAATAATACCAAAAAATAAAAGTAGATTATTAATATAATTTTGACCTAATGATTAAAAAAATGGAGTACATTTTTTATAAATTCAAAACACATATTTTTCATTAATTAATTTAAAATCAATCGTGTTTTCGGAATGAGAGAATGAGTTTTTTAAAAGTTAAAACATTGGAAATGATTGAAATATTTTACATATGAATTCAATGTAAAATTAATTCTAATGACATAAATTATATTAAATGATAAAAATATATTGTATTTATACATTAAAACCATTCAAATTATAATTTAGAAATTTAAATCATTTCAATGAAAAAAGTTTTCTTCACGTAAAACTAAGTGTATTTTTACTATTCATCAAAAGATGAATGTTATCATAAAAGTAACATAAATTGTTCCGAAGTAAATTTTTATATCCCTATTAAAAATAATATGTGTATTTTATAATATTGAAATTATTAATGTGTCAAAATATTAATTTAAAAGGATTTCTCCATTTAAAGGTGTAACATTGCCCTTTTGAAAAAAATAGGTTTTTATACAACAAATAGGGTTTATTCACACCCTATGAATAAAATATCGTCTATGTAAAGGTAAATAAATTTATATGATTTAGTTAATTATTTAAAACCATTTATTTTATATTTCTATTATTAAAATAAATTTTGAATCACTATTGTGTAATCATTAATGGTAATTTTTTAATCACTAAATATTATAAATAGATTTATATGATTTAGTTAAGTATTTTACCTTTCCATAGATGACATATAACCTATATATAATAGAAATCATTATTAGCAGAATATAAAATAAAGTTATTTACAAAATATTATCCTCAATATTAAAAATATGTAATCCATTTTTCATGATTCTATTTAGATAAGTTGGCCAAATTAAAATTATAATAATTGTTTTAAATGAAATGGAATTGGTTTTTAAAAAAATAAAAATTTATTCATAAAAATGGACATATACTTTTCTATCATGCCTATGGAATAATAGATGAATGTAAAAAAATAAATATATTATAAATAAATATAATTAATATCATTCACCAATAGTGAATAATTTAATTTGTTAATAGAAAAACACATTTAAAAACAAATATATATATATATATATAAACATAACTTTTATGTTGAAAATACTTTGATTTTAATTTCTTATAAATTGACAACTAATTAATTTAGTTTACTCATATGTAAATAAATAAATTTTTTATAATTTAGTTAGTTATATTCATACCCATCATTTAAATATCTATGTTAAAATGAGAAGTTATAATAGAGTTCATTTAAACAAATTGTTTCATGTAACACATTCTAAGAAAATATTGTTTGAAATGAAATATAGCAGAAAATATTGTGGTGTTTCATTCACTTATGAAAAAATATACATAAATCGTGATATCATCATACACCCACATGGGACCTTTACACAAATAATTAATGACTAGTTTCGATCAAAGGATGATCCACAAATCACAATTCCAAAATCAAAACCTTAATACAATAACACCACATGATTTAAGATATTTAGAACTCACAAACATGGAGATATTCAAGACATAAACATGGACATTGATCGTCAAAAAATCAAAGTTGGAATGGGAAAACCATTCCAATATATAACTAGAAAAGAAATAGTCTAATAATGATTATGAGAGGAAAAAAATAAATAATAAATAAATACAAGTTAGAAAAAATATGTTGAACCCATTACCAATATTCTCGACAATGAAATATATATCTTCTCACTATATTCCAATAGATTTCTAGTTACACCTAGATGATTACATATAGTTCTTGAAGTCTGACTGATCGGTTAATGGTATTCATGTTGGAACCCAAATCTTCCACCCTTCCACTGACTAGCTGGTGTGATTTCTATTAGATATCCCTACGGTTGACCATCACGTAATGTTTAGTGGTTTACATTAGTGACTAGGTGGACCTATTTTTATCTCATAGGAAATATGAATAATTCCAACATCCTAAAAAATCCCAAAATATGGTATAGATATATAAAACTAAAATAAACCCACCCACATAACCCGTTTAAACTATCACACAAGAAGAAAAAAATAATAATCAATGAGTACAAACAAATACAATTAGAAAAATAAAAATAGAAAATGAAATCATAGGATCATTCATTAATGTTATTTTCCTGATGTTACATGGTGACATAAATATTATCCCCTTAATTTTTTGTTATATGTTGGATGTTATGGTTTGGGAAACATTCATATATTTCATTTTGGATTCTACATTAGTCTCATTTTATGGGATATTTTCTATGAGATCATTATTAATCACTATTTCATTTGGATATTCACTTTTATAGATATATATATATATATCTGGGTATATATTAGTAGTTAAAAAACATTTTTATATTATTATTCTGATGAATTAAGCAATGTATTTTAAATTTATATTTTAATCACGTATTTAATTATGGTTTCAAATAAAAATTTTAGTAATTATTGTTATTTATTATCATTTTTTAACTGACACTATGTTTTCATAAAAAAATTAAATCTTTAGTTTCTATTACCCTTTATCCTTAATAACAATCACTTTAGAGGGGCCTTTTTATATGGAACTTTTCTATGGACAACCTCCCACACTCCACTCTGATGTTTCAACTATCAAATCATTATTCTGAATATCATTACCATACTCTACTCCAATTACCTTCCCCATATCCCACAACATTGAAAACTATACCCCTCTATATCCACAAAATCATCCTTCATCATCGACCTCCTCTTCCCCACAATGATAGTGAGTTCATTTTTTCCATGAGATATTTTCAATTTTATTTGATTTATTAATTTATTTGATATTGGATTAAAATATGTATTTTCGATATTTGGTTTTCGAGGAGAAATGTTTTTTATTTTATGGAATTATAAAATATAAATATCTCATTAATATATTTTGTTGTTTTTTATCATTACACTCTGAGGTGTTGGGACCTTCTTCATTCAATTATTTATTTTTATTAGATTCACAAATTTATTTTGACTTACATACATAATAATAAAATTTGTTATTAGGTTCATATAAAATAAAGAGAACTCAGTCTATTTAAATTTATAAGGAAATGATTATAACATATGTAAAATGGTTTGTTTATGTGTTGTCTACCTCTAGTTTTATGGTATAAGTTATTGAAATTTTAATATCCCTTATTTATATATATATATTTTTTTTATATAATTATTTTAAAAATATGTATAGAATTTATTATTATTTTAAATCACATTAATTTTATGTGTTGACTTATGTTTAGTTATTTTAATTAAATAACATTATATTTAAAATGGAAAAATAATTTTTCAACTTCATAGATTTACTTTTTAATTTTAAATTTCTATTCTGATTTATAATATAAAATTGAACTTAAATTTTACTTTCAATTTAAAATTATTATATAACTGTATTATTATAATTCAAAATAGTTTGATTGGATTAAATTTTAAACTAAAATTTATTCTTTTATTCTTAATTACTTATATTACTATAATTTTTTTGAATGTGTTAGAAATCAATTATATATACATAAATATTGGATTAAATTGCATAAAAAGAAAAATTAGTATGATAGGTGTTCAAGGATGTTTTTTATTCTTCAATTGAAATTATATATGTGGATTGAATTTTAAAATTCCCCTATCCAAAATTAAAATTAAAATTATTTTTGGGGATAGATGAAATATTTTATGATGTTGATAATAAAACAATTCCCTCCATAAAAAACATATTTGTAATGGAATAGAAAATCAAACATTACGAAATCATTGAACTATTATATTTGACATTAAATGAATAGTTTAATTCTTTATTTTTTGAGAATAATATTCAAAACATTATAAATGATGATATCAGTATAATAGGAAAACACTCTCAAGGTCAATAAACATTTGGGGACCCCCATGTTGATGTTTAAAATATTAGTGATGTTTTCATAACTATAGTACAACCAATAAAATATGATAACATATCAATGGATAATGTAGTACCCACTAATATAAAGAAAAATTTATTTTAGAATACAACTTCAAATTCGGAATTTTTAAATGTTGGAAAAAATAATTAAATTAATGTTATTCTAGGTCTTAGAAACTATATTTTTAATATATATTTTTAATAATAATTGGTTATATGAAACAATAAATAATTATTTCCTAATTATATTAGAGTATTTACATCATGAATTTTATAACCCTAAGATAAATATACCACTTTATGATATCAAAAATTTATTATTGTTGGCCTATAAGTGACTGATGGCCACCCTCTATGTTTTATTAATATTAAAATATTTACAATTTTTATTAATATTGTCTAATAATTTAAATCATGTTTATTTATGTTTCAAAATGTGTAATTATGATTATATATTATCACATTTATGTTCAACACATTATGATAATATTTATGATGTATGACAGTCCTAGCATAATTATTTTCTATGTATGACAAACTGACACTGATAGAAGAGATGAGACACGCACATTTCCACTGAGTCAATGACAGTGTAAAATGGATCACTGATAAATGACTCACTTATAGTGAAATTGACACATCGACAGACTAACTATCTCACCAATAGTTTAAATGAGCCACCAAAAATTCAATTGTCTCACCGATAGAAGGACCTACTGAACCATGGTGCAACCCAAATCATTATTTTGTGGATGCATGGTGTTATCGACGCATGGTGCTACCAATGCATGGTGCTACTAATGAATGATGCTACAGACACATGGGGATATTGACACATGCTTCAACAGAGACATGGTGCTACCGATGCATGGTTCTACCAATACATGGTGCACTGATGCATGGAAATACTGACAAAATGACACACCGATAGAATGACTCACCAACAATAGAAGATATCGATGGAGGAATCACCAACAGAATGTTTAAATTTCCTTTTATTTAATATTATTTCAAGTGGTTATATTAAAAGTTTTTTAATGTGACAAATAAATTTAATTCTTTTTGAAGATATCATTAATGAGAATTTCAGAGGAATGGTGTACAACATCTACCTGAAAATATGGTCATGGACATGTTGTAATAATATAAATGAATAGGGCTCTTTCTAGAAATAAGTAGTCCATGAAAGAGATGTACAAATATATGAATGGACACAGTAGCATTCCAACACATGCACCATAAATAATGTAAGATCACATGTGGAACATTCATTCATGATTGTATTGATCTGGAGAACTGTTGTTCATCAATGTTCAATAAACTATGAATAATTCATCAAAACCTAAGGAGAATAACATCTCATATTCCTAAAAGATAGAAGAAAGTGCTCCAAGACAGTCTATTTTCATTGTCTTCCTCCAAAAGAGGACTCTAGTTTAAAATCTTAAACATCAAAGAGCCCAGAGCTAAATTGAATAACACATAGTGCCTTATAAACACTATATAATCTTTATTGCTCTATTCTATTCCCTTTATTACATTATCAAGTAGTGTGTGAATATGACTATATAACACAAACCATCTCCTACAATGAACTAGAGGATACTAAATATCCTCACAAAACTAACTTTTTACACTTTTTTATCCCTTGTATAACTATAGAAGAGGTCTTATGTAACTTAACTATTTCTTTTCCCTCCTATAGTTTTGGTAGATGTCTAGTGACCTGGACATTTGTATACTATTTTGTAAAACCCGATCCGTGGTGTGGATCAAAACCATTATTTATATAGACTTCTTGGTTTTAGGTGATCACTATGTGGAGAGGACTATGTTTCATCTTGAGACTGAACCTTTTATTTTAAATCTAATGTGATTTAAATTTAGTTTTCATTGTATTCCCCTATATATCAGAAAACTAAATTTCAATTTGATATATAGTATTGGTTAGTTATTATAAATATTTTTTCTTGTTAGATTATATTCATAATTTGTATCAATATATCATATGGATATAACTAAGAAATAATCAATATTATACGAAATCACTTGAACAGTTCGAATATTATAAATTCACTACATCGATTAACTGGATTGTTAATTTTTAAATTGGGGGAATCCTTTAAACAGTATTTCTAAAATACATTTTTATAGTAACTAAATTGACCCCCCATCCCCCCCACTCTTGAGTTTCCTACTCTGACCAACATTTGGAATCAGAGGTGGGGGTTTAAAATATTTTTCAAATATTTTTAAACTGTGATTTAGTTGTATTTTAAGGATCTAAAAATTTCTATTATTTCTATGTTTTATGCACTTTAATGATATTTTATTTAGTGTGGATAATAGATTGGAAGGTTTTGGTACAAACAGACCTCTATACATTAATAGAACATTGTATTCCTATTGGGCAATTAAGATGAAAATTCATTTAAAATATCTGGGATTTCATATTTTGATAGTTATAGAATATAAATATGAAATAACAAATACTGATAGGAAAGCTGAGAGAGATGACATAAATACTTCTTATAATAAAAACTTCAATGATATGAATGCCCTATTTTGTGCACTTGGATATGAAGAATTTAATAAATTTTCATCTTGTACATCTGCCTATGAAATTTGGGACACATTTTCTATTCCACATGAGGTAACATCTAATTTTCATTTAATGTGACTTAACACATATAATAATATGTATGATAATGTTAAGATGAATCTTGATGGGACTATTTCTAATATATATCTCATATTTAATGAAATTGTGAACACCATGATATCTTTAGGATGATGTGTTACTACCAAGGATAAAATCCTCAGAATATATAAATGCTTACCATATATATGGAGAGGGTCTTTTGTATCAATAAGAGTATCATGTAACCTCAGCACTATTCCATTTAAGGATTTCATATGAATGTTGATGATGTATGGGGAATAACTAAAAGTAAACAAGTAAGATAATGATGAACCCAAAATAAAATATATTACTTTTTAATATACTACATCCAAACATAAAGACAAATATCAAGATGAATCTAAAAGATCATGTGATGAAAAATAATCAATAAACAATGATGATGAGATGGCTCAAATATTCATATTTTTTATGAAATTTTAATGAATTAATGAATTCTATAGAAATCCAAACTACAATGGAAAGTATGATCATAATGGTCATTGAAAATTTGATTAGAAAAGATGTGAAACATAAAACAAAATCACCTATTATGAATGAAAAATAAAGTTACATGTAAAAGGTTACTGTATAAAATTAAAGAAAAAAATTGAGTATGATGATAATGATAGAAATATATAAAGAGGCCATGAAGTCCACATGGAGTGCTTTTGAGGAAAACTCAGCTTACTCAGAATAACCTCGTGTGAAAAGGCCAATAAGGAATATATTTTTTATGACAGAAAACATCTAATTTTATACTAAACTCTACGAAACACAATTCTTAATATTAAAGAGATGAATGTGATTCTGAAAATTTGGAATATGAGGAATTGTTTGAATATTGAAAAATGCTAGAGGACCCTTTTAATACACTAAAAGAGAAATATAAATATTTAGAGAAACATCATGCTTTACGACAACTGTTATATCTGAAATTGATGTAGAAAAGTAGAAAAGTTCTCAACAGCTTAAGGAAAACCATGAGATTAAATTTTCAAAAGAGAAATTGAAAAATGATTCCGAAAATTTTACAATTAGTAAAAATATCTTGGATAAAATTCTGGGTAAAATGTATCTTCAAAATATACTACTAGAATATCATACCATCATGGAATGAAGAATATTTCTAAAACACATTTTGTATCAAAATCTAGAAAATTTAGTTTTATGCCCATTTGTGGAAAATTTTTTACAAGTTCCAGCCCAAAAAATCATCTACTATTTCATATTATTAGGCCATAATAAATTATATTTTTCAAATAATTTACATGCTACTTATAGAAAACCCATGAAAAAAATTTGAGTTACCAATACTCTGATTAATAATGTTGTTGGACCCAACAAATCTTGGTACAAACATCTTTTATTATCTAATCTGGTTTTGTAGGAAAGTTGTTTGAATGACTCCTGTAAATGCTTATGGTTCTTGGGCAGTGTATGTTAAATACAACTGAGATGATATTATTCATGCTTCAAGAATCTGATAAACATCGATGGTGGGAATGTCACATTTGGTGACAAATCTATAGGAAAAATCATTATCCTTGGCCAGATTAGTAACTCTATCGCTTTTTTAATTTCTAACGTACTTTTTTGTGGTTTAAAATGAAATCAACATATTGTCTCTCAATTTTTTGATGATGGTTTTAAGGTTAAATTTGAGAATGATGCTGGTAATGTTATCAATTCTTAAAATGATTTAGTATTTTATTCTTTTATAAATGAAAATGTTTTGGCTGTGGATTTAGATTCTTTAATTTATCAAACTGTTTCTTGGTTGAGTGTTTTTATAGACTCTTGGCATTGGAATATGATAAAAGGTAATTGAAATATACAATAACATTGAAATATTTCTAGAAAAGACATATTTAAGTATCTACCCATACTTGAGTTTCCAAATGAAAAAGTCTACAATCCTTGTCAAAAGGGTAAACATCACAAAATATATATAAATCCAAAGAATGAAGTATCAACTTCCCAACCTTTTGAGTTGGTTTACATAGACTTGTTTTGACAATCTAGAGTTTCAATTCTAATTGGGAAGCACTATGTATATGTTCTTGTAGATGAATACTCTAAATATAATTGTACCTTCTTCTTGGTTCACAAATTTAATGATTGATCTCATTTCACCATGAATTATAGGTCTGTATAAATTACTATGGGTAATTGATTTTAAACACCAATAAGTGACCATTCTTGTGACTTTGAGAACTAGTATTTCCAATCATTTTATCTCACAAAATTATTTTTGTCATAAGTTATCTGCTCCTAAGACACCCCCAACAAAATGCAGTTGTAGAAAGAATAAATAGAACACTGAAATAAATTTCTAGAACCATTATTATTGAGTATGACCTACCTATATAATTTTTTGAAAAATATATCAATAATTTATTCTATATAATCGATAGAGAAATGATTATACATATCCTTAAGAGAACTCTGTATGAGTTTTAGAACAATTGAAACCCCAATGTTAACAACTTCTATTTTTTTTGATTCAATGTTTATACTCATTGGACTATAGATAATCTAGACAAATTTTCCTCCAAGTGTGATGAAAGAATTTTCCTTGGTTATTCAATACCTAGTAAAGCCTATAGATTCTTCAATAAGAGAACCAAATGTGAGGAAGAATCTTTACATGAGAAATTTAAATAAATACATCCATATGATTCCAAGAACATTCTATAAAATATTGAGAAAGATATGTCAAATATGAACATCAGTATTATATCTTCTGATCAACCTACTAATGAAACTGTCAAAAATTCCAGTTTCAGAAATTCCCTAGTCTATAGTAATAATGAACCTGAACTTGTAGAAGATCCTAAATCTCTAGACAATTTTTTCTAGACCTGTTAGAACATTCAAGAACCATAATCTAGATTCTATTGTTTGAGATTTACAAAAAGAACACAAACTAAAGCTGCACATAGAAATCAGATTAAACATCAATCTTTCTTGTCACATCTTGAACCTAAGAAAATCAATGTCGTTGTTAATAATGAATTTTTGGTCGTCAATATACATGAATAATTAAATTAATTTGAAAGATACAATGGCTATAATCCTGTATATATTCTAAAAGACACCTTGACTATCTGAAATAAAAGGATGTTAATGAATGACGTAGATAAATCTGGTAATATAGTTAGAAAAAAATTTAGATTGCTCTCTATGGTTTATATTTAAGAATAAGGGATTAACAATGAGGAAAACGTTGTTGCAATATAACGAATTGAGGCCATCAGAATCCTACATGCATATGAAACACATATTGATTTCAAACATTATCCAATGGATGTCAAGGGTTCATTCTCAAATGGTTATATAATTGAGGATGTTTTTTTGAAAAACCCCCTAGTTTTAAAAATTCACACATTCCAAATCATGTTTTTAAATTAACTACTGTGTTATATGGTTTATATCAAGCTCCAAGATCGTGGTTTTATGTGATCAAGACAATTATTATTTATAAAGGTGTTACAAAAGGTATTGTTGATTATACTCTTTTTTTGATAAAAAAATAAATGATGTTTTATTTTTCCAAATCTTTGGTGATGATATAATTGTTGTACCTTGTAAAAACTCTTTATGTGTAGATTATTAAAAGATGATAAAAGGTTAATTTGAAATGAGTTTGATGGGGGAACTGATATTATTTCTTGTATTTCTAAAATTTAAAAATAAAGAAGGTATTATTTTGAATCAATGTAAATACACTAAGCATATTTTAAATTGATTTGACTTTGAAAGATTTAAGATTAGTAATACTCTAATGAGTACCACTTGTATGTTGGAACATGATAAAGATAGTAAGTCTGTTGATCAATCCACTTATAGAGAAATGATTGGGATTTTGTCTACTTAACTAATATTATGTAGGATATTATATTTATTGTTTGATTGTGTGCATGTTTTCAAGATAACCCAAAAGAATATCATTTATATTGTATCAAAAGGATTTTTAAATATCTATAATATACCACTCATTTATGATTGTTCTACCCTAGCGGACAGCCATTTAACTTGGTGAGTTATTCAGATACTAAAATAGGTGCATATAAGATAGAATTAAATATTACCTTTGGAACATGTAACTTTTTGGGAAAGACTCATGTTTCATGGTGTAGTATGAAAAAAAGTTATGTTGCATTATCTACTACCGAATATAAATACATTACTACTCACAGTTGTGCACAAATTTTGTGGATGAAACAAGCATTATTATACTATGGATATCAATTCATACATATACCTTTATATTGTGATAACACAAGTGCTATTAATATTTCTAAGTATGTCTTTTCACATTGTAGGAAAAATCACATTGATGTAGGACATCACTTTTGGAGATATAATTAACAAAATGGTGATATAACTTTAGATTTCAATGGCACTAAACATCAGTTTGAAAACATTTTCCCTAAGGCAATAAACACTGAAACAATTAAAAACATCATACATGAGTTGGGAATGATCAATCCAAAAGACCATTTGTTGTTATTCAATTGAAAAATTTATGTGAATTTATCATACCAACACTAATCGTATGAAGTAGTCAATGTCATGCCAAAACCGATAACTTTTTCATACTGATGTTATGTTATACTAACATACTGTTCATTCCAAAAATGATGCCTTTTCATTCCAACACCATTAGTTGTATGAAAAATCTTTCATGCTAACACTTATGGCTCACTATTTTTATCCATTTTTTGGTTTTATAAATAATTACCCTATTCTATTTATTATGTTGACCATGCATCACAATTTTAGTTATTTTAAATGCCCTATATTATATAAAATCTATTCAACCCTATCTACTAATTTACCCTTACACTAACTCATTCATTTCTCTATATCTATCTACCCTCAACCTTCAAAATGAATAGTTGTAATAGCATGTGTGAAGTGACATCATGAAGGTGGTTTAGGAAATGTGTCTGAAGATGCTACGAATCAAAAAAGGGGAATCAATAATATCTTCTAGACCTATTAATACTGCTTTGGAGAACAATGTAATGATTCTAGAAAAAGTGGTTTTTATAGAATATCTATTGGAAAGAAAGTCTTTTCTTCTTTGGGTGTTGTAGGACCAAGTATGGCTTGAGTGGTTCTTAGATAATGAAAGACAATTCTACCCAAAGATAGTTCACATGTTTCACATAAATGTGGAGTTTTTTATAGAAGTAATTGATGTTTCTTTGATTATTTCCATTGTGAATGAAGAGATATTTTTTTCATCAAGGAAGTGGTATGAGTGTCTTAAAGTCCCTCATAGGGGATTTCATGATGACTATCAAGGTAGCTCCACCTAATAAAGATTTTTTCTACATTGAGATAGCTCAGAAGGATCTTATTGACAATGACAAGAATAGGCGACCCATTTCTATAGAGTTGTATGGGGTGTGTAAAAAAATTCAACTTTATATGATTTCATATATGTGCCATGAAAGGGGGATTTTCATCTCTAAAGTATCAATATTTCTATTTTATTTATCTGATGAGAAAAGGGATTAAGGTAAATCTATATAGATAACTTTCAGTTATCATAAATAAATTGATCAAGAGTAATCACAAATTTTATTCCCCATATTACCCATGATTATTCTCATCAATGTGGAAATAGAATTATTTGTTAGTAATGTAGATAATGTTATTTCAATGTGCAGTGGGATCTGCGTAAGCAAAGTGAGCTGTAAATGGTTGATGTTCAATTGGAACCCATGAAAGAATTAAGATATTTGGGATGAAGAGAAGACTTATAATAAGTTCAATCTATAGGACAATCAAAATAGGCCCATGAATATGGCTGATCCTGGCCTCGAACCATACGAGGAAGTTGTTTACCATTTAGAGGAAGAAGAATAGCATTCCACTCTAGTTGGAGATCAAGGGTCCTTTATCGATGATAGTAGTGATCCTAAAACCAATGAACCTCACAAAGGTTTATCTTTTGGACCTCCAACCCATCACATGCATTACCCTTAGATGAACTAGATCTTGGAACTAATGAAGATAATGAGAAAGATATCTTTGGAAGTGTAGAGGATGTTATTATGTTTGGAATCTTTGAAGATGAATCAAAAGTAGGATAAGAACATGAGAGAGGAGAAGAAGAAATTACAAGGGATGAAAGTAGTAGTCATAGTGGTAGTGAAGATGGGGAAGGTGAAGGAAATGAATATATAAATGTAAGTGAAAGGAATGCCTCTTGAAATGATGATGATGAAGGATGTCATGAAGGCTATGAAAGTGATAGTGACAATAATGATTATGATCAAGGTGGAAATATTGATATTGATGATTTTGTTGTTCAGGAATTGTTGGAAGAACCTTTTATAATTAATGTTGAAGAAAAAATGTAGTTGAAACTCAAATAGAAGTGGAAGATCATGAAGCCCCTACACCTTAGTTAGTTTATGAAATAAGGAGATATCATTTTTATGGTGAGAAACCAGTGAGGATATCATTTATTGTAGAGAATATTCAAGATAGAACAGATCATGTTGAGAGGGAGCCTCATGAAATGAGAGATCAAGATGAGGGGGATCATCAAGTTGGATGAGTGAGACATGACACTATCACCCCTTTCCATGATGAGGTTCTGTCTAAATGGGAAAGGAATCCTGGATTTTTAGCACTAGGATTGGATTATGATAACATAGATGATGATATGTTTGTACATGGTTCTAAATAATCAGTGGCTAAGACCCTTCTTAGTGACTCTATCACTAAATAGGACTTTGAATGGTTTTAGGATGAAATCTGTTCAACTATCAGTGTATTAGTTCAATCTCCAATGGCATATTAGATTCAACTTGATATAATTGAAAACACTCATCTGAGTAGTGAATTACACTATATAATGTCTTCAAAATACGAGATGATGATGTTTGTGGAAGCTGCTTCTATTCCAGATCAGTTAGTTGGTGTGAATGAGACTGATGTAGTGAGAACTTCTAGAAAGGTTATAGCTGAAAATCAACAAAACGTAATCTCAATTAATGAATGAATTATAGAAAACATGAAAAAGCATAGAAAATAAATGAGTTTTATTTTCTCTATAATAAATAATCTGACCTCATAGTATAATGGATATTTGGAAACAATTCATAATGATATGAACTCTCATACATCATCTCCTTAAAATCCTTCTACCTCATGTTAGAAATCATAGTCCTTGGACATTGAACTAGTTATAAATTTTGTGAGGGAAGAGATTAGAGATCTTTTTGGTGCTTCTATATTGAATCGTCTGGAAAAAATTGAGAATAATAATTACCATGTTCATGATATAGTCAGGCACAATTCCAAGAGTGATGAGATTTCAAATTTTAAGATTATAGAGAAGGTGGATTATTTTTTCTGGAAGATCATCACTAAGAATCAGATGACCTCTATTTTTAAATATTTGATATAGAATTTTAAACTGCCTCAAGTGAAAAAATCTTCTAAAGACCATGTTCAAAAACTGAAGGACATCACACCCCTTCTTGAAATGTTCATGGATAATGAAGATGAATTTGACATAGATATAAAGTATGTTGGTGAAATAATTGAGGATTTCATCAAGATGTTGAATCTATAACATCATTTTTAGATTGATGTAATTGGGGTGCCTACAGATGCTCCTATTTGACAACTCGATTAGTGACTCCACAAAAGAACACAGTTTCGTTGGAATTCACAGATATCAAACTAGTGATCCAAGAGAATATCCATCCTCGATTGTTGTCATAGGAAAGGCATATACTTAACCCTAATGTTCCAAAAGAGTGATCATACCTCCTCTAAGGATTTATTAAGATCCTTTATCTTCTCAGCCACCACATACATAACCATCTAATGACCACTCTGAGAAAGGGAATGAACCTCTTGATCTTGAGAAGTAGTATGGATAACACTATTATATAGATGATTGGTTTTCTTTTGATGTATTTCCTTATAAATTTGTAACACATTTTATATCATTGATTAATTGAATTTTGTGATGTTTCCTTTCATCTCTTAGGGTTATATATATTATTCTCAGATACATCTTATTTTATTGATATCTATTTTCTTCTTGATTATTCCTTTGATTCCATTTCATTATTGATTTTATACTTTACTACCCATTCACTTTTTTATAACCAAAAAAGGGGAGAGCATTTTATCATTTCCCTTATTTATTTTACCTATGATACCACACATATGTATTTTATTATCCTTATGTTTGATTACATATGGGAAAGAAAGGAATTATTCTTTTCTACCATTATTTTTGTTTCCTATTATACCATTAATATTTATTTTACCTCTGAACCTTAACTATATTTTGAAAACAAATCATCGGTAATAGAAGATGATAAGTAGAATAATTATATTTCACATGAAATGATTGTAATTTATGGCGCCAAGATTTGTGATCATCATAAAGGGAGAGATTGTTGGACCTTAAGATATTTTTTACCTCCATCTATTGTTTTAATAATAATAAAACATGACATTTATTATTAATCATGTCTAATAATTTAAATCATGTTTATTTATGTTTCAATAAATATAATTATGATTATCTATGATCAAATATATGTTTGACACATTATGAAAATATTTATGATGTAAGACATTCCAAGAAGAAGTATTTCCTATGAATGACAAACTTACACTAACAAAAGAGATGAGATACTGAAAATTCAACTGAGTCATGGACAATAAAAAACGACTCACGTATAGATGACTCACTAACAGTGCAATTGACACACTAAAATACCGACTCTCTCGCTGATAGATCAAATGAGTCACTGAAAATAAAATTGTCTCACTAATAGAAGGATATACCGACACATGGTGAAATCAGTGCATGGTGCTACCGAAGTAGGGTGCTACTATCCCAAGATGCTACCAACACATAGTGCTACCTTCACATGGTGCCACTGATGCATAGTGCCACCGACTATTGGTTCCACGGATTCATGATTCTACTGACACATTTTTTTATCGATGCATGGTGTAACTTCTGCATGGTATGACCGACATAATGAAACACTGATGGAATGATTCACTAATAGAAGGAGATGATGATAGGGGACTCACCAACAGACTGTTTAAATTTCCTTTTCTTTAATATATATTTAATGGTTATATTTTGTGTTGTTTAATGTGACTGATTAATTTAATACTTTTTGCAAACATCTACAATGATAATTTTAGAAGTATAGGGTACACCGTCTACCTAAAAACATGCACATTGTTGAGGTGCATGAATATAAAAGAAAATGAATATAGTGGAAAAGAAGTAGTGCTTGAAGGAGATAAACAATGTTATGCATAGAGACATTAGTAGAGCCACATGAGCAAGATACAGAATGATAGAACACATTAGGAACTTTCCATTACTACTTGTTGTGATCCCGAGAGCTAAAGTTCATCAATGTTCCCCCATCTCTATAGTGTTCAACAGTACCTAAGTAGAAGAACATCTCACCTTCCTCGAAGATAGAACAATGTTCTCCACGACACTCATTTTTCAGTGTCTACATCCAGAAGAGGACTCCATCTTCAAATATAATGTATCAAAGATTCCACAGTGAACTAAATAACTCACAGAGCCATCTAAACCATATCTAATCATTATGTCTTTATTTTTATTCCTTTATTACATTGTTTAGAACTGTGGGAATCAACCTATAAAACACACATTGTCTTCTACATTGTTGTGGTGGATACCAGATAACCTCAAAAAACTATGTCTTAAAATTTATTTTTCCCTTTTAGAATCGTGGAGGAGTTCAAGTGTGACCTGGCTATTTCTTTACCCACATAGAACTTTGGTGGAGGCCTTGTGACCTAAATAGTTGTATACTACTGTATAAAACTTAATTCAGGGTGGGGATAAAAACCATTATCTATATAGACTGATTGGTGGAAGGCGATCACTATGTTGAGAGGTATATGGTTTGGCTAGATACTAAACCTCTTGTTTTATATATGTTGGGTTTTAAAATATAGTTTTATCTATTTTTATTTATATTTCAAAAATCTGATTTTCATTTTAATAGTTAGTCTTGTATAGAATTTGTAACTATTTTTGATTATTAGATAACTTTTAAAAGTTGTATCAAAATCTAATATAACTACAGCAGAGAAATAATCAATCTTTTGAGAAATTATTTGAATAGTCATATTATAATAAATTCTCTACATGGATTAATTGTCCTGTTATGTTTTAAATTGGTATAATCTTTTAAATAAACTCTTTAACAGATATTTTTATAGGAACTCAATTCACCCCCCCCCCTCTTGATTGTACTACTCTAACCAACAATTATTAATAATTGTAATAGTTATATTAGGATATATGAATGTCTTAATGATTTTAAATTATATTAGTGGAAGACTCTGACTGAGATGTGTGTAAAATAGTTTATTTTTAAATGTTGAAGGTAATAAATAATTATTCTAGGGAAAATAAATTCACATAGAAAAAGAAACTATAAATGAAAACTGTAATAAAGTGTTTCTGTAAAATTTCCTCAAAACATGATTTAAATATAATTAATTTCATCATAATCTACAAATAAAATTGTGGTCCATGTGATTGGAACACCTTTAAATTATATATATATTATAACCATTGAATTTTTAATTCATCACATTGATTTTGGGTGTCCCTACAATAAAATTTTGAAATTTTTAATCATTTCAGGGGATTAAATTTTAAATTAAAATTTTGGAAAACCACTCAATATAAAGTGAGTGCCATTAGCTATTGTAGACATTAGAAATCAAACGGATTAAATCTGGATTGAAACAAATTATAGTGCAACCTATGTGATTGATACTTTCTTGGGTATTGTTGATCATATAGTCTTCATTAATTATGGATTATGATATGGGGAAAATATATGATACATTTAGTACACCAAGTATTTAAAAGACTGAAATTATATTCCATTTATAATATGATATAAAATAATGAGCCAAAATAAACCACAAAAGAATATTTTTTAAAGATGACCAGTATAAAAAAGTAGTTTAACTGGTGGTATAAATTTGAAGAAACACATTATGTTATAATTATATATATATATATATATCCTACTATTTTAAAATACAATGATTATTTCAAAAGAAATATGCATTCATGTTTTTAGTATATTTATATTTCTCTTGAAAATATGATTCCACCGAGAATGATTTTTATTTCTTTTCAAGAAATTATTAAAAATAATATGATCAAATTTTAGAAGAAATAATTTATAAAATGAGAATAATTTATGAAATATTCATACAAATATTATCTTATGGTGATTATTTGTGATTTTTCTAAAATGATTTATTTTCTATTGAATTTTAAAATTATGAAATTATATAAAATTGAATTTTTGTTTAAAAGTTGTATAACATTCATTGTCTTTTAAAATGGTTTCAAACTAATATTTTTCTCTTATATTAAAAAATATAAAATTAAGTTCATTTGAATCAACTATAATCCTGAATTTCTTATAAAAACAAATATACAGTAAAAATATTATTCATTAACAAAAATCTTTGTGTTTTGATTTTTAAACTTAAATTAATTACTACTTATTAAAGACAATAAATAAGGATTAATGGATACCATATTCGGAATCTATATTTTAAAAAGTCTGTATATGTCCATTTTATTTTTTCCCTAATGAATACTGACATTTTTAAGAGTTTTCACCTCAATAATTGTAAGAAAGGTATAATGGGGTTAAAAAATTTTGATTGGGATTTGAAATTTCTCTAAAACCTACATTTATCATATTGTATGAGTGGGGTTAATCCATTTGAATCCATGTATTTAATATATATCAATTTATTGGATTTTTTTAACTATTTCCATTATATATTATTTATGAACTGATAAATAAAAAATTTCACTCTATTGATTTTAATAATAATAAATTTTTATTATAAAGATAATAATAGGATATGTTTTATTATTTGAAATATGTGTTATGTTTTCTAATATTTTAATTTATTTCTTATTTTTATAGATTAAATTATTATCTTAAATTCTCATTCATCTTAAAAATGTTATTTTTTAAAATAAATTGAAAAATAAAATCCCAAATTTAAAAATATTATAAATATTAAAATTTTGGTAATGCATTGTGAGTAATTTTTCATTTCCTTTTTAAATATAGGGATATAAGGATACATTTAATGAATATTTATGACATATATTTTATTATTATATTTTGGGAATGGGGACCTATTTTTTAACTTTTATTCATTTATTCAGTTAAAAAGTGAAACTTGTTGCCAAGCGTACATATGGTGCACCGTCTCCATGAATGGGAAAATTCATTTTCTATCTCTATGATCAATGTATGATTATTAAAATATTTATATTAAATATATTTAAAAATTATATAATTTTTAAAATAATGTATATGATATTACCATGATCTGAGAACTAATATTAGTATAAATTAACCAAAACATGTCTGAATGATGAATCATATATCATCCAAAATAGTGATTTTAATAATGAATTACCAATAAATGGGTGTTAAATGGTTTTATTAATATAATATATGGTATTATATATATTATTTTATTTTTTAAAAATAATTATAATAATATATAATTATTATATAATATTTTTTAGGAAACATGATTCATGTCATACCTAAGGTAGGGGTTTATTTCAGAATCTATTCAATATTTAGAAATGTTATTGTTCTTTTACTTTTTAATGGATTTAACTGATAATTTTGCCTTATAACTAATATATTTTAAAATCCAATATTTATATTTAGAAATTAATTTTTTTCCTTTCTTATGCCTCTTGTTATGTACTCAATACACTTGGGTAATGCTGTTAAAAAATTCCTAAATTAGTTTTTTAGATTAATAGTATCATTTTTTCCATGACTATATAATCCATTAAATTTTTCGAAGTATTTCTTTAAAAATATCCAATTAAATTTTAGAAAAAATTTTTACATTATTTTAATTTAAAAAAAAGGATTAAATTGAATTTTATTAGCGTTTTCCAAATGAGGTACTTTTCACAATTTACAATAAATGGGAAAGTAATCAGTGTTTAAACATACATGAAATTATCCAAATTTACCTCTTTCAGGTCTTGTTAGTTATTTAAATATTATATTACATTTTATGGTTTTTTTGTAAATTTGTTTATTTAATATTTGGGAAATCTATTGATTAGATATATATTATTTCAATGTAAAAATTTTATATTCCTCTTGAAAATTTCACTTGATATTTTTTAAGGAGTTTTATAATTAAGAAAATCATTAATTGAATATTGTCATTTTTAATGATGTAATCTATTAATTCCATCCCCCGTATTTCTATGGATAATTTATCTACAGTTTTTGTTCGACCATTATTTAAATTATGTATTCTATTTCATCAAATATGGAAAAATTTATATTTTTAAGGATTTTTTATTTGGTTTTATTATTTATTCATATGATATTGGAAATGAACTTTTTAGGTTATGTGTGAGGAATTATTTTACATATCCCTATGATGAATAAGTAGGACTCATGTGACAAAACTGGTTGGGCTTCATCCAATTCCATATTAATTTATTTATATTTCTTTCTATGAATCCTCAATAGTATGTTTAAGATGAATCAAATTATATGTTACATTGTTTTGAAATCAATTAGTTATGAACATGTAATTATATTAAAAGTTTTTATATCCAATGTTTCAAGATCATGTGATTATTTATAATCAGTTAGATTGCCATCATTTATTCCTAAAAAATTATTAATTATTTATTTATTCCAAGTGAGCTTCTGTTGTATGAAACTATTAATATTAATTTTAAGTGAAACCATTATTATACTTCATTTCCATAAAATAAAATAAATTCTACAATGATTAAAATTAATGTTTATTATATATAGAAAAATTATATTCACATATAAAATATTGTTTTTATATGTTTTATGTTTCCAAATGTATGTGTAATTCATGTATGTATCTAGTTTACCAAGACTAATAAGTTATTTTTTCCATTAATATAATGTCACTTGTATCTAGAACAATTTAAAAAATTGACCACTTTCACTTTGATATTGGAGTTGGAGACATTACATTTGGTATCATGGGAATAATGGTAGAATCCTTTGAAAGAAGATTTAGTAAGACACATATTATAGAACATCACCCTATGAATTAAATTACGGATATGTCTACATACATGGTAACATCATATTTTTTTCTTAAGTAATATATAATTTTATTTTCTTATAAATAAAACTATTTATTGATGCAACATGTTCATGTATTTTTGAATAGATAAATCTATCCATAATAACACTATAAAGAATTGGTCGAGTTAATCTCAACCATCATTCTAGTTCATAGTGATTGTTTTAACATCCCAAGTAAGTAATGAATAATATATATTTTTTATCTATGTCTATCAATGAATTAGATAGTTTTTTAGAGGCTTAAAATGAAAATAAATCCAATCTTAAGCATGGAATACACTAATATTTTTAAAAGATTGTTTTACTGCCTTTTGATGGGAAAGCATTTTTGAATCTATATTTTGACAATTTTATAAACTATTTTTTTCAAAATAAACTTATTATTTATGATTGGGACATCAAAATTTACCTTGTGTGATTTTTTGGTATTTTTCGAACAATGTTCATTTTTTAATGAATAGTGAAAAATACTACATTTTACATCAAAACTGCTTTTTAATCTAATTTATTTATATGATTAGATTATCTTTTGAATTGGTTTTGAAGTGAAATTAGAATATATTTTTACCGTTTAATCCAATGGTGGTCATTGGAATCAATTTCACTTTGAAATTGGACTTAAACTGTTGTCAATCTTTTGATACTTATTGTTTCATAAAAACACGCTATTTGCTCTGACAGCGGGAATTAATTATAAAATTAATTAATGTGACTTATATGTTTTGAATTTTTTAAAATAGACTTCATTTTTGAATTCAGAATATCAAATATATCTTAGGGTGAAATTATGGTATTTTTCCGAAAAACTTCAATTTTTGATGAATAGTGAAATCACTAAGTGGTAGTTAAAGAAACCGATTTTTCGTTTAAATGAAATTTTTCCATCTTTGTGTTTTGAATTTCAAAAATCCGACATACATGGTTTTCAATAAGAATTAAAATGTGGTTTAATGAGATTAAAATAATTTTTTGGTGAATAGTAACTTTTAAGTTCTTAATCGCGATTAGTGGTAATTAGTGTAGTTTAAGGTAAAAATAATGTTTTAATAGTATGAGATGAGCTTGACACATGTCCTACCCTCATAGTTTTGTGTCATGGCCGACCATGACATTCCATGGGTCAACTTGGGGACCCCATGGAGCCACTTTGGTTGGGAAATGACATAAATAACGTTTTATTCAATATAAAAGTAAAAATGACACAAACATCATAGTTTTACAAAAACAATTTTTACATGGGGTTATAAAGATCATATTTTTGATTATAAATAGTAATTTGAAAGATAAAAATATTTCCTACATCATATTATTTTTTTTATAATTTTTAGAATTTAAATAAATTAAATTATTTATGACATCATAATGATGCAGCGATGACCTCATTATTTAACGATTTAAATAAAATTGAAAGATAATGTACTATCTAAACCCTAAACAAGTCCAAAACCTATTAAATGGGTAGATTTAGAACCCTTATCACCTTATCATCGAATTATATCAATGTGGGACTATTTAAATCCGAAACTCATTTTCAAATAAAGTAATATTTCTTTACTTTCCAAGAGTGCCCCTCCTCTCCTCTTATAAAAGGCCCCCACCTCTACCTCTTTTCCCACACTCCCAAAGCCTTTGGATCGGCCAAACCCTGTCTATTTTTTCTCCCCACTTCCCTCTCTTACTCCTTGAAGACTCAATTTGGGCAGAGGTTTTCCCAAGTAAGCCTTTGAGCTCAAACTAAAGGGAGTTACCTGATTTTAAGGTAATGTCTTCTTTTGAGTCCTTTTGTTTTATTTTGCTTCTCCAACCCCCTAAACTCTTTTTATTCGTTTCTTTTGTAATAAATCAAGTATCCTCAATATACTAGGATGTTTTTATAAGAAGTATTCGAGCTACACATACACACACCTACATCTAATGGTTAACGAACATACTGTTTCCGTGGATGGTGAATTTATGCCTCCCGAAACGATGATTGTTCAACATTCATTTAACACCTTCAAAGGTGGACATTAAGATGTCACTATATTTATATATGATATATAATATGTTTATGTTTTCCTTAAGATTCTGTATTTTTAATTTTGTGTATACCTTTATGGTTTCCATTATGGGTAAACGTGATATCTTCATTTAAGGAAGTGCGGACTACCGCCCCCTCAAAGTGATTTGATTCGTTAAATACCATATGTGGGATGTATAAAGGATGGAACTATGATATTATATATGATATTATACTGTAATTATAATATACCTTTATATCATTATGATTCCATTCTATAAAATACGAAATATAAATGAAAGTAGCGTTCATGCGTACGTACGGCTTACCGTCTCCATGAACGGTGCATTTCATTTCTTACCTCTAAATGATTATGTAATATTATAAATGCATTCATGTACTGGATATATATGACATATATGATATATACATCATGATTATAATTCTGGATATAATGGATACATGAACAACTTTTAATTATAAAGGGTTTATTTTTGACTCAAGTAACAATGATCGTTAAAACGACCGTTATTAACTTAAATAATTACATAGAGTTCATGACATGGAAATAAGTGATATAAAAGGAATAATGAACTTGAAAAATGTTCTTAAGAAAGTATAAATTAACTCAAGTTTATTATTCAGGACATTAAAGAACGATCGAGTCAAGTCGGACCCGAGATATGGGACTTCGTCTCAATCTCCTTTCATTGTGGCATATTTTGTTTTATACACAACCTTCTTTTATACGGTGTATAAACCCCTTTGACTTTTTACGTTTATTCAAAAGGAATCTTTTTTATACGAAGCATTTAATAAACGACAAAAGGGATTGTTTTTGTCGTACGTATGCGACGACAACGACTTCTCCGCCGCCGTGACCATTATTTGAGTTTCGGCTTCCTCTATAAGCCATACCTTTTTTTAAAAGAATAATAAATACCATGTTTTACTTTTCATTTATTTTGGTATTGAAAATTGTTTTCATAATGTTTTTATATCAATGTGTTGTATTGATATCTTGTGATTGAAAGGTGGAAATTTTATGTTTCCTTTATGCATGTTTTATGTGATACGGTTATGTTGAGGTTCTTGGGCATTATTATGAAGACGGGTGGTTCCGTGATAGACTAAGGGCAGGTGAGCCCGATATAGCTCTCCAATGCATTGGGTAACGCGAAGGAGTGAAACGTCAAGGTTTCTTTGAATAGATTTAGGGAATATACTATGATGGGTATTCCAAACGTAACCAAGAGGGTTACTCCCTACATAAGAATGTTATGAATGCCGCAAGTTACCTTTATGTCTTATGATTTATATGATTTATTCATGATTTCATGAGGTATGTTAAAGTGCATATGTTTAATGGGTAAAGTAAGATTTCATTCGTATGTATATATGTACCCATGTTTCCTTTCTATATTTTTATATCCCTTACTGAGCTTTTTATGCTCATCCCAAGTTTTTTGAAATGTTTTTCACAGGTCAAGGGAAAGGTACATGATATGATGATAGTGTCAAGGAAGTGTCAAGAAAGAATCCATGTTTATTTTAAATATGTTTCCATTGATTGGAATGAAAAATACTATCTTTATGTAACCACTTTGTTTATATATGGAATGTAATGCCAGTTTTATGATCTAATTCTCTACAACTCTAAACCTGAAAAGATCCTCAATGGGAAATCTTGTAATAACTCATGATTAAGTAAGGTTTAAGGCTGGGGCCTTATGGTTGGTATCAAAGGTCGGTTTAGATAACTTTAGGAGTTAGAATTCTATTAAATGATTATCAAAATTTTTTTTTTTGAAATGATATAGCATTTGAAGATTACCATGTTGCTTCATCTAAGACATGTTTGTTCAGAATGGATTTCCGTAGAGGAAACAGGGAAGCAGTGCTAGGAAGGCATACAGAAGGAAATAACATTCCGAATCAGCATCCTGAGATGGTCAGAATTGGAACTGAACAGTTTGTTTCTGTAATGGCACAGTTGACTCAAGTGATAAATGGTGGTGGTATCCATGCACGAGATCATCCAGATCAACCGCAGAGGAACATGTCAGCGGTGGAACATTTCATGAGGCAACATCCCCCATCATTCAGAGGATAATCTGACCCTGTGCTAGCTGAAGGGTGTATTAAAGCACTGGAGAAGATTTTCGATGTCATGGGGTATTGAGACAATCAAAAGGTTAGTCTTTCTATTTACCGTTTGGAGGGTGAGGCAGATCAGTGGTGGTCAATGGTTAAAAATATCAGGGACGCTGATGAGATTGATGCTCTCGACTGGGATGAATTCAAAGGTATGTTTCTTGAGAATTATTTTCCTAAGGCTGTTCGACTTAGGATGGAAAATTATTTCTTGGAATTGAGGCAAGAGGAAGACTCAGTGGCTACCTATGAAGAAAGGTTCACTCGATTGGCAAGGTATGCTCCAAATTTTATCCGAGACCTTGATAGTAAAATCAATCGTTTTTACTCAGGATTAAAGCCAAAATATCAAAGGGCATTAGCTTCTCGTGAGTTTAAAAGTTATGAAAAGCATGTTTGATGTGCTGAGAAGGTGGAAATGGAGTTTTCCGATGATCATGTGTTCTATAACAACCAACAGAAGAAGAGACCGAGTTGGCAGGAGAAAGGTAAGAATTCTTCAAAAAATTCTTATGGTAAGAAAACTAAGTTTCCAGTTTGTGATAAATGTGGCAAAAGGCATGCTGGGGAATGTCTTATGAATTTTGGAAATTTCTACCGATGTGGTATTATGGGACATAAGGCTCGTGATTGCACTGAAAAGGATCAAGGTGAAGGTAAGACCAAATTCGATTTACAGTTAGTGAAATTTTATAAGTGCAATGAGATGGGTCACTATGCAAATGAGTGTCCGACAAAGAGTTTGAGTGGTGGGAAGCAGTTAGACTACAAGCAGAAAGGGGTGGTGAAATCATTTGCAACTACTTCAGCAGATGTCGGGCCGTCAACTGAAGTTGTATCAGGTGATCATGTTTTTCTCAAAGTCTCACCATAGAAAAGTGTGATGTGATTTGGAAAGAAAGGAAAGCTGAGTCCAAGGTTCATTGGACCATATAAAATTCTGGAGAGGGTTAGATCAGTTTCATACTGGGTGGATTTACCTCCGAGTTTATCTCAGGTACACAATGTTTTTCATGTTTTGATATTGAGAAAGTACATTCCAGATCCATCTCATGTTTTGAGTCCAGAGGTAGTTCAGTTGGAAGAGAACCTATCTTATGAGGAACAACCGGTCCCGATTCATGACCACAGGGAGCAAGTGTTATGAAATAAGGTGATTCACCAGTTAATGGTTTTTTGGAAGAATCACATGATGGAAGAGGCAACCTGGGAATCTGAAAATGCAATGAGGGATAAGTACCTCCATTTATTTGATAAGTAAATAAATTGAGGGGACACAATTTTCTAAAGGGGGGAAGGATGTAACATCCCAAGTAAGTAATGAGTAATAGATATTTTTTAACTATGTCTATTAATGAATTGGATAGTGTTTTAGAGGCTTAAAATGAAAATAAATCCAATCTTAAGCATGGAATACACTAATATTTTTAAAAGATTGTTTTACTACCTTTTGATGGAAAACCATTTTTAAATCTATATTTTGACAATTTTATAAACTATGTTTGTCAAAATAAACTTATTCTTTTTGATTGGGACATCAAAATTTACCTTGTGTGAATTTTTGGTATTTTTCAGACACTGTTCATTTTTAATGAATAGTGAAAAATACTACATTTTACATCAAAACGGATTTTTAATATAATTTATTTATATGATTATATTATCTTTTGAATAGGTTTTGAAGTGAAATTAGAATATATTATTACCAATTAATCCAATGGTGGTCATTGGAATCAATTTCACATTGAAATTGGACTTAAACTGGTGTCAATCTTTTGATACTTATTGTTTCATAAAAACACGCTATTTGCTCCGACAGTGGGAGTTAATTATAAAATTAATTAATGTGACTTATATGTTTTGAATTTTGTAAAATAGACTTCATTTTTTATTTCAGAATATCAAATAAAGCTTAGGGTGAAGTTTTGGTATTTTTCTGAAAACTTCTAATTTTGATGAATAGTGAAATCACTAAGTGGTAGTTAAAGAAACTGATTTTTTGTTTAAATGAAATTTTTCCATCTTTGTGTTTTGAATTTCAAAAATCCGACATACATGGTAGTCATTAAGAAGTAAAATGTGGTTCAATGAGATTAAAATAATTTTTTGGTGAATAGTAAATTTTAAGTTCTTAATCGCGATTAGTGGTAATTAGTGTAGTTTAAGGTCAATATAATGTTTTAATAGTATGAGATGAGCTTGACACATGTCCTACCCTCATTGGTTATGTCATGGCCGACCAATAAAATCCATGGGTCAACTTGGGGACCCCATTGAGCCACTTTGGTTGGGAAATGACATAAATGACTTTTTATTTAATGTAAAAGTAAAAATGACACAAACATCATATGTTTTACGAAAACAATTTTTACATGGGGATATAAAGATCCGATTTTTGATTATAAATAGTAATTGAAAAGCTAAAAATATTTCCTACATCATAGTATTATTTTTATAATTTTAAGACTTTAAAAAATTAAATTATTTATTACATCATGAAGATGCAGCGATGACCTCATTATTTAACGATTTAAATAAAATGGAAAGATAATGTAATATCTAAAACCTACACATGTCCAAAACCTATTGTATGGGTAGATTTAGAACCCTTATCACCTTATCCTTGAATTATATCAATGTGTTACCATTTAAATCTGAAACTCATTTTCAAATAAAGTAATATTTCTTTACTTTCCAAGAGTGCCCCTCCTCTCCTCTTATAAAAGGCCCCCACCTCTACCTCTTTTCCCACACTCCCAAAGCCTTTGGCTCGGCCAAACCCTACCCATTTTGTCTCCCCACTTCCCTCTATTACTACTTTAAGCCTCACATTGGGCATAAGTCTTCCCAAGGAAGCCTTTGAGCTCAAACTAAACGGAGTTACCCGATTTTAAGGTAATGTCTTCTTTTGAGTCCTTTTGTTTTATTTTTCTTCTCCAACCCCCTAAACTATTTTTATTCTTATCTTTTGTAACAACTCCAGTATACTCCATATATTAGTATATTGTTATAAGAATTATTGGAGCTACACTTACACACACCTAAATCTAATGGTTAACAAACATATTGTTTCCGTGGATGGTGAATTTATGCCTCCCGAAACGATGATTGTTCAACATTCTTTTAAAACCTTCAAAGGTGTCCATTAAGATGACACTATATTTATATATGATATATAATATGTTTATGTTTTCATTAATCTTATGTATTTTTCATTTTGGGTATACCTTTATGGTTTCCATTATGGGTAAACGCGATATCTTCATTTAAGGAAGTGCGGACTACCGCCCCCTCAAAGTGATTTGATTCGTTAAATACCATATGTGGGATGTATAAAGGACGGAACTATTATATTATATATGATATTATACTGTAATTATAATATACCTTTATATCATTATGATTCCATTCTATAAAATACGAAATAGAAATGAAAGTAGCGTTCATGCGTACGTACGGCTTACCGTCTCCATGAACGGTGCATTTAATTTCTTACCTCTAAATGATTATGTAATATTATAAATGCATGAATGTACTGGATATATATGACACATATGTTATATAAATCATGATTATAATTCTGGATATAATGGATACCTGAACAACTTGTAATTATAAAGGGTTTATTTTTGACTCAAGTACCAATGATCGTTAAAACAACTGTTATTAACTTAAATAATTACATAGTGTTCATGACATGGAAATAAGTGATATAAAAGGAATAATGAACTAGAAAAAGGTTATTAAGAAAGTAGAAATTAACTCAAGTTTATTATTCAGGACATTAAAGAACGATCAAGTCTAGTCGGACCCGAGGTATGGGACTTCGTCTCAATCTCCTTTCATTGAGGAATATTTTGTTTTATACACAACCTCTTTTATACGGTGTATAAACCCCTTTGACTTTTTACGTTTATTCAAAAGAAATATTTTTTATACGAAGCATTTACTAAATGACAAAAGGAAATGTTTTTGTCATACGTATGCGGTGACAACGACTTCTCCGCCGCCGTGACCATTATTTGAGTTTCGGCTTCCTCTACAAGCCATACCTTTTTTTTAAAGAAAAAATAAATACCATATTTTACTTTTCTTTTATTTTGGTATTGAAAATTGTTTTCATAATGTTTTTATATAAATGTGTTGTATTGATATATTGTGATTGAGTGGTGGAAATATTATGTTTCCTTTATGCATGTTTTATGTGAAACGATTATGTTGAGGTTCTTGGGCATTATTATGAAGACGGGTAGTTCTGTGATAGACTAAGGGCGGGTGAGCCTGATATAGCTCTCCAATGCATTGGGTAACGCGAAGGAGTGAAACGTTAAGGTTTTCCCGAAAAGATTTAGGGAATATACTGTGATGGGTATTCCAAACGTAACCAAGAGGGTTACTCCCTACGTAAGAATGTTATGAATGCCTCAATTTACCTTTATGTCTTATGATTTCTATGATTTATTCATGATTTGATGAGGTATGTTAAAGTGAATATGTTTTATGGGTAAAGTATGATTTCATTCTTATGTATATATGTACCCATGTTTCCTTTCCATATTTTTATATCCCTTACTGAGATTTTTATGCTCATCCCAAGTTTTTTGAAATGTTTTTCACAGGTCAAGGGAAAGGTACATGATATGATGATAGTGGCAAGGAAGTGTCAAGAAAGATTCCATTTTTATTTTAAATATGTTTCCATTTATGGGAATGAAGAATTATATCTTTATGTAACCACTTTGTTTATATGTGGAATGTAATGCAAGTTTTATGATCTAATTCACTAAAACTCTAAACCCGAAAATATCCTCAATGTGAAATCTTGTAATAACTCAAGATTAAGTAAGGTTTAAGGCTGGGGATTTATGATTATGGCCCTACTACTCACCTTGTTCAACACTATTGGGGATATTATTGGGTGATTTCCATTATATTTATGACCATACAATAAGGAATTTAATATATCATGATCATCTATAACCATGGTAAAATTTACTGTGTGATTGGTTTAAAAATAGTTGAAATGATTTAGAAATCACAAAAATGAATTTTCATTATTTTATGGTTTCTAATAATTATTAGTCAGTCAATAGATTTTAGGTTTAATTAATGGTTAAAATCAAGAGTATTATTGCTATCATTGAATGTTATCTACAATGGAATGATTTTCCTCATTTGAAACCAAATGAAATGGGAGCTAGAAGTTAAGCCTTTATGATTTTTCCTAGTCATTGATCCTATTATATGCTTGATATTATTAATGTGGGTGAGTTTCCTGACACACCTATCAGAAAAAAATGTATTTTAATAAAAACAATTGGGTAATGATGATTTATATTCCAAAAAGTCTTGGATACAGGAAGAATAACTGAATGTAATTATTCAAAATAATGCAATGATGTTTTCAATATGGAAATTAAGGGAATATAAAATGTTGTTTCCTAGGAAAAATTAAGAGATAAATAGAGGTATATTATGTTCGTATTATGGTATTATTATTATTTTAGTGTCTTCTGTTATTTTAATTTGAAAATTATCTGGGAATTTCCAAAAATTAAATATTAATCTTGTAGACCAAGGAATGCATATCTAAGAAAATTATTGAAGTGGAAGAATTAATTTGATTTATTAATGATATTTGGAAATTATATTTTTAAAGTGTAATATTAATTATATTCCATATATAAGAATCATTATACATCTAAGAATTATTTGATATAATATTTTTTTCAAATATTTGAACACATTTTTTGAAAATTAATGATAATCAAGAAAACTGATTTAGTGGTAATGTGATAATATATAGTTTGGACAATAAGATTATTTATAATGATGATGTAGCTGGGATAGTACTATATAATAGTATATTGGTCAATGATTTGATGAAAATTTATTTAAGACATCATTAATGGGGTTTATTTCATTTTTTTTTATAGAAATAGAGTCTGAGTTTATTTGAGGATAAAGGATTGTGTTAATTTATTAAAGATAATATTTTTCAATTAAATCTAGCATAATTGTTATTGATACCATATTGGGTTTATAATTTAATGGTTTATCATAATAATAAATGAATATATTCAAATTTTAATGTTTTAACTATTCTTGGGTTTTACGTGATTTTAATCATTTACATGTTTTCAGGAAGAATAGTATATTAATATTTAAATAAACGTATTGGTTAGTATATTATTTTATGTTTATATAATTATAGTTTATTGTATAGTGGGCTATTTATATTATTTATATTTGAAAATTCATTAATTCAAAAAGAAGTATATTTGATATTTTTATGATAATTATAAGGATTACATTTCTGTTTAGTATCTAAATTTGATTCCTGATATTTTAGTAATTTTATCAATAGTATATGATATATCATGGTGAGTAATGATATTTTGGGAGTTTTTCACTGGGTTACACTATATTTAACCCATAGGGTAAAAATGTTTTATGCATTAAAAATTATTTTGGAAGAATGCTTCTAAAACAAATATGGGGAAGTATTCTAAAAGGTATTGTATTTCCCTTGAGGTGAATACGTTAGTTAATTATGAGGTTAATGAGGTTATTTGGGATATTTTTTTATTTATGAAATTTTATATATTTATCCTTTGTTGTAATTGTAGAAATTTTGGATTCAAATTTTAAGGTTTTTTCATTATGGATATTATATTATTTTGTGGTAAGACTTTAGTTCTAGATAATATTAAAATTAAGGATGAAAAATTTCAAATCGTTTTATTGATTATGGTGTTGAATTTAGTTCATTGGGAATTAAAAAATAATATTCAAAACACATCATGTATAAAAAAATATTTTTTTTTGTGAAAATTGATTAAAAGATGAAATTAAACTATTCAAGTGCGTATATTTCTTTACACTTTTAGTCAAGGTGGTAATGTAATTCTTGAAATATAATAAAACAATTATTCAAACAAATATATGTTTACATGATATATGAATTTTCTTTTTTTCACCATATTAGTTTATGGCTGTGTATTTGTTAAAATTTTCATTATCATTCACCCTCAAATGATCAATGTTATATTCCACTCTGCCTTATTATTTGAACATTAATTTATCATCAATGACCTTAATTTCACTATAAAATAAAGTAACACGATTTGGAAACATTGTTATTTATTAATCATGATAAACATCATGTTTTACTTTTACAAATTTTTAGAGTATTATCTATTAACCTATTTTATGATGGAAATTTTAAATAAATGAAATTTTAGTATCAATCCATTCATTAACGAGAAAAAGTTCAAATTGGGAGGAAAAATTACTAATGGAGGATAATGTTACACAATCATATATTAAAAGAATAACATTATGATCAATAGTGTATATGACATGAAATACCAAGAATAAATGAACCACGAAATTTTTCTCATTATATATGACCATTATAAACATTTCATTGAATTTTCAGGTGTGAACCCAAGGAATGCTATAAGGTATTTCCTTATAAATTTGATCCATATTTATCATGATTTGATGGATTTTGACTCTAATTCCATTCAAAATTCCTTGCGTGATATCTATCCCAGTTGATGGTTCATATCTAATCTCATATGTAAGTGAAAAAGACTCCAGAGAAATTGCATTAATGTTATTCATACTTACAGTGGAGGAAAAATGATACAAACAACTTTGCCTCCAAATTCACACATGACATGGTGGTTATGTTCTCCTCTTGCTCATGAATCCCTTCCCCTTTATGTTTTGTACTAGGTCTAACATGACATCATTGTGATTCATTACATAAGAACCCTTTAATTTCCACTTTGTTGTTCTTAGATTCTTCCCTTGATTTGAAATAACAAAAATAAATGATGATAGATTAGAAGGTACGAACACGAATAAGAAAATTATGAAATATAAATAAATTTAATAGTCAATAAAAATATTTTGGTTAATTGTTATTAAATAAAAAATTTTAGTTTATTATATTTATTTTTTTCTTTTACAAATGTTGACATTAAATATTTTTTATTGATTTTTGATATAAAATATTATGTTTAATTTGATTGTTTTTTTATAAAAAACCATAAAAATTTGTTACTTTTAAAATTATCCAATAGAAATTATCTTAGGGAAATTTTTACGTATTATTTATTTAATGATTAATTTTTAAGTGATAATTGAAAAATAATGAATTTATTGAAAATTTTATATTTTATTGAAACAAGTAAACAGATAAAAAAATTTAAAAATGGATTAAATTTAAAAAATTTCTCATATATATATAATAGTTTAATTATGTTCATTGGAATAATTTTTATATTTTAATTTTTTTTATAAAATTATTTTTATACTCAAAAAGAATTTTTATGAAAACATATTTTTCACTCAGTTTTGTTACATAAATTATATTAAATTTCTTTCACTACAATATATTGAATAATAAAAAATTTGTTGAATAAACAATACGTGGAAGATATTTTTCTAAATATTTACCTTTTATATTATGGTCAAGATGAATAATAGTGAAGGTAGTTATTTTTCACATCAATATATGTAAAATAGGTAAAACATGGTTAATACTTTAATGAAAATCATTAACAATAATATAGTACACATATTTATGTTGTTAAATGAGTTAGTTCAGCCATTTCCATCAACTTCTATCATATATGGTCACTTTATGGGTTGGTCTTTGATTGTGACCTGTATATCATTTAATGAAAAGGATAACCAAAAATTATTACTATATTGATTTTAATAACACCAAATTATTATTATAATGGTGAAATTGGGATATCTTAGGTTCTAAAAGTTTAATTGTAAAATGAATTAAATTTTTTATTGATGTTAGATTTTTTTATTATTTTTATTAATTTAATAATTACCTTAAATTCTAAGGCAACACATACACAGAACTAATTCAATTTATGGAAATATAAAATAACTGAGATTAATAATATTAATGTAAAAAGAATCTGATGAATTTTTTTCATAAAATAATTATTTTGATTCATAAAATATATTATAAATATTTTAATGGTTTAGATGGGAATTTTTCATTCTTTTTCAATTTAAAATAAAATTAATTGAATGGTTTCAAAAATGAAGGTATTATTATTTTATGTTAAATATTATTTGATAAAATTATTTTCAAATAACAAAAAATATTTAAATAGATATAGAATTCATATTAATATTGAAAACATTTATCCAAAATCCATTTTTTATAATGTTTATCTTATGAGTATAATTATAAAATATTAATACAAAAATTAATTGTGACTATTAAGATAAAAATTACATAACAAAGGGGTTAAACAATATGATAAGAATAAAATATCAACAATAACCAATCTAAATTTCTCTATACATATATATTTCATATTGATCCCCTTTTTCATCAATTCTACTTCCATTTGGAATCATTGTTATTTAGAATGAATTAATTATATTTTAATCATTTTGGTAATTCTATGTTTGTCTATTACCTCCCATATAAAAGGAAAACCATATGTTTTTTTCATTACACCGCATTTAAAAATATTCCTCAACCAACCGAAATCCATTTATCCTCTCTTATTCTCTACATATTGATTATATGTCATTATTTTCTTAAAATTCCATTTCAATTTTCATTAATAAAAGGTCTAATATAAGCCTCCTAGAGAAGATGCTATCAATTTACCAGACCACATTCAATTTTCAATTATTCAACCTATTTCGTGGAAGTCGGTTCCACTTCTTCCAATATAGTAATTATTCCATTAGTCACTTGGTTGTATCCTCTTGATTTGTATTCAATACCTTACCACAATATTTTTTATTTAAATGTGAGTTTTTAACTTTTGTTTTGAGCCTATATTTATTTATTGGTTCTTCATAAATTATCACCAATATTTTCATAAGGTTTTCCTTGATTTATTATTTTTAATTGTAAATGACCCTTTAGGGATTTCAATTTAATTATATTTTCCCGAATTTATACTAATGTTGAATTTTCTGTTACTCTATTTAGTTATAATAAGGTAAAATTATGGGTTTTTTATTTAATTTATTATAAAATGGTTCTTTCGATATGAATTTTGAATGATTACATAGTTCAATTTGAAAAAGGATGATATAAATAAAAATGTAACTAAATTACTTCCTTTTAAAATGAATGTTATTTTGAGAGGATGATGGTTAGATTTATAAATTTAAATATCATGGAAGTACCTCTTTGATTATTTTTTAATAAATATTGTTTTTTAATAACAAATATAAGGAATTTCAGGATTATTTCTTTATAATGTATAAGAAATTTAAAATTTCTATTACTTTCAAAATAATTAAAAATTTTAATAGGTAATGTAGTGGATTAATGGTTTAATCATACTAGACAATTAAAATGGCCCAAACCCTCATGGTCCATTACGTTTCCAAATTCTAATTGTTGGCGTATCCTAGACCCACCGATTAGTTCCACCCATCTACCTCACATATCATAATCACATATCAGCTTCACTAATCTGCTTCACTTATCAACCTCACAGATCAGCTTCACTGATCATCTTCATGTGATCAGTTTCACAGATCGGTTTCACCCATTCAGATTCACCCAATCGGTTACACAGATCGGTTTCACTGAATTGGTTTCACAGATCAGTTTCACCCAATCAGTTTCACAGATCGGTTTTACATAATGGGTTTCATAGATCAGTTTCTCCCAATCAATTTCTCCCATATTGGTTTCACCCAATTGGTTACACAGATCAGTTTCACACAATCGGTTTCATAGATCTGTTTCACCTGATTGGTTACACATATATGTTTCTCCAAATCGGTATCACATATCAGTTTCACACAATCGGTTTCACATATCAGTTTCACCCAATTGGTTTTATAGATCAGTTTCAACCAATTAGTTTGACAATCCAATTTCACACATTCGGTTTCACTGGTTGGTTTCACCCAATTAGTTTCACAGATTGATTTCACCCAATCGTTTCACCCAATCAGTTTCACATATCAGTTCCACCCAATCAGTTTCACAAATCAGTTTCACCTAATTGGTTTCACAGATTGGTTTCTCCCAATCAGTTTCACATATAGATTTCACCCAATATCTATCACATATTGGTTTCACAAAATTAGTTTCATAGATCATTTTCACCCAATCGGTTTCATAGATCAGTTTCTCCTAACCAATTTCAGTGATTGGTTTCACCCGATTAGTTTCAGAGATCAGTTTAACCCTATCTGATTCATAGAAAATTTCCACTGATTATTTTCATGGGATCAACATCACTGTATCACCTTTAAAGGATCATCTTCATAGGATCAGCTTCAAATGATCAGCCTTACCCGATCAACTTCAATGATCAGCTTCACGGGATTAGCATCAGGGGATCAACTTCATGAGATCGGCTTCACCATATTAGATTTATCGATCTGTTTCACCTATCAGTCTCACCAATCAGCCAAAGATGGGTGTCAGAGATTCCTTCCACGTTCATACCAGTAATGCCACTTTTATGTCATTTAACATTTTTAAAGTGGTTTAAAGTCATTTTTAGCACCATAAACAACATTTTAAATCCCCTAAGAGTGGGTAGACCCTCAACAGACGACTTTTCCTCTCTTTAAATGAAATCCTTTAGCGCACAGCTGTTATGGCCACCCCTCCGATGTGAATTTTGAAATAATAATAAATCCCATTGTGTTTAACCATCCAACCTTATAGTGAAACCTTGATCTGCCGTTAATGACGCTCAATATATTTCATATGATGTAACTCCAGGATCTCAAATTTTTATTGCACTAGAATTTTTCCTTCTTCTTTGCTAGTTTCTCCTCTTTCCTTGGTGTGTTTTGTGTCCCATTTCTTGAGGCTGGTGGTGCACTTATGCAAGATCATTTCCAGATCATTCATGGAGTCTTTTGAGTTCCTCCCCTACAAGTCACGCATCCCCAGTTGTTGGCCCTAGGAGAAAAACATCTATCATTGATCATCTAAGTGGGGGTTTTCATTTTTCTCACTTTACTGTGTATCAAACAGGGTGGGTATAATAATGTTTCCTACGGTTATGGATGAAACCAAACCATAATGAAGATAAAAATATGTCTTTTAAGGAATGAAGGGGAGTGTTTGATGATGCTTCTATAATATTTTACCCCTACTAATAATTTTTAAATTTGATGGGATTATGTCCACTGAAAATCTTGGTCATTTGTGGTCTTTCCTTGAGCTCTACTAAACCCCTTTCTGTGATGATTTAATGAATATAACTGGGAAACTAGTAAATCATGTAAACAGGGTTTATTAAATGGATGCCTAATGAATAAGAATCCTTGTGTTTTCACCACAGTAAACCGAACAGAAAGACAGAACTAAATGATTGTCATATTCTAATTTGAAAACTCTCTTGATCTATTATAGAGATGTTAATAGTTTATTCTTGTGAGGTGATGTTGATGGGGATGGGATCAGCTTTTGACCATTCATTGGTTTTTGGACCTATTTCCATGTTGGGGCTATATTTTGGGGCTTAGTTTGGTCCCAGTACGTTAAGGGATATCATAGATCCCTTTTGTTGTTGTGACTTTACTAGAGAAGCAGATGTGAATGCTTAAATTTCTGCTTGACTGTTTCCTTCTATGGCATGTAGTTGTGCATGTTAGTCTCCTGGTAGTGAATAATTATATAACTAGATTCACTTTAATATGAAAACTATATGAGTTTCAATGGGGAATTGTTTTCTATGAATGAGTTTGACATGGTTGTGGCTATTGTTCTTTTTTTAATGAATAGTAACAAGGGTGTTTGTGTGCGGGAAGGTCATGTAACTCCTAGGTTTGGATGAGTGCTATTTTATCTATATGTATAATCTAGATCTTATGTTTCTTATTCTCACCTCACTGAAGTTGATCAGTCAGTGCCAAACACCCCCATTTCTTGGGGGAGGGTTTTTTCCTAACACTCTTATGAGTGGATTTCTATTAGCCCCTTTTTATGATCCCTACCCAAAGTATCCCAATACTCTTTGGGCGAGTTGTGTTGACCTAAGGTCCATTTTACCATTGGATTCATTGAGGAGGGTACGTTGTTTTGGTTGGCCCAGGTGAGTGTAGGCAGGTAGTTTCCCAAGTTACTTCAGGATGAGGCTAAGGTGTCATCAGGCGTAGTAGATGTAGTTTGGGCCCATGTGTCTACGAGAATGGTTTTGTGTGGTTGTTTTGGCCTAGGTGTTTTTGGTAGGTATGTGTGGTTATGGTAGCCCAGGTGTGTGTGGGAGGGGAATGTCAATGGGATTGTGATGAGAATGGCATGGGAGGTCGGACGCATAAGATATCTTCAATGACCAGTCGTAAATTGGTGCAGGATAGCCAAAATATTGATGTGATATTACTATTACATTACTTGACATGCTTTATTTGGGGAGTGTTCCTTCATGAGGTTTGGGTGGATAGTTTCCTTACTAGGTTCTTTGGTTGTCTTATTTTATCACAGGGCTTTAAAATACCCCCCACTAGGGAATGAGAGATTTTGGTTTTTCCTACCGAGTATACCAATATACTCACCCTACGTATATAAACCTTCTTTCAAGTTTCTAGGAGGACTTCGGGGATCGTACAGGACTATACTAGATTAGAGTTTTGAATATTTGTTGTTGATGTTTTTCTTTTCTTTTGGTACATTACATTGGAGTTTTCTTATACATTTTAGCACTTGCTTTTGGAACATGCATATGGGAATTGTTTGTTTTGTCTTTACTTTTACCTCCAGTTTTGGTGTTGTTTGGGATTACTATCTATTCCCCTGATCCTATTAAATAAAAAATGTTAATGCCTTCCATTTTGTGTGTGATTCTATACCCTTGGTTCTATTATCCACTCCAATACCTATTGAAGGTGGCTTTCAGGGGTCATTATCACTCCTTCAAGTTGAGGAAGGAAGGGTCTAGCAATCCATTTCCCCTTCCCTCATCATGGTGAAGGCGGGTTGTGACAGAATGGTATCAGAGGAAAGGATTGAGGGATAGGCTGGAGCTTGGGGTTCGTCACAGTGAGGTTTTCATGGGATGGTAGGGAAATAATGTTGGGCAATCATGGTGCATGAAATAGTCTGTGTGAGATCGACTAGGACACAAGATTTTAAATCCCCTTGTGATCCAATGAAAGGACTCTGGACATACTGAAGGACCAAGTGAGGCTACACTGATTGTTGGGTAGACACCCTATGAAAGGTACATGCATCATAATGACTTGTGTTCTTTTGTTTTCTGTGTGTTCTGGGAATTTAAATAAATAAATATTATCTTGAAGAAAAAATTAAGGAAATATTATACACTACTCGAGCTTAGGCATTTCTTGTTTACACTACAGTTATGGTACCCATATGGAGACCATGGGTAGTGGGGACGATCAAGGCCTCAGAAGCTATTTTATCTGATCAGTATATGGATGATCGAGAGGAGAAGGATGACTAGTGGTAGAGGATGCTTCATTCATTTCAGCGGCAGGGCCTTGGAAAATACGAGGGCAGCATCTCAGACATAGATACTGAGAGCTGGCTTCAGGAGCTGGTGATAGATTTTAGCGGGATCTAGGATCTGACAGTGTAATGAGTTCCTCTAGATGCATGACAGATGTGGGTAGAGGTACCTCAATGGTGGATGCTCTATAATTCGTAGAATATAGGGGATGAAGTTTCATGGACTGACTTCGAGAGGGAATTCTGTGCGGAATTCCTCTCTTACTTGATGAAGGTGGAGTAGAGGCAAGAGCTAATCTCCCTTAAGCTAGGGAGAATTTCTGTGAGGGTGATGGGAATCAAGTTCAAGGATCTCCTTCATTTTTCTCCAGACCTTTTTCTAGATGAGGAGTCTACGGTGAGACATTTAGAGGTGGCCCTCTAACCTTCTCTTTAGTATGTTGTTACTCCCTTCACCCTACCGACATACATGGATATCCAAAAGAAGGATGATGTGGTGGAGAGTATACACACACCGAGAGGTGTTCCATGAGAGGGGATCTAGTTGGGCTCTTCAAAGAGAAGGCCGTCAGCAGCTGACCTCCAACATTAGGGCCATCTAAGATTCTACTAGTGGGAAGTAGGCCCAAGCAGTTCCAGTTTCAATATACTGTTCCTATCCCCTTTTTTAAAGGCCTTGGAACGAGGTTCCTCATCTGTGGTGGCCTTGAAAAACATTGGAATCAGTTCTTAGACCGAGTGCACTATAGTGGGGGTGGGCAGGTTTACCACCCACCTCAATAGTAGTAGTTTCCATCCAAGACCTAACTGTAACTGTCGCAAGTACAGTGATCTCCCACTACTCTGATAGCAGATGTTTTAGGAGGAAGATGACCCCAGTGTTCTCCTCAAGGACCATGACCAAGGTGTGGTCGTGGCGGCAGCTCATAATCGAGGGGAAGAGTAGCTGTGTGTGCGCAGTTTCACGCCACCGAGGTAGTAGTTCTAATAGGATCGGAAGTCGTTCGAGGTACGATCAGCTGGTTTGGAACTCATGTTTATTCCGTGATTTATTTAAGATATTGTCCCTCATTTTTTATAGCCAGTCTAGCCCATTCCTGGGTACTAGACATTGAGAGACACTACATTCCCCTAGTGCTGAGTATACTAGTTGGGGTCAAACCAGCCTGTTTGAGGTTTGTCGAGGATTCAGACTGATGTTAGGGGTGCATCAGTCTAGTGGGGATCTCCTTCTATAGAAAATTCAGTCATACGATGTCATCCTATGTGTCAACTGGCTATTGTTGGTGCACACTTCTATCCACTACTTCCAAATAAGGGTCATGTTCTCCAATAAGGATGGATAGCGTGTGGTTTTTGTTGGTGAATGGAGTTAGCAGGTGGGAAGATGGCATGTGAATCCACTTTTTTATATGTTGGATAATCTTCCAGCGGAATCAGTGGATGTGGAGATGATGGTTGTCTCGGATGTTGTCATAGAGTACCTAGATGTTTCTCCCAAGGAGGTTGTGACTCTAACCCCTCAACATGACGTTGAGTTCGAGAGAGACTTACATCTCTATGCCCATCCAATTTTGATGGCGCCTTATTTTATGGAGCCATTTGATTTTTGGGAATTGTAGATTCAGATTGATTAGCTGATGAAAAATGGTTTTGTCCAACCCAGTGTGTCTCATTGTGGATCTCTGGTCTTGTTCACAAAGAAGAAATATAATGGTATTAGGATATGCATAGACTACTAGAGACTGAATTAGGTAATATACAAGAACTTTTACAGTCTCCGGAGGATAGACGATCTCTTTGACAAGCTGAGTGGAGAAGGTTGGTTCCCTAAGATTGATCTACGGTTTTGGTTTCCCCAATTAAGGGTGAATGGAAATGGTATCCCAATAACTAGTTTCTAGTTCATGTATCAGAACTTTGAGTTTGTAGTCATGTCGTTTGGTGTAACTAATGCACCTTTTGTCTTCATGGGGCTCATGAATGCTGTTTTCCATGAATTTCTGGATTGACTCGTCATTGTGTTGATCAATGTCATTTTGATCTACTCATGATTAGAAAAAGAACATACTATGCAACTTAGGATGGTCCTAAAGGTCCTTCGACATCACCAGCTATTTGGGAAATTTTCCAAGTGCTTGTTCTAGACATGAGAAGTAAATTTTCATGGACACATGGAACTTGGAAAGGGGTAGCGGTTGATCCAACAAAGGTTAAAGCAGTTGTTTCTTAGGAAGAACCCAAGAATGTGATGGCGGTTCGTAGTTTTCTGGGTCTGGTAGGCAATTATCACTGGTTCATACCCGACTACTCTCGATTTGTAGATCCTTTGATAGCTTTGACTTGAAAGGACCAATCCATTATATAGAGTGAGCATTGATGGGTGGCTTTCAGCTATCTGAAGGAAAGTTTGGTTAGTGATCTAGTGATCAGGTTTCTAGAGGATGTTGTGTTGTATGATGTATTTTTTGATGCTTCTATACATGGCCTGGGGTGTGTGCTAATGAAGAAATAGGGAGTGATATCTTATGGATCTTGGAAAATATGTCCTCATGAACATAACTATGCCACCCATGACCTATAGATTGCAGCAGTAGTGTTCACATTGAAGATGTGGTAGTGTTACCTCATCGGGGAGCACTTTGTGGTATTCATAGATCACAACAGTTTGAGGCATATCTTTAGCCAGCAAGACTTGAACAGGAGACAATGAAGGTCGGTGGAGTTTCTTCAAGACTACAACTTCGAGATCTTTTACATTGAAGGCTATGTGAATCTTGTGGCTGGTTCATGTAGCAGGAAGTCATGGAGGGAAGTTGTTTAGGAATTAATGCATGCTTGGAAGGCAATCAAGGAGTTGGATTCCATGAACCTGGATGCAAGGTTTGATGGTGGAAGAGGTTGTCTGTTTTAGATAACAGTGTATTCATCTCTATTGCGGTAGGTGTAAGAGTCTCATTGGGGAGACATAGAGAGTAAATTGATTCATTATTGGGTTAACTAAGGAAATTCCCCAGAAGGGTGGTCGGGGATGGTCAAAATCAGATGCTTTTCTGAGCGAAGATGTTTTTCCCAGAGGCAACGTGCGAAGGACTTCTCGGTTATTTCCATATACCACTTGTAGCATTACACCTCGGAGTTTTCAAGTTGTACCGGGGCTTGAGTGGTCATTTTTGTTGTCCCGAAGTGAAATGGTTAGTGGTGGAGTGTGTGGATAGGTGTCTAGTGTATCAGTAAGTGAAGGTCGAACACCACATCACCAGAGGTTTCTTTTAGCCCTTATATGTCCCCAATTGGAATGGGGATGAAATCATGATGGATTTCTTCATAGGACTACCCAGGGTTCAAGGAGGGAGTGATGTTATCGGGGTATTAATAGACCGAATGACGAAATCATCTCACTTCCAGGCAATCAAAGATTCAAATGTGGTGGATGCCTTATCATAGAGATACATGGATTTTTTGGTGTGGTTTCTTGGAGTTACAAGGTCCATAGTATTAGATAGATTTGCATGGTTTACCTCACTAGTCTGGTGGAGATTGCAGCATGCTTTTGGAACCTAGCTACACCTTAGTATAGCTTTCCAACCCCAGACAGATGGAAAGACAGAGAAAACCATCCAATACAAGGAGGATGTGATAAGGGAATATGTTCTGTACTTTTGGGGGACATAGGAAAAACATTTTCCCTTGGTATTGTTTTCCTGCAATAATAGCTATCACTTTACTATTGGCATGGAACCGTTTTAAGACTTGTACGAGAGGTCGTTTCTTTCACCCATGTGCTCGACCGATGATGGGGGTAGGTGTTCTTGTCCCAGTGGTAATGTAGAGCACATCATAGAAGGTACTACTTGGTCATGAGAGGATGAAGGCACCCCAGGACCGGCATAAGTCGTGTGTCGATCATAGGAGGATACCCCTGGAGTTCGAGGTTGGAGACCATGTGTTCATGAAGGTTTCCCATCGACGTGGGCAGTAATTGTTCATCAAGGTGAGCACACTCTCTCCTATATTTTTCTAGCCTTTCTAAGTGTTGGGGTGAGTCAGTGAGCTAGAATATCAGCTGGCATTGCCACCTCAATTTCAAAGGATCCATGACGTGTTCCACATCTCCCACAATTTTTGATATCTACATGATGACTCCCATGTCATTGACTGGGAAGAGTTGGATATAGGGGATGATTCTATGCTCATGGATCTAACATTTAGGATCAAATATTGAAAGGAGAAAGTGCTACATGGACAAGAAATCCCTTTGGTTCGCGTGTTTTTGAGGCATGGTGGCCTCGGGGAGAGTACATGGGAGTGAGAAGCTCAAATGTGCGCATAGTACCCAAAGCTTTTTTATGGCTCTATTCTGAGCCACCCATAATGTTTTTTTTCATGACCTATTGTGATGTAATACTAACCATGTTTGTTTTTTAGATGATCTGTTTCCCTAAATTGTGAATTTTTAAAAAAATCTTGGATATGTGGGGAAGGGAGAACATAATTCCTAATCAAGACACATTAGCCCGGATGCGATAAAACCCATGTGGGGGAGTTATTGCCACACAAAGAGGATAGTATCTTGACAAGGAGGAAGTAACTCACATATCCATGTGTCAGGACAATTTTCATCATTGGGTGGTTTGTCCCAGAGTGGTATCTTCTAGAGTGGTTGTTTGGGTTACTATTGTATTATCGAGGGTGATATTAATTTTGAGAGGTATCTGATGTAACGGCCTAGACCCTCCTAGTCCATTAATTTGTCAAATTATAAGTGTTGGGTTGTCCTGTACTCTCCGATCTGTTCCACCCATCTATCTCACAGATCATCTTCCTTGATTATCTTCACTGATCAGCTTCACATATCAGCTTCACATATCAGCTTCACATATCAGCTTCACAGATCAACTTCACATATCATCTTCACTTGATCAGTTTAATAGATCAGTTTCAACCAATCAGTTTCACCCAATCACTTTTAGAGATTTGTTTAACCCAATCAGTTTCATAGATCGGTTTCACGCAATCGGTTTCACAGATCAGATTTTCCCAATTAGTTTTTCCCAATCAGTTTCATAGATCGGTTTTACCCAATCAGTTTCACAGATCAGTTTCGCCAAATTAATTTCAGAGATCTGTTTCTTCCAATCAGTTTCATAGATCAGTTTCACCCAATCAGTTTCAGAGATCAGTTTCACCCAGTCACATTCATAGATCGATTTCACCTAATCAGTTTCACCCAATCGGTTTCACCCAATTAGTTTCACAGATCGATTTCAGAGATCGGTTTCACCCAATAGGTTTCAGAGATTGGTTTCACCCAATCGGTTTCACAGATCTGTTTCACCCAATCTATTTCATAGATTGGTTTCACCCAATTTGTTTCACAAATGGGTTTCACCCAATTTGTTTCAAAAATCAGTTTCACCCAATTGGTTTCTTAGATCGGTTCACCCAATTGGATTCATAGATCGGTTTCTCCCAATCGGTTTAATAGATCGGTTTCATCCAATAATTTTCAATGTTGGTTTCACCCAATCAGTTTCATAGATTGTTTACACCCAATCGGTTTCACAGATCGGTTCCACAGATCAGTTTCACGGGATCATCTTCATGGGATCAGCTTCACGGGATCAACTTCATAGGATCAGCTTCACCAAATTAGCTGCACTGATCTGCATCATAGGGTCAGCTTCATGGGATCAGCCTCACGAGATTAGTTTCACCCAATCAGCTCCACCGATCGGTGTCACCTATCAGTCTCACTAAGCGACCAAAGAGGTATTTCTAGGTTCCCTTCCCTATTTTTTCTCATAACACCAATTTAATGTATTTTTTCCTTTTTAAAGTGGTTCAAAGATGTTTTCAGCTCCATAAAAAATGTTTTAATTCCCCTAAGACTGGGGAGACCCTCAACAGACATGTTTTCCTCTCTTTCAATGAAATCCTTTAGTGCACAGCTATTATGGCCCCCCCTCTAATGTGAATATTTAAATAATAATTAATCCTATCATGTGTAACCATCCAACCTTGTAGTGAAACCATGATACACCATTAAAGACGATCATGATTTTTCATATGTTGTAACTCCGGAAATCACCTTTTTATCACACACGAATTCTTTTCTTCTTCTTCATGGATAGTTTCATAATTTCCATGGTGCATTTGGTGTCCCCTTTTTGGAGGCTATTTGTGAGCCTCTACCGGAGCCTTTCTTGTTCATTTTTGGATTCCTCCACGTTCCTCCCCTAGAAGTCACACATCCCCAGTAGTTGGTTATAAGTGAAAAACATCAATGGTTGATCATACAACTAGTGTTTTTCCTTCAATTATCTTTATTGTGTATCATGTCGGGTGTGTATGATAATGTTTCATTCATGGATGAATGAAACCAAACCTGATAGATGATAATAAACTGAATTTTAAGGAATGAAGTGGTGTGCTTGATGATGCTGCAATATTTTTTTACCCTTTCTTATATGTTGTGAATTTTATGGGAATATGTCCACTAAAAATTATGGTCATTGGTGGTCTTTTCATGCACACTACTGCAACCCACTCTTCTCTGATGATTAAATGGATATAACATGGAAACTAGGAAATCATATAAACTCAATTGATTAAATGGATGGCCAATAAATAATTATCTTTATTTGGACATCCTAGTTAACAAAATGGAAAGTCAGAAATAAATGAATTCCTTATTCAAATTTGAATACTTCTTTGCCCTATTCTAGAGATGTTTGTAGTTGATTCTTACGAGGTGACATAAAGGGGGATAGGATCCCCAATTGAGTAGTCGTTGGTTTTTGGACCTACGTACATGTGGGGGTCGTATGTTGGGGCATGGTTTGGTTCCAGTAATTTGACGGATCACATGGATCCCTTTTGTTGTTGTGACATCACAAGACAACCACGTGTGAATTCTTAAATTGTTCCTTGACTGTTTTGCCTTCCTTGGCTTGTAGTTGTGTGTGTTAGTTTCCCAATAGTGATGAATTTTCTAAATGGAATCACTTGAATATGAAAAAAAGAGTATGTTTAATGGGGGATTGTTTTCTAGGAATGAGTTGTGACATGGTTGTATCTATTGTGCTTCTTATGAATGAATATTAATGAGGGTGTTTATGTGTGGGCTAGTCTTGAAACCCGTAGGATGGGATGAGTTCATGTTAACCTATATGTATAATTTAGTTCTTGTGTTTATTATTCACACCCCTAGCCATGTTGATCACTTCAGGCTGAACACCCCCATTTCATGGCGGATGGTGTTTTTCCCAAAACTTGTATGAGTGGCTGGTTATTTCCCCTTTTTTCTCCCTTCCCTGAGTATCCCAAGACTATTTGGTAAGGCTATAATTTCATGAGGTCCATTTTTTCCAATGATTCTTTGGGCAGGGTACGTTGTGGTGGTTGGACTAGGTGAGTCCAGTCATGTAGTTTTCCATGTGTCTTTGGGATGTGGCCCAAGTGTATTCGGGCATAGTAGTTGTTGTTTTGGCACATGTTTATGTTGGCGTGGTTATGTGTGGTTATTGTGGCCTAGGTGTTTTTGGGCATGATGTGTGGTTGTGGTATCCTAGGTGTGTGCGGGTAGGGTATGGTATTAGGACTGCAGTGAGAATGTTATGGGAGGTCTGACGCATAGGATGCCTTCAATAACCAGTGGTAAAGTGGTGTGGTATACCCAAAATATCTATGTGATATTACTATTACATTACATGACTTGCGTTATTTGGGGAGTGTGCCTTGGTGAGTTTTGGGTGGATAGATTCATTACTAGGTGATTTGGTTATCTTTTTTTATCACGTGGCATTAGAATGCCTCCCCACTTGTGCATGAGAGATTTTATTTTTCCCTACTGAGTATACCTATATACTCACACTACGTATATAATACAGCTTTAAATATTCTAGGAGGACTTCGGGGATCATGTAGGGTCGTACTAGTTCAGACATTGGGATAGTTTTTGTTGATGTTTTTCTTTTCATTGGTACTTTCTTTTAGAGTTTTCTTGTACATTGTAGCACTACCTTTTGGAACATGTATATTGGAGTGGTTTATTTTGGTTTTACTTTTACCTCTAGTTTTGGTTATGTTTGGGATTAATATCTTATCTCCCAATCCTACAAAATAAAAATTGGTAATGCCTTCTAATTTGTGTGTGATTTTATACCCTTGGTGCTAGTCACGACACTGGGACATATTGAAGGCAGGTTTTACGGGTCATTGTCTCTCCTTCCAAATGAGAGAGGAAGGGTTTGTCAATCTGCTATCCTTTCTAACATCTTGGTGAAGGCGGGTTGTGACACCAATGATTTGTACACTACAAACAATCGTTGGTGGGTATACAATATTCCTACATTCTATATTTTTCATTTTTTATATTTATGGTTTTTTTACAATAGCTATCCATTATAATGAAATTGATCATAAGGATTTGGTGGTGTCTTTTCAGTCTCATGTCGATTGAAAGTTTTATTTCAATAGTTCATGGGACCTATTTGAGTCATCTGGTTTATCTGTCTCTCTAAACACCATCATTTATTTTATTTTATTCATTTTTTGTCCATTTTCAATTAAATATATAATGGATTAATTTAAGAAACAATTCTGAAAATGAATTGGGTTTTATCATTATTATGCTTTGTTTGGAAGCTATTTATTTATTTTACGCCTCCTTATTTATTTTTTATGGATTATCTAATGTTATGAGATCTCAGGTTAGGATCCAAAAATTAATAATTATTGATCCTATTTTTAATTAATTTGAAATCATTCAAGCATGTATAATTTTGATACACTGGGGAATTTTGAAGACTCCATGTGATCAAGAATACACCACTTGACATATGGTAAAATATAATGGGTGACATGTCATGTCATCCCTGTTTAGTTAATTTAGAAATAGTATTAGATTGCCCTTTTATTATATTCAGGTGATGGTATAATGTATTTCAGTCCTTCAAAGTATTAGTGGTTTGTGCTGAGGAGTTATTGGCCAGCACTTCCTCGGGCTAATCCTCTAGAACCATTGGTGGTTCTAGATTTTTCTTATAACTGTTTCATTTATATTTGTTTATTATTTTTATATATTTATATTTTTTTATTTTTATATGAGTTGTAAAAAAATATATTGAGAATTTTCTTCTAAAATACCATGTATATATGTGAAATTGGAGGCAATTCATGGGGTGAATGGCATACGAGCACAATCTGTTTGACTGTGCACATGACATGCATACCATTCTATAATAATTTCACATGAAATCATATGATTGAATTCCAAATATGGAATAAATTATATCAAAACCTTGAATTTTATATAAAATTATGTATTTTTTGGGTTTCCCTAATTTAATTATTTTAACCCTTCCTGTGTTCCATTATTCCCATTTGTGAATAATCTTGTGAATGTATTAGTTTTTTAAATAATTATATTATTCAGTAGTACTAAGGTTTTTTGGATACCATTTTAGGGTTCGAATGTTTCATTTGTAAATTTTACATGAACTATGTCACATGTGATTTATATTTATTATTTACTTTTTTGTTTCAATGGACTTATAAGAGATAATTTCTTTTATTATAAGCATTGTCGAATTATTCAAATTGTTTTGGAATCAGGACAACTTTAAAAAGATTAATTTTATTTTATACAATTAATTGACTGTGGTGAATTAGTTCAAAGGGGGGAGTCAATATTCCTTATTTGTGTTCCCTTTTCGGTTAATTTTATTTAAATGTCACCTTGACGGGGATTTCAATTAAAAATCTATGTCATGTATTGAAATTGGAAGATGAAATTTTCAGGGACTTATAAAACTGTTTTTTAAAGTGTTCTTGTGTTGTAGACATGTGGGACTTATAACTTCATAAACCATGGTATGTGAATAAGATGATTTTATTGAATATAGTGTTTCTATGATGATTTAATATTTTACCTAAAGAATGGATCAGAATTCCATTTGTGGAAATTTTTTGGTAATAGTTCAAGTGATATAAAGGTTTCCTTCCATGTAATGGAATCTTTCAGAATCTTTATAGATTAGTATAAAATTTATCTTCATGTCTAGTAGATTATGTGTAAAAGATTTTGAATTAGAATCCGTTAGTGTTTCCTAATGTACATGGATTCCAATAGTTGGTAGATTGGGTAGTCATGGTCATGAAATAATTTTGTAACATCACATAAATAAAACCTCTTGATATATTTTGACTACAAATATTTTAAAAGGATACAATTAGGAATAGTGGAATAAAAATATCCAAGTCAATATAATAGACGATTTTTATAAGGTATATTTCAATTCCATCCTCATTTAGATTTTTTCATTGAGGATTTACAAATATTGAAGTTGATGGAATTATTCGGTGTTAAACAAGGAAATAAGTTGGTGATGGACTATAAAAAATGTCTCACTATATTGGATTATTTTTCATAAGAGTTAGCAGATAATGATGGAATGATCTTCTGGTTATTTTATAGTGAAATTCTTCTAGGTTTTATATGTAACTCCCAAGTATTTTTAAAATTAAAACTATTTTCGATAGTGTATTTCTCATAAAACATCGAGTTTAAGTGAACTCATAGTATAGATCACATTTATAATATAACAATTAAATTTGGGTTTATAATACTAGTAAAAAATTATTAAATATGTATTTATATACGTTTTCAATTTAATAAAAAAATTTCATAATTATTTTGTAAATAATCCTTCAATTTCTATTAACGAAATTTTATTCTTTAAAAATATTCTTTCATAAAAAATGATTTTTATTTCATATAATGTATTAATATAATAATTATTTTCTCAAAATTTTAGAAAATATATTTCATTTAATGATAAAAATATTTTATATTTTAAAATCTTAAGATACATTGTGAAATTTAATTGAAAGATATTTATTTTTAATGAACAGTGATTGAAACAAAAAAATTTTAAAATGACATTTATTTTTTTCAAATTATTCATTTTTAAATCCCCCTTTTGTTTTTAATATGATGTAATGTAACATTATAATTTCTTATATATATTTATTCCACAAAATTTCTATTGAATCATCTTTATATTAGATTTTAGTGTGTTTTTTTTCTTGGGTTTAAAAATAAATGTTTTTGTAAACTGTTTCGAAATGCATAATGTCAACCCTTTTTAATTAATTAAAAAACCAATACTGAGGAAATATTTAAAATAAATTTATCAATTATATATCAATAAATATTAATTGGTATTAATAAAATGATTATAATTATTCATAAATTTTATATAAAATCATATTTTTCTCGCATAATACACTTCTTGAAAACCCATTTTTTTCATCGCGTCTGCGGATTAATTGAAATTTTATTCTTCAACATCTATGAATTTAATTTTTTTTATAATGTATTTTATACTTTTAATATTAATTATTTTAATTATATTAAATAGTTAAATTATTTTTTGACAGTATTGAATTGAAAAAATAGTAAATATAAATTAAACAGTTAAGTTGAAAATAGGTTTAACCTGGGAAATAATAAAAAAGACATGGTTAAAAAATTCCAAAATCTCATGAAAAATAAAAGGTTATTGAAATATAAAAACCTATAATTTATAATTCTCTTTAATGGTTCATTTTTTATCCTTGTAGAATATTAAAAACGAGGGTACACCATTTTCTTTTGAGAAAAAATAGGTGTTCCACTCACCTATGTTATAAAATGATTCCCCCAATCGTCTCCTCATCACACCATAATACAACATTTCATTTGTTAAAAATTACCAAAATTAATTCAAAACATCAATAAAAGCATCCTAGATTCCTTTTTATTCTCAAAAGTATATTCTGAAAACTATTTCTGTATACTCCTATAGAGGTTATCTGAGACGAGGTAAGATTCATAACTATAAATTTTTCTTTTATTTAACTTCCACCTCTTTAAAATATTATTCATATATTCTCATGTGATAAAAAATATCATATATACTGGTAATTTTTTATATTAATAGGATGACCTAAATTCATCTCATTTACCATCAAGTGTGACAAAAAAATCATCATTCATGTGTATGGAGGACTACCGCCTTGCAAAATGAGGTCACTAAATTTCCATCATTGACTCTCATTACATTTTGTAATGATGGATTTGAAGTATATATAAGATATTTCATAAATAAAAATAATTATGATGGTGTGATATAAAATATCAATTTTTTTCATTCATGTACATGGGTGATACAATAACATCACTCATCTGTTTAATGAACTACTACCCCGTGAAAAGATGTGATTCATTTTTCACTAATTCATTACAAGGAAAGAAATAAGGATAATGTTAAGGAGTATATGTGATATAATTGAATCGTAAATTAAGAAATTATTGTTTATAATCCAAAACATATAATATAATAGTTTACTTCTTACCTGGAAAATTTTAATGTTATTCATGTATGTGGGGATTACTGCCTCCACAAAGGTATATGATTTATTTCACATCAATAACTAAAAATAATGTATAAATATTTTTTAAAATAAAAAATATTTAATTTATGTTGTTATTCTAATTTTTGAAAGATAAAATAATACTTACCTTATTTTGAAAATGACAACTAAAAAGGGAATCTTTACTCATGAATGTGTGTGGCCTACCGTCTTGATGATTTTAATGCAATTCATTTTTCATTTAAATTTTTTAATTTTTTTTAATTATAATAATTCAAAAAATATGAAAATTATATCATGATTATTATTATTTAAATTTTGAAACAATTACATCATTGATCAGGGTCAACACACCGATGAACCTATGAAACAATGCTATGGATATTGTCAAAACAACTGATGGGGTTTAATCTGTATAAATTTCTAAATATTTCATTAAAAAGAAAGAAATTAAATGATTTCTGTAAACTATATTAAAACATTAAAATTATTTTCTAAAATAAAATAATATATTTAATATTATTACACATGATTTAATGGACATATAGGGTGTAAATGACTCAGATGATATCCAAATTGACATTGAAATATCATCTTAGACCATGGTGGATGACATGCTTTTGCAAGGGTCAATGGATGTCTCATCATAATTATATGAAGGGAAGCCAAAGATTATGGCTGAAACCTCATAAAAATATAAAATTTCTCATATGAATAGTAAGCCTTCTTCTAAAAACTCCCCCTCTACATCCACTTTTCCAGTTGTGGTTGAATTGGTGGTCAATCATAATGTCTCACAAAGTAGTTTTCAGGATCCTAATGATACAGATATGTCAAAAGAAAATTTATTTTCTGAGCTTTCACTGAACTAGGTCTACTGAAGGGTAGCTTCTAACAACGATACACTGAATCATCTCACTTGAAGATGGAGGAAAACACTACTTCTGCTGATATCCAACATCTTTATGACACTACATCAGTTCCTACTTTGAGAATACAGAAGTATGAAACTTATTTGGTTTTAAGAGTTAACTCAGTTAAAAGAGAATGTTAAATTTTCATTGATAAATTTGGGAAGAAGATTATTGGCTTGGTTTGGGTGACAACTGTAATGTTATAATCATCTTTGTTTGACAATGTGCATATTTATCCTTCATGTTTTATCACTTCACAAGAAAGAAATATCAAAATGTGCTCGATGGTATCCACACATAACTAATTCCAGATGCTTGCATCTAGAAGTAGTGATAATGATGGACAAGTAACTTGTTGTATTTTGGGCACAAAAGAAATGAAGGATGAGGTTGATGATGAATTACATGATAATTATGGTGGATCATTGATTCAAGTCAAAGCTTAGAGAAGGAGATGCCATCCACGTGGTCGAGGGGGAAGTGTCTCCCACCATATCATGTGCACTCGATCTCGAGTATCTTGATCTTCTTGGTATTTTTTTGTTCTTGATATAAACCTTTTTGTTTATTATGTTCCTCCTCCATGTTTTTTCTTTAACATAAAAAAGAGGAAACTACACATCATCCTTTAAAAAAAATACAATGAATGTCCATAGTAAATGTATGGGTTTTCTAGTCTCTCTTTTACATATAAGAGACATATGTCATATTCACTAATTGTTTTTATTATTTGAGGTATATACATAAATTTTTCATTAAATATCCTGAATCATAAAACATAATTGTATTTTAAGTTTCAATATATATTTATTTATCTAGGGGTATTTGACCCGAAGGTTACTATGTGGTAAATAATTTCAAAACATTTTTTTTCATTGGCATATATAACTTATTAATTGTATTGTATATTCTATGATTATGTGCATAACAATTTTTTTATATTATGTTTAGGACCATTTGTTTTAGGTGTATTTATAATTCATACACATAATTTATTAATTAATTATTTTTTATGTTATATGGAATAATATTTGTAACAGTTATTCTTCTCAAATTCCCTTTCCATGATACAAATGCTTATATTGTACACCTATGTTCATTTATTACCAGCATATACTACCCATTTATAGGTTATATCCTGAAAATCTATATTTTCATGATATTTAAAGCATCAATTTTATGTTATTATTTCGAGGGTATATTGATTAAAAAATATTCAATGTGGTAAAGGATTTATGACACAATATCAATTTTTTAGACTATTTTTGTTAAAGGATCATTTAGAAAAAATCATATGATCATAAATTTATAAACCTTCGGACATTATTTTCCATAATTTATTCATGTCATTAACTAGTTTTATTGACTTTTACTCCCTTAATGATTGAGGAATTTTCTTGAAAATAATTATTAAGTGATACTTATATTTTATATTCTTTTAGATTAGTTATCTAATTCTTCAATATCAAATATTTATAAAATGATTTCAAAATAACTCTATCTTAAAATAAATAATATCATAATGAATTTTTAAATGGGTTTTCACCTTATTTTAAAAGGATTATATTGTAAATTTAAAAAAAATTTAAATGGGTATCTTTTTACCCACTATATCATAATATTTTGGAATGAATAATTATTTTTAATATTTACTTCATGAACTGATTTTATAGTCATCATGACTAATATATTATATAAAACATAATTCATATTTTTCAGGGTTGTTTTTAGTGGAACATATTTTCATAATATTTATTGAATTTTTACTTTAAAAACATATTTTCAAAATTAAAAGGTTATTTTCCAAAAAATAACTTTTAATGAACTTTTAATGGGTTTTCAATTCATGAACACCATGAAATCATATGGATAATTATGGTAAAATGGATATAATTTATAATGATAACACCCCCATTATTTCCCTTGATGGAATAATATTGTTTTCAAGATATTGATAGTGAACTCATTTCATTGCAACAAGTGAATTGTGTTTTAATTAGATTGTTAGAGAACCCATTTTGTTTTCATTCCCATAAGATAATCATGTTTCAATTTGAATGTTTTTGGACGTGTTTATTTTACATGGTATGTTCATGATTCAAAGATTTTATAATAGAAACCATTTAATTTTCATTGGTTAATCAATTTAAGAATTGAATAATGATTTTTTCTACAAATGTTTTTATCAAATCTATTGAATATGTACATTATTCATATCGATAGTTCTTGGAAATTTCATTATATTGATATGTGGTTTTGTTATAAAAAAATATGGTTGGTTACATTTTTAACCACGGATGGGTGGTTCCATGATAATCCATGGACATGCGGTTATGTAAGAAACCTTGGATGAGTATGCCCATTACATCCCTATAATGAATTGGGTACTCTGAATATGGAAGTCAACCATATTGGATATTCCATTTTTTATAGGTAATGTGAAAATAATATTCCAAGATACCAGTATGTTTTATCTATACTTGATATGGGTTTAAAATGTTAATTATGATCAATATAGTTATCTCATGCTTCAAATTATTGACTCTTATGTATATTTCCTATGTAAAATATCAATGACATGTTTCCTTATTTTATGATCTAGGTATTGATGGGTATGAATATTATTTTATTATACTAATTTCTTTTTAATATGTAATAATACATTTATTCTCTTCTTTTCCCCTTGAAGACATTCAATTATTTATTATTACGTTTACACTTACTGATAATTTCATTTCAAATTACTTATGTTTCACTATCCCATGTTTTTAAATATTTATGTTGTATAAATCGTGGCTCCAAGGGTACCATATAGATTATTTTGATGACCTATTGTGAAATATGAAAATATAGGTATAATGGGGGATGATGTTCATCTTTATGAACTACTTTTTTACGAATCCATAATTAAATGAGTTTGTTATAATAATCTTGATATATAAACCATAATGGTCCTTGATAATGTATGGGATCTAATATTTTATTTTGATATATTAATTTTTTATGGTGGAAATTGTGTTAGTGTCATTGTTATGAAATCAATAAAGGTAATGTATATGTTTTCAATGTTTTATCATGGAGTGTGGGTATGGGTCTCTTATAGTAATTATGAAATGAGAGGTTGAGATAATTTTTAATCCTAAAAAATGATCAATATTGGAGTCTTTTTCATTTCAAAAACATAGGAACAATATTTTCGTTTAATAAATTAAACAATTACACTCAACTTACTTATAAAATGTTATCCATATTATCTCTTATTTACACCTAAAAAACATTTTGGTTTTGTGATTACATATCCAAATAAATTCTCCGCATCTATATCCACATCATAGAATCCATTAATTTCATAGATCCTTTCAATGAATACTATAGGAATAATCCAAAAGAAGTGGTATTAGAAGCTTTAAAATTCATAACTATGGGTATTTTTTTTATTTATTCTTCCAACTTCATAAAATATTTTTAAACTATTATCATTTGAAACAATATATCATATATATTAATACGTTATTATATTAATTTCATTACTAAATCTATATTTTCTTCCATAAATTTGGCTTCAAAATCATCATTCATTTGTATGATGAACTACCACCTCAGGAACACATGACATTTTTTCCATAATTACCTCTCATGTCTTGTTTAAATGTTGTATTTTAGGTGTAAATATATTTTTTATGTATTAATGATATCATATTTATGATTTTACTGTTCATTCTTTGGGGATACGATAATGTTGCTCATTTGTAAGACAGACTACAACCACATGAATCGATTTGATTTGGTTTTCTCTAAAACTTTTCATGGAAGTTAATAAAGATAATTTTAATAAATATATGTGATAAACATGAAATTATAATTATATTAATGAAATTTTTATCAATATTAAATGTTAATATATCATATTCTTTCTTACGCATAAAAATTATAATATCGTTTGTGTGGGTGTTGACAACTAACCCCATGAGGCCATGTGATTGTGTATTCATCACAATATAAAATGAATGATATATATAAATATATTAGACAAAATAATATATTTTTTATGATATTATTATCATTGTTTGAAGCTACCATAATTCATACAATCCATACATAATGATCACTGAAAATAGAAAAATTACTGATGTGTATTTATGGCCTATTGTCTCTATGATTGTAAAAATTTTCCTTTCTCATAACAATTTTTCATGATTGGTTTTAAAATTATATGTTATGAATAAATATTATAATTATTTAATGATTTTTATTGTGAGTATGTTAAAATAGTTTCCCCTTTTCCCACAATCAATACATCAAAACTATTTTTAAACAGTGAATCGAATGTCCTCAAACAACCGATGTGAACATAACTAATTGAATTTTAATATATTTAGTTAAAATAAAATAGAATAAATTATTTCTGTATAAAATTTTAAACATGTATATTTTTTATATGAAATAAAATAATTTATATATGTATATTATACGAGAGTTCAATTGCATACTACGCAAGTCTGGAGGGGAGGTAAGGGTTTCTCTACTCGCTTTTACTACTGGGAGAAATATGTCACATTAACCACATGTTCTTATTATGTGTTGTATATATTATCCATTTCAAATATAATATCCGGAATATTTAAGATATAAAGGTATTTTATGTATCAATATGAATTAATTTATTGAATTTTATTTGACTTGAATGATATTAAGTGGTAAAGAAATATATAACTCATTTTAATTTTGTTGAGTTATATTTATTCTTCAATGTATTTGATATTCAATGATTACGTTTTTAATTTATTTTAATAATATTAAGTTGTTTTTTCACTTTATTTAGGGGGATTTAAATTTGATACACATAATTTATTAATTGATTACCACTCATATTCCGTGGTATAATTTTTTTATGGGTTATTCATGTCAAATTAACATTCTTTGAGAAATAATTTATGAAATTTAGCTATAAATATTTTTAGGCATATACACTACCATTTGACATGTAATATCAGGATAATAAATATGTTGATGATATCTAATATATCATTTTATGTTATTCTTTCTAGGGTCATATGATAGAAATGATATCAAAGTGGAAATTTATTTATGTTTCAACCAACTTTAATTTCAAGATTTTTTACATTGAAGGTAATTTTAGAGGATTTCATATATTATTGTTTCCTTTTACCTGGTATGTTTAGTATCAAATAGTTATATATGTGTTAAACATTTTTTTATTTCCATTTACTCCCTTACTTATATAATAAATATCGGGAAATTCATTTTTAATTGATACCAATCATGTTTTTTAAGGTTAGGTATCGTTTCCTTACTTATAAAAATTAAGTAAAATAATTTCCAAATTGTTATTCCAAAAACAACAATTTCCTCAATTTATATTCAATATTGATTGACCTTATTATAAAATTAATTCATAAAATTTTCTTACTATTTTCCACATGAGTCTCTTTTGACACCCTTTTACAAAATGTTTTAAAAAAGGTTTTTATTTTTTGGACATAAAACATGAATGTTCTATACCACTATCATTAAAAATATTTTATTTAAAAATCCCATTATATATTTGAAATATGTATTTCAATGAAATATTATTTAACATTATATTTTTAATTTTTATTTTAAAAAAATCATCTTATATTTGAAAAGTTTATTTTCCTCATGATATGTTTTTAATGATATCTTAATGGGATTTCCATTCATAAACATCATCAACCCATGTTGTTACATATGATCCAATAGATATATATTTTAATGATATGATCATCATTTCTCCCAAGATTTATTAACACTATTTCAAATTGATAAATAGTGCCCACTTTCATTTACAAAAGTTAATCACAACTCAAAAAGATTTTTATTGAACCAATTTCTTTTTGATTAGTTAATAATATTTTAATGAATCTATTTTGGAACCCATTTCTTTATCATGTGTTAATCATTTTTCAACGATATTGTTATGAAACAAATTAATTTTCAAATATATATTCATAATACAATGATATTTTCGTGGAACACATTTTTTTCTATTGTTCAATGATGTTATGAATATAATTTTGATTGGTTCACTGTGTTCTATGATGAAATTCAGTATCTGTGTATTATATTCATATTATAATTATTTGAAATAATTTACACTAATGGGTGGTTTGAGTGTTGACCAAGTATGGGTTGTAACATTATGATCCATGAATGGTTTGTTCCGTGATAAACCATGTAAAGGTAATTTCCTGACTAACAATGCATGGGTGTGTCTATTATAACCCTCCAATGCATTGGGTATTCAAATGTTGGAATTTAACAATATTATTTATTCCACTTGTAAGTTTTTATATTAATATAATATTACAATCTCCCAATAACATTTATCTATTAATTCATTGGGTTTTTATCATTTCTTATGATCAGTATTGATATCACAAAGAACATAATTTTTTATTTTGATGAATATTCAATTTTTTTAAGACATATTAGATATTTTAGGTTTTATGATTTCTATACTAATGGGTACGAATATTCTTATAGAATACTCTGGAACATTGGTAATTCCACCATACCCATATGTTACATTAACACTCCTTACTAATATAAAATTGTTAATTATTATGTTTATACAAATTATGTATCTTAGTTCACCCTTTTTGTGTTTCATTTTTAAAGGGTTATAATAATTCGTGGTGAATGAATTAAATCATTAATGTTTTTATATGAATGATGATGACGACCTAATGCATAATATGAACAGATGGGTATAGTTAAGGATGAATTTTATATTTATAAACTGGTTATTTATGAATCCATGGTGACAAGGGTTTTCCCTAATTCTATAAATTAATAATCTGAAATATTCATTGATAATAAATTTGATTCTTGATTTCCTTTTGATTTTGTAAAAAAAAATTCGGAAAAATTGGCCCACTATAATCGATATAAAATTTTAAATGTAATGTTTAAGATTTCAATTCTGGATCTAGGGGTATGAGATTAGAGATATAATATCAGATCTTCAATGAAATGGTTTTTCTAGAATTCATTTACTGGCATTATGTATAATGTCATCATCATGGTGGATTTTTTTGGAGGGGTAACGCACTTCTGGTGATGCTTCATTGCATTGGGTTTTAGTAAAAGTGATCCTTCTAGTGGTATATTGAATCCTATTTTGTCGACCAGTGTGATAATTCTGGGCTTAATAGACTATATAATCATTGATCTATGAATATCTATCTCTAGTGTGGTCATAGAAGATATATTTATCTATTTTTTAATATGAACAGTCATTATAAAAAATCTTGGACACGCCTTTTAGCTGAGTAGTGTTTCACATCAATAAATAATCAAGACATATATAATCTTCTTTTTATTTTAGAATGAACTTTTTAGACCATGTTTTTTTATATTGTCCCATCCCTTTTATATAAACCATGAATTCATTTATAATAGATAAATTATTTTTTGTATCATGTTTGTTCCATTTTTATGTCCCTACATTGCTATTATTAATTATTATCATCATTTTTCATGGTATAGACCATGGTTTGAGGTTTTTTAGTGATTGATATTGGGTTATCATAGTTGATGGCTAGGATAGAGGTAATTATATGGTGATTTTACAGTATAAAAATTATTATTATTAGTTATTGATTTATATTGGGATCAGTATGGGTGGGTGTTACATTATTTTTTCAATGAGATAACCAATATATAGTTCAATAAACTAATTCCCAAACATGTTATTCCTTGATGTGTAATGATCATGATTTGGGTGTTTATCCTATTTCTTAGAGTTTATTTTCATGGTGATATTTGTTTGTTTCTGGAGGAATTGTAATTTTTAGGTATTTTAAGAAAAATTTATATGTTAAGAAACATTCAGATTCATATTCTAAGGATTAGTTGAGGAATTACATCTTGAAGAAGAATTATATTTTGGGTGATATTATCTATTGTTATACATATTTGGATAAATCTTAAATACTATGGATGCTATTATCCATTCTTTTTGTGTTACCCTCTTCCATGGGAGTTTTTCTTCAAGATGTTGAGGTTAGGAAATTAAATCTCATGTAGCTCTTATGTCCTATAATTTTATTAAGGGGTAATAATTGTTTATCACTAGTTTTGACCTAGACTCATAAATATCTTATGTTTTTTATAGTTTTTTATTGTGATTTTTAAATTCATGGTAGACCATATGAGCGGTTTCCAATTGTTTTTGTATGTGTAATCTTCTTCAAGAATGTGTAGTGTTTAGTGGTTGGTTCATAATAATTTTATTGACTTTTTTTCCATTGAATTGGTTATATAATTTATCATGATCTTTGTTTCATGTCTAGGAAGTTGTTCCAATTATTGAGTCATTTCATTCAATGAGTATCTTTTAAATTTCTTTTGACATAATTTGTCAAAGTATTTCTTGGAGAACAATTAGGCAATGTTGGTAGATTTATGGAACCAAAAAATGACATTTGCATTCTTAGGTTAATATGATTAATTACTACATTTATTTAATGGTTTCCAAATGTTTAATGTTTTAATTTTTTTTCTTTTTCAATGTTAAATTGTTATGTGTGTTGTCTGGGAACCATGTAGTGAATATTGTGACCAATCATCAGATTTTGACAATGGTGGACACATGGTCATTTCACAGTTTAGAAATATTTGTATGTGATTCATACAACATAGAGATTCTGTTAAAGGGGTGATGTCATAGTCCGTAGACATATTGGTGATCCATACATGTAAATCGTGAATCCTTCTTGATTTTTGGTTTTTAGGAAAATTTAAGTCTTTTTAATTGAGTATTCCTCTAAAAGCTTATCCATTTATTTTAATTCATCAAAGGTTCTATCCAATTACCATTCTTATTTTCCCATGCCCATCCATGGTATATTCTTTCTAATTCCATTGTGGGATCTTATTCAGTTAAATAGGTAAGTGATCCTCATTCCTTATCTTAAAAGTCTCATTCGTTTTTTTCTATCCATTTATACCCTTATGGAAATTTTTTATAGATTTTATTATCTATGATTGTTAAAATTTGGGGTATTTATTTCTAAAATATCTATAACATATCCTGAGGCCTATTAACATTTTTTATGGCAATAGTTTACTCATTCTAACACATTTGGTATCATGTTTCAATTAAATTTCATTTTTAATGACTTATTTGATAGATTGGTATGTTCAAAAAATATATTTATATAAGTTAATAAGGTTGATTATACCTATAACTTCCTTTATAAAATGTTCTCTACTTTTTTAAATGGGGTTTCTTTTGGTCATAAAGGGTGATTTATTTAGTTCAATGGATCCATCATTTCAAATATAATTCTATGAATTATTATTGTCTAATAGAATTTCATTGAAGGATTTCTATATGATAAATAAATTTTTTGTTGTTATTTGGTAAAATTATTCTTTTTAGAATGGGATGTTTGGGGATAGATTGTATTTTTTAAGAGGTGTTTGAATCTTCTCGAGATAGTTATTTATGTTGAACCCTGAGTTTTTATGGACAATTTTTTAGAAGAAGTTAAAATTTTCACTTATATCATGCAATGAACGAGGTCAAGTATTCATTTCACTTAGAACATACTTGGTGTACATTACATGCAACACCAACACGGCGTATATTACACACAACTCTGGGTTGGTTTATAGTACATGAAACACTGAGTTTCTACAAACATATATTGTTATTTTAATTATTTTATTATTTTTATTATAACATATTCATTAAAGGTATTTATATAAATATTATTAACAACTTTTAAAATATTTGTAACTATTATTTTATATAAATAAATCTTATTGATAAAAAATATGATTTTTCAGAAAGTCTTCAATGTCTAAAATACAAATTTTCCTTAAAATAAAATTAATATTATAGACATTTAGAAAATAAATTTGAAAAAATAAACAACAATTTTTGATTTAAATTGTCTAATTTATCTTATGGTGAATTTTTTGGATTTTTCTCATCAATATCATTTTTTAAAGAAAATTAAAAAATATCGAATTTTAATTCAAAACTACTTTTTAAATCAATTTGTTTATAATGTTAAAATAATTTTAATTTCCTTGTAATGTTTATTTAGATGATTTTTTTATACATTAATCCAAAAAAATTACCATTTCCATATTTAAATTGGTCATTAAAACACAGAAATATTTTGATCCTTTTTATTATAAAAACCTGCAGTGTCGTCCCGACAGCGGGATTACTTTTAAATTAATTTATGCATGTTAATTAATTAGGATTTAAAAAATTGGATTCCAAATTTTTAATCAAAATAATAAAAAAAGTCATATAAGGTTAACATTGTTTTTTACAAAAATGATTATTTGGTGTGATTTCAATTATTTAGATCGGTTAAGAGAAAAATTAGGTTAATCAAGTGATAAACTATAAATACAAGTCCCAAAACGACCGAGACACATGTATAATATACAATTTCTATCTATAGTTCATCCATAATCCATTAATTACTGAGTTTGGTACGTTTTTAATGACTTCTGTTATGTGAACAGGTAACTAGTTTCTAAAAATCCATTGTGAGTCATTTTCCTTCCCTATAAAAGGACACCACTTATACTCAATGAAAACACCAATAAATCCTTTTATGTTCTGCCAATATCTTTTTTATTGTCTTCCAAAAAATCTATTTTATTCATTCAAGCCACCCTTTGGTCATAAATCTTCTCAAGGAACCCTTTTGTCACAAACCAAAAGGGGTTACCCATTTTAGAGGTAACTTCTTCTCTCATGCTCATTTCATTTATTTTCCTTCTTCACCATCTCCACTCTTTTTATTACATTATAGTGTGCCAAAACTAGTATCCAAAATATAATAGTATATTTTCATAAAAATATTTCATCCTACACATACACACACATCGATCTAATGGATGATGAACATATTGTTTCTGTGTACGGAGAACTACTACCTCACGAAATGATGATTGTCCATTTATACTTAACCACCAATCATGGTGGCAATGTGATGGAAACTATATTTTTATATGTAATATAATATATTTATTATTTATTTACTACTGTTTATTATTTTTTATAGCACTCATATTTTTTACATTCCATTTGTTGTTAATGCCACAATCTTGTTTGAGGAAGTTTGGACTACTTCCCCTTAAAGCGATGTGATTTGTTCACCGAAGACATTGAATCTATTAAGGATGAGTTTTATGAAATTATACAATAAATAAAAATATTAATGCTACTAGAATTATGATATATATATATGTGTGTACTTTACATATATTTGTTCTATAAGACGAAAAAAAACTGAAACAACGTTCATTCGTAGGTACTGCTTGCCTTCTATATGAACTGTGTATTCCATTTCAAAGATAATTATCTTATCGATTATTATAATATAAAAAATACTGGATATAACTTATAATTATATAATTCTCGACATTCTTGATTCATGATATTATTATAAGGATCAGTGATATAACAAATTTAGACGCATGTGAAGAAAAAAAGAAAATATTACTCGAAGTGAAACATTAACATAGGATGGCTTTGAAGAAGGTAATATAAATTCATTATAAAATCATATATGGTAAAAGATGTAAGAATATTCTTTTATAATTTTTTTTAATAAAATTATATTTATTATACAGTAATCTTGTGTGAGTATGTAGATAGTCAAGACACAGTGTATGGGGATTTCAACTCACTATTAGATTCTATGAAATACATGTTATGTTAGGCACTCTTTCATTTTGTGAGGTTTTTGTACTACCAATTATTTAATTTTATGTAACTTATATTTAAAATTTTTGGTTTTCACATGTCTATTTTATGATCCTTCATTCATTGGGTTTAAGTTTCAAATGATTCCAAATCAGTAAAACATTTTTGTCTCAATTAGCATTCTTTGAGATTCATGTTTCTTTGTTATGCACCTGAACTCTTTTACATAGTGTGTATAATTATATTATACATGTTATATCTTGAATATAATTCTTTCTATGATATTTTATGGTTCATTTAATTTAATTTTCTTACCTATAGAGTATGATCTGATGTTACTACGTCATATGAGTATATTGAGACAATATCATCACATCTCAAAATTGTTTATGTTTATTCTTCCATTGATGAAATATTATGATCCATCTCTAAAGAAAACTCTAGAGTTTAAATGTACTATGTTTTTTCAAAATATACTAATGTTTTAGTACCTTTTTTACACTCTTTTGTACTGAATATAATGTTTTCATATAAAATATGATCGTCTCTCTCTTCAGTTGGAAATCTATTGTATTAAAAATCTATGTTTTCGAAAATATTTTCAAATGATACATGAAGAAAATTTTCGAGGAAAAATTATTTTAAAAATGATTTATTTTTTTAAAATCATCATTTATATGTTTTCAAATATTTTTTCAAATAAAAAACGTTTAAATGGTTTTAAGTTATAAAAATAATTTTCCAATGAAGAAATTTTATTTTCATCAGAAACATTATTTAAAATTTGTTTCAAAAATATTTTGAATCAGAGATGACATAAATTTATGTTACTCATTCAATTTATATGAAATGATCTAAAGGATCCATTGACATCCTTTCTATGAATGGGTTATGCTTAATGTCCTGGTCATTTAGAAATATGTTTCATTTCCACATGTTAAATGTTTATAAAACCTGCTTCATTTCATGGGTTTTTGCTTTAATGAAATGAATATAAAACCTATATATTTTCAATAGGATATGAAGTGATGAAATGTAAATGATACCCATTTCATTTCATGGGTTATGATTTGATTCTTATAAAACTTATTTCTTTTTTTTGGTAATTATATGATGAATGTTTTTATTATCTTGTTCCGCATGAATGAATTATTTTATTATGAGATGGGTGGGACCTATATCTCACTCCATTGAATTAGGTAATGATAGATGACTCAAGTGTATAAATTTTATGTGTGTACCTGATTACATATTAAAAATATTATGAATAGACATAGATTCATGTCAATAAGTTTCTACATGAACCTGATTACAAGTTCACAATGTGATGAGTGAACCTTATTACATGTTCACAAAGTTATGCATGGACCCAGTAGTGTGTCAATAAGTTAATGTTCGAACTTGATTACATGTTCATAATTTTATGAGTGAGAATTATTATATGTTTAAAATGTTTTGTGTGGATCGGGTTTAATATCCCTAAATTTATGTGTGATGCTTATTATAAGTCCACTATGTTATGCATGAACCTAATTACATGTTCATTATATTATGCATAGACCTAGTTTCATTTCCATTAGGTAATGCTTGAACCTGTTCACATGTTCAAAATGTTATTCATGGACATGTTTTCACATCAACATGATTATGTGTGAACTTGATTACATGTTAATAATGTTATTAATGGACCTGGTTTCAAGTCCATATATAGAAGTTGGGGCCGGATTTCATTTCCTCAACTTAATGAGTGAACCTATTTCTACTTATACATGTTAAAAAATTATAAACCAATGATCACTCCAACAATTCAATTTATTTTCAGATGTTATGCTTTATTAGCCTATGTTAATTATTTTATTAGGATTTATGTCTTATAGACATCCAATATTTATTACATGTTTTCTGATATGATATTTTATATCCAGTGTATGATATTTTATTCTCATGATCATGTTCTCATACCCTTATACATACATGTCTCCTTCGTTTACGCTTACAGAGAATTTGATCTCACCCCTTTCTATGTTTCCTTTCCCCCAGGTTACAATGATATTTATTATGTTTGACAAGTATAGGGAATTTTTATCCAAGAAGAACCTAGTGGGAGATGATGTAGCTACCATATTTATCAGTGTTTATGTTTCCATGTTCCCAAAGGAACTAGACCAATTAAGATATTTGGACACCTTTTTTCATAATATCTATGTATTATAAAGAATTTATGTAATGTTTATGTTTGTAAAGTGAGGTTCAGTGTAGTAGGTTTCAAAGAAAAGATATAGTTATACATTTTAAAATAGGATGAGAAAACATCACTGAGACCCCTAGGATGATTTCTAAGGATACGTATCAGGATTTCCCAATGCATAGATATAAGGATTAGATAATTTTTATGAAAGTGTACTTGAATTTCGGTGAAGGATAGAGTTAGTGTTTTACTTTCAATACATCGATGTATGGATTCTATAAGTGGATGTTGCTCTAGCACAGATGTATCATGGGTTAAAATCTTCGACATGATGTTTTGGGCTTGACTTGGGGTTATCTAGAACCCGACATTGGGCCTTGCAGCACACCTGGTTTGACACTCCCGAGGGATATGTTTTGGGAATTAACAAACTCTTCATGAACCATCATGAATGATTTTTTTATAATCTCGATATGAATAACATAGGATAGAAATATGGTCATTTATTAAGGTAGGTTTCATACTTTAGACATTATACAAGTATCTTTTCATGATTTTGTTGTTCCTCGTTATGAAAAATGATTCTTACTCTATTGTTCTGGTTTTATTCAATGGATGGAACCCGAAAGAACCGTGTTAATGGGGATTTCGAAGGACAATACAATGAATTCCCTCATGATGGTCCAAATGCTATGGGGGATGGAATAAAAAAAATATTTCCATATTCCCACAATTTTATCAAGAAATACATCTTACTAAGTATCCAAATGAGAAATTGAGGGAACAATGTTTTGTTGAGTCTATCATGTGGAATCGTCCACCTTCTTTCACCTGGTCATTTGATCAAATTACCGTTGAAAAATGGACCATTTCCACTAAAATGATATTCTCTCTTCCCATGTTTTTGGATCTGGAGAATGTCATTCTGACTATTTATTGATTATAAGTTGAAGCAGACCAATGGTGGACTCTAATCAAGAATAAGAGGAAGAAATTTGAAATTTAATCCATGTATTACAATGAGTTTAATAACATATTCATAAATAATTACATTAATCATGTTCTTCGTACGATGATGAAAAATGAGTTACTTTAGTTGAAGCAAAAGGATGATGAATCTGTTGGTACAGATGAGGAAAATTTCATAAGACATATGAGGTAAACTTTTGGTATAATCATTACACCTAAAATTAAAGTTGATATAGTGGATTAAACCCAAGTCATAGAAAGGTGTTGTATATAAGAGAATTTAGAAGCTATGAATAGATTGGGCATTGTGAGATCATAGTTGAAATAGACGATGGAATTACTTATCAATATAATGGTTTTAACAAGAAGAGGAAGATGGAGTTCAAAGGAGAATCTAAAACCATAGGGATAAGAAATATTTTCAGACACCTACTTTTGAAAATAATGGAAAAGGCCACTTAAGAGAGTTTTTTAAAGAAACAAGAAGGTGTTTCATGTGTGGTATGTCTGGCCATTGAGAAAACGAATGTAGAAATGATCTGAAGTGGAAATTCAATAAAATGATTGCAGATAATGATCAATAGAAAGAACAACCCTTTAGCGTTTCATGAGCATGGTGTTTGGGAATTATTTGAATCATTTCCACAATCACAAGTCAAATATAGATGATAATACATGACTACCTAAATGTAAAATGGAAAAATAAAGAGCTTATAAAATCAAAATGGACAAAGTGAATTTTGAAAATTAATGGAAATCATATACTTTCCCCCTTAATTGGGATGTTCAGGTTTTATTTTGTATGAATAATCCCTGTGATAACCTTTTTGTTCATCCTTTAGTTAATTTTCATGTGATTTTATCCCTTTATGTAGAATTTAGAATAATTAAATTACATTTAATATTATATTTTTTAAAGGATAATCTAATTTTATCCAAAAAAAATGTTTTCAGAATAAAATAAGATCATATCTAAGGAAGAAATTACTAATTAAATTGTGAAAGGGTCTTCAGGATATTCATATATGGAGTGATTAAGTTAAACATTGGATAATGTTTTGGGAATAAATTATCAACTTACCACATGAGGACTTATGAATATTGGATAACCTACATTGTATTGATAATTGATGACAAATGGGATGGAATATAATGGGTCAGATGATCTTTTATTGTTTTATTAATAAAAGACTCCATTCATTTATAGAAATATGTAAAGTGTATCAATGAAAAACAAATGATGATGTCATTCTGAAATCATTCATGATTGTATAAGAATTATTAAACACTAGGAATATTTATCTTCAAAACCAGAAGTGTTGTCGTATAACTATGTTTCTGATTAATCAGAAGGTCCCTTTAGTAAATGTAGATTTATATATTTGTGCTTGTTAACTATCTCTTTAAAATATCTTATATCATTCTCTATTATAACATTATAGTTAGATTTTTCTTCTGTGTTCATGTTTTAACTTCCCAATTATGTTATCCAATGTGGAAACCTTGTTTTATGTTACATTGGGTAACCATTATGGCTCAAAATTTGCATTTTTAAGGGTAATTTCAGTACCAATTTTTATGATGTGGGTTTCTATGAATAAAAAATTCAATTATTAATCCTTTGATAACCCTGATGAATTTCAAGGGAGAAATTAATTTTAAGGGGGGAGAACATATCACCCTAATATATTATAGATTATTTTTTTGAAAAAAATATAATTTTTTATTATATATTCCAATTAACTAAGTGAAATATTCATTTCACATGGATCAAACTTGGATCACATTACATGGAACACCAATATGGCATGTGTTACACACTACATTGGGTTGGCGCACACTACATGCAATACTGAGTTTCAAAAACATATCTTCTTATTATAATTATTTAAATAAGATAATTATAACCAATCCATTGAAAATATTTATATGAATTATATTTACTACTTTTAAAATATACTTTATAATTGTTTTATACAAATAAAACATATTGATATAAAAGATTGGAATTTTGGTAAAATCATTCTATGTCTAAAAATCCCATTTTTAATGTCATTATAATAAAAATAATTTTAGAAACATTTTTAAATTCAATATTACAAATTAAAAATTATTCATGGATTTATAATGTCGAAATTACATTCGAGTTAATTTTTGCTATTTTTCGGACGAACATTGTTTTTTTTAAGAATATTGAAAAATACAAGATTTTAATTGAAAACTATTTATTATTTAAATTAATTTATAAGGATAAAATATATTTTAATTTTACTTAAAAGTTTATTTAGATAATTTTTTTAATAATTAATCCAGTTTATTATTTTTATACATTCTCGCATTTAAATTATATATAAAACTTTAGAAAATTTGGATAATTTTTTCTATAAAATGATGGAGTTTTTTCACGATAGTGGGATTAATTTTAAATTAATTTATGCCCCTTTATTGACATAAATTTTGAAAAATGTATTACATAATTTAAATAAAGATAATATATTGTTTCTATTATGTAATGGATTGTTTTTTTCAAAACATCTTACTAATTGTGGTTAAAATTTATTGATTATGTTGAGAAAAAAAATTTGTTATTAAAGTTATAAATGATAAATATAAGACACAAACAACCGAGAATCATGTACAAAAACCAATTTCTATCCATATTTAGTCCATAAACCTTCATTTTTTTTATTTTGATTTATTTTTGTTACATAAAAACATGTGCACACCTAAGATGTTTCATAAAATCCCATGTTATTTCTTTTCCTTCTCTATAAAAGTCAACAAACTCTACCCATTCCTCACAAATCACAAAAATTTTATGTTTGGAAATGATATGCCTATGTATACTCTCAAAAATCTTCCCATCAACCTTGAATCCTCACTTTTTCCATGAATCCTCCAATGGAAGCCTTTTAGCTAAAACCAAAGGGTGTTACCCAATTTTGAGGTAACTTTTTCTCTCAAGCTCCTTTACATTATTTTCCTTCATCACCCCATAAACGCTCTATATTAAATTCTTGTGTGAATAAAACAATATATTACTTATACTAGGACGTTTTTAGGAAAATATTTTACCTAAAATTAGAAACACCTCCATCTAATCGGTGTTGAACATATCATTTCTATGTACGGTGAACTACTGCTTCACGAAATGATGATTGTTCATTTCTACTTAACCACTATAAATAGTGGATATTATGATTGAAGATATATTTTTCAATATATGATATTTTATTTATTATTTATTTATTCTCCTTTATTTCTTTTTACAACACACATCTTTTTACTTTTTATTTGGTGTTAATACGATAATCTTGTTTGAGAAAATGTGGACAACTACCCCCTCAAAGCGATGTGATTCGTTCACACACCACATGGAATTTATTAATGATGGGATTAATGAACATATTTGAAAAATATATTATACTAATTATACTATAATAATTATATATATATATATATTCATATATATACATATGTCATTTTCTTACTTCCATTCAATATGACCACAAAAAAACTAAAAAAGCATTCATGCATACGTAAGTCTTACTGTCTCCATGAATGGTGTTATGAATTTCATAATTAATTATGATATAGATTGTTATATTATATATTTATAGGATATAACATGTATTTATATCATTTTATACATTATTTAATTGTGATATCATTATATGATATATCATGTTATTATGCATGCGAATAACAAAGCAAATATTATCTGACGTGAAGCTGTAACATATGTTCATTAATAAGAGGTTAATATAAGGTCACAATCAAACCATATATGGTAATATATATAATAATATGATTCTATAAAATAATTATAATAAACTAATATTTATTATACAGTAATCTTGTACGAGTACAGAGAGAGCCAAGACACAAGTTATGGGGATTTTATCTCACTTTAAATTTCTATGAGATACATGTTATGTTTTCTACTCTATTATTTTGTGTGGTGTATTTAATTAACATGATTTAATTATATTTATATTATATGTAAAAATATTTTTATTCACATGTCCATTTTGGGATCATTCTTTCATGGGATTTATGATTCAAAAGTTACCAAATTTGTAAAATAATTTTGCCTATATTTTCCTTCTTTGAGAATCATGTTTTTTATGCTACTTAAATCCTTTACAATGTGTGTATAATTACATTATAAATGTTATGTCATGAATATTATTCTTTTCATGATACTTTATGCTTCGTGTAATTTACATTCCTTACATAGAGAGTATGATCCCACATTACATCTAAATAATTTATAATGTTAAATTTAAATTTTTTTTTTAAATTTAAAATTTTGTTAAATATTAAATCTATTAATCCAATTTAGGTTGTTATAATCATTTTAATATTAAATTTAGATATCATATCATAGAATATTTTGAAACATTATCTCATTAAAACACATATTTCTGGTTACATTGTGGATGATTGATATTAAATTATATTCTACCAATTATATGAATGGTATTTAGGGAAATAAATTCCATATATTCTTGAGAAAAATTTATATGGTCAAAAAAAGTTTATACTATAATGATTTAAGAAAATGGATAAAATTAATTTACAATATTAGTGTTATAAAAATGTTTTCTTGATTACATGAATTTAAATTGAAGTTAATTTTACTCATAAAAAAAAATTTATTTTATGAATTGGACATAAAATTTATGATATTTTAATCTAAATTATCTAAATCCCTCTATTAATATTATTATTAAAGGATAAATTTATCATGTTAACCAAAATTTTAACGTTAAATTTGAAAAAATGATATATATATATCTAATAGAGTAAACATACAGACAAAGCAATATCTTATAAAAATATGTATTTATTTTGTGGGGTAAAGGTAATAATAGAAAACATCATCACTAAAAAATATTATTGTTCGCTTTTATTGTCTCACGAGGTATGTTAGATGACAAAATATTTTTTATATTATGGTCTATATAAAAATGTAAGTCATCTCCCTTTATAAAATAGTGTTCATTCTCCCCACATAATCACACATCTCAATACATTTTTTATGGAAACCCCCTTCCAAAACCACTTCCCATAATCCATAATATAATCCAAGAATTAATAAATTATTGATATTTCCAACCAACGAATTCATTCAGTGAAATTCAAAAAGAGATTCTTAAAGAATAGGTAAGATTTGTCTAAGAATTTTATGTTTTATTTCTTACTCAAACCCCTACAATTATAATTAGATAATTTTTATATAATAAAATAAGTATATAAAATACAATGACGTTTTTTATATTAATGGTATGACCTAAAACCATACTCCCTTCCCTAAAATGGGCCATGAAATCATCGTTTGTGTGTACTGTGGACTACAGCCACATGAACTGATGTCCATTGTTTTTCTATAACCTTTTTTCATGATTATAAGTAATGATAGAAACATTGTATTTATATTATATTAATTATTTTTATTATGTTATTATGATTTTATAATTTTTTTATGATAGATAACATCATGGTTTTATTATTTGGGAATATACCAACATCTTTCGTGTGTATGGATGACTACAGCCTCGCAAAGCGATGTGACTTGATCATGATTTACCTCGAATGTATTTAGGATAGATTTAATAGAAATGTTGGATACTTATTACATAAAAATATAATTTAATTATAATATATATATATATATCACATACTATTATTTATTCAATATGATAAGAAAATGGAATCAAATTTCATACGTATATACGACATATCGTGTCTATGAATGGTGTATTTCATATTTTGTACATAAATATTTTGTATTTTAGTAAATAAATATAAATTATAATTATATAATTTTTTTAATTATATATATGATTATTTTATGATCTAGGTAGGATATCCAAGAATATTAAGTGAAAACATGTATGGAAGATAGTGTAGTTTTTACATGAAACATAACTTTAACATTAATTTGTTAATAAAAAGGTAACACTATGTCATAAGTAAATAATACATGGAATTATATATAAGAACATATTTATATTATATAGGTATAATAAACTTATATTCATTATATTGTATTTTTGAGCAATTATGATGAGATTCATGACATAATGCAAGGGGATTCGTCTCACATTATACTTTTATGAGACACATGACATGATCAAAACCTATTTCATTTATTTTATATGAATACTGAAATTGAATTTATATTATGATTATTATAAATAAACCATTTCATTTTTAAAAATCCATTTTACTATTTGTCTTCAATGGGGTTTATGGTTCAAAATTTTACAAATCAATTGGGGAACTTTTTCTCAATTTTCTTTTTTTGAGACACATGATATATTATTCACCAATATTCCTTTATGAGGTGTGTATAATGCTTATTTGACATTTTATATCATGAATATAACTCTTTTAATTGTATTTTATGCTTTATTTGTTGTTATTCTACCATTTTTATTAGGAATCAATGTGTTAAAAGTGGTAAGAGTTTATTACTATAATATTATCATTTATGTGGATTTTTTAAGATTGTGATTCTATTGTTAAAATGATATTATCCATATCTCACGAAAAATAATTAATTTTATTATTTTATGGTTATTAATGATATATTAATCTAATAGTGCTATTTTTTAACTATTTTTTAAATATAATAAATATTAAAATATTTTTATTAATATTCGTCTCTATTTCTCTCTTCACTCTAAAATTTTGTTTCCATCAAAACCCATATTTCTAAAAACGATTTCAAAAATTTTATATCACTCTCTTTTTATTTTTATATGAAATACATAATCATCTGTTACATTTTAAAAAATATTTTGAAATTAATATTCATGTTTTTATCCAAAATAATTTGTTATTGGATTTTATCGAAAATGTGAAAGGAATATTTTATGAATGTGTAATACTTGAATGGTATTTTATTGAATCATGGCCAATAATGTTTTTGAATATTACATAATATTTTATCAAATTTATTTGAAATAAAAAAGGTGTTTGTACTTTTTTATCTCTAAAATAGTCTTTCCAATTAGAAACATATATTTTCTAATTGATATGTTTGAAAATTGTTTTCAAAGATTCATTTATCTATAGGGTTGTTTTATGTAACGTCCCACCCAATATCATTGGTTAGAGAGGGCAGTGAGATGTTACATGTCCTTAAGAGACATCCCTAAGATGGAAATATATGAAATAAATGTCTAAGTGCTTTAATATACGTGGTGGTGGATTTTATCATTGAAAATAAAACAAAAAACCAAATTAATAATAACTAAATAAGTACTACAAGGTGAATTCTAAAAATGAAAGACACATCAGCATTTCATTATTTTGAAAACCAATAAAAATAGTACCACTTCGAAAGACAACAAAACAGTAATGTAAACAACAGATGGAAAACTATAAAAAATAAAATAAAACCCCATGAATCCAAATCCCCACATGCTCCAAGATCCAACACCACCAAAAATACAATGTATGGGGATGTATTAATAATGTTTTTTTATAATTTTAATCTTCTCTTATATTATTGTAGGATCGAAATAACGATGTATATGCTCAATATACAAGAGAGGGGAGAATTGTACACTTTAAAATTTTCCTTAAACAAGGAAAGATCTAAGTTTAACAAAGATAAACTTAAGCAAATTCAAAACACCTCTAACACCAATGAAAGATTGGGAAAATGTATGAAGTTACAAACTTCTAGATCTATACACTTGCTTAAATCTGGAAAGTGATTTCGAAAAACTGGTTCTGGAAATATGAATCTGGAAATTGAAACTTATCCAAATTTTACAATATGAGATTCTACCTTAAATCTTATAGAATCTAAATTAATCCGAGTAAAAGTTTAAGGAAATATAAGAAGATTATACTTTCATAACAATAAAAAATGCTGCAAAAAACTTGTAACTAAAACAAGTAACAAGATATAAATCTATCAACCCACGGAGAAAGGTATCCAACAACCTTTGATAATGGTACCTTGATTTATAATTTCAAGAAAGTGTGTCCTACCAACACCCGGGTAGGCCCTCGATACGAAGATCGAAGTATCTATCTTGCTATCCCCACAAGCCCTCAACATCAAGGTAGTTGGAACCTCTGTCTTCCTCAGTAAGGAATACCTCAACTTCAAGGCATTGGGACCTCTTTTTTCCTATTTCCGGAAGACCTCAACTTCAAGGTAGTTGGAACCTCTGTCTTCCTATCCCTGGAAGCCCTCAAATGTAATCACCCAACATTTAGAGTCACTTGAAGCAATCATAACAAACAGTTCAGTACGGACAAGGCATGAAAATCTTCTCTCTCTAGAAATCACCTTAATAGTGTGTGGTCTCCAGAGTGATCAACATGTTCATTATTTTCAGATCTTTCAAATGAGCTCTTATTTATAGGCTCGGTTGGAATGGTCGGCTCCCTCCTCCAATGGTCATATTTTTCTTTAAATTTTGGAGGGACCTGTACACGTGTCACTCAACCAACGGTTAGTAAGAAACAGAATGGACGACATCGTTTTATAAAAAAACAAGTTTAACTGAAGGCACGACATCATTTTTTAATGAAACTAGTGTAAGTATAAGTAAAATTGATGGTCGGAATGAATGCAAATAAATGTTCGGATTCTAACCGAAATAGAATTAGGAGTCTATAATAAAGAAATATTTAGATTCTGTTTTATAGGAATTTGGAACCTGAATTCTGTAGAAATATGGAGTCTGAATTTCTATGGAAATTCAGAGTCTGGTTTCACCAGAGTTATGAATCTAAACTTAAAAAGTTCAGAGTCGAACTTGTAGAAGTTTGGAGTCGAAGACATAAAAGTTCGGAGTCAAAATCATAGAAGTTCGGAGTCAAACTCATAAAAGTTCGGAGTCAATCCCATATAAGTTCGGAGTTGATCTCATAAAAGTTCATAGTCGAACTCATATAAGTTCAGAGTCGAACTCATAGAAGTTCGGAGTCGAACTCATAAAAGTTCGGAGTCGAACTCGTAAGAGTTCGGAGTCGAACTAGTATGAGTTCGGAGTCCAGAATTCGGAGTGTAACTATATGAGAGTTCGTATCCATAATTCTGAGTCAAACTATATGAGAGTTCGTATCCAGAATTAGGAATGGAACTTCATTAGGGTTCATATCTAGAATTCAGAATGGAACTTCATTAGATTTCGTATCCAGAATTTGGAATAGAACTTCATTAGAGTTTGTATCTAGAATTCAGATCCAAAAACAAAATGCTCCATATCTAAGTATTATATGATTCCGAGTTTTTAGGTATGAATCCGATTTTTATACTTAAGAAAAATATTGATATGTGTAAGGAAATTGAGGTTAGCGAAAATTTCCTTAAGGTAGGAAATTTTCCTTATAAGAGTAAAATATCGATTTGCTTAAGTGTAAGATGTTTTTGATTTTCAAAACAAAAAGGAATGGAAAAGTCATAAGGAAACCCTTATTGACTCAACACTTATTAGATTATATCAACAAAGAACCAATGTTCCAATGCATGGGTGAGTACAAAATCTTAGTTGGTTTTCCCCCAATGACTTCCCCACTCACATTACTTAGATAAAACCTTATAGAAACATTTATACAAAACAATTGATATGAAAAATTTTCAAAAACACTTTTATCAAAATACATAAAAAATCTATAAAAACAGTTTTCTATGGAAGGATCATAAACAATTATTAAACTATTTTAATATTCAATTTTGGAATACCTATTCTGTAGTTCAAAACACACCCACACATGAATACTTGATCCAATGTTCTATAATCATGATTGGTCTATCATCCAATCACGTTATTTCCCACTCACACATTCCCATTATTTAGGGACACATCCTTAGTACCCAACTGGTACATTCCCCTTATTCAGGGGGCATGTCAATCATGAACTCACACAAAAATCAAGTATTACATAACCATTTCAAACAAACCATTTCCAAACATTTCAGTAAAAAATTCTTTTTATTGAAAACCATTCCAAAATTCCATTTCAGAAAAATATCTCAAATATGCAATTTAAATTATACATTTTAAAATCATGAAACCAAAGCACTTTCCGTGAATATTATTAGGATTCCATAATGTCACAAAAAAGCTATAAATAATCACTAAAGAAGATTTATAACATTATGTTCCCAAAATTTCAAAATCCAAATCAACATAATAAAAATATGTAACATTGCCTTCAGGTTATAAATAAAGAATTCAAGATTGAAGCCACCAACATAAAGAGTTTTGGAAATAATGATCAACAGTATCTAAAACATAACAAAAATGTGTTTAAAACTCCAATAACCTACCTTTGATATCCCTCCTGTCCTCAAAAAGGAAAAAATACAATTAAATTTGGCCTCAAAATACATTTATCTATCCAAAATGAGTGTAGATCTAAGAACAAAGAGAGAGGGAAAAGTATATCTAATAAAATCATCATGAACAAAGAAGAACAAATCCTTACTACAATAATCTGTTTTCAAAACACCATGGTATTCCTCTAGACTACTTCCAAATTGATGGGGAAAGGTTCTCCAACTTTTGGTATTGAAAAATCCTAAGTTAGAGACATTTGGGAGAAAAACAAATTACAAATAGGTGAAAAAGTATTAGATCCACAATTTAAAGACCTATCTTTTGACCCACACACAGTTTGGTAACACATTTAAGAAAACCATATGCTAATCATCTGCATGCCTCTATATTGTGGGAGTCCTTTCACAATTTCCTCGCATGGTTCCCAAATCATGTTCCAACCATGAAATTGCCACTATCTCAAATTGCCAAATCCATTATTTCAAAGCGCTCAATTTCTCATCATCAGCCAACATGGTTTGGAAAAACCATGCATCACACGTACACTTTCTCATTTTCCCCTATCTCGTTGTGCATATTTTCTTGATGGTGTTGCATGAATCTATCAAAACACTCACCTGTATAAAAGTTTCTTATTCATTAAAAAAACATCTATACTCTCCCAAAATTTTACCATATACGTTATATAATTATGAAGCATAAATAAAGGGTTTAATAAAATAAATATTGAATGTTGAATTCTCCCCATCATTGGCCTTTATTTTCCCTAGAATGTAGAAGACCATCAGTGCTAGGAAATTGTTCATGAAATTGGACATTAAATTCCTTCTATTCTTACCAAATATCTTATAGGATCTGACCATTTTCCCACCAAATCCACACCAGTAAGATATTTTTTTTTGTGAAATACATTCTCATGTGTATCCACAATATGCACTAGCATGTTCACCAATAAAGAATCTGGATCTATTTCAAAATGATCACATTGAATCACCCAGTTAAAATTAGGGTTATAGATTTTCAGTTGAGTCATGTGAAACTCATTGTCCACTGTACAAAATCACAGTCAAAATTCCCATTTATATGCCAGTTTACTAACTCATTCCTACTTCTCAAAAGGTGTTATCCACAGAGGATGATATATTCCATCCATCCATGTAATTTTAATGTCCAACACTACGATAAATCATTAATAACATCTAATTAGTCATGGAGAATGACAACGATCATCAATGATGATCCACATAAGATTTCTGATGAATTTGATCAATCTCCATCCATTTATTGATCAAATAAATATTCTCTAATGTTTTTTGACTAGGCTCTATCAAACTAGTGAAGTATCACTTGTTTCACCCAATAATGTGGAGAATTTAAATGAAGAACATTCAAAACATTAAATAATACAATATGTATCAAGTCTTAGTTTTTGTTGTTGTTATATCAGAACTCCAAACAATGACACAAGTTCTTCCCATGAGCTACTCAAATCCATTACACAGGCCAATAACATGTATCCAAATGTTTTTATCATCCATTTAGATTTCACATTTTTCTATGTATTATACGTTCAGGTCATTGTCATCTATGTCCTAAGGGATTTCTGTAAAGACTTCCAGAAATGAGATGTAAACCTCATATCTCTTTTTGATACAATCAGAAGTAGTATTTGATGCCTATTTAGAAATTATTGAATGTAGAATTTTGAGAATTCCTCCACTATATGTGATTCATGAATTGGAATGAAATGAGTCGACATTGTGAGCTGATCCACTATCACCCATATGGAATCATGTTTCTGAACTATTCCTTGGTGGCGTATTACCAAATCCATAGTTATCTTCTCCCATTTTCAAACTAGAATATTTAATGACTAAGAAACACTTATTGGTTGTTGAAGCTCTACCTTAACCTACCTACAAGATAAACATCACAAAACTAACTCATCTCCCTTATGTTTCATTCCATACCACAAAAAATATGCTTGAAATTTCATATATATCTTCGGTAATCTTGGATAAAGAGACAATTTTGAATGGTGGTAAGCATGAAGAATTTGTTCCTAACAAGACATAGGGTCACCAATAAGATATCTAAATCGTGTCACATGATCTCTCATCCACCTTACATCCCTCAATGGTATCCCCACCATTATGTTTTTTACACATTATGAATCTGATGTATGTTCCAATTTAACTGTCTTTAACAAATCAAGAACCACCAAAACTAGGAAGAGAAATGAAAAATCACCTCTCTCTTCACAATAAAAATTCATATCATCTAGTAAATACATCAACTTCCACTCATATAAAGCTTCTTTTACCAGTAGAGCATAATACTTTTTTCTTAATGTATCTACCATTGAATTAATATTACCCAATGTATAAATGAAGTCAAATTCAAATTTTTTGAGGTACTCAATCCATCTTTTTTTACTTAGGTTCAAATACTTTTCTGAAAAATGTATTTTATACTCCTATTATCTGCGAACACCTCGATGCACTATGAATGATGCACAGAAGATTCCCCATCTAGTTGTATATGTGGTATACCCAAGCTTCTATAGTACACTCTTACATTACTTGGTCAGAAAAACCATATTGGAATCTTCCTTCTTTTCTCTTGGTTCATGGAGGAATGTTCACTAATCTAGCCATCTAAATTTGGATCATGATCCCACCTTTTAAATTTGTGTCCCTCTTCCTATTTCTCCCTATATTAGAGTTCCCAATGTTTCCAATGGGTATTAAAATACTTCTCCTACCATAGCTCCTAATATGTTATGTTCATCCACCATCGCTCTGTTGACTATATTTGTATAGTCTATAATATAGAACATGACTATCATCAAGAAAATTTTATATCTCATTCACAATTCAATGATGCATGCCTTCAAAGATGCACTAGCTAAAACATCGGATATAAAGTGTACTAAATTCAAGAATTTATCTATAGACTCAATGGTTGATAGATTTTTCTGATTCATGTTGGTGATGTTTTTCTTCATTGAACATTGAATGTGTGAGGAAAAAAAATTTTGTTGAAAAATTCTACAATATCCATCAAAGTAATTCCATGTCCTATTTTATCTAGAACTTTTAAATCCCATGATTAGTGGGCATGGTCCATCAGTATATATGTTTCTAGCCTTAATTTCATCTCCATTGGTGTGCTGATGAAATTAATGACATGATTCATCCAGTTCATCCATACCTATACTTTTTATAGTTCATAATCACCTAGAATGATGATTGGATTCTACTTTATGAACATGACCGAATGATATACTAGCCTTGTATCGTCTCTCTTGTTCCCCATATCCACATCCTAAAAATTGCGGACTATGCTCTGAGCTATCTTTTGGAACAACTATGGTTCAGGTGCAACCAAATTCTCAGAAGCATCATCTAGTTGGTTACTATTGGGCCTACCAGGTATCATTTTTTAGAAACACAACAAGCCTAATATATCTCAATATTTATTAACCAAAGTCTAAATAACTTTGTATTCTACCATATAATAATAATCCCAAAAATTATTTCCAAAATCAACCATTTCAATGTTCAACCATTTTTTTAAAAAATCAAATAGCTTTTGAAAATCAAACTATTTTCAAAATACCTCAACTATGGTCATTTTCAAAATATTCCATTTAAAAACAACATTCAAATATTTTTAAAAAATCAACAGATTCCATGAAAAGAGTAATCATTACTCAAAATGAAATATGAATAGCTATTCAGAAGTCATTTCTAAAATGTATTTAATGTTTATCTCACAGGATAAACCCATGAAAATGAAATTTCAATTCGTATAAGTGTATGGAAAACACTTATGTACCAAACACCATTGGAACATGATGTTCATCATAAAATCATTAGGTACTCCTATTTATGCTCAACATTTAAATTCCAGACAATGATACTCTTTTCTACCAACCTGACAAAAGTAATAGTCCAAAATGAATTTCAACTCCATGATTAACAACTTGTACCAATCCAAAAAGAACAAACACTACTACCACTTGTTCCAAAAAAAGATCTTATGGACCAAGATGATACAAAATTTCTCAAATAGATTTTGGATAAAAAAAAACTAATTCTACATGTAACATCTTATATCTTCTCTTTAGCTTGTGTGGGAAGTGTGAAATTACTTTTCCTTAATAGATATCCCAAATATACCAAATTATAGAAATAAATCCTTAAGGGCTCAAATATAACTGGGGGATGATTTTACCATTGATAATAAAACAAACCAACCAATAAAATAATAACCAAATAGGAAGAATAATATTCTTGATAAAAATGAAAGAAAACGCAATATTTCATTATATTCAAAACAACTAAAAATATTTCCATAGTGAAAGACAACAAAACACCAAATTAAACAGTGAAAGATAAACTATCAAAACTCATAGACATCCACACGACCCCAAATATCTACATGCTCTATGATTTGTCTCCACCAAATGGCCCAAGTATCACAATGTAGTACTAAATTTGTGTGATTTTTTCTTCTCGTAATGGGGATGACCTTGTTTTTTTAAGGTTCATACTTTCCAATCGGTTTCTAATGGGTTTATTTGTAGAACCAGAAACATCCTATGATTCTATATCCATTTGGACATACATTCCAAAGGTAGGTTCTCATTAGTTGTGGACCGATGAGGCTTAAGAATTTTTCATTGGTCAAGATGATGGGATTTCATGTTCATTACACATTTTTTGGGGGAATTATTGCATACTTTGGGACTCTCTCACTGATTTATTTTACGTTCATGAATCCTTATTAATTCACCAAGCATGAAAATGAGTTTTAGACTTGGTAATCAATGATTGATATGTATGAGATTTAGAGAATCTTTTATATGTATTTGATGTTATTCCTCAATAGAGAACCATCCATAGGTATTGGAGATTCTTAGTCAATGGTATCATGTAATATATTATATATAAATCTCTTGGTCACTGTGATGACCATACTGGTTTTAAAGACACTCAGTGGGGTAATTGAAATTTATTGTCATTCAGAAAGACATGGATTATTTCATAGTAGGGATCATACCCGCTGATGGGCTACCAACGTATCGTCATTAAAAAGGAATTAGAACCCACATAGTTTGATTAGAAGTTAATAGTTTAACATCATATGTGATGGAAAATAATTAATGAAATATGGGCTTGAACATTATAAAGGCTTCCTACGTACTCTACTTTTAAGGAAGAGGTCAAATTCCATGTAATTCGGGTAAAGAAATATGGGGTTTATGCATGGTTATTGACACAATAAGATATGTGGTGATTATTTTTACACTCTAAGAACACGTGAGTCATGATCAGTGTGAGAAAAAAGAGGTATCAAATAATCATGATGATCGTGCCATGCAAGATACAATTATGAGAAGTCATGTGGGGCTTACGTGTGTATGACTACCCAAGTAGATGAAGACCATGACTTATTTCAGGAAAGAATCCGAGGAGCAGGGTCCATAAAGGTATTTGTACTTTATGAAGATTTGGAGTTTTAACTTGTAAATTACTCTTGAGAAGGAGACTTAAATTAAAAGGGACTTATGATTGGAGTTTATCCCTGAGAAGGAGTCCCAAATCAAGAGAAATTAATATTTGGGCTTACTTCTTAGTTGGATTCCTAATTAAAGGGAACATATAACTTGGGGCATACTCCAGAGAAGGAGGCTCAATGTTAATGAAAATTATAACAGGGTATTACTCCTGAGAAGGAGGCCCAGGTTAAAGGAAATTATGACTGGTGCTTACTCATGAGAAAAAGGCCCAAGTTAAGGGGACATGTATCATAGGTTTTAGTCGTGAGAAGGAGGCCCAAATCAAAAGATCTTCTCATCTCAAAGGATGAGGTTATATAGGAAACTCCTAACCATGGTAACATCAATCTTCTAAGTCACAAGGTTATGTGAGATGTTCCAACATAATTCATTTCAGGTTTGTAATCCAACAAAGGAACCATTTCATAAATGGATTTGAAGAGGGTTTTGAATGGTATGTTTTCAAGATGAGAGTTTAATTTGAGGAAAGGAGTTGACTTGGAAGGAGGCGTGAATGTATCATTTTGGCGCACAAGTCCTGGTCACGTATGTAGTCTTGCGCGACATGAGTCCCCTTGGGAGATGAAGAATCCGTAGGGTAATACTTGGGTGATTGTGAACTCAAGCCCTTAGTAGCATCCCTAGATGCTTTCAGAAGTGTGGTGTGCAAGTTCCATTGAGAGGGCAAGGTGGTGCGCAAGTGTCTTCATTTCCCTAAAGGGGTGGACACTTAGGCGCACAAGTATTGATGAGTTCCAACACTTAGGACTTATTCCTCGTCTTTTGAGCTTCTATTCTAGGTAAAGAATTACTTTATAAGTTTCTGAAAGATATCAGAAAAAGGCTTGGGTGGCCACATCATGAATATGTGTTTTGAAAAATTTGTCCTCGAAATGGGGGGGGGATACAGGGGCTATTTATAGGCCTCCTGAGATTAGAGAAACATTTTAATGTTGGCACACATGTGACCTACGCGCATCACATCTGGCGCGCATGTAACCTACGCGCCCATGGCTAGAATGCAAATGACTTGCGTGCCTTAATGTCTTTGCAACATTTTGATGCATCTTCCCTCTCTCTTATTCATTTTGTTTTTCTTTTCTTGAGGTACTCTCAGTTGTCATTCCTTGGACTCTATGACGGAACAGAGTGTCAACAAAAGTCCCCCCTCGGAGTTGGATCTGAAAAAGGAAAGAATATTTGACTACGAGGAAATTGAGAAATCAGGGTTCAGCGGCGCGCAGGTTTTGGGCACGGAGTTTGTGGAACCTTGGGTTGTGGGATCTCCTGTATATATGGGCATCACTTCGCACAAATCATCCTACCTCCAAATATTTTGAGCTCTCATTGTGCAAGTGTGTTTCTTTTCTCGGTTGATCTCTTTTCATTGTTTCAAGCTTCACCATTAAGGATTTTGACTTTCGTGCCAATACTTGCGCGACAAAACACACACGACCAGACTTGTACGGAAAAACTTGTTTGCCATAATTCCTTCTCCATTTAATTCATTTTATTCACAAATATTTCATAAAACAGACTTACATAAAAGTTAACTGTTGGATCCTTGTTTAGAATCAATGGCCCCAAAAAGAATTGGATCAGTTGATGAGTTGGATAACAAGAGAATATATGACATGATGAACATCATTGGCCATGATAATTATGATATCTACGATAGAAATCTTCAGGATTTGGCTATGTACTTGAAGAAATATCATGTCAGTTTCCCACAGAGCATCCACTTTCCTTTTTATGGCCATGGTCATCTGCAATGAGTCAACATTCCAGAGTAAAAGAATTATATTCCTCATTCCGGGTTTCATACATACACCAATTTCCCCTCTACTAATGTCTCAGTTTCAGGATCATTTTTCAATGCTGGAACAGTTGTCAAGGCATACATAATTCATCATAGCCCATGTGCTCCAGATGTGAAGCCTCAGAAGCCTCAGCAGCATCTGCATTGATATCCCTCTATTTTCAAAAATTATCAGATGGACTAATCCAGGGGATGGAAAAAAGAGATGGGATTTATGTCCTGGAGGAGGCTTGAAGCCGACTTGAATGTGAGCATATTGGGTGCAACAAACATGTGTAGAGTTTGTCGAGGATCTGAATGGAGCTTCAATATTTGAAGTTGTCTGGGCTAGGAAAACATGTCTACAGGAATGATATTTTTGTGCTGGAGCTAATCAGTCGTTGGAGACCAGAAACCAATTCTTTCCATCTGACTCATAGAGAATTAGGAATCAACTTGTGGGTTGTCTACTAGATCTCAGGGGCTCCAATTATGGGAGATATGTATGATGAATTCATCCCCCCCAAGGTGGCCTGGAATGATTCGGAGAACACTCCATCTTTGGCTCGAGAGTTATTGAAAATTTTCCTCAAGAGTAAGAATTCCAAGTCCACCAAAACTCATTCTAGAAAATATATTAATCCAGAGTAGTTGTTGGACATGTTTCTGATCAAGAAGACGGAGAATGGGCCCACCTATACACGTCCTACCCGCTACCCTAGTGCAGAGAAGAGGGGTGCTATTGGCACATTCTGGGAAACTCTGGAAGCAGGGGAATTTAAAATTTGGGAGTATGAAGTGGATCAAATAATCCCAATGAATACCTATCTGGTGGTATTCATAGCCTTGTGGCTCAAAATTTATCTTCTAATAGTTAGGGATTCAATGGGAGGCATCAGGCCAGGGACATTCATTGTTGCCGCCAAGTTGGATGAGAGAATAATGGTTTGGTTGGCACCCCGGTTTTGGAGAAGATTCACAAGATCATACACCATGTCAATATGGGAAATTTTCATTTGATAATAGTGGTACCATTCCATGTTTTGTGGGAATAGATCACCACTCACATTAGGACATACGTTGTAAAGAGTGGAGTGCAGTTTTCTGGAAGTTCTTTTATTCCATCGGTGCAGGCATTTTCCGGAATTTCTCCATTGTCCCTCAATTACTATTATCTAAAAATGATGCTGATCATGTTCAAGGAATTTCTTTTCTTCATTATGGAAACCCACCAATAGGGTGCTTTGTTGATGATGGAACAACTATCCTGGAATTGTGTTCATATATGTAGTCTTGCAGAGATGGTGTATTGGCCACCAGAATTGACATAGAGATTATATGTGATGCCTATGCTTCATATATATTTTTACGCCAATTCAAGTGTCTACAGTAGATTGATGTATCCCCTCCTATGCATGTCAGGTCAGAGAAGTATCCAATGGTTTTCCCACTACTATGGTTGTTGATAGCTATGGAGAAGACTAGGGCAATGATTGATCTACCATCTGTTGGAGTGATGAATCAATTGACTGCATGGTATGCCGAGAACTGGGTAGCATCATACACGACAAGGGTATTGAATCTTCTTATCTCCTAGCTGGGGAGTAAAAAGAGAAGTCTCATGAAAGAAACCTTTCAACTAGAAGGAGACTCTTCCTCACCTAGAGCTGATTCACCAGGTTCTTCACCCAGGGATGATTCACTGGATTCCCAGGATGGGGATGATGAGGCACGACATGTGTCAAAATGGCCTTGTCCAAGATAAAATCCTCCTACAAGATTTAAAAGACCTGCTCCATTGACTCCAGGTGAGTTATATCATAGGGGAAATTTATTCTCCATTATTTTATAGAGAAACATGTTTCATTTTACTATCCTTTATCTATGATTGTAGGAACTATGAATAAGTTGAAGTCCCAGATTGTAGGACCCTCATCGTGGCCTTCTGGTGCACATTTTGAATATTTACTAACAGAGGTTTTCCAGACAAGGCAGAGTTTATTTTTTGATGTTGAAACCACCTGGATGGACTTATGCGAAGGTCTATATATCCCTAGAATGGGGGATCTTCGGGCTTACGCTGATATCCTCTTTGAGGATAACCCTAATGGATAGTGGGATTTCATCAAAGAGTTGGAAATTCTCATATATTCCACTGATGATTCCACCCCTACCACCAAGAGGGTGAAGGAAGTGATGGATCATGGCACCACTGAGGGGATTGGTGCTTTAGTAGACAAGGAGTGGCATGATTACGTGGCTCCTAAAGATGTAAATTTTATTCTTATTTTCTTTGAAACATGATTCCAGTCAAAGCTTTGTTACTCAAGGAAATTACTTCCTTCATCATGTAGCTTGATAAGGAAGGAACTACTGTGGTCCCTTCACCGCGGTATTTCCCTAGTGGCACCGCTCTTGGAGCCATTGAATCTCCCCATGATCCGAGCGAGGTATCTCTAGGCCAACAAGCCATGGATGAGGAGTTAGACAGATCATTTCACTCTCTTTTACCTATATAAGGAGGTGACAATGTCAACACACCCAAAAATTCAAAGAAGCAAAATCATTGAAGGAACAAGTCCACAGCTAAATGCTTCAACAGTAGTGGAAATTCCTTAAAATAGTAATGAATCCTAACTCATAAAAATGTTGTTCATACTTCTTGGGATTGGAGGGGCTTCTTCGATTTCCCCTTTGAGGGAGAGGACTGACCCTCCTCTGAGGACAACGAAGGGTGTTGGTGAAGAGTCGCAAATTCATGCTGACCCAGATACTCCAGAAGAAACGATGAGAGAAGAACAGTCAACATCTATTCCCAATACTGCTCATGTTTCAGAAAGGAGAGAAAATCATACTTCTGGTAAATTAACAATATTTTATAGAACATTGAATGAAAACACCAACTAACTTCCATCCTGTGATTCTTTATGTTCAACACCTGCACAAGAACATTTGGAAACAACTGCAACTGACTCCACAATTTTCTATGAGGAAGCTATTCGGGGTCAGAGTTCACAGGAGGAGGGTCGCCATGAAGAAATGTCAAATTCTTCCACTTGTGAGACTAACTAGGAATCTGGTATATCACTAGATAAAAGGTTGAAACTAGGTGCATCTTTTGATGAAATTTTAGATCATGTTAAATTACCATGTGATTTAGATGATTATGGACGTGACTGTTATCCTTTATCCTGTAAATTGATTTTACATCTTTGACCATGATTGGTTGAAATGTGCAAATCTGTTTGAGAAAGATGCTGATCTGCTGATGCCTGAAGGGGGTAGAGACAACCCGATCATTGCAGAGACACTAGCACAAATGGAGCTTAACCATGCAGAGAGTCCTGAAACCCATCATGAAAATTCTTGTTGAAGATAAGAAAGATGGGGAGGATCATTCTCATGCTGTTGTTCTACTATTGGGTAGAAGATGATAATATTTGTGGCTATACATAATTTGTAGGATAGCTAGTCAACTTTTATTATCCTTTGAAACTAACAAAAAATTTCAATTGACTATGCAGGGTCGTCAACATCAGTGGCGTTATCCGAAGGTGATGCCTCATCCTCATCCCCAATGGGAGTAGAAAGTGAAGTACGAAGGGTCAGGGGGAGGAGTAGAACATGGTACTTTTTATGTGCATTAATCCTGGACTATATCCCCCCCTATGATAGTGATGTTGAATCATACCCAAAGGTGCAAAAGGGACTCCAATTATCATGTCGCAAGGCATGGAAGAATATATGGATGATCATATCTAAAGTGCCTCTTGTAGTGCAGTCATTGAAGATCCCATGACTGTCATCCTTGTTCATCATCCTGGGACTTGGCAGTTTTGGATATCAAGAGATCTATACTACGGTGAAACAAGTCATCTTAAGGAGGGAGTAGGAGAAAAAGTTCCATCCAGATCTGAACTGAGTGAGGCTACTAACCAATATCGGCGAATTCGAGGCTGTTGTGTCCCGATCTAAGGCTGATCGTGCTGGAATGCTGATGGAGCTGAAGCATAAGATCAAGGATAAACGTGTCATGTAGATGCACCTTCAGCAACAGCTAGATTTCGTTACTGGGGAACATGACCATCTTAACAATTCATTTGAAGGAGTCCAAATGAATGGTTTGAAAGCCATCGCAAATTCAAATAAATCACTCCATCAAGCTAAAAATAGTGAAGTCGGTCGAGTGAATGAACGTCAATTGGCTATTGATGAAGCTCAAGATGTCGTAAATCAAATGAAAAGTAATGTTGAATGCCTCTTGTAATTATTTAAAAAGATAAGATTCTCCAATCTTTTGATGTTCTTCTAATCTTACGCATCCATGAAAATGACATTTCATCTTCATTCATTCGTACTTGCATTCTCTTGCTAATTTTTGTTACCTAATCCAATGGCCTAGTAAGCATAGATGGATTTTTTTAGGATTATACAAATAACCCCACAAATATTGCATCTTTTTTTTCTCAATATTGCCTAAATCACAAAAAATGTACGTTTAGCGAGCTAGTAATCGACTTTTGTTTAGAGTTCCTTTTACAGGTTCCCAATTAAATGAGTACCCTATCTCTTGTTGGCAGTTTAAATTCATGCTTGTCAGTCATAAAAATGGCTAATGTTTAAGGTCGAACATCTTTGACTTAATGGATTAAAATTGACTCAATTCCTTGATAATTTTTTTGAAAACATATTACCACATTCAATTATGGGGGAAAACATGTAAAATATGACTTATGAAATTTTGAATCTGAGGGATGATATGAAAATAGGGCTAAAAGTCATTAGAGGAATTATATTATAATAGTGATGTTACAACTATTTGGAAAACCCATTAGGGGGTTGAATTATGTAGGGCCACTTAAGGGCATTGGCTGCATAGTCATATAATAGCATCTTTTGGCTGACAGGTCCATTATGTGGACTACTTATTCAAGGCCACCAAAGGGCACGTGCTGCATAGTCAAGAAAAAGACCTCTTCGAAATTTTACATTTCTATTGCTAAAAGCCAGTGAATGTTTATGGAGATTCAAATTTCCCAACACATAGAGTCTGCTATATGGAGAGAGGTACTAGAATATGGAGAGGATATTCCCAATCAATATTGTCGAAGAATTGGATGAATTTCACTTCTGCAAAGGTCTGACCCAAACGTATGGAATGTAAATATAAACCATAGACTTAAATACATTCATATCATTAAAAATAGTATGGGACAAATACGTTAATGATGGTTGTTTTTGTAGATCCCTACATATCATCGTTGAGACCAATATGGACAAAAGCGGTTTCCCCCCTAAGAATGAAGTTACCACTATTTGAAAAACCCATTAGGGGGGTTGAATTATGCAGGGCCACCTAAGGAAATTGGTTGCATAGTAAAATTATAGCATCTTTTGGCTAAAAGGTCCGTTATTTAGACTATTTATACAAGGCCTCCTAAGGGCACATGCTACATGGTTAGGAAAAATAATTCTTGGGTATCATACATTTTGTGACCAAAAGTCAAGAAAAGGGTTATGGAGATCTGTATGTATTTATGGTTTGGAGTATGACACATGAAAATGGGTATTGACCAATGAATGAAGGATTTACATAGACCAATGCTGACCATAATCATGTTGTGGCTGGGTCCTTATTTGAGATGCTAGAATTCACTACATATCTCATTAGGATGAGAATAAATCCATTCGTAGTTCTTGAAATATAGTTTAACATCATCTGGGACCGGAGAATATTATATTTTAGTTTAGTGTGGTAGAGCTCAGACCATAATGAGGGAGACACATTGTGTGTTTGTTATAAACCTGATGCGAATAATGACCACGGTTTTCATACCACATTCATGTGCTCGCATGGGGACTTTTCAACCAAGGGATTGAATTTGGAGTTTGGGGTTAAGCCCAATGACTTGGGGCTGGATTCGAGCGATGCTCAAACGTTCCTACATATCTCATAGGGATGGGAATCAAGCCATACATAGTTCTTGACATATCCTCTGAACAGATTTGGTTCGTACATGTGAAGGATGAAAGGGGACTTCAGTGCAATGATGGATGGACCCATGATTAAAGTTTAGGGACTTTCCATGTATATATGTAGTACATAGAATATGACATGATTGGAGATCATTGTCAATAATGATTCCCTCTCAGGTGAGGGTGTAAAAGACTGTTGTAGTTTATTGTTATATAGGATAAAATTGTGAATAGTTTAAGGTCATATGCATGGACTGGTGCTTCACAGTTTAGAGTCATGTAGCTAGGATGTATTGTTATGCAGTTTAATGTCTTGCAGTGATGACAATGGGGGACTGTATACTTTAACTTCATATAGCAAGGATGATGGTGCAGCATAGTTTAGTGTCCTATAGTAGGTAAAAAATGGATCTACATAGTTTAATGTTATGTAGGACGATGGTGAACCAATGTGAAGATATTAGTTTTGGGGGGGGGGGGGGCTTCACAGATGAACATCGTATGAGGTGGAGATGAACTGACACGATGATATTGGTTTTGGGCTTGAACCTCAGGAGGTTGCCTACGTACCCAGCCTTGAAGGAAAGGATCAAAGTCTGTGTAGTTTGATTGAGAATGAATTTTTCATCGAGTTGTACTTGAGGACAATTACCTGAAGATGGTGATGGGACTTATTCGTGGTTAGCGGCCTAGAGAGGGTGTTATGGTTGAATCTTAATCTAAGCTCACGTGATTCATACTCGATGTGAGAAACAAGAGGTCGCAACAACCCTAATGATGCACAGTTTAACTTTATGTGGGAAAAAGGGTGTTGTAAAGTTTAGCGTCATGTAGCAAGGTTGTATTGTTAAGTAGTTTAACATTTTTCAATACATGTGCACAATTTAACATCATGCAGGACGATCAGGTATAGGTTAACGTCACGCGGGATGATTCATAGTTTAGTGTCATGTTAAACGATTTAGGGGACATAGTTTAACATCATGTTGGATGATAAATGGGACATAGTTTAACGTCATGTTGGACGACAGAGGGGCTATGTAGTTTAATGTCCTGCAGTAAGGCCAATAGGATGTATTCGTGTCACACAAAATACTTCTTCATGAATCTGAAATTGGTTGGAGTCGTGACGAGTTCTCCATTCAATGAGATTAAAGAATAATCTCCATGGAGTACAAATTATGTATTAAATAAGGTCCGTCCCACTATGGTCAAGCTTTAGAGATTTATTTCCTGGTATCATTGGAGTTCGAAAGACCAATACCAATTCTCCTTGAATTAATTAATGAAGATGAACTTTTTTATTTAAAGCAAGTGCTATTCGATTATGATAGACCTCCAAGTGGTGTAGGGTGCACAATCTTTTTTCATCTAATCATTCCAATTCATCAAATCGCTTTTGAGATTTCTCATCTGTTGATGACGGATCACAATTGGCAAGAATGAGCGAAGGTAATTGAACCTCAATGGGAAAGACTGCTTCTGTTTCATATTCCAATGAATACGGAGTTGACCGTGTAGCATTGTGGGTGGTGGTATGATAAGCCCATAAATCATGAAATTTTTTATCAGGCCATGATTTCTTATCATTATCCATCATCTTTTGTATAATGTTTGAAAGAGTCTTATAGAAGACCTCTCTTTGGCCATTGTCTACTGCATTATACTGTGATGAATGGTTGTATTTGATGTTGTATTATTGATACAACTTTCTCACCTCGGATGAACAGAAGTTAGTGCCATTGTCTGTCAATATGGTATGAGGGGCACTGAATCTGGTAATGATGTTAGACTTGAAAAGGCTAACAATGCCATTAAAACGAATTTCATTGAAGAGTATTTCCTCTACCCATTTGGAAAATATGTCAGTAGTTGTATGATTATACTTAAATTTCATGGATGTACCTGGGGGATAAGGTCCTACTACATCCATTCCCCATTAGAAAAATGGCCATGAGGATTTAGCTGTATGAAGCAACTTTGAGGGTTGATGGATGAAGTTGGAACATATTTTTCAAGAATGAATCATCTTAGTGATATAAACACAATCTTACACCATTGAAGGCCAGAAGTGTCAATTCCATCGAATTTCACCAGAAAGTCTATGTCTAGACTGGTGAGCACCACAAACTCCCGCATGTACTTCATTCATCACATCAATTGTTTCGTCACCATGAATACATCTGAAAATAATTACATGAAAACCTTGCATGTAGATAATTTTTTGGTTACTTGGGCTATCATTTAGAGTAAAATTGACCACACATCTCTGAACTTGTTCTTTTCTGGCTATATCAGGTGGGAGTGCTCCATTTTGAAGGTATTCCCTGATAGGTGTCATCAATCTTGTAGTATGACCATAAGGTTCAGAAATGGGACTGATTTCATTGATTTCCACTATTCTGATTTGAAAAAAAGGTGAAACTACAAGATGGTGGGCAATACTAATGACTGTTTCGTCCCAGTTTGGATCTGCTAGGGCTGTGGCTACATTAGATAGTGCATCAACTTGAGCATTTTGTGATCACGAGACATAAGAAAATGTCAGTTCTGAAGGAAATTCCTCCATTAACTCTGTAACTTAACCACAAAAGGGAATAACTCTTCCTTTCTGATGGAATAATCCCCATTGATTTGTTTTATTTCCAAATATGAATCACCTTTTACTATCAAGTTATTCACCTGTCCATGAATCGCCAATTCCAATCCCGTGATGGGAGCTTGATATTCTACTTCATTTTTTGTACTGCCTTCCAACAATAAGAAGGAATAGGGTAGCACTGTCATTTCTATGGAAATAAGCACGATTCTGAACCCAACTTTGTTGAATTTAAGATCATTCATTTTCTTCCCTGTTGGACTTCTAAAGGCACCATCAAAGTACGTTTCCCATGTTTGAGGATTATCTTGAATAAGGAATACTTCCTCATCAAGATGTTCAATATTTAAAGATGTATCTTCTACAGATGGGTGTTCAGCTAGGAAATCGGCCAGAGCTTGGCCCTTTGTTGCCTTTTGAGACATGTACTTGATATCAAACTGCTACAAAATAACTTCCCACCTTTCCAGAATTCCTATAAGCATTGGGCGACTAAGGATAAATTTGAGTGGGTTATTGAGAGATAACAATTGGACATCATGATGTTGCAGGTAGTGTCTCAATTTCTGAACTGCAAAGATTAATGCTGGGAAGCACTTTTCAATACTTTAATAATGAGTTTCTTCCTCAAGCATAGTCTGACTAAGATAATAAAGGCTATTTTCTTTCCCAACATCATTATTTTGGGCAAGGAAGGCACCCAATGATCTTTCTAAAGCTGTCACATAGAGAATAAGTGGTCTTCCTTCAACAGGTGGCATTAATGCCAGTGGACTCAAGAGATATTCTTAAAGGGTATCAAATGCCTCTTGGAAATCTTCATTCCACTGGTAGGTGACTCCCTTCATCATTAATTTGGTGAAGGGTAAACACTTTCCTATCAAATTTTCAATGAAATTCCGAATATAGGCCAAGTGTCCTTGAATTCCTCTTAATTAATTTAAATTTATAGGAGGTGACTTGTCAAGGATTGATTTTTTCTTCTTAGGATCAACTTAAATACCACGATGGCGTACAACAAAGTCGAGAAATTTTTATAAGGTTACCCCGAAAGAACATTTCATGGGGTTCATCATAAATTTATGTGGTCAATATTTGTTGAATATGATTTCCAGATCGGTCAAGTGATATGAACGTTGTCTAGATTTAACCACCAAATCATCCACATAACATTCAACAATTTTCACAAAAAATTGTTTAATGATATAGGGCAAGGCACATTGATACATTACACCTGCATTATTTAGGACAAAGGGAATTACCCGATAGAAAAACACACCTTGAGGATCTCTAAAGGCTGTATACTCTTCATCTTATGGGGCCACTCATATTTGATTGTACCCAGAAATCCATCCATGAGGGAAAGAGCTTCGTAGCCAGCTGTTGCATCAATTAAGAGGACTGTGATCGGAACTGGAAAATCATACATAGGAAAATGCAGATTAAGATCTCTGAAGTCAATTAAAAGTCTAATTTTTACATTCTTCTCTTTCACAGGGACAATTTTAGCCAGCCATTTGTGATATTGAACTTCTCTAATGAATTTATCCTTGATAATCCTATCAACTTCACCTTCAATTTTTGAGGCATAAGTCGGGTGTGTTCTTCTTGCTACTTTCTTGAATCCTCAATGTTCTTATGGGAAACCCAACTGATGAGTAGCAACATCGGGATCAATACCTAGAATTTTTGTATAATTACACGTAAATACATCTCAATTATTCTTTAGAAATGAATTATACATTTCTTTCTCTTCAAAAGTCATGGCCGCACTAATTAAATTGGGGAGTGGATCTTATTTTGTACCCAGATTTATTTCTCTTAGTTCATCCACAATGGTAGAGATACCCTCCTTAAATTCTAGAGGAGAATCCCTGAGATATTCCTCTTCTTCTTAAATATGTTTTAATTCTTTTGTTTCTACTTGCATAGTATATAATGAAGAATAATTTCCATGGTCAGGGGACAAGTTAAAATTTGAAAATATTGGAGAAGAGGCTGCAATTTCTGACTCGATTTCCATAACTGACATTATGGATGTTTCCATAAGAGTGTTTGGATTTAGGTCTATCCTGTCAATTTGACTGATAGGAAACAAATAATCTGTACTCACATGTATTAATGGGTTTACTGAAATCTTTTCCAACCCACTTCGAGCATTAATTTTGGTAACCTTCTTTGTCGTAGAATTTTCCTTTTCCTTTGTGAGATAAAATTCGACCTCAATGTATTGAGATTCACATGGTTTGAATCGGTGTTTGTCACCATAAAATGTCTGAATTTGACCATTGAAACAATATTTGAGAAATTGATGGTACGATGAAGGTACGTCCACATGTTGATGTAACCAAGGTCTTCCATGAAAAATGATGAAAGTTGTGTCTTGACGAACAACCAAGAAATCTGAATTAGATAAAAGGTCTCCAAACATAATTCTGAGTGTAATTTCCCCCAGAGGTTCTTGTTCATTCTTATCAAATCCTTGCAACATCAAAGTAGATGGAGATAAATTATATTCGGTGAGGTCCAATCGATGAAGTGTATGAATTGGAATGAGATTTACTCTTGAGCCATTATCAATGCAAGATCTTCATATATCAATATCATTGACTTTTCCAGATAGATACAAAGTTCTAATATGTCCATGTAAAACATCATATTCATCTTCTTGTTTACAAGATATCACTTCATGGCATTCTGTAGGATCATTCTCTATATGGTATACCTCAGTAGAAAAAATTTCAGTTTTGAATTCTTAAGGACTTGAGAAAGCCTCAACAAGAACCTCTCGAATATATTTTAATAGATTTAAGGCCTCCTGTATTGATAACGTTGTCGTTACATGGGCTAAATGTTTCAAGACAACATACTTTTGGTCCGAAGGTCGGGGTTTCCCCTCAGGAAAATGTGGTTTTGCAGGTTCCTTGGAAGTAGATGCTTTTGCAGTAGATGCATCCCATAGCGGGGTATGAGATGGAAACACTCCTGGATTATATAGATTAGACCAAGTAGGTCTCTCTATTTGCTGAAAGGAAGAAGGGGTTACCTCTAACCAGACTTCAAAAATAACTACATTCGGACCAAATTTTCAATGTGTGGAAGAACTTTCTTGTTCCTGTTGAGCCTGTTGAAGGGATTTTCCATGAGTTTCTGCCGCATGTACAGTTCTAGTAGTGGCAGGATTGAAATAGTGGCTTCTAGAATATCCACATCTTCCCATGTATCCTAGACCTCTGCCTCTTCTTCTAATTCTTCTGTTAGACACAGGGAACTTAGGCACATCAAAATCGAAACTGTCTTTGGCATAAGGATCTGTTAAATGAATCAAGTTAATAGAACCCAAGATCAATTCTTCATCTGATGATGATTCTTCCTGATTAACCAGTTCATGATGTGTTGTTGGGTGGGGCAGTTCCCGTGCTTTTGAATCAGGTGTTATAAAATATTCCATATTCAAGACAACTTAGGCTTTAACACGAGATCGTCTTCTTCTAACTGCTCTTATTTAATCAAATTAAGCCTCTTCTTTGAGGATTTTCCTTCTGATAAAGGGGGTTTTACTGTGGCAATCATAGAAGAAGACACAATTGATTGATTAAATTTTGTTCTTAAAATGGCCTGTGTCTGGTTGATCTTTTTCCTGACCATCGAATCATCATATTTCTATTCATTTTTTCTTTTGACTTCATGCCACTCACCTTCTTCCTCTGGATCAATAGCAATAACACATGATACCTAGGCTAAAAAACATTTCAGTTTTACTTGTCCAAAGTCCACCATCTTTTCGAGGAGGTCTTTGAAGACAAAACACTTTTGAATGGGATGCCCAAACATCTGATGAAACATGAAATAGTTGGGGAGGTCGTCATCTCCATCCATGTTCGGTCTTTTGGGCCTTGGAAACTGAACTATATTGTTTTCCAGAGCCGAGATGATGTAACCAAGAACTTGTTCATTCCGGAAAGAATAAACTATGTTCTGTAAATCCTCAAAAAATTTCCTCCTTTGATCTTTTTTATCATCTTGATGAGGTAGCCGTAATTGTTGACGCTCAAAAGGTGGAACCCTTCGATATGATGATGGTTTCAAAGTGGAAGCATGTATAAGTGCATGTTTAAGTGTAACTGTAACAGTCTCTACTTTCCCTATTCTTCCTCCTAGAACTGATGGAATTACACGAGTTATAGATTTAGTCTTTATAAGAGAGTCTTCTATCTGCTGAGCTATTAGAGTAAGGTATCGAAACCCTCCTACGTATTTCTGATGGATCAACAGTGTCTGTAATTCATCGTGCAGATTTTCCACACAGATTGGCAACAATTCATCTTGACGGAGTGCTAAACATAATGAATATGTTAATCCCTTCCAGTGAGTAATGAAATATGAAACTCTTTCATTTTCCCTTTGAATACAATTGGTAATATCAAAAACCTTCCTCTTAGGCAACATTGAGAAAAATTGATGAAGGAATTTTTGAGGGAGATATTCCCACCCTGTAATTGACCGAGATTGGAAACTTGTATACTAGACAAAAGCAGTCCTTGTAATGACTGCAGAAAACACCTAATCTTAACTGCTTATTTTGTAGACGAGTTCCCATCATAGGATCACAATAATAAACAAAATGTGTAAAGTGTTCTTATGGATCTCTCTAACCATTAGAAATTGAGAATGTAGTATTCACAAAATTTGATGGGGGAGGGATTGCATCCACCCATTCAGGGTAAGCTTTCTTTTCTAGTTGAACTTGTTCACAATTTCCTTCCATAACATCCATCCGAGCTGTTAATGACTCAATGGTAGTAATTAAATTTTTAGAAACATCCGGTTGAGCATGGGCCTGAGGAGGTGCGATAACAAGAGTTTGGACGGGTGTGGCGACCGGTACTACCACTGATGGTAGTATTTCCAGCTGCAGTCGCGCATGACCCATAGGATTGGACCTATGATTGCATACATGTAAAGGGGGATATTCTTGATCCATCCCATTAGCTGAAACAAATTCCCTTGATTGATTAACTCCAACATTTTTATGAGGAATACTACCATGAAGTAATTCTGCATTTAACCTCCTTAACATATTCTTTATTCTTCTTGTTGTGCGAAACATTCCTCTAATGAGAGTGATTTTCTTTCTCCAGAGGTAGGGTGGAATGTAAACTGACCTTTACCCTTTTCCTTGGCATGTGCCTTTCTAGAGTATGGAAGGGAATTACCCAAATGAATGTCTTTCACCTGGGCAACCCTCTGTCTTTTGGTACGCACAACTCCTTCATTCGTTTCTGTGTGTACAACTTCTTTAATAGGAACATCTTCATCTAATCCCTTTGAGTGAGCCTCATGTTTTGTGGGATTAGTGACAATGGAATTGATGACATTTATTGATTCATAGCACATTGCAGGCCTTCTTTCAGTGCTTCTGTGATACTATCTTCTTACATTTAATTGATGAGACATTGCCTTTTGTTTCGTTGACCCCTCCGGAACATCTTGATGAACCATAATTTGGAGGGAATAACCTGATAATTCGGCCATGCGTTCCTCTTGTGGGTTCTTCCCTAATCGAGAGAAGACTGACATTCGCTGAGTAAGTGATTGATAATTTGAAAAAGTCCCCAGTCCGGTGGACTAGTGTTGTTCCTGTTTTTCCTGGTCAACTTCTTGAATCCTGTCTGTTGATACCAAGTGTTGGATTAAAAGAGTCCCAAATTTGGAAAGCTGAGGTGGATCTTGAGCTGCTACATCTGAAACTTTCTTAAAATCTCTCTTGATTTTGTAGACATTAGTTTGGAAATTAGTCGGTCGCATCATCTGACATCAACCCAAATCACCTGGCTTAGATGACTGCTGGATTATTTATGACACTTCTGTCACCTGATGATGTGCATGCTCTAAATGAGAATCATGTTCGATATTCTCATTTTCTTGATGCAAGTGTAATTCGACAACTTGTTCTTTATTTTCCTATATTTTGGAAAACAAGTTAAGGCATGTTATTGGGAAAGCCTTCAATTACGCCCAAAACAAGTTAGATGTTGCTAGCAATGGGCATAACATTTCATGAGACCACATTTTTCGGGAATTGTTGACTTTAGATCACAGTGAAATGCAATTCTCCATGAACACCACATCCCTTGATATGAATACTAAATGGGGCATTGGTAATTAACTGGCGCAACCCTTTGAACATGCAGTGGCATGAATGATGAAGTAATCTCTGCTACTTTTATTCCATTGGATGTGAGGAAACTGAGAGAGATGCCAAGTCAATTTGGCATTGTAACCCATCTATTATCTTTACATTATTTTGATATTCATCATAAGATAATATATTCCCTTTTAAGTGAAAATGAATTTTCCATATGTTGATAACAATATTGTGAATACAATATTCGGTCAATGTTTCTAGAATATCATACCGAGAGTCAGCCAAAGGCCAAAACATGACCGGTATTTCACCTTTCTCCAATAGTTTTCTCATATTCAACACTTCCTCTTGGTCATTTGAGGTATATTATTCTACCAGATTGCACCAAATATGGTGCCTTTTTTGCTTCATCAGATTCAACAAGATCGGTAGATAATTCATTTTTCAAATTAGAAGATGAATGACCCAGGGTTTGTTTGGAGAATGACCAGCACCCCAGGAAATCGTTTGATTGAGAAATTATTTCACCTGCTAAAGATAATTTATCAGACATGACTGGATTCGCATTTGAAAGTGCCTCAAGATAAGAGGGAAATCTCATTACAGTATTTTCCATTGAATAATTTTCCAGGAAATGTGAATTACTACTGTGGAGAATACTTTCGCAGTTTAATTCATCGTTATGGGGAGGACCACCATAGTGGGTTACAGCAAAAGATGAAACATATTGCTCCTTTGTCTTTCGGCCATACAGAAGGTTATCGTGGTTCTCATCAAAAGATGATACATCAAGATTGACCGAATTGTCATGAAGCAAGACCTCATGAAGAAGTGTTTGATGAAGTCCTATGGAATTATTTTTGTCACATCCAGAATATTGAAATCAGAGAGTAGAATCTTGAGTTGCAACAGACAATTGTCTGAGGGGGCTTCAAGAACTCCAACATTGAGCAAGGACTTATTGAAGATTGGCTCTTGATTTTTCAACTGTGATGGATGGCTCTTTTTCTTGTATGCATTATTACTAACTTTAGAAACCACTTGTGGATGAAAGTGTTTATTATGGACAGGTTTATGTGCCTACTTAGGATAAATGGTCAGGTAAGGCTGATTATCTCCATTTAAATTGAGTGTATGTACCCGACTTGATTGTCCATATGAAATAGGGGATTATGCCCCACAACCCGCCTGGAATGGAATATTGTTGTGTATCTGCTCCGGAGTGGAATGTCGATGAGTCACTCCACTGATAGGGATAGATTTATGTTTATTTCCCTTTGATATCGCTGACATTTTTAGAATATCCTAATAGGTATCCAGAATATGGGCAGGGATTTTCTTCTACTCCTTCACCATTGTCAGAATGATCATGGAGACTTCAGCTGCTAGAACTGAAATATACGCCCCTTCCGTGTTTGGAGAAGGGGTGTGTTCCTGCTCTTGTCCTCCTTTTCCTGTCAGTGAATTCTGACAGTACTCATGTGGGGGGGGAAGTTGTGTCTCCCACCTATTTGTAATTGGAGATTTCTAATTAACATCTCCGGGTGCTACCAAAAGTGAATATTGGTTAGCTTGATGAATCACCGGAGTATGTGCCTATGGATTGTTCTCCACCAAATATGATTGATGAACATCCTTCAAGACTAGAAAACGATACTACTGGTAGAATTGATGAGTGTAAGAAAGTTAATGTGTTTGTTTACAGGTGGTAACCACATTTGATTGGAGAGCCTATTTGGATGTAGTCATACGAGCCTACTGACTGGCTGATTAATTATAAACCGGTGTATGTTCCTACCTATAGTACTCCGTAGGAATTTCCTGGTGGGATTGATGTGTTACTGCTAGACGAGTTTGCTGGGTATTGAAATCCGAACGGAAAGGTGTATATTCTCACTCGTTGTTTTTCCCTCAAGTTAGATTGTTGGACTTCTCCGAAGGGGGAAGTGGTAAGAATCTTCTCGCTATTGACCGAATTTCGCCTCAAATGGTTCATCTTGTATGCTCGGGTCAGAGGAAACTGAGCCGAACACCAAGAGGCGATACCCTATTCATGTTCAGGGTGCACTACTGCACGAGTCTGGTGGCGATTGTTGGTGGGAGTCCTCAGGAAGGACCCTTGTCTTCTTGAACCGAGGTGTTGAGGGACCTTTTCATTCACCTCCATGTAATATGGGAGGGACTGGTTATTGTGTTTCAGGGATAACAATACGAAACTATTGGTGATGGTGGTTGGCACCACCAGCTTCTTGAACACTGGTCATCACTATCCGGACAACCATGGTGAGTTGTTTACTTGGAGGGATATTGAGTGACCTCCAGAGTCGGGATGGTACCATGTTGATGGTATTACCTCACCATTGAATTTGAGACCCAGCATTGAAGACGCTGAGTAGGTGATGTCATCCTCAGATCGAATGAGGATCCAGCAGGAGTATTAGCCGTGGCATTCACAGGTGTAAACATTAAAGAAGTCATTCTGTGTTATAGAGAGATCCTAGAAAAGTGTGACTATTTAATATAGAATACATAATCAAGATTGTTTTGTCTAGACTACATCATTTGGATGAACACATTTGTGTTTTATTCCTTTGTTGGCCCTCATAGTGGGTTTAATAGGGGTCTAAAAAATATGTAAAACATCATTTAAATTGGTTAAAGATTCACTTCGAGTTCACCATTTTTTGTTTCTTCTGGAAATGGGGATGACCTTGTTTGTTTAAGGTTTAAACATTTTAATCAGTTTCTAACATGTTTATTCATATAACTGGAAACATCCAATGATTCTTTATCCATTTGGATCTACTTTCGGAAGGTAGGTGCTCATTAGTTGTGGACCGATGAGGCTTAATAAATTTTCATTGGTCGAGAGGATGGAAGGTCAGGCTCCTCTCACCTTTTTGGGGGAATTATTACCTACTCTGGGACTCTCTCATAGATTCAAGTTATGTTCATGAATCCTCATTAATTCCCAAAGCATGAAAATGATTTTTAGACTTCGAAATCATAGATTGATATGTATGGGATTTAGAGAATCTTGTATATGTATTTCAGGTTCGTCATCAATTTAGAATCAACCATATGTATTGGAGATTCTTAGTTAATGGTATCCTTCAACATATTATATAGAAATATCTTGGTAACTATGATGACCATACTAGTTTTAAATCCACTCAGTGGGGCACATGAAGTTTATCGTCATTCAGAAAGACATGGATTATTTCAGAGTTAGGATCGTACCTGCAGATGATCTACCGATGTATCCTCATAAAAAAGGAATCAGAACCGACGTAGTTAGATTAGAAGGATATATTTTAACTTCAAATGGGATGGAATAGAATTAATGAATGATGGGATTGAACCTTATAAAGGTTTCCTACATACTCTACTTTTAAGGTAGAGATCAATGTCCACATAGTTTGGGTAATGAAATATGGGGTTTATGCATGGTTAATGGACCATGAAGAGATTTCATGATTATTTTTACACTCTAAGCTCACGTGACTCTTGCTCGGTGTGAGAAACAAGAGGTATCAAATATACATGGTGATGGTGCCACGAAAGATGTAGTTATAAGAAATGATGTGGGGCTTACATATTTAAGACTGCCCAAGTAGATGAATACATGGACTTATTTCAGGAAAGAAGCCCAGGAGCAGGGTCCATAAAGTTATTCGATCTTTATAAATATTTGGAGTTTTAACATGAGGATTACTCCTGATAAGGATACCCAAATTAAAAGGGACTTATGATTGGTGTTTATTCATGATAAGGAGGCCCAAATCAAAAGAAAATAATATTGGGGATTACTCCTAAGGAGGATACCCAATTAAAGGGAACGTATAACTTGGGGCTTACTCCTGAGAAAGAACCACAATGTTAAATGAAATTATGACCGGGGCTTACTCTTGAGAAGGAGGCCTAGGTTAAAGTAAATTATGACTGGGGCTTAATCCTGAGAAGAAGGCCCAGGTAAAGGGGACTTTTATCTTGTGGCTTACTCTTGATAATGATGCCCAAATCAAAAGATCTTCTCATCTCAAAGGATGAGGTTATATAAGAAACCCCTTACCACGGTGACATAAATCATGTTTGTCATGAGGCTTTGGGAGAGGTTCCCACAGAATTCCTTTCAAACAGGGAAGAAAAAAAGGAACCATTACATTAATGGCATTGAAGAGGGTTTTGAAGGCAATGTCATGAAGAGGATAAGTGAATTTGATGGAAGGAGGTGACTACGAAGGAGGCACACAAGTATCATTTTGGCACACAAGTCCTGGTGACGCAAGTATACATGTGCAACATGAGTCACCTTGGGTGACGAAGAATTCATAGGGTAATACATGGGTGACTTTGAACTCAAGACCTTGGTATCATCCATAGAGGCTTTCAGAAGTGTGGCGCGCTTGTTCCTATGAGAGGGCAAGTCGGAAAGCAAGTGTCTTCATTTCCCTTAAGGTGTGGAAACTTAGGCGTGCATGTATTGACGAGTTCCAACACATAGGCCTAATTCTTCCTCTTTAGAGCTTCCATTCAAGGTAATGAATTACCTTAGAAGTGTTCGGAAGGTGTCAGACAAATACTTGGGCTACCAGAGCTTGAATCTATGTTTTGGAAAATTCTTCCCCAAAATGGGGGGCCCACCGGGGATATTTATAGGCCTCCTAAGATTAGGGAGAAATTACAATGTGGGCACACATGTGACCTGTGTACGTCACATCTGGCACTCAAGTAACCTACATGCCCATGGCTAGCATACAAATTACTTACACGCCTTAATGCCTTTGCAACATTTTGATGCTTCTTCCCTCTCTTTTCTTCTTTTTGTTTTTCTTTGCTTGAGGTACTCCCCTTTGTTATTCCTTGGACTCTGTGATGGAACAGAGCATCAACAGTGATGCTTTACCTTTTCCTATATATTGATAGACAATATCTTCAAAAGCCCCAAAGTGCCAATGCCGGGGTGAGTACATAAAATAATTAGGTTTTCCATGATGACTTCCCCACTCATTCCATTAGAGTAGAACATGTTTACAAAATTAATATAAAACATTTTATAAAAACCAATTTTGAAAATACTTTATATATAATTATAAATGACATCCATAAAAGAATTTGGCCAAGGAATGCGCATAAACAATTCGTTAAATCATTTAATATTCTATTTTGGCATACCCATTCAATGGTTCACAACACACTCATAAATTAATGCTTGTTTAAGAGTTCCATACTCATTATAAGTCAATCATCCAATCACCTTGTGTCCTAGTGGGACACCCCCCCCCCCCCGATCCAAGGATATTCTCCATGTACCCTTCCAGTGCACATATCTTATTTAGTGTCTCATAAAATATGAAGTCAAACAAAAAACATCTATGCCAAAACAACTTCAATCAAAACATTTAAAAAACAATAAGAATTATTTTGAATAGAAAACCATTCCCGCAATCCCTTACAAAAATGTTTCCAAGACATATATTTGAATTAACATTTTAATATCAAGAAACCCAAGAACATTGCAAGACCAGTTAGAACGATTCAACAATTTCACCTAAACCCCATAAAACATCACTAAAGAGTATTTATAACAATATTACCACCAAAATTTTACAATAAAAATCATGAAATTAATAAATTTAAGAAATAACTCATTACGTTTTGAATAAAGGAGTCGGGAGGGATGCCACCTACCTTAAGAATTTTGGAAAAAATGATAAATGGCACAAAAATGTCATAATATCACGATGAAACTCCATGAACCTGCCTTAGATCACTACAAACATAATAAACATGGAAAAATATAATACTATTTGGAAACCATATCCACAGATCTATACACAGTTGGTATAGATCTATAGAACTGAGAGAGATATGAAAAATTAGGTCTTTGAAAACCATTAATAACAACAATGAATGAAGCCTTACCACATGAATATATCTTCCAAACACCAATAGATTCCTCTTGATTACATACAAATAAATGGATAGAGTTTCATCCAACTCTGAGTGAGAAAATATTGATTTAAATATATTTTTTGGGGAAAATCACTTAGTGGTGAAAACCCATTATATCCACAGTTTAAGGATATAACTTTTGACCCTCACACAGTTTGGTCACACTGCTTGGGAAATCATACACTCTCTATTCTCCTACATATGATATAAGTGAGTCTTCACATGGTTTCCCCACATGCTTCCCAAACCATGTGCCAGCCATGAAAAATACAATGTCTCAAATAGAAAAATCCACTATTTCAAAATCTATGGTTTCTCTAAGGAAGTTGCATTGGGAAAAACTAGGTACTGCTCATTCACTTTCATTTTTGACCATTTCTCACTATGTAAAGTTTCATGTAGGTGTTGTACTACATTCCCAAACTATGAACATACCATGAATCTAAATAAATGTCCTAAAAACACTCCAATGGTTCTCCATAATTTCCCTAAATGTAAACATATACTTTATATAATTAAAACTCATAATGAAATGGTTAGTTACAAGAAATCATGGGAGCTAAATTTTAACTGAAATTGTAACAACCCGATATTTTATGATAAGTATTCTTTTTAATTTATTTTATGTCATGTGTTTTATGATACAAAAAGATTATCTTGTCCTATACGCCACAATATATTATCTTGAAGAATACACAACACTATTCTTAGATTGTGTTACACACAATTTCAAGTTTATTTTTTAATAGTCATTCTACGCAACTTTGAGTGTATATATATATATATATTCAATGAAAAAATGAAATATGGTTATATTCTGTTATAAGAAACAATGAAGGATTCTTTCACAACACGAAACCCTGACTTGGATTGTATTACACACAATCACGACTTTCCTCGATAGCGTGTGTTGTACGTAATATCAGGTTTTACTAAAGAATGATATATGGTTATAATATTATTAAGAACTAGCCTTTAAGAATAGTATTAGATAAATTTTGAATGTTATAACATTATTATTTTATCTTACACATTTTCTAGAACATGTTACGTGAACAAAATAAATTTTTCGGGTAAAATAAGTATTTTAAAAAAAATGCATTTTTGCCGCCTTTTGATGGCGCACCCACTTTAAATCTAGTTTTTTACATGTTTATAAGTTCAATTTTACAAAATAATGTTCTTATTTTCAATCAGGATATAAAAATTTACATTGGATAATGTTTTGATATTAATCTGATAACTTTCATATTTTAATGAATAGTAAAAACACGCTATATTTTAATTAAAAACAACTTTTTTCATCGTAATAATTTATATGGTTACATTATAATATTGAATGGTTTTAAAGTATAAATAGAATATATTTTTACCATTTAATATAATTTATTTCATTATAATTGATTTTACCTTGAATTCGTACGTTAAATCAATTCAATCTTTTGAAATGTTTTAAAAAAAAACCCATTTTCTTTCGACAATGGGATTAATTTTAATTTAATTTCTGCAAAATTTGTGTATTGAATTTCGAAAAATTGATTCCATATTTGGAATCAGTGGATCCAAATTATGTTAATAGGATACTTTTTATTTTTCGAAATTATGAATAGTAACTACGGTAAATTTTATTTACCATAGTTAAAGGTAAGTCGGGTAATTAAGGGTAAATATAATATTATAAAATCACCCTAAAACATGCCAAAATTTAATTGGATGACTAGAAGTCGACCGATATGACCTAAGGGTCAGATTAGATTCATTTAATAGACTTTTTTCCATGAAAATAATTTAATTATTATTAAAACCAAAGAAATTGACAACATGTCACTGTCTTAAATCTTATAAGTATAATAATTTTAATTTAGTGATAAACTTCATGAAACATCGAACATGAGTAGTCTCAATAAAGCTAATTAAATTATCTAAATCATATGAATTTATTTATAATTTCTAAGTATTAAATAATTATCATTAATTATGACACAATAGTGATGCAGAAATTGTTTATCTAGTGAAAAATCCAGAATATAGTTTGTATTAAACAAATAGTAACCATTAAATGCACAAAACCATGACCAAAACATATTGGTAATGTAAATGTAAACCATAATAATCCAATGTTCTAATATTTTACCATTTGTAGCCTTATGAAATCTATTATGACACTTATATTATTTTATTTTAAAAGATTCCAAAGTTGTCACCTTCATAATTTAATAAATATAAAAACTTTAATATTGTGATTTTAAGATGATAAATTCGAGTACAAGTATTATTGTAAAAGGTAATAGATTTATCTTCATCATAGGATTTAATTTTTAATTTTTATACAACAAATAAGTATATTAAATAATTATACAAAAAAATGTTGTAGTATTTATTTTATTAAGAGATAAACCAAATAAATAATTTTTAAATAATAAAATAAATATTATATGAACTATTTAATATGCTACACTAATTTTATAGATACATATGACCTTTTCTGAATCTATTAAAAAATTTATTTCGAATATATCCTCGGTTTAGATTTTATTTAAATTCAAATAAATGAATAGTGTCAAAATTGACACTATTGTTATTTTATAAAAATAACATATTATTAAATTGTTTAAAAATGACAAAAATATTTAAAAATTATAAATTGAAATTTATATAGTCTAAAATGTCATAAAGTATCCAATTATGTAAAATTAACAACACATAAGTGATTATTTATAACCATTTAAAATATATAATTTTATTACCACAAATAAACTTAAATAGATTAAATATGGATAAATCAAAATGATAAGGTTTAAAATAATCTCAAAACATATCTAAATTTGATTGGTTGATGATATTACAACCCTATATCATCTAATATTCTAATATGTGTCATTTTCGGAGGTTTTTATGTGGGGTAAGATTTATTATAAATTAATATTTTTAAGAATTCCAAAGGTGCCACTCTCCTTCCTTATAAAAGTGCACCTCCTCCCTGTCCTCCTCACACCAATTTGAGCCTTCAAGCTCGTCCAACCCCTGTCAAATTCTCTTCTACACTTCCCTAGAAACATCCTAGAAGTCCTGGTCTTCTTCAAAGACCAATTTTAGTGCCCTGAGTGGAGGTATCAAAGAGGCGCTTCAAAGAAGAGGTAATGTCCATTACCGATTCTTTCAACTTTATTTCTTCTTCCACTTCTTATTCTTAGGTTGTTTCAATATGAAGTAAAAACACAAGTATCACTCATATATCGATATGTTATTATAAGTATAAAACAACCCTATTTCACCATCTATCCATCCTACAGAAAACAAAATCACCGCGCGTGCCTACGTACGGAATACCATCTACACGTCGTGGTGTAATCAATTTTCCACCACCACCCTACTTGGATGGTTATAATGGTGTAAATAATAACAATATATGATTATTGTAAAGTGATATTGATTCTGTAATATTATACATACACTCCAATAAAATTCCACAATCATGGGAATGATATCATCGCTCGTGCGTACGTACGGAATACCGTCTCCACGACGCGATGAGATTCATTCTCAATGATTAAACATTCATAAATGATTATATTGCATATATAATAAGTAATCATAAAATATATGACATAATAATGAGACTGGATTTATGTATATATATATATGTTTGTCAACCAATTAATTCCATTCAATTCAATGAGAAATGAAAACAACGTTCATGCGTACGTACGGCCTACCGTCTCAATGAACGATGTATTTCTTTCCACTTATAGATCTATTATATATATGTATATTATGAATATATATTATATATAAATCATTATTTATATTTTGTAATTAATTAATCATGAACTAAGTAATCATATGAATAATTACAAGTCAAAACGCGGACGACCAATGAAACGATTTTACCCAAAACGCTCTTTAACATGGAATTTACAAAAGAACGGGTAATATAAATTCATAAGTGAACCATATATGATATCATAACAATGAATATGATTCCTTAATAAGTCAATGACATTATTTAAATCATTATACAGGAGGTTCAGATACATACGAAGCATATCGGACCAAAGGTAAGGGATAATGTTGCAATCTCAATTGTTTTCTATCCGAGATTTCTTATACGTAAGTATGTACCGATGTTATATTTATCAACCTTGTCCAAGTTTTATAAAAATGTTTTCATGTATTTTTAAAGTCCTTTTTACCCAATTTTCTACTTTTACTACATGGTATGTAAGAAATCTTTTTTTGTTTACCATACGAGGTATTTTTTGACTTTTCCAACATAAGTACGAGAAGAATGTTATTTTTAACTTATACGGCACAAACGGATTTTTACGGTTTTATAAAGCCTTATTTTCATGAAGCGTCCTCCAAAATATTTCATGAATATTTTCAACAAAATCATTTTAATTTAAAAGTGGATGACATTTTGTGAAAATAAAATGATTTTGAAGAAGAAAGGATATTTTCCTCAAGAATTCATTTGAAGTGTTTTATCAAAACCATTTTTCATCTAAGATGACATTATTTCATATGTGTATGTTTTGAGTATAATGTCTCTATGATTTACATGGTTTTAGTTTTCTTATTATGAAATGATATTCATTTCTTTTATATGGATTATGTGATGATGGTATGATGTTTATGAAACCCATTTTATACTTTGGGTTATGATGAATGTTTTAAGTTTATTTTGTGGCACAAGTAAGAATGATTTCATTATGAGCTGGGTGGGACCTATATCTCCCTCCAATTCATTGAGTAAAGATTTATATCTCATGATATAGAAATGGCTGGAATGGTAAGTTAATCTGGTTCAGTGTTACATGACTGAAATGAGGAGTGAACTCAATTCAGAAAGGGACGTTGTCCACTAAGATGGCCTTGGATGCAATGCCTTGGCTACTATGGAAATCATGACATGTAATGAATGGTTTCCAAAATTCCATTTTTTATTCCTGTTATATTTTATCATGATTGATGTTCCATTATGATATATGCCTTACGTATTTCTACAATTTATATCATTGCTCAAGGTTTTAATGTTTAGATTTCATGTTCAAGTTTTTTGCTTTCAAATTTTTATGGATTGTTTTATGTTATCTATGTTTGCCCTTACTGAGAATTTGGGCTCACCCTTTTTATGTTTTATTTTCCCCAGGAAATAATGAAAGGTTTTAGGTAAGGAAACGAAAAGGGGAAGATCATTATGGGAGATGTTGAAGATCTTTCAACCTGATTAGATGTTTATATTCCGAGTTTCCAAAGACACTAAACTATTACGATCATTTTGTGTCTGTTTTTGTTATATATTAAGTATTCCAAAAAAGTAATGTATTTTCCATGTACATCAATCATCGGGTCTCTATAGTTGGTATCAGAGGAAAGATTTAGTTAACCCATGGAAACTAGGATGCGAAAACATTAGTGAGAGCCCTAGATATATTTCTATGGTATGTCTAGCGATGTCCCTAAGGATAAGTATACGTATAGGATATAGTACTAGAACTATGGAAACGATCTTAGAATTTAACCAAGGTTGTTAGATATTAAATTTACTCCCCCTTTGTTATGATTTTTTCCTCTCACACTATTATTTTTGGGTTTTAGAAAATGGCTGGAAAGAATATGATTCAGGATAATGGAGGATATGATGGACAATGGAATGATATTCTTCATGAGAAACCAAATAAAATGGGATTTGGAAGTCCAAACATCATTATTATTCTGAATCAGCAATCTCATAATATGATCAATAAACTCAAATTTGGTAAGTTTCCTGACTCGACTAATAATAGAAAGATGGAGTTTCATGATGATCATAGAGGAAAGAAAGTTCAATTTCCCCTATGTAAATCATGTGGGAAGAGGCATCAAGGAGAATGTTTCAAAGGAACTAGAAGATGCATTGGGTGTGGAAAATAAGGACACAAATCCAGTAAGTGCAAAGGAAAAGTTTCAGTTAACACCATGGATGAGGATAATGGTATTGCTACGACATCAACAATGGTTAAATGTTTAAAATGTGGAATGTACGGGCATTATTCAAACCAATGCCCTAAGGGAAAATCTCATGAAGAGAATCAGTATGGTCGTATGGGTAGTATTTATGTTGATTTTGATGAAGAGACTACAAATGATATGTGAGATGAAAGAATTGATGAAGTTGGGTCAATGTTTTAAGAAGGTAGTGGAATGATTACATGTTTATCAAGTGTAATGTTGTATAAGTAATCTCATGGTACTATGGAATAAAGAGACATATAAGGATCATTACAGTATTGTCTTTCCTTATGTTTTTTAAAGTTTATGATGAATGGTACCAGTAACCATGAAAGTTTATTCAGATATTTTCAGAAAGTTGATGATATTCGCATAATGAAGGGATAAGGAGAAAATTAAATGTTTGATAGTATTCATGAGCTCATGACTAATATAAATAGAAGGTTATATCATGGTTTTAGTATATAGAATTTTTGGATTTTGTTATATGGAAAGAGTTAACTTTTGGAAACATTCATGTTTTCACTTAGGTTTAATGGGTATTCATTTTTCAAGAGAATACATGATTAAGGTATTCACATGATTGGAATGTGACCAGAAAGATATATGGGGGATAAATGATGGTATTCACATGTTTGGTTGATGACATTTCAAGTAATCATTTTCTTTATACTATGAGATTGGACATATGTATTTTGGATAAGCCTAAAGATTGGAATGAATTATGTTGGACATAAGTTAGTATTGTTTAAGGATATAATTTTTTTATAATGTAGTTTTAGAAAAAGGAAAACCTGCAGGATGGGTGACAACCCATCGCATCGGACAAGGCTGTGGGAATCGAACCCACAACCAAAGTGCAACTGGCCTTTATCGCCTACCACTGGCCTACAGGAAGTCCCCGTTTAGTAGAAACTAGTTTTATTATATTAAGCAGTATGATATATGATGTATAAGTCCATTTTCAAAGAACGACAAATGGTGAGACTCTAGCAAAATCACGAAAGTATTTCTTCTAAGTCCAATTTCATCAAATTTAGGGAAATGATCTTGAAAACCAAAAATGTTGTCCTAGTGTTCTTATATCCGATGAATCATATGGTACGTTAGATTGTCAAAAATTTATGGCTTTGTGATTGTTGGCTTTTTCATGGCCATTACCTCTACCAATATCCATCAGAACTTGATGGTTAGATTTTTCTTCCATGTCCATATTTTCACCTATGTTCTCCTATGTGGAAACCCAGTGATTAGTTAATTTGCGTAACCATTACATTTCATACTTTAGTTGAAAAGTTAAGTTCTGGTATTTCATTTTACGATGTGTTTTTCAATTAAATAAACTTTCAAGTAGAAAACCATGTATAACCCCGATGAATTTTGAGGGCGAAATTCATTTTAAGGGGGTAGAATGTAACAACACGATATTTTATGATAAGTATTCTTTTTAATTTATTTGAATTCATGTGTTTTATGCTATAACAAAATTATCTTGTGCTATACACCACACTGTATTAGCTTGAAGTATACACAACGCTATTCTTAAATTGTGTTACACACAATTTCAAGTTCGTTTTATAATAGTCATTCTACGCAACATTGAATGTGTATATATATATATATTCAATGTATAAATGAAATATGGTTGGATTCTGTTATACGAAACAATGAAGTATTATTTCACAACACGCAACCCTGACTTGGCTTGCATTACACCCAATCGGTGCTTTCCTCGATAGCGTGTGTTGTACGCAATATCGGGTTTCACTAAACAATGATATATGATTATAATATTATTACGAACTAGACTTTATGAATAGTATTAACTAAATTTTTAATGTTATAACATTATTATTTCATCTTCGACATTTTCTAGAACATTGTATGTGAACAAAATAAATTTTTCGAGTAAAATAAGTATTTTTCAAAAAATGCTTTTTTGCCACCTTTTGATGGCGCACCCACATTAAATCTAGTTTTTGACATGTTTATAAGTTCAATTTTACAAAATAAACTTCTTATTTTGAATTAGTATATAAAAATTTACATTGGATAATGTTTTGATATTTTTCTGATAACTTTCATATTTTAATGAATAGAAAAAACCCGCTATATTTTAATTAAAAACAAATTTTTTCATCGTATTAATTTATATGGTTAAATTATAATATTTAATGGTTTTAAAGTATAAATAGAATATATTTTTACCATTTAATATAATTTATGTCATTATCATTTATTTTACCCTGAATTCGTAGGTTAAATCAATTCAATCTTTTGCAATGTTTTAAACAAAAACCCATTTTCTTTCGACAACGGGATTAATTTTAATTTAATTTCTGCAAAATTTGAGTTTGAATTAAAAAAAATGGATTCCATATTCGGAATCAGTAGGTCCAAATTATGTTAATAGGATACTTTTTATTTTTGGAAATTATGAATAGTAACTACGGTAAATATTATTTACCATAGTTAAAGGTAAATCGGGTAATTAATGGTAAATATAATATTATATAATTACCCTAACACATTCCAAAATTCTATTAGAGGAATAAAAGTAGACCCATATCACCTAAGGGTTGCATTAGATTCATTGAATGGACTTTTTTCCATGAAGATAATTTAATTATTATTAAAACCAATGAAAGTGACAACATGTCACTCTCTTAAATCTTATAAGTATAATAATTTTAATTTAGTGATAAACTTCATGAAACATAGAACATTAGAAGTATACAGAAATATAATAAAATTATCTATATCATATTAATTTATTTATAATTTTTAAGGATTAAATAATTATCATTAATTATGACACAATAATCATGCAGAAATTGTTTTTCTAGTGAAAAATCAAGAATATAGTTTTTATTAAACTAATAGTTACCATAAAATGCACAAAAACCTGACCAAAACTTATTGGTTATGTAAATGTAAACCATAATAATCCAATGGTCTAATATTTGACCATTTGGAGCCTTATAAAAGCGATTATGACACTTATATTATTTTATTTTAAATGATGCCAAAGTTGTCACCTTCATATTTTAATAAATATAAAAATTTAACTATTGTGATTTTAAGATGTTAAATTCGAGTAAAATTATTATTGTGAAAGGTAGTAGATTTATCTTCATCATAGGATTTAATTTTTAATTTTTATGCAACAAATAAGTATATTAAATAATTATACATAAATTCTGTAGTATTTATTTTATTAAGATATAAACCAAATAAATAATTTTAAAAATAATAAAATAAATATTATATGAACTATTTAATGTGCTTCAGTAATTATATAGATGCATATGACCTTTTATGAATCTATTAAATATTTTAGTTTGAATATATCCAATGTTTATATTTTATTTAAATTCAAATAAATGAATAGTGTCAAAATTGACACTACTGTTATTTTAGAAAAATAACATATAATGTAATTGTTTAAAAACCACAAAAATATTTAAAAATTATAAATTGAAATTTATATAGTCGAAAATTTCATAAAGTATCCAATTATTTAAAATTAACAAAACATAAGTGATTATGTATAACCATTTAAATTTTAGAATTGTATTACCACAAGTAAACTTAAATAGATTAAATAAGGATAAATTAAATTGATAAGGTTTAAAATAAGATCAAAACATGTATAAATTTAATTGGTTGATGAGATTACAACCCTATATCATCTAATCTTCTAATATGAGTCATTTTTTGAGGTTTTTAAGTGGTTTTAGATTTATTATAAATTAATATTTTTTAGAATTCCAAAGGTGCCCCTCTCCTACCTTTTAAAAGGGCACCTCCTCCCTCACCTCCTCACACCAATTTGAGCCTTCAATCTCGGCAAACCCCTACCAAATTTTCTTCTAAACATCCCTAGAAACATCCTAGAAGTCATGTTATTATTCAAAGACCAATTTTTGTGCCCAAAGAGGAGGTCTCAAAGAGGCGCTTCAAAGAAGAGGTAATGTCCATTACCGATTCCTTAAACATTATATCTTCTTCCACTTCTTCTTATTAGGTTGTTTCATTATGAAGTAATAACATAAGTATCACTCATATAATTATATGTTATTATAAGTATGAAACAACCCCATTTCACCATCTATCCATCCTATGAAAAATGAAATCATTGCGCGTGTGTACGTACGGAATACCATCTCCACGCCGTGGTGTAATCAATTTTCCACCACCACCTTACCTGGATGGTTATAATGGTGTAAATAATAACTATATATGATTATTGTAATGTGATATTGATTTTGTAATAGTATACATACACTCTAATAAAATTCCACGATCATGGGAACAATATCATCGCTCGTGCGTACGTACGGAATACCGTTTCCATGACGCGATGTGATTCATTCTCAATGATTAACAATTCATAAATGATTATAAAGTATATATAATAAGTAATCAAGAAATATATGACATAATAATGATACTGGATTTATGTATATATATATATTTATTTCATCCAATTAATTCTATTCAATTCAATGAGGAAACGAAAACAACGTTCATGTGTACGTACGGCCTACCGTCTCCAGGAACGGTGTATTTCATTCCACTTATAGATATATTTTATATATGTATATTTTGAATATATATTATATATAAATCATGTTTTATATTATGTAATTAATTAATCATGATCTAAGTAATCATATGAATAATTACAAGTCAAAACACGGATGACAAATGAAAAGATTTTACCCAAAATGCTCTTTGACATGGAATTTACAAAAGAACGGGTAATATAAGGTCATAAGTGAACAATATATGATATAATAACAATGAATATTATTATTTAATAAGTCAATGAAATTATATAAATCATTATACATGAGGTTCGGATACATACGAAGCATGTCGGACCTAAGGTAAGGGATAATGTTGCAATCTCAATTGTCGTCTATCCGAGATTCCTTATACTTTAGTATTTACTGGGGTTATATTTATCATCCATGTACAAGTTTTATAAAGATGTTTTCATGTATTTTTAAAGACCTTTTTACCCATTTTTTTACTTTTACAACATGGTATGTAAGGAATCTTTTTTTGTTTACCATACGAGGTACTTTTTGACTTTTCCGACAAAAGTGTGAGAAGAATGTTATTTTTAACTTATACGGCACGAACGGATTTTTACGGTTTTATAAAGCCGTATTTTCATGAAGCTTCCTACAAACGATTTCATGAATATTTTCAACAAAATCATTTTCATTTAAAATTGGATGATATTTTGTGGAAAGAAAATGATTTTGAAGAAGAAAGGATATTTTCCTCAAGAATTCAATTGAAGTGTTTTATGAAAACCATTTTTCATCTAAGATGACATTATTTCATATGTGTATGTTTCAAGTATAATGTCTCTATGATTTACATGGTTTAAATTTTCTTATTATTAAATGATATTCATTTCTTTTATTTGTATTATGTGCTGATAGGATGATGTTTATGAAACCCATTTTATTCTTTGGGTTAGGATGAATGATTTTAGTATATTTTGTGGCACAAGTAAGATTGATTTCATTATGAGATGGGTGGGACCTATATCCCCCTCAAATTCAAAGGGTAATGATTTATATCTCATGAGATAGACATGGCTGGAATGGTAAGTTAATATGGCTCAGTGTTATAGGACTGAAATGAGGAGTGAAATCGATTCAGAAAGGGACTTTGTCCACTATGATTGTCTTGGCAGCAATGCCTTGGCTACTTTGGAAATCATGACATGTACTGAATGGTTTCCACAATTACATGTTTTATTCCCATTATATTTTATAATGCTTGATTTTCCATTATGATATATTCCTTACATATTTCCACGATTTATGTCTTTTATCAAGGTTTTAATGTATAGATATCATGTTCAAGTTTTTTCATTCAAATGTTTATGGATTGTTTTATGTTATCTATGTTTTCCCTTACTGATCATCTGAGCTCACCATTTTTATGTTTTAGTTTCCCCAGGAAATAAATAAATGTTTTAGGTAAGGAAACGAAAAGGGGAAGATCATTATGGGAGATGTTGAAGATCTTTCAACATGATTAGATGTTTATATTCTGAGTTTCCAAAGACACTAAACTATTACGATCCTTGTGTGTCTATTTTTGTTATGTGTTAAGTATTCCGAAAAAGTAATGTATTTTCCATGTACGTGAAGCTTCGGGTCTCTACAAAAAAATGATTTTAGAAAAGTATTTATGTTTTAAAAATATTTTCCCAGGAATTATTATTATCCTTAATAAGTGTTTCAAATGAAAAATCATAATTATTTTCCATCTATGATGCTATTCCATAATGTGACTTATTCATTACTGTGAATATGATCCCAGCCTAAAATTATTATTATTGATCAAAATGTTTTAACATTAATATGAATACTTTTTTATGAAACCCATTTCTCATCCATGGGATATACCATAGAATTTTTTTGATGAAATAGGCTTATGCTGATGAGTATTTTTATGACAAAAAGTTTATCAGGATTGTACCATTTTCAATGTTTATGATATGATTAAACATTATGATACCCAATTCATTTCATGTGTTAGGTTTTGATTAATTTCAATGAAATTTTTTTACATTTAAATATGGATTTGATTATGTGATGGGTGATCCAATTTCTCCTTCTAATGAACATATTAATGAAAATTGATATATGATCTAAAAGGGTATAGGAGTGGTCATACCATGCCAATAAGTGAGTGAAAATTAGTGGAAATCTAAAGCCTTTAAAAGAGATTACATGGGTGGTCAGCTCAATCCCATAAAGGAGGGAACCCGAGTGGTAATCTAAGTCCCCAAATAAGAATTTAGATGGTCATTCTGATCCTAAACATTTATGAATGACTTGTCTTCTAGAATTTGTATATTATTTTTTTGCATATGTGTATACTAATAATCTAAGTCTTCTACTATGTTATGATATCATTTGACGTGTTATTTTATTATATTATTATTGATGTCTTATGAAATCATAATGATTATTCCATGATTAAATTTTCTGATATTTGATATGTAGGGGATGTTTTTCAATTTAATGTTCATGTTATCATACCATTTTTCTCATATTATACTTTGGTTTAGTTCTTGGTTACACTTACTGGGACTTTTATCTCACCCTTTCTTTTGTTTCCTTCCCAATTGTTATGAATAGTGGTTTTAAGTGGGATATGATTGTGAAGAGTAATAAAGGTGAATATATTTATAGGAAACATTGAATATCTTTCACCAATTTAGTAGATTGTGTACTTAGTCTCCAATGACATAAAATCAATTATGGTCCTCGGTTATGTACATTTGTAATGTATTGAATAGTATTCTAAATAAATTAAATATTTATTTATAAGATTCATAGGTTATTATAGTGATGGTCGGATTTGAAAATGGAATTAGCATAGTGTGGACTCTTTAAGGAATTTTTTATAAATAGTTGGTTCTAACAAGTGATATATGGTATTAAATAATTTTTTCAATTTTTTAATTTTATTTAAAATACAATTCATTAAATAAATTCATACAAATGGGTATGGGTTCATTAAAAAATAATGTAATGGAATCATAAGGGTTTCCCACTGGAATATGGATCACACCCTGCATACTCTAATTCGTGGGTATGTAGTATTCAAATTTTCTGATGGTTTTAAGTTATGTCATGTTGGTTGGATCGATACTACTCTCCTTTTGGATGTGGGTGATCATTGGGTTATTGTATTGACCTATTAGTCATATGGTGATGGGGGAGGTTGTAGGATATGTTCTTATGAACATATTGAATTGGGTAGTTAATCATCCACTTTAGCATCCTACTTTTTTTAAATATTTTTTCTATTTATGGATTGTAAAACAATTATAAAACATTTTAATTTATACAATATATTTTGGATGAATAATTTGCTATTTTTTCCTTATTGTTCCATTTTGGTCGGCTCCAATTTACATTATACATGCTAGTTTATTTTGTAATGATCATCTATTCTAAATATACCCCATCTCAATTTAAGTTAGACCTGATATATATCCTTATTTTAATGTGGATGAAATAATTATCATGTGTTCAATTTTTTACCCTAGTTCATCTCTCAATCTTTGGGATATTGGGAATGAATATTGCGGTATGTGGTGGAATGACTCAAGTGATGTTTCAGGTCTTCACGGGCCTGTTATGTACTACAATATAAAATATCAAAAATTGTTTCATAAGACTTCAATGAAATTAAAGATCATATAACACCTTCTAATCATTACATCGTAATTTATACTTTAATCTGATAACTGTGTAAGTTTTATTTGTAGTTAATGGATTCATAACTTTTGGGAAATTCATTAGTATTTACAGCATATGGCTAGTTTCTTATCCCATATAATTAAACTCCTATTATGTGCATGTAAAAAAGAATAAATCAATATATTGATAATAAATCAGAGAAAAAAATATTATAGGTAACATTTATTCATATATTAAACATATTATCACATTGTCTAAGGATATATGAAATTATACTATTGATATGTATAAGGAATTAATCTAAATTTTTTCAAAATGCACAATTCCCAATGTATATAATCATTAACATTCATGGACTATGAAATTTGTCTAGTTGGAACAGAAACACTGATTTCTCATTTATGTTTAAAACATTAAATTTGAGCATCAATGAATAACTTATATAAAACAAATTTCATGGGTTATTTTTAATTCCTTGATACAACACATTGATTTTGGTTTTAAAAGTATATATTTTATAGAATAACATATTCATGGATTTAACCAAAGTTGTTATCCATATCAATGATCTTTGAAAAATTATCAAACAAGATTAAATTTTTTTGACATTAAATTTAGTTAAATTTTTATAAAAAATGAATTTATACACTATGAAATACATGTGAATCATATAACTGTAATAAAAGAAGTATATTTTCCAGTCATCCATATTTGGAATTTAATTTGATATATCACAATTTTGATATTAAAATGATTGAGAAGAATGTTTATATGACTTTTTTTATAATGCTTAATGATCATGGGAAATTTAAGGATCATTTAAATAATCATAAATAATTTGATTATCTAAATAAAAATGATTATTTATTGGAATATTAGAATGGGCAGTGTTCAATATTAGTTTTTAAAATGTAAAATAATAATGTAAATATTTATTCAATTGATTATGTAAATTTTTTTATTTGTATTCATGTAACATTTCATAATGTGTTAATTTTAATAATAATTAATTACATGGAATAAAATTTCTTGAATCTCATATTTTTATGTAGTAGATTCTATCTATGAAAATGTATAATTATTTACTTGATAAAATAAAAAAAGATCTAAATTAATTTTTCACTTTATTCATATAGATTTATTGGAAAATTGTAATCCATATTTGGATATTTAACATAAATAATGGAATGTTATAAAATTATATCATTTATATATGATATCCCCCTTCATAGGTCTTCTATGATGATTCATTTTAATATCCATTTGTTTTGGAAATCTCATTTTTTAGGACCCATACCTTATCATTTGATATATCCCATATTGAAGTAATTTATTTCTACTTTCATATATTTATTTACTAATAATTTTCCATTTCAATTCCTAAAAATCTTATTTATTAATTTAATACATTTCATCATTATATATCTTGGTCATTTGATGTCATATGTTTATAATAAAGTTCAACAATAACGTTTTATTGTTTGTGGTTACATTTAGGAAGAGTGGTTAAACATATTCTTGGGGTATTTTGATTTAATTGATAGAATTTTCAACCATATATGATATTTTTAAGATAATTATTTTAATTAATAAACCATCAAAAAATTAATAATATTTCTCAATTTCTGTTGATAAGTTATAAAATTATCATAATTACTAAGTTATATATTTTATAGACACCAATAATTTTCATACATTAATATTACATAATTATAGATGTGTGTTCAATAAATTTGGAAACAGTTCAATCCTAAGGATTGTAGATTATAATTGTATTTGAATACATGAATATGTTTAAAATTGGTACATAAAATATCTACATCATTTCATATTTTTTGTCCCATGTAGAACAATTCTTTGACATTACAAACATAAAACCGTTCTCTCCAACTTGGGGAAAGAAACAAGATTAGGTGAACTCATATGATATGAAGGGGTAAAAATAATAGAAAAAAATAAATGATCATACATTATTATATTATAAGATAAAGGGTATGACAACATGACTGAAAATTTAAAAAATCATACAAACCAATTAAAATATAATAATCCTGAAACATGAAATAATTTTTCATTTATCAAAACAAATATTGCATAATAGGGATGGATATTTTATAATCAATATTGACCCAAGAATCATTACATAACCATAAGAAATATATTATGGAATTTCAATAATTATAGAAAATCATTTTTCGATCAAGAATCTCTATAAATAATTTCATAGTGGATTGGTTTCACAACACATTACATAATTTCCAATGTAAACATTCACAACCAAGACCATATTATAGTAAAATATAAATTAATCAACTGGGTTCATTCCCCATTCTATTCCTCATTATGTATTGAGATATCAATCATTATATAGTTCATTAGAGTGCAATATAATTTCTATCATTCCCATCAAATATTGAAAACGATTAATAATTGTGCCATAAGATCGTAAAACATTAATCATATCATCAAATCCATCACTATGAAAATTATATAATTTTCATAAAACTTTTATTATAATCATCACAAAACATATTGATAAAGAATAATTGTTGTATCATTGGTTCATATACCCAATAGATCTTATTAAAATTTTGAGGATATTGTTATAGATAAAAATTACTGCTAACATGTCACTACTATTGTAATTTAGGGAAATAATTTTTTTTATATAAATTCAATTATACAAAATCTTAAAACATCCAAAATTTTAAGGAAAAAATTTCAATAAAATTAATGAATTAAAATTATAAAATAATCTTTAGAAAAAAATTAATTCATAATGGTGGAAAAATCGATTTAGTCAGTATTTGTTAAATCAATAATTCCTTTTATATTTCTGTTAAATTGTTAGAATAACATTTTTTGTAAAAAATGATAACTCCATTAAAACATTAGTAACCAATGTGAAACCTGGGTAATATAGTATAGCAATATCATGGGTAAAATTTGAACCATTCTTTAATAAATTATAATGCAAATATGGATATTGATGAAGTGATTCTCAATCAAATAGAAAAATAGTTCTAGTTTTCAATAGATACATTATTTCAGTATCAACGATATTTTAATTGATGAAACAGAAAGGAATACATGAAATATATGGAAATAAATTAAAGAGAATAAAATTTAATGTGATGTCCTAGACCCTAGGTCCACTCAGAGGTACTCTGAGCCTAGTTGTCCACATAGCCTTGAGGGTGCATCCTGAAACGCTCGTAGATGCCCACTAGTATAGAGGGCCTAGGGTGTGTCCATAGGGAGACTATGACCTCATAAAAAGAGTGGATCATAACATATAAGTAATATCATATTAGTAGTGGAATCATATATAAACCAATGGAATAGTTAAAATTGACACTATGTCAACTAGACTAGTAACCCTCTATAGTGGAAGAATAATATAAACATCATAGAAAAAGATAATTATACTAAAAATTGGAAATTTAATCACATTGAAAATATTATAACATTTTTTATTTCACTATAAAACTAGAAAATGGGTATACATTGTGGAAAACAGTCCATGATATACAAAATAAGTAAAAATAGTCCAAAAACTATCAAGCGTCCAGAGTGCTTCCATGGCCATACAATACCAAACTCTATCCTAAATCAAGAAACATAAATAATGTTTCCAAACTGTGATTCTTTCACTTATCAACACCTGTATACATATAATATACATGAGTACCATTGGAGGCATGGATAGTTGTGTGAGATAAATCTATGTAGGCCCCCACTAATGGTTTCTATACAATTCCGGTCTGTGAAATATAAAATGATAGTGTGCAGATATATATAAATTTAATAAATTCTCAAAAGATAAATAATAACTTCTTCAGGATCAGTTGAAAATGTATCTGAACATGGGGTCACGTAATTAATTCATTATATTTAGTTAATATAAACTAGTTATGTGAGGTATAATAGCGCCAACAAAGTTTCATTATAACAATAATAAAGGATCCATGATATAACAATGATTCATATAATGATGATAATAATAAAAAATTTCCAAGGTAATAAAAATGGCATCCTTGATCTTAGGGATTGGTCCAGCTAAGTAATAACATGAAGTAAGACTATAAGGGCCCTAAGTGTAACCCAATGTGAATCTCACATGTCGTTACACTTTAATATATTTTAAGTGAGTCCAAAGATATTTACTAACACATATAGGGCTGCACAGTGTGGGAAAAAATGGATTGAATCCATAGTACAACATGTTTGAAGACATCAAGATGGATCAAATTAGTGTATCCATGGAATCATAATATTTAGAAGATAGTGAACGGATCCAAGAACTTCTCGTTGAGCATACAATAATAGATATGGACCATGTTCCAAGGGGCTATCTCCCCTGGAAATCAACTCCTCAAATCGTAATGACTTCCTTTGAGATCAGAAGTCATTAACTCATAAATCTAAGGCAATATCATTTCTGAACACTCTTAAAAATTTAAAATGGCTCATATTCAATAAGAACCATATAGACAATTCAATATTAAAATTTGTCTATTTGATAGTAATTCCATTTGATAATTCAGTATGCTCATTCCATTTAAATTCATACTAAGAGAAAATGCTTATTAGGACATCCGACCAAATACTTTTATTTCACATATAATTATTAAGTTCATTAATTTTCCTTCCATTAACAATGTATGGTGGGATAAGGACACTAAAATATATGTAATTCAATTATAATTAACTATTCCAAGTGAAATTTATAAATACACATACCGTATTTTATTTAAAATATAATATAATAAATTTTCAACAACTAACATAGATATTTATATATATATATAAGTACTATCCATATATAACTCATTAATTTTATTACAAAATTACTTTTGTAAGTCCATGTCAAATAACACTCGAACAATGGCACAAATAGTCATAAAATAGAATAATGGAATTATATAAGGAAAAAATCATACATGGGGTGGTTGTCATGGTTGGAATAACCTCCAATGATGATTAACATATATATATTGGGATAAAGAATATTATCATGATGGTTATAAGAATGGTATATGAATAAAATAACTTCACCCAATAAAAATTACACACTAACCATGATTGATGATTATAAAATGTTGATAAATTAAGGATGAATCATATAACACCTACCTTGAGCCTTTTACACTGTCCTCATCTAGTATTAGTCTTTATTTTGGTATGTATTTGAGGAAAACTGAAGAATATATCAACCCCATGAAAATAAGGCATATGATCCTACATCAAAATAGCATCACCAAGGGGAATACAAAAGAATAACATTGAAAAATAATCATACATCATAAAGATGGTTATATAACCTGTTGAATAGATATTGATTACCATTTCATATGTAATATAAACATAAAAACAATGTAATAGAGCATTGGGAGCTCATAAATTGATAATATGTGCTCTCTTATCTATTAGAATGTGAAACATAGGAAGTGGGATATTATATTAGATAATTAAGGGAATATTAGTCGTTATACCCAAAATCGGAGGGCCACCTAGTTTGGCATCAAGGTTGTCCAATCCATATAAAAACCAAAAATCTCACACTACTTGAGGAGGGAACCCACATAGTTTCATGGCATTGTTTGAGTAAAAATGTAAAAACTAATCTAAAACCTCTGTTAAAACATACAGGTACTCTCGTATGGGTGTTCTCCTCAAGTGGGAATGTTTGTTCGTACCATGGCTCCTCCTTCTGCACACTGTCCATCGCTAACACAGTTAAGGAAACTATTTTTAATGGTTTCCATGACCTCTTCGAAATGTGCATCCAATAGAATTTCTTCACTTGTAGGGTTTATGAGATTTGAACAAGCCCCACAAACCCTACAAAAAATAGTGATCTCATATTTTATCCATATTAGTTATAGAATAACGAATTAGGAAAAAAAATTAAAGGATCTATACCTTATAGAAATACTTGGTTCTTATAGTGTTTCCCCCTATAAGGAACTCATCCCCACATTATCCATTGAAGGGTGGAAAAACACTAACTGAGAACAATTATGATCACTGGACATTTATTTCGGCTTGGAGCTCTAATATTTAACCTTGTACATGAGTGTGATTCCATGGAACCCATACTTAAGGGAAGACCATCCTCAAAGATCCTTCATTCCCCGGTCAATGATGTATATAGGATACTCCTTTAATGAATCATAACCATATAACAAATACTCATTGGGATAAATATATTATGATTGGTTGGCATGATAATGATGAATATATGAATTGTGGAAGAAATTATCCATGGATTGATACCTTTGAGTTAGTATAAACCTATAAAATACTGGCATGCCTCAATCTAGGATCTCAAATGACCCAATATAATGAAGTGACATCTTCCCTTACCACTATAACTGTCTATGCCCAAGACTAGGAGATACTCATAAGAAAAAAATCCATTCCCTTGAACAATAAAGGTAATCTATTGAGATCCACATTATATTTCCTTCAATAATGAGAATGACACATACACTATCTGATTAGGTGAACCTAATCTAAAGTCACCATCTGGAGGAGAGGACCTAGTAGTGTTGTCTATCCAGTCTTAAACCGGCATAGAGTTGAATGAAATGGGTTAACATATAATTCCTCATAATTATCCACATGAATCATTTCATGAAATGTATTATTATAATAAGAATTTATTAGAGGTATATCCTTCCCTCAAGTACCACCTAAATAAATTACGCATGCCTGAATAATGTCCTCTAACACATGTTTCATCTGTTCTAAATGGTTATCAATCTGATGGTGAAGGGTTTTTCATAGAATAATATGCATTCCCACAGCTCTATGTATTCTATTATAGAACCTCAATGTTAAACTAGAAACCCTATATAGTAAGAAATTATGATAAAACCCATACCTCCATACATTCTAATAGTCATACAGTCTTCCTTTCTCATCAAATGAGAAATTATCAAGAATAGGAAGGAAGTCAGTTACATTCATCATTCATTCCAAGAAAAACTAAACTACATTTCAACCTCAAGGATACCTCACTAAAAAACTAAAAAATCAATATAAATACCTTCACTTTTCAATTCCAAGACTTCTTAATGTTGTAACAAGCCATGAGGTCTCTGGGGCTCTTCATTCACCTGCTAACAGGTGGAATAGAATTGGAAAAGACTATAATATATCATTTAATCCTAGGACACCAATACTGGTGTAACATATCACTATTCTTCTAGGAGATTCATTGATGAAAATTCTACAATGAATCATGGGACCCAAACATTAGTTAATCACTCATATATACATGAATACATACATTCCCATGTAGATATAGGATGATTTCTCCATCAATAAACAAATCTAGATGTGGGTCACCACCATTAACATTATCACATATAACTATTCCATTCGAATCTAATTACTTTATAATATTCAACCTATCCAGAATTGAATAGGTAACATTCAAGATTGTAAGAGAATACTAATCATGACTCTAATGAAACTCGAGAATCTTCTCAGATTCCATTCATCTCTAGCTATCTATATGGCATGCGCCTGAGTCATCCAGCTAAGCACATCAGCTATTATATTTTCCTTTCACGGTTTATAAGAAAGATCAATATGAAATGACTGAAGGTATTTTACCTATCTTGACTCTATGAGATTAATTTGACATTTTGATGAATTAAATATGTGGATCTTGTGGTATAAATATAACACATTGTGTTGAACCAATAGATAGTCTCTCTAGCAGCATAATTTCATGTCCCGTCCCCTGGTGTCCATGCCATGACTACCCCAAACCCACCTACCATAGACCAGGGGTTGGAGACAATCACCATAAATTCAAATCCCTAAAATAGGAAGGTTTTTCCTTTAAACTTGTACAATCTCATAGTCGAAGAACAAAACAAGATGCAACCGCGAAGTAAAGTAGTAGTAGTAAAATTGTGTAAATAAAATATAGGGGTCTATAATACAAGCCCAACGAAAATGGTACAACTATAAATAAAAATAGAAAATATCTCCTGAAATCATCCACCAAGGATCCTGCCGGAATAGTAGGTACAACTTGTCTCCACTTCTCTCCACATGAACCAGTCACCTATGTGTACCTCGTGGTCCTAGACCCTACAATTTAAACCGAATCACTCTTCATCTACACAACATCCAACAAGGTGCAGGTGAATCTCATTCAACATTGAGTATAAAAATACTCAGTATCGACCCCAAATCCCCTGAAGGACTCCCAGAGTTCCACAATGGAAAACCACAAGCATGATCTCAATCACAAAGCATAATGCAATTGACACTGCTCAAACCTGGTATAAATGAGTACAATAGTATAGATGAGTAGTAATAATGATAGATCATCATATTTTGTCAAGAGGAACTTATTTTTACTTACACAGGATTGATAGGTTATTACCCACACAAAATTTCCTCTTGACAGAAGAAGATAGAAATCACCACCAGTATTTTTACTGAACATTCCATAAAAAAGTTCAAAACTTATTTACAGTCACCCTCGACCTATGCCGGGTCAAGGTTTGGATATTCCTAAGGGGAACATGACCTCGGATGATCAATGTTATTCTTGTATTTCTGATCCATGTTACCATTTAGATGTTATGTAATCTAACAATAAAATAATATTTATTTATTTATTTAATTTACGGCTCAAAACTAACTTCCACTGTTGGCTTGTGTCGTCCAATGTTTGGATCTCCCTGAAGAAAGAATACCCTCATGAGTTAAGTTGTGGATTCATATTTTTAATCTGAGTCTCCATTTATGAGTTATAAGAATATTAAAGATAAAATTAATTTATTTAATTATTTTATTTATAGTTAGGAGGCCTGTGCCGACTAAACATAAGTCGTTCCTAGGCTAAACCTTCCATCCTGAATGCAACAGTCCCCTTGGATTTTTTTATATGGGAACATGATTAATAGTTATTCCACTTTATTAGGAAAACTAATCCCATAGGATATTTAATGCTTATCATTTTCTGATGGATCATTCTGGGCACTCTAGGCCTCGGAATAATGATGTGGCAATTTTCACAATATTGTAATAATTTAATATAATTTATGAAAATTATATGTAATTTCCATGAAATTAGATTTTTCCCACCATAGTGATTTACATAAAAAAAATACAAAAGAAAGGCAATACAAAAAACATAGGGCATTGAGTATGAATCTAAGCCTTCGTCTCCCATGTTCTCTACTAGAGGTTCTCGTGCTGGCACAAAACTTGCACCCGAGGGATCGACCGACCACGAAGTATTCACTCTTATCAAACCTATATCTATACTAGGAACTCCACATAAGTCGCCCCATCATCAAAGTACAAATCTCACTAGTCGATAACATGCGATGGATCATGCACGCATCTTCTCATCTATGACACGTGGAAAATGTTATGTACCTGGTTAATCTATGGGGGATGATCTAGGGGGTATACCACTTCGCCTACTCTGGTGAAGATTAGGAAAGGTACAAAAATCCTTGTATATAACTTGCCACCCCAACCAAATCAATGTAATCCTCATTAGGGTGAGACCTATTGGATGACATTGTCTTCCTCTTCCAACTCCAAGGGCCTCTGTATCCTATCAACATAAGACTTCTACCGACTCTATGCAGTATCCATCCACTCCAAGATGTTTTGCGTCATCTCAGTGGTAGCATGTACCGACTCTAGACCCATAAGTGTTTACTCTCCTGGGTCTTCCCAACATAGATATGATCTTCACCGTCTCTTGTATGAGGCCTCAAATGATTCCATGCCGATTGTGGATTGATAACTATTGTGGAATGTGAACTCCAGCTGTGGTAGGTGATCCTCCCAACTATAACCAAAATCTAGGACACAAGAATTAAGAATGTCCTACGAGGCGTATATGGTCTGCACCATTTTACCATTGGTCTAGGGAATGAAATTTGTGCTCATGCGTGACAGAACAAGTTGCTCAGCTTTCACTTGTTGACAAGTGAGGCATTGGGATACGAACTCTTCCACCACTTTCTTCATCTCTATCCAACAGTACTGATGTATGAGGTCCATGTATATCATTTCCACACCTAGATGTGCCGCCAAAGGGGATGTTTGGAACTCCCTCAACGCCTCCTATCATAGCATCACTAGTGCCATAGTACATCCTAAGAAAAGGATGATGTCCTCCCAACCTTCAAAAAATATGTCAAGAGCATATCCTAAGGATATCTGAGCACTTCATGTCTCACAGTCTACATACCCTAGTTGTGCCTCCCTAACTTGCTAAAGGAGTGGGGGAGTGATAGTAATAAAATAAAGGTAAACTGCTCTATCACTATCCACGAAGGATATCTGCAACGCGGCAAGCTAGTTTGTTTCCACACCCAGCAACTACAGACCAGACCTCCGACTGAGCATGTATCCCAACACATCCTCCATCCCAAGAGAAAATACTATCTTAAATTCATTATCCTGGTGAAACTCCAACCATCATCATAGTCTCAACTGCTAAATATCCTATATGAACCTCTTCATCCATGAAAAAGGCTACAACTCTTAACTGATTGGTGTGTCATCAACCCTTTGGTATTAGGTACTCATTCTTCACGGCCACTTGGTTAAAGGGATGATAATCCACACATAACCTCAAAAACTGGGTCTTACTAATCCCTTTCTCTTCATGTCTCCCAACTATACACTCATCTCCTGAAGATCCATGGGAGCCATCCGATACGTAGTTGTATATGTCGGCGCCATCCCTGGGTATTAGCCAATGTAGAATTCCATCTCCCTATGGGTATGTAATCTTGGAAACATCTTTAGAAATGATTTTCTTGCTCTCTTCCACTACTCTTGTGAACTGAAAACTCAAGACTGACGTTTCCACGAGGGTAAGGTTGGCCAACTCAAGATTGATCGGTTACACCCTCCTAAGCATGAGTTTATCCCATGTTGCCAGGGTTTCCTTTTTCACTGACCAAGGAAATCCTCATTCCAACATTGTAGATATACAACATCATTTTTCCTAAAGAAATCAATCTGAGAATGAATTGTGGATGACCAGTCCAGACCCAAACTAACGTCGTAAGGCCTCGACTCTGCCACCAAGAGGTTCCGACAGAAACTCTCACCTCAAGGGTCAGATCACACTATCAGAATATGTGTTATTATATATTCTCCTCCAATATGTATCTCGAGACGTAATGTAAAAGTTAATGGTTTAACTGGAAACTCTAGGTATTGAACAAGATTCATGAGATGAAGAAAAGTTTGGAACCTCTATCTATTAATACGACCGGTATTAGTAGAAACATACGATTCCACAAATAATTCATGGATCCCTTAGGTAACACTCTTAACCCACATGCACATACTCCCTTCCCATGTCCTCCAGCTCCTTGAGCCTGGTGGGGACTATATTGGGCAGGTGGTTGTAACATGTCGAAATGTATACCACATTATGCACTCTCTAAGATCCTCTTCCTCATCTTCTATCCCGAAAATTCATATGTCCCTATCACGTCATATTCCTAAAAGATTTTCATGTCCAAGTCAATAATACGGATGTTGATTTTCTTCTTTCCTACTGCTGATATTCACTGGCTACATCTACTTTTCCAAATAATTTTAAACAATAAAGGTTCTCTCTACCACCATAATAGAAGTAGGAATGCATAGAGAAATAGGGTCAGGTCAGATGTACCTAAACACATCTCTCTTAGAGGTCCAAGCCCTGAAGCACTGGTCATATCATATTTAGAGAGTACATTGAATGATCTGCACACCTCTATGAATACTCAGCTACAAACATGACGTCCTTCCAAAACTGTATAAGTCCTTGTGAATAGAAACCCCTTACTTTTTTATAGAAAGGGTCCCCTTATACTAAAAAGGTTCCAAGATCTATCAAAAGAAAATTCACCTCATAATATGATATCGGTAATCTCAACCCTACCATCACCCAGCTAAGATACATAGAATTCCCACTACCTAGACCACCATCTGATCTAATGGTGCCCTGGCTAGATAGAAACTCGATCACCATCTCAATCTAGTCCTTAGTTGTCTATTAGTCGGACTCTCCTTAGAACCTGAAGGGTATCTGTCACTGAAACCAATGTAACCCAGTATGAAAATATGTTTCCTCAACCAATATCACTGGTAGTAACTGCTAACCAATAGGAAGTGGTATTACTGAGACACTACCTGAAGGTACCAGGTCAGGAAAAACACCTTGTACAGAAGCCTCATCACATAGTGGACCATACTCATGGTCATGCATTGGAATCATGGAAGTCTGCTTGGGTGGAGGCATCTTGTGAGAGAATCATGATGAACCATAGTTAATAAGTTATAAGAGGTGATCTGACTCAATAGAAATCAAGAGAAACCCATTTTAAAAACACATGCCACTAGTTTTTCATGAACCAAGTCAGAAATCAGAATTCAGGGACCTGGTGTATAAATACGTCGGCCACTGAACCAACACTAGACTACCGAAACTAAAAACCAAACCCAAAAAATGTAACACTATAGTTTTATTGGAATGATCATTGTACTGATTATTCATTAGAACTGCCTCTTATGGTACCACATTGTCTTGACTCGTCCCATGGGGCTCGTGTCGTGACTACCCCATGCCTGCCTTTTATATGCTAGGGGTTAGTGACTACCACAGGAAACATGCATCCCTAAAACATGATGTCATTTCATTTAAACCTGTGCAATCATACAATCCAATAACCCATCATGATGAAACCATGAAGTAAAACATCATTAGTAAAAGTGTGTAAAGAATGTAGAAGGGTCCAGAATACAAACCCAACTACAATGGTACTACTATAACTATAAAATATCTCCAGCGATCATCCACCATGAATTCTACCAGAAGGGTAGGTACAAATCATCCCCACTACTCTCCACGTTAACCATCCACTTCTGTGTACTGCCTAGTCCTCGGTCCTATAGTCTTAGGTAAACCGCTCGCCATCTGCACAAGACACAACAAGGATCATGTGAATCCTATGTAGGGGTGAGTATAACAGTACAATATAAGGAACTCAAGTCCCCCTAAGGTCTCTTAGAGTTACACAATGGAAACTCATGAACATGATCTCAATTAGGAATCACAGAGAAATAGACACAACTCAATCCAGGTATAACTGAGTACAATAGTAAAAATGATTAGTCAAAAAGCTAGATCATTTTATTCTGTTAAGAGGCACTGCTACTAACCTAAAAATGATTGATAGGTACTGACCCCCACAAGACAAACACATGATCGATAGTTACTGAAACCCAAAAAATCCACACAGGATTGATAGGTACTGATTCACAAAAAAAATCTATAGGTTCTAATTCACACAGAATCGTAAGATGCTGATTCACACAGTATCAATAGATGAAGATTCACAAAGAGTCAATAGCTGCTCATTCACAATGAATCATAGGGTGCTGATTCAAAAAGAATTTCTTGGTGCTCATTCACACAAAATTGATTGGTGCTGATTCACAGAAATTCACTCGGTGCAAATTCACACAGAATCGCTGGGTGCTGATTCCCATTAAATCATTGGGTGCTGATTCACATAGAATCTCTCGATGATGATTCACATAGAATCGCCCGGTGTTGATTCCCAAGGAATTTCTTAGTGATAATTCACATAAAATCAATAGGTTCTGATTCACACAGAATTTCTAGGAGCTGGTACCCACAAAATCGCTCTACATTCGTCATGTCTTAGCCAGCCACAAGATTCCAACTCATAGTACATTTGATTCTGGGAGAAACTTCCCCTGAATCCATCAATCATATTTCATATAGAACTATGTCCCCAGAAGAAGATACCCAAAGATCAATCATGTCATAAGGGTTCTATTGCAACAGACGGTGCGTCGATCGGATTCCCAATCTGTAAGTGTTTGGCATTTTAGTGCTGAGGTCCTAATTGGATTCTCAGTCAATCCATCCCGGTCATACTCCAATTTTCATCCAAACTCTCATGGAGTATCACAAAAGGACCATCTCTTTCCATGGGCCATGGAACTACATATGGTTCATCAAATAGATGTGAAGTTCGCAATATACAGTCATTTCAGCGTATCTTGGCTTGATAGGGGTATGGGTCCACCAGACCGGGTTGGGGTCCGACCTGACCCGGTCCGAATTGGTCTGGGATGGCCTGATTGGGAAGGTTTGTGGCGGCTCGGCCCACTAGCTAGTGTGAACCCCACGACAGTCACGTGGTCCACCATAGGAACGACTCAAATAGCTGTTTGGCTCTTTTAATTGGTCTTTCCAGATGCCACTGCCTAGGTGTCCATGGGACCTGCCAGGATTGGGTCCCCTCACTTTTCCACGACTACAATGTGGAGGTCTACACCATTGCTGTGTTTAACAGCACTCTACATCCCTCTTCGGTGGCCGGACGAGAGCTGGCCGCTTGTCCATCCCCCAAGGCATCGAGTGGCGCCGCCCTCATTCGTTGCTAGGGAGCACCGACCGCCACTGGTTCCATGCCTGCGGGTCCTCTATGGTCCATTGGGTGAGTCTAGTGGTCTATTCTCTATTCTAGACATTACTTAGGCCCTCTTGGGATACTTCTGTCATTGTGTGCTTCCCAATTTCCACTTTCCGTCGAGTTGAAAATTTTTCCACGAAGAACGCATCACGAAATGAAGCAGCGGGAGAGTCTAGGACTTGTTTGTATGGCATGCACCATCTGTGTCAAAATCATAACAAGCGGGATCCATTTTAATTCAAAAAATATAAGATTAATAATAAACCCTCTACTATGAGAAATGTTGGATTCGTCGTGGTGGTGGATGGATAATCTCTGCTTTGATGAAGATGCATACATTAATCATTCCCTATTTGATCCCTCTGACATTGCGGTCCATGATCTCATTCCTCATTTGTGGAAGATGTCATGGAACTTTTCCAGAGGTTACTCGTTTGGTAATGCCATATCGAAACTCCAACCCAGGATCCATTTAAATCGATAGTGGATGATAGTTTAACACAAAATATATTTGAAGTGGTTTATTAATATGTTTATTGATGCATCTCTCATCTTTCAATGGAGTGCTTACGAAAAAAAAGGGTCTACCCATTAAATGGATTGACAACTCAACGATCCCATCAACAAATCTCAACCATTGGAGAAAAAATAAGCTAGAAATTTGTATGTTATTTTATTATTCTTAAAATGGTTCGAGGAACTATGTTTTTCTTCCTACCTACTGAATTCGAAGTTAATCTTACCTTAAGAGACTCTCGGCACTGTGAATTTAACGGTTCCCTTGTATTTTTTATCTGAGCACCTCTTAAAAAGATAGAAATCACTTCCCGCATGTTTACTGAACTTACCTTAGAAAATGTCAAAAATTATTAATAGTCACCCCCGACCTATGCCGGTCAAGGTAAGGCTATTCCTAAGGGGAACACGCTCTCATGATATCGACAGTACTATTGGATTTCCAATCTGAGTTACCATTTAGGAGTTATATAATTTAACAATAAAATAATTGTTATTTTATTTTTTTTATATATGTCCAAAAACTAACTTCCATTGTTTTCCGGTGCCGGCCACTGTTAGGAGCTACCTAAAGAAAGGATATCGTCTCGAGTTCAGCAGTGGTATCGATTTTTAAACCGAGTCTCTGTTCATGAGTTATAATCATTTGAAAAATAAATTAATTTTATTTAATAATTTTATTTACGATTATTCCATTTTTGGGTTTTATCATTGGAGGCCTGAGTCGACATAATAAAAGTCATGGCTAGGGTAAACCCGCCAAACTGAACACAACGATTCCATCAGATTTCTGATATAGGGAACCATTTTAATGTTAATCCTCTTTTTTAGGAAAAGTGGATCGCGTGCACTATGTAATGATTTAACATTTTTAGACACATCATTTTGGTCATTGCGGGCCTCAGAATCACGTTTCCTCAATTTTTTTAGCCACATAATAAGTATCTATAATTAAAAAAAAATATGCAATTTCTGATACATTACATATAAGGCATGAACAACTTTCATCAGGGTCAATGTCAAGCATTAGGTAAAATTACTCATGAGGCCACAAATGGGAAGATCTATAACCAATGACTCTATCCTCGTAAATCATCAAAACACCAAATAAGAAGACTTATGCATCATATAACACTATATATCCTCTTTCAGGCTTATACATAATCATAATACGTGTTATGGTAAGACTACCATTCATCACCAAAATTTCATTCTCAAACACTTTAGACCACAGGAACATCACATCCATATTTTCATGTCTAGTGATGGGTGATGTAAGGAATTATAATTATAGTATGAAATTATTTTAATATCAATAAATCCCTAAGTAACATTAAATATCAATTAAATTCTTGGTATACTCCCTGGAATCAACATCAATCTCCATCGTTGGGTGAACCGATACTCTTGATTCTGAGAAAATATGATCCAAGTAATGAAATTTTTTAAAATAGGAGTGGCACATAGAATGCATTATATAAACCAGATACCCCCTTAGTGTATTAATGAATAACAAATGATGTCTAGAATATTCTCTATGAGTATGAGGATACACAAAGATATGTTCCACAATGAACAAGACATAATAATCTAGATAGGAATGGAATACACTATTCAATTTTTTCATGAAATTAATGGTCACGTTCCTGAGAAATAATAGAATAATGAGATACTTGTAAAGACCATACCAACTACAAAAACAAGTATGATATATGTCAAAATGTCTGACTCTCACTTGATAATAGCAAGATCTCAACTCATTCTTCGAGAATATCATACCTCCTTGGAGTTGTTCAAAAAGATAATCTATTCAAGGATATAGATATCTATACATAACAATATTTTTGGTCAACTGCTGGAAATCCATTCATAAACTAATTTTCCCATCTGCTTTACTAGCAAAATGAATGGTTGAACCCCATAAACAAGTACCAAGTGAGATAAAATTATTATACTCAATATCCTCCAACTGTCTATTGAGCCCCTAGATATATATAGGTGTCATCTTTTATGGAGTAATAGAAATAAAAACAACTCCTAGAATGGAATCAATCATGAAATCTACCTCTCTATTAGGATGTAATGTATAAAAATCATTTGAAAATACATCCCATAAATGAGTTACTACATGTTTAAAATCATACATATTTATTCCCTAATCCTACGTGAATATACCAGACATATAGGTGGTCACTCCACCCAGACCATGAAGCAATGGTCCACTTATAATGGCCTACATATTCCACTCAGCCTTGTGGATATAACTTATACCCTCTGGTGATGTAAACGTCAACCTAAAGAGATATCAGTTCACATTGCATTGATATGGTACCATAGAATACATTATGATAATGACATAGAAGAATATAATCTTGTGGACAAAGAGGTATCAAAAAACTGGATAACTTCCGAAGTAAATAAAGATGTCCCTTCGCTAGAATATTCCATCTAACTATACTCCCAATGGTGTATCTTGGTTCACCACACCACAGTTATAGTAAATTTCCAACTGGATACATTCCATTTTTGATAATGAGTTAATGGGGTGTGAAGCACATATATCAAATAAAGAAGATAAAATAGTGGAGGCCAAATGAATAGTTCCTTTTACCATTGGTGCGCATGCACTTTGATCCATATGTATCGACACTAATACATGAAACTAACCTAATCCAAATCGATGTTCCATATCTAGACTACCCTAAGCATGACCACACGTCTGGACCTAATAATCATAATTCTGAATAACATGGTGATGACATCCTCCTCATCTATTCTGACTGGTGCAACCCCAAATATTCTCCGGATGTGGTGAAAAATATCAATCCCTTGATATTTGAACTTAAACTGATCCTCTACCACTGAATGTAGTTGAAAAGGTCTGATATAATCTCTATATATGCCCCATACATCAACAAGGATGACACATATGAGGGTCTCTATCATACATAGGCTTCATATTCCCCTATTGTTCACACTGATTCTATTTAAGGGAGTTGCTAGTGTGGATATCCTGGCCACCATAACATATATAAGAAACATCAAGGGGACACTAACTACAACTGGAATAACTACTACCCTATCTCATCAGTAAAACATAGTGACAAAAACTATTACCTTCCATCCGGTTGTGCTTAGTGATACGGTCTTGGTTCATGATCATAGAAATGTAAGGTAGGTGAAATATATTCACCTCAGTATAGATGGCATACTTGAGCCCATCCTAAATGTGTCTTACATGTGATTTCTTTTCAATGAATGTAACATGTTAAAATAATTTAAACTGAAAAAAAATTCATAATATTCCATGAATGTCATAGAACTACACTCTAGGTCCACGAACTCTATGAATCAATTAGCTCTTAGCACCTTAGGAAAAAAGTAATATTATAAGGTAGTTTGAAAAATAGCCCAAACCATTCAATGATGATGAATAGCCTGGGTAACCACATCTCAGTCGCACTTTTCTAAATCATGTAGCATATAGGAGGTAAGATTGACACTCGACTATAGAGGAATCTCTAGATTCTAAAAGATAGATAATGTGGCCTCTATCTATGAATTGGCAAATTGTTGAGTATCATCCTCTAAGAATATGGCGGGATACTACTTTTGGTACTCACAAGTCTGATCATACATAGTAGTTTTTAGGTCATATTGAACATTTCATAAACATAATTTAATCATATAAAGATCGCAAGGAGGTGAGTGACAGTTTCCAGATCAAGTTTAGTTGTCTATACCTCATGTGGAACTCCTATTGATAAAACTGGAAGCTCATGGACCACCATATCTAGATCATGGTCATAACCACCCTCCTAGTACTCAATATGAGGATATCATGGGGTCATATCTCACAATATTCTAATAACACAACTTGGAATGGATTTAAAGTAGATAAAAGCAATAGAGGAAGCATAATATAAGAATGGGGATCACTTCCCAATATAACAACCCAACTACCTACTTAGAAGGCTATGTATTATTAAGTATTTGAATTTAATTTTCTAGGGTTCTAGAAGGTGAAGGTTAAATTATAATTTTCCTCATCATTTAATATAAACCATTTTTTTTATTTTTTATGATTTACATTTAATGTTTTCATTTTCTTATATATATATATATATATATATTAATGTTTGATTAAAATGGATCTCCATTCCTAGTTAATAGGGTCCCATACACCATATCATTGATATCAATAACCATTTAATTTATATTTAACACCATCAATATTCATTATCAGAATATAATGGTTAATATATGATGTGTTGACTTAGTAATTTACCTACTACAATCCATGAGGGCCCGTACACCTCCTAAATTGAAACTGTTTATCACTCAATAATGAAAAAATAGATTCTAATGTAACTATATTTTCAAACATGACATGGTTTTAAAACATCTATTTGAGAAGCCAACATCAACCAATATAAGAAAACATAGTTTATATTGATGATGGAACTTTTGATAAAAAACTAAAAACTCAACATAGAAAGTTACCTGGACATGCATATATAACAATCATGGACCACTCAACAATCAAATAAAACACAAGAAAATTAAATTATTGAAATACAACTATATGGAATATAATATTCATGGAATGTGGTTTCTAGGGTCCCATAATGATGAATGTAACAATGATCCTTTCCGTCATCTCATAGTGACAATGAAAATTTTCAATCCTCAAAATAATAATAATAATAATAATAATAATAATAATAATATTAATCACCTAACAAGGGTTTCATGAAACGGTGGAAGTTTATCAAATGTAATAAGAGAAATATAGAACAACATTTTTTACAATAGGAAACATTATATTTATCCTGATAGTGTGTTATCTTTCCCAGTAAAGACATCTAACCATGATTCAAAGCATCGCAAATCATAATACTATTGTCCCAAATTAGTTGAGTATGTATAAAACCCCTATAATTCCAATTTTTAATATCTCAGACCCAGGTGAAACTTTGAGGTTACCTATCCTTAGATATAAAAATAAGCTTAAGTACACCTCGCTAAATTCATTATGTTGTTTACCAGAAGTGAGGACGTAAGATGAGTGTGTGGGTGGACTATTACTTCATAACCATAGTGTATCATAGTAAATAAGTAATAATAGATAAGTACAAGAAACTACTTAAATATATTTAAAGGTTTAAATATACACTATGAAACTCATACCAGTAACATTTCATAGAGTAAGAACGATATAGAAATTCATGAAGTAGATAATAATACTAGACACTGGAAACCGAATCATATAAAAAAGATGTTAATGTATATAGTGTCTTTGGATAATATGGTATTAAGTGCACATGGTAGCATCCAATACATGCTATAAAAATGAATAAAAAAGAGGCAAAAAACAATCCATCATCCCAAGTTCAGTATCGGTCTTATACCTCAAATATCCATCCTAAAGAAAGAAAGAATGCATTGGTTTCCAAAAAAGGTTTCATCCCCTAATATACACCTACCAACATATATTCTTCTATGTTACTATCAGTGGCCCGAATAGGGTGTGAGATAAATCAATGTAGGACACCACCAATATGGTCTATACAATTTAGGTCGATGAAATATAATCCTAAACTTTGATGCTATATATTAATCGATGAAATACTAACATGATAACTGATACATTATTCATCATCAGTTGGATATGTATATGAATATGAGATCAGATAATTAATTTAGTTATGTATTCTTCATAAAATGTTGTCATGTGAGTTATAATAGTACTGAAAATGTATCTAGATGATAATAATAATGTATCAAATATATAACTAGGAATCTTATATTGATGATAACCATTAAAATAATCCATGTTAATAGACAAGGAATCATTAACCTTAGGGGTCAAGCCAACATAGTAACAACAAGTTTCATGGATATAAGGGGTATAATGCTAATCCTAGGGGAATCACCCAAGTAATTCAACTATAAAATATTATAACCAAGTTGAAGGATTTCATCAAGGGTCAAACAAGATATGCATGATTGGTCCCATTTTGGTTTGTCCATGGTTCCATGTTACCAAAAACATCAACCTGAATCCAAGGAGAGTGTCCAATAAATTAAAATATCTTGAAGATAGTTATTGGATCATACATTGTCACGTGGATCATCCGATAATTGAAAATGTCCATTTTACAAGGTGGGTATCTCCACTAGAAACATGCTCCTTAAATGATAATGGCATATTATAAGAGATCATGGAATTCCCATGGGAATCCAAGGATGTATCATGTTTGAACATTCCTATAAAGAGTATCCAAATGAAATAAGAACATCATATATAATTCATTATTTATTTTATACCATGTAATACTCATAACATTTGAAAATTTGATAGGGTCATTCCATATAATTTCATACTAAATGGAATGGCTAATAAGGATATTTAGCCTATTATTTCCATTTAAAATGTAATAATTTTTCTCATTCAATTGCCTTCCATAATCATTGAAATGATGGGAAAGGGTAGGAAACCATATGAAATTCAAAATCTAGGAAAAGAGTTTTTCATAAATATATATCCCATTTTCCTTTTAAGAGATTCATTGATCCATTTCATACACATATCTTAAATGGTAAAAGTGACATATAGAAGTACAACCCATTGATAATTCATTCAATTTGATTGAACATTTACCTTTATAAGGATAAGTCAGATCACACTTGAATAGTGTAGCGAATACACTTAACAAACCACCAAATGCATTAAATGAAGAAAAAACTCTACGTGGGGGGCATGGGATTAAGGTAAAACCCTCCAAAAACAATAACCATATATATAAGCGGCTCTAGAATACAATAAAAATCGTTATAGGCATGGTTTATGAATTGAATAATATATTCCTAATAAAATTGGTTTTGACACATTTTTGATAGTTTATAAAATGGAAGGACTTGAGGGATGAGTCATAAACCACCGAACTCAATCCTATATAACTCTCCTCATATCCTATCATTCGTTATTGTGTCCTTGAAGAGAGGAAAAATGATTAATGGATCAACACCCTAAAAATAGGGTATATGAGCATACATCAAAATAGTGCCATTGAGGGGAATAAAATAAGAAATTTGATCCAAATTTTCCAAGCACATACTTATAGAAATCCTATGGGGAGAAAAAGATCAAAATTCGATTTAGATTATTTATCAACATAAAAAAATACATGATTTATTTAGGAAATCAAAAAGAGAGAAAATGTCTCTCATGTCTTCCAGAAAGAGGGAAGGTTGACGAGGGGTATGATATTAGAGCATTAATGGGATTTTATTGAATTTACCCAAAATACATTGGTTTCATTGTTTGAATGGATTATAGACCAAACCTCAAATCTCCCACTACAATAGGGTATAACCCACATGGTTTCATGCACATGATTAGACTAACCATTTTCCAACCATTGATACACATTTTCTTAAAACTACAAGTACCCTCACATGACCATGGACATCAGGCTACACAATTTCCTCAAGCTATGATGCCTCCATCAGTCCAATATCTATCAATCACATGGTTAGGGAATCATGTATAATTTCCCGCACAGTCTATTCTAATCGTCAATCACATTAATTTTCACAATTGGATGGGGTTCTGTGCTTCGAAGAAGCCCCAAACACACCATGAATCATTATGTGGAGATGGTTGTCCATACACATATAGAAGTGATGTTTTCATTATTCTACAAAGTGAATGAATGGATTGAAAATATTAATTAACCATTAAATAATAAGTTTTAAAATATAAATATACATATATATAGCATATATAAGCATTAAATATTTTATAATAATCAATAATTAATTCTGGATATATAAATTTAGTCGTATCGCTACAGGTAGGAAGTAGTCTACATGTGCAGATGGACAATTCATTAATATCCCATTATATTGAGAAGAGGTGTTAAATGGTTTTTAAATAACTATAATATAATATAATAATATTATTTATTTATGGTTCCTGATGTTTTAAAGTAATGAACAGGTTAAGAAAGTTGTAATATGAAATAAAATTGGAAAATCTTTGTTATGATTTTTTCCTCTTCTGTATGAGACCACTATTTGCATTCACCTTCAGCCTTGAATAATTGGACTTAAGAGAAGTCCCTCTGTTATAGTTTTAATAGAATGATTATATGATGAATTTTTACTAGGTAATGGATGATCTATAAATATCAAATTATTTAAAAGTGGGATAATGAAGGGTTTTTTTTATATGTGAGGGGAAGAAAAGAAATGAAATTTTGTAAATGATTTCAATTATATAATGTACAATTAATTGAATAGAGGCTCAAAATATCATTTTTATTCTAATTTTAGATAATATATATTAAAAATATTCTTTAAAATAATAATTCTATATATTTTTTGAAATCTTACAATTATCAGGCGTATTGACCCCCTCGATAAACTCATTTGAACATTTACTTAGGTAAAAAATATTGCTTTTTTGTCCACCATGGAAAAAATAATACAAAATTGTAAAATTAATTTAATTATTATTTTTCCAAAAATGGAATTCATTTATAATAATTGTATATATATAGGCTGGATAAATAATTTTTAATTATATGTGCAATGAAAAATATATATATTTTTGAAAACTGAATTCTTAAGTGTAGAATATAATATACACCAATCATATCCTTTTAGAAGTAATAATTTTAGTGTTAAAATAGTCTATGTAACATATAATATTTATATATGATAAAATAATTAATTAATTATGAATAACTAGTTATATTATGACAATAACTCATAGCCCTCATAAAGTCATATTATTTAGAAAAATGTGTTTTTAATCCCAATTAATTATGTATACAAAAATCATGTATAAAAATGATTGATATCTAATTTATGTAGTTATTTATAATTAAAGGATACTTAATTTTAATTAATACAATTTTTTAAACATAATTATACTTTTAATACAACATACATGACATTTTTTACAAAAATATAAATGTTGAATACTCAAATATAAAATTAACCATTTTTTAAATATCCTAAAAATATATGTATGTTAATATTGACATGTTGATCTTAATAATGATATATATTTCCTTGAATAAAATTTATTAAAATGGTAAAGATAAATTTTAATTTTCTCATGTAACAATGACAAAAAATATATTTTGAATGAAAACATATTATTGAAGCATAAAATGACATTATGGAAAATTGAGTACTTCTTTATTTTTCACTAATAAATACATTCAAATTATTAAAAAAATTTATACCTATATTTATCAAATTGGTTATTAATATTCATACCTAAAAATTTAATGACTATGTTATAACAATTTATTATACCATTGGTTATATATACTATTGGATTCTTGTAACTAATTCCCTCAAATAATAGAAGTTTTATTTCAACGGAAGTACATATAAAATCATAGGGGGTAAATTTATACCCACTTAGAATAATTTATAGCATGAAATTAAGTTTTTTTAATAAAAAATAATTAGTTTATCTCTATATCATGACATCATCTAGTTCCAAGGTAACTTCCTCAAATTTTATATTCCACTAATGAGCATTAATTAGTTAAGTATACATTTTCAATAGAAATTTATCTGCATAATGCATGATTCCTACATATTGTTATTCATAAAAATGATCATGAAAAAGTGGAATAATCTCTTAGTTCAGTTTATGTTAATGATTATTTTTGTATACCCAATGTTAGATACATGGAACATATCATGACCTTTATAGTGGTTTTGTGGGAGGGGAATGTGATAAGCTATATTTTATACTCGATAAAGAGTCCCCAAGGGACCAATATACAACCAACACACCTTTTCCATATTTTTTAATCTCTTAGACCCCATACAAAGAGAGAATCACCTAAAAACATTCTCAACAACATTGAATTCTTGATCCTGTTAAAGAGTTTTTATATAAAACGTTTTCCAACACTAATCATTATTTTTCAAAATGGGTCCAACATTCTCTTCATCATTGGGTATCTCATGTCCCAATTGAAAATTCTCACCAAATTACTCCATGTATGTAAGATTTCTACAGTGGGTGAACATATTAGGATGCATTTGAATGAATTAGTGAATGATATTATTGTATTTACAAGCATCAATAAAATGTTTTTGTTTTGATAAATCTTGGAAATCTAGATTACATGATCTCAACATATCCTCAGTGTTTTTAATGTTACTCTAAGACTAACCATAGGTAGGAGGATGATAAACTAGAATAAAACAGAACTCTATATCTATTGTTGGTTGAATACATCTCCAAAACATTTAGGTAACCCTTATATTCTAATTAGATACAAAAGAACATGGTACCCCATGTAAACATACCACCACCTTAATGTATATCATTTGATTATTATAATGAGTGAAATGTTCACTGTTATAAATTTTTTGGTATGACGTCATAAAGTGATTGACTATAACCCAAACATTTGTATTTCTTTTAGCTATTTCTGGGAGTGTGACAAAGGAATCTATGGTGATTTTATCACATTTTCACTCTTAGTTTGGTAACAGTTGAAACATCACCTTATACATATTTCTCTTAAAGATAACAAAATAAAAGAAAAATAAATGAGTTTCATACTCCATAACTTCTCCGTTATTTTTTTCTGACTAGAAATACTCTTTTAGATCAATATAGATCATAATCCATCTAGAATTAATTATAGATGAGTGGCCCAACCTAGGTCATCACCAGGTTTTGGAAAAAGTAAATATTTATAATCCATACTTAATTATTTTATAATATTGATTAAGGTTTTATACAAAGGTAATAAATTTTGTAAGGGGTAATGTGTGTGACCCAAATAAACAAAACCATAAATAGGTTATAGTAAATAGTAAGAAATGAAAAAAATGGTAATGAATTCAATTGATTGAAAATAATTGGGAATAAGAGGAATAATAAATAATATAGGAATGAACACCTAGAGAATATGAAAATGGGTGAGAGGTCTAGAGATGTAAATGGTGAATTTTATTGGCTATTTTTATAGAAATAACATTTTGTTTGTGTTCATTATTGTTTATGTACTACTAGATTGTAAAAATGGTGATGATAATTTCTCTTGAATGTCTAACCAATTGATTAATGTATTTTATAGTTTCTAAAAAATATAATGTACTAACACAATCAATGAAGAAACCATGGAATGTTAAAAATATCATGTCCATTGTTCCTGATGTTCTAATGTTGAATGGTATGACATCTTCATATATAGACTTCATGATGAAATTTATATATAAGAAAATAAAACCGAACTATTTATCACTATGTTATATTAATTTTTTATCTTTTGGTACTTTACCCATAAAAATTTGAAACATTACATCAACACATCATCTTCCATTTAGTAAGAAGTCATATCACCTCAATATCATTATCATATTTTTGTTTTGAAAACTATCCCAAAAAATTCTTCAATGATGTCATAAAATAAATGCAATACAATGGAAATGAATAAATGAAAACTATCTTAAAACAAATACATTAATAGATAATTCAATCTAACCTCATAAAACTATTGTAGTGTAGTGCTACCTGATGGTTTTGAATTATCATTATCACCTCATTAGTTTTTATGCATAGTGTTGAACATGATTACTGAGGACTAAAATTATTTATTATGGATACATTATAACAACATGTGATTATTCTTCCAAATTAGGATTACATTGAAGGCATCAGTTTCAAAAACAATTTTCTATCTCATCTTGAAACAAAATTCAATGGATCATGAGTTATATGAACAACTAGACGTAGTAGGGAGTATTATCATAAGGGGTTTCTAAGAAGAGAAACAAGATTCACAGTCCTCATGATTTCCTATAAAATTGTTCTAGTTATGCATTAAAAAAGAGAATGATCGATGATCATGGGTCATGATACATCGAGATTTAGAAGAATATTTTAATATAAATCATCAGTAGAAACTCAACATGTATTGTTATGTTTCTATGAATAGCCTTTTGTTTTCTCCCCCAGAATAATCAAGTTCATTTTTTTCAGAATTTAGTTCTGTAATATTCTTTCACGACATTGGGTTCTAATCAGATCAAATCTATAATGACCATTAGATAAAACATTTGATAGTGTCATAGTAATCATAGTTTTCCTCCACATTGGTGGATCCTTCCATGTATATCACAACAACTACCATCTGAATCTTAGATATAGTAGATAATGGTTTCCTCAGAAACCTTCAATTATATACATAACATGACATCAATCCTCTATTTCAACATGTTATTTTTTTGGAAATATTGGCATAGTTAATCAACATTGACTGTAAACATGGGGAGGATTCTACCCCCTAATTTATTCTATTAATTTCATCTCCTCTTTTTTGTATATTCTTATGACAGTTTCTTGAAAATAAAAAATCAATATCATGAAGAGAAGATAACTTTAATTAATTTATTATAAATAGTATTTTGTTGTAGTTCACAAGAGGATGATCCCCTTGTCCTTTTTATTTATATGGAACATTTCACTATTTGGAAACAAATATATTATCCATTATCAGTTGTGAATTATCCCTTAGTTTTTGAGGTCTCTCCATGTGATTTTAAATTTTGTAACTTATAAAAACGAAAATCATTTCATTGATCTTTTAGTACCTGAAATGAATTAAACTGATAGCCATATTTTCTCATAGAAATATAAAAGGAATATATTTTTAAATAATTTGACTTAGAAAATCTCAATTAATATTCTTTAAAAACATGAAATAGTTAAAATAGTACTTACACCATAATTGTTAATCATCTTAGCACCCAAAAATAATCAATTTGAATACAAAATATGATGAAATTAAAATTTATCCAAAAACATTAAATATAAAATTATTCTCCCCTATAAAATTAATATTATATTACGAAATTATATAATTTAAACATTTTTTAGAAAAGTGTGAAAATAAAATTCCACATGAAACTCCCCTCCACACAATCATGTATACTCATATGATATTAAACATTATTGATATTTATTTCGAAAAAATATTAAGTAAATTCAATGGTCATCCTATATAGTTTCATTTTCATAAACATGAATTAACTGAATATTAATGAATTATCCATTGGTAAAAATTCCATTCATCATAGTTTAATTTTTCACACTATTATACTTCAATACGTTCTCAAATTAGAGTTCCCTGAGTACATATAAAGGAGACCTTGGAGGAATTAAATCTATTAAAAAAGAAACAAGTATCATTAACTATCTCAATTGAAACTGAGGATATTATTTTCATGAAATGGAGTATGGTTTATGTATGTTTTAAATCCACATTGGTTTGATCAAAGAGATCTAAAGTCAAGTAATAATATAGTGAATGCCAAAAAAAGTGTTTAAGGTGGCACAGTTTCCCAGTGTTTACCAAAACATTTAGCCTAAATATTTGACAGTCTATTTTTTGAAAAGAAATGTTTCTCAAAAAGGTTTTACAAAAATGATTTTTTGGGAATAGTTCACAAATCAAAAATTTTGGTATGTATAATGATGAACCATAAAAAACATAGTGTGAATGGTTCATGGAGACGAAATCAATAGGCATATTGCATAGGAGGAATAATTGACAGTGCAAAATAGGTTAATAGGAAGTCATGTGGTTCGTAGAAGGAAAATTGTTTGTGGGATAATGTATCATTTATGAAAATGAGACAGGGTTTTGAGAAGTTGTGAGGTGATTCATTTTGGAATCAATTTAGTGATATGTGCTTCCATGTATGTAGAATGACAATATTCAGACCGTGTCGGGAGTTTGGTTCATAGGATAGCATGGTATGCGGTAAATGTGGATCCATATATAATATTTGGTAAATCTATAATTAGTGGATTATGTTGATCTATTTTCTTATATAAGGATCACTAGTATCTTCATTGTTGTGGGTATTTTTCTTTTCAAATCTAATAGGAATTTGACAAAATATATAGGTAGTTAAAAGAAAGATAACACCTCAAATATATTAATTAAAAATCTGAAATAAATTCAGTTAAGTCCAAAACAGTTCATAGACTATATTAGATAGAATAAGAAGGCCAGTTCATTGAGAATAACGTGTACATTGAGGAATAACTTATTTTGTTGTTCTCTTACAGAATACTGAGAAAGTGAGGTAGTACGTGGAGCAAGGTAGTACGCAAATGAAGGCATTATGGGAGAGAAGATGTGATGGCAGTTCGTGAATGTGGTTTTCTATGGTTGTACACAATCATATTTTTCAGACACAGTGAATAGATGTGGTACACAGAGAACTCTAATTAATTCATGAAGAAGGCCAATTCGCAGAGGTCATGTTTGGGAACAAACAATATGTTGAAATGTAGATTACATCTGTAGGGAAAATAGGACTTTACATAGCATATATCCACATTTAAGGATGTATTTTTTTAATTCCATACAATTGAATATAACTTCAAATTAATAAACTGATCTGAGAGTCTTCCCTATACAGTGAAAAAAGGGGAGTCAATGGATTTTATCTGAGGGACGCAATGCGATATCCCTAAAACTGGTAAATGGAGTGTGCCTCGAATTGTGTGGTCATGATATACTTTTGTACTCCACAACTAGTAATGAATAGAATACTTTGGAATGAGAGACAACCTATTGGAATATACTCTTTACACGTAGCCCTTACTGTTGAACCAAGTAAAATTTTTGATTCCTCGCATTGCATGTGATTTTTTTTCTTTGTACACTTTCTTATCTGAAATTTTTAAAACGTTCCTAAAAATATGGAAACAACATCAGTTAATTTAAAAGAAAAATTTGACACCCTAATTCACACCTCTCATTTAAGGGTGATCCAAGGACCTTACTACAATCCATTTTTTAATTTTATTGAAAATCCACTTTAAGGGTATGTGGGAACCTACAACACCATTCCTCTAGAATCAAGATAAAACCTCATAAAACACCCATTACATAGACAAAATATAAACAAGAGACACAAAAATTCACTACTTCTTTACCATCAGATGAAACACGTTACAAAATTGAAAAGTTACAAACATGAAAAACACATAGACTCAATAATAATTCCACTAAAAGAACCATTTCAAAATTTAAAAAACAAAAAACAATAATCCCTGATCACACCATTGTCACCTTCACATTGGGACACAGACACTAACACTGAATCCATTAGATCATGGAACCACCACAGATCCCAATCATTATCGAGAACACTAACATCGTCACTACAGAGCAACACTAGAATCACCATTTAAGGAAACCAGTAGAGGCCATCATTGTTAAGGAGAAGTCTATATTATCCTCATATAGAAGAAACTCGTCATTGACATCGAAACCAAACATTAATATAAAATTGAAGCACAATTGGAACATTGAAAGTCATCAAACCACACATCCCAAAACCCCATTGCCACCCCCACTCTAGATCAGGTAAAGATAAGAGGTGTGGGACATTGGGTCATAGAATTGGTTCAAGCTACCAATGGCTCTAAACGAAGGCATCATCAATAGGGGAAAAAATAGGGACCATCAAATTATATGTGATTAAATCATGGAAAAAGATGTTTTCAATACTAATAGGTCCAATATATATTCCTTATAATTAAGGGAGACCAATGAAGAAGTCGTTGATTCGTGGAAGACTGAAGAATAAGTCATTAATTTGAGGAAGACCTATATGACTTCACTAGAGAGATAGAAAAAAAATTTACCAAAGAGGAATAAACACGAAGAAGCCAAAGGTGATGGGAAGTGTAAACCCGGTTACCGATATAGAAAAAACAAGGCAATGAAGATAGTGGGGGATCAGGGAGAGAAGAGAAGGAGCACCATAGAAGGACCTTCCCCTCTAGTGGGACGAGGGAGTGAGCAGCCACGATAGTTCTGGGAACAAACTCTATAGTAGAGGAGAGAGGATCCCGGAGAGTGTGGGGTTATCCCCCAAACATAAGAACCATATTCCACTTTGTTGATTCAAATAAAAATATTTTCATATTAATAAATTTTTACCATTGTACATTTGTTTTCAATATTCCCATCACTAAAAAGATATTTTTTTATTCAAGAAAATTATTTTAATTTTTCATAGTAATAAATATTTTCATAGGACTATGAAAATTACTTATTTAATTTGGATATATTTATTGAAATTCTCCGAGTACCTTTGTCTCAGATTGTCACTATGAGATACCAATTGAATCATTTACTCCAGATTAAAAGTATTTATATTACTTTTACTTGATCTACCACCATAACTTCATATATATCACTGAATATTTAAAACTAGGTTCAATTAAATGGTCAATAATACTCATGTTTTAGTTCCAATTCCATAAGAATCTAAAATATCAGAAATCATTTTCTATATTTTCAGAAATCATTTTCATAAAATCTGTGGAAAATATCATTATAAAATCACTCAATCCTCACTAATTTTGATATAGTGAAATTTATAAAATATGAGTTATTACATTTGTTCATTTGTTTGTCAAAATTATTTATTATTTTCACAAACTAGATTGATTGAAAAAATTAATTTTCAATAAAAAAATATGTTTCAATTTATAAAAAATGTGTGCCTCTGAAAAAAATGTTGCTATTTTGATATGGAAGAATTTACGCTCATCTATAGAAAATGGAAAGTTCTCTCTCCCAAATAAATGCAACACAAATTTCCCCAATGGTGAAGTATAATGTGGGAGAAAATTTTCAATAAAATATATATTCATTTAAATAGTTCAAAAATTTATTTATGGAGTGAATTAAAGATCAAAATAATCATTCAAAACAATTTAATTGATCCCAAAAAAGATATTTTTTTCTTGATTAACATTTTTTTACATAGAAAAAATATATTTTAGTTAGGTTCAAACAATAGAATAGTCTATAATTAAATATAATTAATGTTTGTTAGAGGAACTTAAAATATATTAAATTCTAATCGACATAATATTTCAACAATCTTGTAATAATAAATCATCGTACCCCTATAAGAAAATCATATTAAAGTTTGTTCAAAATAAGATAAATGTGGATTCCCCCACACATAGCCTTCATCCTAATGCAAAAAAAATTTTAAATAATAGAATAAATATCACACTCTCCTATAAAGAATATTATCTAATTAATGTGAGGTTAAAATTACTCTAGTTATTTATTGTGAATAATTTTTCAATCTTCTTAGAACCAATACCTATATGATACAAATTGTTTAACATAATACAAAATAATATACATGTCAATGTGAAAAAACCATAATTGAGTTTAGAATATGGTTATCTATCAAGATTAAGTAAACATATCCCTTTAGACTTTGGTATTTAGAGATATTTGGCCCCATGAAAATTATTATCATGGTATACTTAGTTAAACATCTAGGAGGACTCAGTATGAAGATGGAATACAATAAGTAGTTTTGTTATACCTAACGATTTTATAAAAAAATATTTAACAAATTAAATTAATTTTGATTAGTTATTTGGTGCTACACTCATCATAGAGTTTATATTTCATTATATTCAACATTGATTTTATCTTATGTTACATGCAACACTATGTTTATCTTTTACTACACACAATACCATGTTTAAATAAAATGTTGCATACATTTAAAATATTTAATATGATGGTTATATCCAAGTGTTTAGAAAGATGGTAATGAACAAGTGTAAATAAATTATGAATATATATGGTTTAATCCAATGTATGAAAATAAATCATTGTCTACCAGTTAGATATAAATAAAAATAAATAACCATTTGAAAATAAATAAAATAAATTTCGTTAAAAAATATTTTTACACCACTAAATTTCTTTCATATGGAAAAACTAAATAATTAAATTCGGGTGAATGTATTTTTTAAAGTGAATATATTATGTACTCAATAATATATTTTAACAGTCATCTCATGTGTTTTCATTTCAAGAGATAAGAATAAATTCAATTTTAATATTAAAAACACAATTTTTTTAAATAAAATAGGTTTTTCACATTTGGTGCACTTTTTTTAAAATTTAGATTTTCAAATTTTAGAAAACTTATTTTTAAAAACAAAATTCATTATTAAAATATACATGTTATAATAGTTTTATGATTATTCTTTGAAAAAAATTCAGAATATAATTTAGTTGATAAATAATGAAAAATACATGTTCTTATTAGGAACTATCATTTTTTAAGGCTCTTATAAACACAACAATTGTTTTTAAAAGGTTTTAAAAGTGAAAATAATTTAAGTATATATATAGTAACCCAATTTATTTCATTTTATTCATTTTCATACATATTGTTTCAATAAAATCATCTGAAATGTCCAATAATATACTATTTGGAAAAGAGTTTTCTCATCTCACTCATGTGTGAATTTTTAAATTTAATATTCACTATTATGTGTATAGAATTTGAAAAAATTTATTAAATATTTTGTATTTTAAAATTATATATTATAGAATATTTTTAAATTAATTATGAAGAATAATTAATATTGAAAAAATTAAAAATTAATTATTGGGGTTATGGTTAAAATATATTTTCTAGAGGGTTAAACTAAAATGATAAGGGGTAAAATCATATATAAACTATTACAGCTAATAAAAATATAGAAACATTAGGACCATATAAATTATATTGTTAATGAATGATTCATTTTGTATTCATGTGGCCTATAATTGGCATGGGTATACTATTTTTCTTTCAAAAATTACAACAGTGCAACTCCCCTAACTTATAAAATGCCACACCCTCCTCTCCTCATAAAACTTCATGAACCATTATTTTCAAACATTAAATACACATAAGTATTTTTTAAATACCTACCAATGTCCTATAGTCTATATTTTGGTTTGAAGGATCTCCTAAATAGTTATTAGGTTTAATATTGATGATTCTCTCATATGAAAAGGTAAAATTCGTAATCATGCATTTTTTTATTCATTGTAGTAACTCTGTTAATATTTTAAAAATATAGTAAAATAATAACTAAAGTATCTCTAGATACTAATATTTTATTATGTTATGTGGAAAATATTATCCAATCTACTTTTTAATCAAATGGGATACACAATCATCATTTGATTGTACTTCGAACTACAACTTGCAAACCAATGTTATTCATTTTCCATCTCCAACTCTAAAAGAAGGATATATGATGAATTTAATGGTTATATATGATATTAATGATATTATTATACCGATGAAGATATAATATTAAATATACAATATTACCACTAAACCCTTTTAAGAAAAATTATGTCTATTATCTGTTCGGCCGACTACCGCTTAAAGAATCCATGTGATTTTTTATTCATTTCTATTTGATGTTGATAGAGAAGTAATAGATTAAATAAATAAATATAATATTCAAATAATTTTTTAGTTATTTAATTATGATATCATATTTAATTACATACATTCCTTTATTTGGAAATAAGATAACATAACTTTTTAGTACGACAAACTACAGCCTCATGAAGCGATGTGATTCATTCTCTACATGTGCATTACGTGGAAGCTAGTAATCATAGGATTAAATATCCATATGTTATATATATGTAACAAAAATTATTAAAGAATGTTCATATATTATTTAAGCTTCTTTCTTCTAATATTTCTATAATATGGAAATTGTGTTCATGTGCACGTATTACATACCCTATCCATTCACATTGTTTTTAATTTTCAATTTCTAAACTTTTTGTATTACACTGAATAAATATGGACTAAATTTATCTGTGATGTACATCATCATTAAAATTATTGATATTATGGAACCCTAATCAATGAATGTGGACAAAAAATTATAAATTTAAACACACATGAAATATAAAGAAATTATTATTTGAAACATGATTTTGACAGGGAATAGTCAACAAATGGGTAATAAACAATGAAATGTAAATAAAATAGGGTTATAAAAATATAATTAATTTTGTTAATATAATTATAATAATATTAAATTTATTTTAAAATAATTTATAATGTTTAAGAATGATTTTGATACTTAAGGTAATGGATTTTTAGTCTCTTTTATTTATGGGTGATATTTTCAAATTGAAAATTCATTGTGTGGTGTATATACTGGCCCATTGACAAGTTATATATTAAGTACCATTTTTATAAGAAATTTAATATTTTATTTTATGTTTTCATTTTGTTGGGATTATGACTCAAAATATTACTTAATAGGTATTAGATGTTTTTTCTCAATTTTCATTCTTAGAGACATATGTCACGTTTTTCATTTATCTTGGTTTTGGAGTTATATACACAGAATCATTGAGATGTAATATCATGAATTTATTTTTTAAAATGATATTTTACGTTTCAATTAATGTTATTATTTCATTGGTCTTATGATTCTATGTTATTCAAATCGTAATAGTTTTATTGTATGATGTATTTATTTATTAGGTTTGTTTATATATGCTTCCGAGGATGAAATCATATATTCCTTCTCCAATTAAACACATGAATTTAATTATCCAATGTTCATTCCATGATAATACATGTTTTACCACCATTTTAGTCTATTATTATTCAATATTAAAATAGATATTTTTTACATAACATGAATTTATTTCTCCCTTTCATCGAAAAACCATTTTTCATCCTTATCGATGTTTTCTAAAACCAAATATTATAAAAGGACCTATAATTCTTCAAATATTCAATAAATAAATTTGTACCCTTTTTTACTATTAAAATATCTTTTAAAATGAATTTTCATGTTGTTTTTTGAAAATAAATGCCTGGTTGTATCTTACTAAAATTGTGAAAGGAGTATTTGTTTTAACTTGTACAAAATAAATATTATTTCCCAATATCAAGACGAAATAATTATTTAAATTAATCTATTATATATTAAAAATATTTTATTCAATGAGAGGAATATGAATTTTTTTTGAATATTTTTTTTTGAAAAAATTTACTTGCATAGTAGAATGTATTTTTTCATCTATAAATATTTTAAATTATTTTTTAATCATCTTTGATATGATTCCAATGATATTCTTAAAGATAGTAATATTTAAAATGATTTATGATATAATAAGTTTTTAAAAAAATTAAATGGTTTTTTCTCATAATTAAATGTTTTAAGGGATCCTAGAAAATATTATTCCATTTAAGATGAAATCCTTGCATGTTACTTATTCATTTATAGTGTTATGATTCAGAAGTAACATTAATATTTTTTTCTATATTATTAATGTTTATGATGAAAATATATTTATGAAATAAATTAATCATCCATGGGTTATACAATGATAAAATTATTATCAACCCACTTCTTTTTATAGGTGTTATTCATTGAGGAAATGATAAAATGATTATGAAACGATTTTGTTTAAAACTAGTTATGTTATAATGAAATGTTTATGAAACACAACTGTATTCATGAGTTCTAATATTATGAATATTTTATAATCTTTCTGCACACATATGTATGATTTACATTTTTTTATGATGGTTACTTTATAACCAATTATGGTGGTTGTGTTATAACTAAGGATTGTGGTTACATTATGACCATAATATATGGGGCATGTATCTCCCTCCAATTCATTGGGTGAATATTGATATCTCATTAGAAAAATAGGACTACAATTGGGAGTGAATGTAGTTCAGTAAGGGACTTTTTCTAATATAATATTCACGGAAGACATCCTTGAATTTGATGATTTTTTATGGAGTGAACCCATTACACCGTGATTGTCTTATCAACAAGCCTCGTAATATTATGTAAATTATTTTCAATTATTATGAGTACGATAAAAATGTATTCTTTATTTAATTATTATGTTATCATGGTTTGTGTTCTTGATTCCATTATGATTCATGTTTTATTAACATACATGACTAAAACAATAGCTATTGACAATGATATATGATATTATAGTTATGGTTTTCAATTGTTATTCTGATGTTCTGAAAACTATATGCTCTTGTTATATTGATATCTTACTTTTGTACCCTTATGAATCATGTATGATCACAATTTATTATCTTTCCTTCCTCTGGATTATAATGATGGTTATTATATATGATATGTTAACAAATGGTTCTAGTTATGAATAGAATGCTGTAAGGTGACATATCTCACTTATAAAATATTTGTTTATAATTCCATGTTACCAAAGGAATTATAACAAAACAATTATGGAATTGATTGTTATTTATGTAATGAATATTCATCTTATCAGTTTTAATATTAATTTAGGTGAATTTCGGGTGTTTATAGATTCTATTGGAGAAAAAATATATTATAAAATTTCAAAATATGATTAGAATTCATTATGATTATTCCAATAAATATTTCTACGAATATATTTGTGCATCCTTTTATTGATAAGTATAGTGGTGTGTCGATGTATAAGAAATTGTCCTGGAATTTTGATAAGTTATGGAGAGTGGGGATTCCGTGAATCTACTTTTTTCTATCGATACTAAAAATGTATGTGTGTCTATATCATAGTTAAATTTGTTTAATAACACCAAAAGACACATTTATTTGGACTTGATCAACACCTGGTGCATAACAACATACATTTCTAAAGACATAGTCAGACATTCTCATGGGATATGATTTAAAAATCAAAAATCTATTTACTAAACATCCTAAACGGATTAAATAAAAATAATTAATGGAATAGGTTAAGCTCAAGGTTTCCTAGTGAAATAACTAGTTTTTATGATTATGTCATCCTATATGTTATTTTTCAATATTATTTTGTTTTTAAATATGAATATTATTACCCCCTCTTCGATTTCTGGTTTTAGTCATTCCCTAGAACTAGAAGGAATTAGTTCTACATTGAATGCTATAGAAAATGTGTTGTTATGAAAAAAAAATGGTGTGATTAATAGAGTGAAGTATATTGTGATTATCCCTAATCTTTTATGAATATATGTGTTTAAAAACATGAACTACCACTAACTCTTAGAAACACCAAATAAGATATTGACAGATAGTGTCAAGATATTGGTGGGTGTAAACCATGAAGGGAAGGAGAATTAGTTTCATATATTAAATGAATGAGGGATGATGAACTCATGGTAATGTATCAATGGTATGGGAGGATGTTTCAAATGTGGAATAAAAGGACAAAAAATGAAATTTCTAATAAAAAATGAAATGTCTGGTTAAAATAATTGTTGAAAATAACGATCACTCTAAATTATCATCGATAGTTTTATGTTTAAAATTTGGAATATATGGACATTATTTAAATATATTTCCTAAAGGTAAATAGCATGAAGAGAATAATCAAGGTTCTATGAGTAATTGATATATTACTAATGTTGTAGATCCCATCAATGACTTAGGAAAGGTTTGAGATGTTCTATCAAAACTATTTATGTTAAAATTTTATCATGATAAAATAGAATTAGATTATAGAACCTTTTCATATTAGATATTGTAGGAAACATGTATTTTGAAATAATGTGATGAAGAATAATTAATGGTTAACTAATGAAGAAAAATGGTTGTAGTCCTTTAACATGGTAATTCATGAGCCAGGTTATATAAATCCTGAAATATATAATAGTTGTTTGGTATAATTTTGTCTTCATCTAATTAAAATAATATGATGATTTGGGATATAATTGAAAGGTAATTTTTTATGGAAACCAAATAATTAAAGGGTTATAATGCTTAATATGAACTGTATGATAATAAAATAGTGCTTAGTTTGGATAAAGATATCATAAATATGGATAAATTAAATTGGATTTTAACGATTACCTTGGAAACCTAATAATTATTTTATGAAAAAGTAGATTTTGGTATCACTGATGTGGTTTACAGAATTTTTTTTATTACATATATTTAATCATTTGTGTTTTTATTTGAGGAATGAGGAATTGTGTTTGTTTATGTTTATGTTTAATTGATATTATATTTGTTACCAAGCTTCTATAGAATATTTGACAATGGTTTACACATATTTATTATGCTAAAATTAATAGATACATTATAATATATTGATGATTAAGGATATTTTGATTTTGGATATTTTTGTACCTTTTTTATACACTTTTTCGATATAAATTTTTTTCAATCATGGAGGAACATTAATGTTATCATTCGGTGGAGTATGTTTCAATTTTTATTTTATTGGGTAAATTCTCTAATAAATTTTGGATAGGGTATATATTTAGTGGAATAAGGAATTTATTAAGAATCTTATGATGTTTTTTGTGGTTTAGAAATGAATAATTAAGCATTTATATTCAATTCGTTGATGAAGAGGAAATTGGATTAAGCAAAACCAATGTATGAAATATTTCATACGATATAATGAAAATTTGACAAATAAATATATTAGTTCCATTGAAATTCGATATCAAATTGAAACGGTGTCTTACATATTAAAACATCCATTGAACCCCTAAAAATTACATTGTTTGATCCATGTATATCTCTTAAGTTAGTACATACTAGATCATTCACATGTACTGAAGTCAGAGGTCAAATATCTAAATAATTATGATTCTTTTGATGAAAACTACTAAATATTCTAAATCATATAGAAAATTTTCAATGAAACAAGACCACTCACCTGGTAAATGTATTGTGGAGAAGCCTCCAACATGATTAAGCTATATGGGAACATGTCTATGTAATGAGGTAGAAGTATCCTCAGTTTTTGGTACCAAAGAGATGAATTTAAAAGGTGAAATTCATCTTAAGTGGTATAATTTAACACAACCATAATTTATTAAATATTTTTTTCAATATTAATTTACTTTTTCTTTGAATATTTATTGTTATTAAACACATAGATTTTATATTTAATTACATTAAACACGGATTCATTGTAACACCCCAAGCATTATGGTACGCTTCTCTTTGAATAATACAGTAGCGTGTGTTGTACGCAACATCAGGTTCTAACACACCTCAACCAATCAAACTAGCCATTATTAATAGTAATACCCACTTTTTGAAATATTAAAAATTTTATCTTTCAAAATGGAATAAATTTTTGAATTTGGAATATCGAAATTATCGTAGGGTGAATTTTTTGTATTTTTTAGAAAATATTCAATTTTTTATGAATAGTAAGAAAACATTGAGTTAATGTTTAAAATCAAATTTTTTATTTAAATATATATTTATTTTATTTAAATTTAATTAAGGTCAAAATATATAAATAATACTTATATAAGTTCAATGTAATTCATTGGAGTTAGTTTAGAATAATTTTAGATATCTAAAAAGTTTATTGAACTTTTCACTGTCTTTTACCCACCTCCTAGGAGAATTTGTAAATTCAAATAAAACATAATTTTACCGCTTCTATGAGTAGAATTTCGAAAATTTGAAAGACATGGTTAATATCAAGGAGTAAAATGTGGTTCAATGCGATGAAAATAATTTTTGGTGAATAGTAAATGTTTTCATTTATTTACCACGGTTAAAAGTAAATAGGGCATATAAGGGTAAAAATGATATTAATTTACCCTAACATATGTCCTAATTCTATTTAAAAAGTGAATCTAGATCAAAAACAACTTTAGGAATAAAATATTATCATTTAAGTCCGCTTAGATTAGATTAGGACAGTTATTATTTTTTAATTCAAAGAAGACTTAAAAGAGTTAAAATCAATGTTTAATTACTAATACATTTTTAATATAGGGTTATAAATAAGATAAATTCTCTTGTAAATATTTATTATAAAGCTAAGAAAATTTCATAGATAATCGTATTTTATTTATAATTTTTAGACATTATATAATTTTATTTTATTTATGACACCATGGTGATGTAGTAATTACCTAATTAGTGAAATATTAAAATAATTGATATTATAAATTCTCTAGTTAATATAATTTGAGTCTTTTAATGAATTACATGAATTTTATAGCTTAATATGACATGTTAGTATTGAAATAAATATGTTTTTTCGAAGTAATCTTTCTGTTATTATTTTCACAAAAATCAAATACCAAATAGTGTCAAAATTGACATACAAGTGTTTTTAAAACAAATATTATATTATTAATTGATATAAATTTTTTTAAAAATCTAAGCTTCAGACAATGGACTTATATAATGATATTTGTATCATTAATGAACCACTTGGGTCACTTGGATGTATATATTAAGTTTATTAACAATATAATATAAAAATACAAAGTGACATAATGTCAAACTAATTAACTAAGAGTTAAAACTAAAAGATAAGGTTAATATAGTGACCCTAACCTGTCTAAAATCTAATGGTTGAAATTATTTTGACCCATCCCCACCATATACTTTTAATAATCCACTTTGGAGTCTTTATAAACCTAATATGAATTTATTATAAATTAATACTTTAAGTTTTTCCTAAAGATCCCCCCTCCCCCTTAAAAAAGACACCACTTCTAACCAATTCATCACACCTTCAAAGAATTTTGGTTCGGCCAACCACTACCAGAATAATCTCTCAACTTCCCTCACTTCAACCTAATGGGCCTTATTTTTGTTCAGAAACCCATCCTAAGGAGCCCTTTTGATCAAATCAAAAGGACGAACCCGAAGAAAAGGTGATGTTTTCACCACCCTCTTTCAAGTTCCTTTCTTCTTAAACTTCTTATTTCTTTGTTATTTAAATTATAAAATAATAAATCAAGTATCTTATATATATACTATGATGTTATTATAAATATGGTACTACTATATTCAGTATTCTATCCATCCTTTGAATGACATGTCACCATATGTGCGTACGTACAGCTTACCGTCTCCACGTTGTGGTGTAATTGTTATTCAATACATTATCATTTGGATGGGTATAATAATGATGTTCAATTAATTTAAATAATAAATATAACATGATAATGATTCTGTATATATGATATAACATCCAATTATATATTATTTTAATATCAAAAGAATGATATTGTTGCTCGTGCATACGTACGGACCACAGTCACCACGAACGAGATGAGATTCATTCACCATCGTATCCATTAAAGTATAATTGTCATTTGATGATTAAAAATAATTTTTAATGACTTGATATAATTCATTATATGAATAAAATAAAACCTTTCCATAACAAACACGGATTACGTAACAAAACATATAAAAGAAAATGAGTAAGTTAACAACTGAAATGCTGATAATGCTAAGATATTATTACCAAATCAATGTTAAAAGATCATATATGATATCATATTAATGTACATGATTCTTTTATAATTTAATAACAATTATTTCACCATTATACAGGAGGTTAACCTACCCTCAACCAAGGAAATGTACAAGGTAAGGTTTTATTTCACAATCTATTCATTATCTGAGGTTGTTTTTAGGTAATTATCTATTGGGACCTCTTTATCATCCACATCCGTGATTCTTAAAAATTTATTTCAAAATAGTCTTACTATTTTATAGACTATGTTTTAAATTCATTTATACCCTTTTTTACTTTTTATAAGATGTTTATAAATGAATCTTTTTGTTATTTTCCAAACAAGGTCCTTTTTAACATTTTCAACAGAATTAAGGTAAGAATGTCTTTTTTTAACTTATATGGTGGGGGCGGTTATTTTCTACCATTATAAAATCGTTGAAGTTTACCTTACAAGCATATAAGAATATTTTCCAAGTAGATTTTTTAATTTTGTGTCTTTTAAATGATTTAAAAAAAGAGATATTTCGCTCAAATAGTTTTGATTTCATCTATGTCAACGTCCTTTGATGGATTTTAAGTTTATTTGAAGTTGATTTATTATGATTCAAAACTTCCATATAGTATTGATGATTTTTTGATATGTTTGACTATGTATGTGTTATTTTTATACCATTCATGGTATATGGAGAAAGTATTGACATTTTTATGCTAGTTTTTATACGAATGTTTATGTTATGTTTAAACCTGTTCATTTGAGGAATGCATTGGACTTAATAAGTGACATGTGTAGCCAACTATAGCTCATCGATGCATCAGTAGGTCTAATCAGACAAACTAGTGTCTTGGCATGAGGCCTTAAAAAATCTTATTTGTAGTCTTGGCCCAAGGCCTTGGCTACGTGGTTTTGATAGTTTGGCATTATGCATTCCTTCATTATGAAAGTTGTTATTGATATTGCATGTGATTATTAGACTAGTAGAATATACATGTGAATAAGTAAATGGTATTATTTCATTTTATCTTTTCCATATTATGCTGAAGTTCATGTTTAAAAGGCTTTTGTTTTAGTTGTACATTGCCTTAAATGTTAATGCTTATTTATGAAAGATTCCTCTAAATTGTTATCCTTACTGGTCATTTGGGCTCACCCATTTCAATGTTTTATTTTCCAGTATGTGAAGTAGAATTTTATGAATGACCAGAATGGGATAGTATAAGGGGATATGGGTGTGGAGACATGATTTTGTTGTATTTTTCACTTTATGATTTAATGTAAACTTTACGAATGTATCTGGTTATTCCAAGGCTACTAAACTAACCAGTCTTTCGAGATTTGATCCTTCTTGAGATCATGCCAATGTTATGTAATAATTAACCGACTCTAGGTAATTGGGGTTGGGGTGTTATAGTTTGTATTAGAGTAAGTTTAGTAAAAACCTTGGAAGCTAGATTTAGATAAACTCTAATTAGAGCACATAGACCTAAGACAGACGTTGAGGATTAGTATTGAATAATTTCTTAGAATTTTGGTATTGTAGATATTTTGTAAGTTTTCCGATAAATACATCCATTTATGGATACGTGTAGGTAGAGGCGGCAATGGAACTGATGTACATAGGGGTACACCCTGAAAACACCGCTTTGAGCTAGACTCGAACGGGAACTGGTGAACGACAACGAGCCTTGCTGTACTCTTGGTTACGACACTCCTGGGGGATATGCTTAGGTTAATTCTCATTTTCATTACAAACCAATATGTAGAGTTTATGAGTATATACATTCTCAAAGAAAACATTTTTATGATTATGGATTATTTATATAAGTAGTTTAATTTATTTTAAGTGTTTTACAAGTTTGGAATTATGTATTTTGATTCATAAAATGATCTAGTTTATGCCATTGTTTAGAAATGGAGCCTAGTGGAAAGAATGAAAACTGTATCAATAGACGCACTCCATGTAGGGATATCCCTCTTGCTCAAGATAATTATAGTGGAGATGGTGATGCAACTGGTGCTGATCAGTTAATCACCATACTAGGAAAACTCACCCAGGTTATGAATAATAACCTTACCCGTATGGAGCACCCTGATTGGCAGCATGTAGGATCAATGTTATACCGCTTCATGAGGAAACAACCACCAACATTAAATGGGAGTACAAATCCATTAGTAGCTAAGCAATGGATAAGTTCCCTAGAAAATATATTTTAGGCTTTGGGGAGTAGTGAAAGGGAAAAAGTTATCATCGCAGTTTATCGCCTCGCTGGAGATGCCGATCAAAGGTGGTCACTGATTCAAAACGCAATGGGAGATGATTAAGTATCAAATATGGAATTGAGGGAGTTCAAAGTGCTTTTCAGGGAAAAATACTTTCCTCGTGACCATCAAGCAGATATGGAAAGGCAATTTCTGTGTCTGAGGAAAAAATAGGATGATAATGTCACAAAGTAAGAGGCTAACTTTACAAGGTTAGAAAGTTCTTCTGGAGATTATATATGTAACCTGAGAATTAATATTGATCATTCCATTGATGGGTTAAAACCATTTCTTTATCAAGAATTAGTCTCAAAATCCTTCTCATCCTATGAATATATTGTCTCTTGTGCTATCAAGAAAAAAAATGAATTCTCTAAGTCTTACGACTTTAAAGCAATGCAATAGAAGAAGAGATCTACTGATCAATCTGGGAATGGAAATAAGGGGAAGAAGGGAAATGTTGAATATCCATCTTGTAGTAAATTTGGGAAGAATCACTCTGGTACTTTCTTGAAGGGAATGGTTGTCTGTTACAAGTGTGGCGAAAAAGGCCACCAAGCACGTGATTGAAAAGGGAAGAAAAAAGATACTGATGTTCAGTGCTATAATTGCAGGGATATAGGACATTATGAAAATCAATGTCCTAATATTCAGGGGAAATTACCTCAGAAAATTCCAAGGGATCAAGGCCAAGATTATGATATTACTACTGCTAAGGTAGAAGCTCCGAAAGATGTGGTGGTGGGTAATTTAATGGTTTCCTCATTTTAGAAAATGCTTTATTTGATTCTGGATCATCGCATTGTTTCATATCTTCACAGTTTGCTAAGAAAATTAGATATTTCCAATTTTATTTTATGAGTGAGTTGTTAGTCAAAACCCCTAAGGGAAGTATCATTGCTACAATGTTCTATGGATCCGTTCCTATTAGGGCATATAAATGTACTTTATCTACCGATCTCATCATCATACCCATGACTGAATTTGATATAATCCACGGTATGGATTGGTTTTTGGACCATGATGTGAAAATTTATTATAAGAATAAGGAGGATAAGATATTTGATGATGATGATAAGGAACACCTTATCTTTAGAGAAGAATCCTCCCCACATGATTCTTATCTAGATCCACCACCAGTAGCTCAACTAAAGTCTATTATCGAGGAAGATGAGAATAAAATAACTATGGGTGAGGAAAGGAATGTTCAAATAGAGGATATACCTATTATGAGAGAATATTTTTATGTGATTCCAGAAGATTTACCCAGACATCCTCCAGAACAAGAAGTTGAGTCTTCCATTGATTTAATCCCTAGTTCAGGGCCCATATCGAAGACCCCTTATAGAATGGACACTGTGTAATTAATTTAACTAAAGAAACAACTAGAGGAATTGAGTAATAAGGTATTTATTCTCCCTAGTGTTTCTCCAATGGGAGCCCCTGTCCTTTTTGTTAATAATAAAAATGGAACTATGAGGTTATGTATCGAGTACAGGGAAATCAATCCTATAACAATAAAGAACATGTATCTCGTACCTTTCATTGATGATTTATTTGACCAAATGCATGGAGATCAATACTTTTCAATGATTGACCTTTAATCTGGATACCATCAGTTGTGTGTAAATAAGGAAGTCATTCTGAAGATAGAATTTCGAACAAGGTATGGGCATTATGAGTTTACAGTAATTCCTTTTGGGCTGACTAATGCACCCTTTGTATTCATGGACCTAATGAATAGAGTTTTCAAGGAATATCTCTATGATTATGTGGTGGTATTTATTGATGATATCATGGTATACTCCAAAATCTATGAAGATCATGAAAATCACTTGCGTAGTATCCTGAAGACTCTCAGAATACATGAATTATATGGGATGTTTAGCAAGAGTGAATTCTGGCTTTAGGAGATTTCTTTTCTTGGCCATATTGTCTCCAAAGATGGAATCTCTGTTGATCCTTCTAATACAAGACCAATCCATGAATTTCCAGCACCAACGAGTATAACCGAGGTACACAGTTTTTTTGGTTTAGTAGGTTATTATTGACATTTTGTCCAGAATTTTGCCCGATTCGCTAACCCATTAACGAAGCTCACACGTAAAGGGGTTAAATTTATTTGGAAAAAAGAGTTCGAAGAATTTTTTGAAGAATTGAAGAGAAGATTAGTCAATGATCCTATTTTGACACTACCAATGGGAAATGACTGGTTTTTTATTCATAATGATGCATCGAAGAAAGGACTTAGTTGTGTCCTTATACAGAATGATAGAGTTATTGCCTATGCATCACGACAGCTAAAAATTCATGAGCAAAACAATCCTACTCATTATCTTGAGTTAGCTTCTATAATATTTTCTTTGAAGATATAAAGACATTATCTCTATGATGAAAAATGTGTGATTTATACTGATCACAATAGTTTGAAGTACATTTTATCAAAGAAAGAACTCAACATGAGGCAAAGTAGATGGCTTGAACCACTTATGGATTATGATTACACGATACACTACCACTCGGGGAAGGCAAATAAGGTGGTAGATTCTTTGAGCTGAAAGGATCATGGAGTTTTGAACAAGATGAGAGTTGAAAAGGATCATATAAACATGGATCTAGTAAAGATGGATATGGTAATCACCATAGAAGGTGAAGCCTCAATACTTTTCCAAATGGTTGTTGAACCATATTTACTAGAAAGGATAAAGTGTTCTCAAAACGGTGATGAAGATTTTCAAAAGAAGATTAAAGCTATGAATGATTTGAGATTGAGTGACTTGGTGTATGAAGATGGAATTTTGAAATTTGGGAAGAGTCTTTGTGTTCCCAATATACCTGATCTAAAAAGAGAGTTGTTGGATGATTCCCATAGATCTAATTTCTCTATACACCCTGGGAGAACCAAAATATATAGGGATTTGATGGAACATTTTTGGTGGGACAACATGAAGAGGGAGATTTCTGATTTTGTGTCAATATGTATGGTTTGTCAACAAGTGAAAGCTGGAGGGGAACTGCCTGGAGGAGTCATGCAGCCTCTTCCCATACCTGAGTGGAAATGGGATAATATCACGATGGACTTTGTCATGGGACTACCAAAGACTCATAGAAGGAATGATGCAATATGGTTCATTGTTGATTTTCGTAACAAGTCAGCACATTTTATTTCTATAAGAGAAGATATACCACTTGAACTTCTAGAAAAACTATATATTAATGAAGTTGTGAGACTTCATGGAGTACCCCTATCGATTGTTTCTGATCGTGAACCCCATTTTACTTTATGATTCTTGAAGAGTCTTCAGAAGGCCTTGGATACTGAACTTCGTTTGAGAACTGCATACCACCCTCAAACAGATAGACAATCAGAACAGACTATTTAAACCTTAGAAGACATGTTGAGATCTTGCTCACATGACTTTCAGGGTATGTGGGATCAATATTTATCTCTGGTAGAATTTTCCTATAACAATAGCTTCCATTAGAGTATTCAGATAGAACCATATGAAGCGTTATATGGAAAAAGATGTCGCACACCAACCTTTTGGGATGACGTTGTTGAAATAAAACTTGTAGGCCCAGAACAGGTGGAGGAAACGATGGAGTAGGTGAAGGTAATCCAAAAACACATCAAAGAAGCTCAAAGTAGGTAGAAGAGCTATGCTGACAACCGAAGTAAGGATTTGGAATTTCAGGTAGGAGATCATGTTTTCTTGAAGGTGTCTCTATGGAAGGGATTTATACGTTTCGGTAAGAAAGGTAAACTGAGTCCCAGGTACATCGGAACATTTGAAATTCTAGAACGAATTGGGGTTGTAGCTTACCATTTGGAAATGCCACTAAATCTCTCTAAAGATCATGATGTGTTCCACGTATCACTGTTGAGAAAATACATGCCTAACCCAACACATGTACATACATACGAGGAATTAGTACTAGAACTCGATCTATCTTATTGCGAAGATCCCATCAGGATTCTTGATACGAGATAACAACTGCTGAGAAACATAATGACTCGTCTGGTAAATGTTCTGTGGAGAAACTATAAGATGGAAGAGGAAACGTGGGAACCCAAGGAATATATGATGAATAACCACCCGAGTCTTTTCATGCGGTAGTATTCTAGAAATTTTGAGGATGAAATTATTTGAAAAAGGGTAGAATTTAACACCCCAAGATTTTACAGTACGCTTCTCTTTGAATAACACAGTAGTGTGTGTTTTATGCAACTTCGAGTTCTAACACAACCCAACCAATCAAACTAGCCGTTATGAATAGTAATACCCACTATTTTAAATTTTATAAATTTTATATTTCAAAATGGACTTCATTTTTGGATTCGGAATATCGAAATTAGCTTAGGGTGAATTGTTGGTATTTTTCTGAAAACATTAAATCTTTGATGAATAGTGAAAAGACTCTGAGTTATTGTTTAAAACCGATTTTTTTATTTAAATAATTATTTATTTTATTTAAATTTAATTAAGGTCATAATAGATAGATAATACCTATATAAGTTCAATTCAATTCATTGAAGTTAATTTAGAAAAAAATTAGATATATAAAAAGTTTATTGACCTTTTCACCGTCTTTAACCCACCTCCTATGAGAACATGGAAATTCACATAAAACATTATTTTACCGCTTCTGTGTGTGGAATTTCAAAAATCATAGAGACACGATTAATATCAAGGAGTAGAATGTTGTTGAATAAGATGAAAATAATTTTTGGTGAATAGTAACTTTTTACTTTTATTTACAACGGTTAAAACTAAATAGGGTAATTAATGTTTAAAATGATATTAATATTACCCTAAAACATGTCCTAATTCCATTGAAAAATTGTATCTCAACCAAAAAAACCTTAGGATTAAAATATTATCATTTAGGTCCACTTGGATTAGATTAGGACAATTATTATTATTTAATTCAAAGAAGAGTTAAAAGAGTTAAAATCAATGTTCAATTACAAAAACATTTTTAATATATTGTTATACATAAGATAAATTACATTGTAAATATTAATTTTAAATATAAAAATATTTCCTACATAATGGAATTTTATTTATAATTTTTAGACATTATATAATTTAATTTATTTATGACACAATGGTGATGTAGTAATTGCCTAATTAGTGAAATATTAAAATAATTGATATTATAAATACCCAAATAAATATAATTTGAGACTTTTAATGAATTAAACGAATTTTATAGCTTAATATGATATGTTATTATTTACATAAAAATGTTTGTTCGAAGTAATCATGCTGTTATGATTTTCACAAAAATCATATACCTAAAAGTGTCAAAATTGACATAAAAGAGTTTTTAAAACAATTATTATATTATTAATTGATATTAAATTCCTAAAAATATATGGTTCGAAAAAAGTACTTATATCATGATAGGTGTATCATTAATGGACTACTGGGGGGTCTATTGGATGTATATGTTATGTTTATTAACTATATAATATAAAAATACAAAGTGACATGGTAAATGTCAAACTAATTAACTAAGTGTTAAAACTAAAAGATAAGGTTAATATAGTGACCCAAACCTATCTAAAATGTATTGGTTGAAAGTATTTAGACCCATAATCACCATATACTTGGAATAATCCACTTTGGAGTCTTTATAAACCGAATATAAATTTATTATAAATCAATACATTAAGTTTTTCCTAAAGAGTCCCTCCTCCCCCTTATAAAAGGACCCCACTTCTAACCAATTATTCACACAATAAAAGCCTTTTGGTTCGGCCAAACCCTGCCAAAATATTCTCTCAACATCCCTCAATTCAATATATAGGCCTTAGTTTGATCATAAAGCCAGCCTAAGTAGCTCTTTTGATCAAATCAAAACGAAGAACCCGAAGAATATGCAATGTTTTCACCACCCTCTTTCAAGTTCCTTTCTTCTTCAACTTCTTATTTCTTTGTTATTTCCATTATAAAATTATAAATCTAGTATATTCTATACAAATTAATCTTATTATAAATATGGTACAACCAAATTCAGTATTCTATCCATCCTTTGAATGAAATGTCACCATACGTGCGTACGTATGGCTTACCGTCTCCACGTCGTGGTGTAATTGTTATTCAATAAATTTTTACTTGGATGGGTATAATAATGATGTGAAATTCATGTAAATAATAAATATAAAATGATAATGATTCTGTATATATGATATAACATCCAATTATATTTTATTTTAATATCAAAAGAATGATATTGTCGCTCATGCGTATATACGGACTACCGTCTCCACGAACGTGATGAGATTCATTCCCCATCATAACCATTTAAGTCTAATTTTCATTTGATGAATAAAAATTATGTTTAAGGACTTGATATAATTCTGTATAAGAATATGATACTAACTATCCATGACAAACACGGCTTACGTAACCAAACATATAAAAGAAAACGAGTAAGTTAACACCCAAAACGATGACACTACTAAGATATAATTAACAAATCAATGTTAAAAGATCATATATGATATCATATTAATGTATATGATTCTTGTATAATTTAATAACAATTATTTAACCATTATATAGGAGCTTAACCTAACCTCAACCAAGTAAAAGTACAAGGTAATGGTTTATTTCACAATCTCTTCATTATCCGAGGTTGTTTATAAATAATTATCTACTGGGACCTCTTTATCATCTACATCCATGTTTCTTAAAAATATATTTCAAAACATTCTTAATATTTTATAGACTATGGGATAAAGTGATTTATACCCTTGTTTAATTTTTATAAGAAGTTTATAAACGAATCGTTCTGTCATTTTCCAAACAAGTTCTTTTTATCCTTTTCGACAGAATTAAGCTAGGAATGTCTATTTTTAACTTATACGACGGGTGCAGCTATTTTCCACCATTATAAAATCATCTAAACTTCCCTTAAAATCTTATAAGAATATTTTCAAAGTAAATTTTAAAATCATGTGGCTTTTAAATGATTTCAAGATAAAGATATATATCTTTCAAATACTTTTGATTTCATCTATGTCAACGTCCTTTGATGGATTTTAAGCTTATTTGAAGTTGATTTATTATAATACAAAACTTAATTATATTATTGATGGTTCTGTGATATGTTTGACTATGGATTTGTTATTTTTATATCATTCATGGTTTATGGAGAAAGTATTGACATTTCGTATGCTAGTTTTAATAGGAATGTTTATGTTATGTTTAAACATGTTCATATAAGGAATGCATTTGACATAATAAGTGACAGGTGGAACCCGCTATAGCTGGTCAGTGCATAGGTAGGTCTCATGTGAAAAAATTGTGTCTTTGCATGAGGCCTTGAAAATATCTTATTTTTTGTCTTGGCACGAGGCCTTGGCTACGTGGTTATGATAGTCTGGCATTATGCATTCCTTCATTATGAAAGTGGTTATTGATATTGCATTTGATTATTCGACTAGTAGAATATCCCTGTGACTAAGTAAATGTCATTATATCATTTTATCTTTTCCATATTATACTGAAGTTAAAGTTTAAAAGGCTTTTGTTTTAGTTATACATTGCCTTAAATGTTTATTCTTATTTATGAAATTTTCCGCTATATTGTTATCCTCACTAGGCATTTGAGATCACCCCTTTCAAAGTTTTATTTTTCCCAGGATGTGAATAAGTATTTTATGAATGACCAGCATGGATAGTATAAGGGGATATGAGTGTGAAGACAAGATGTTATTGTAGTTTTCACTTTATGATGTAATGTAAACTTTATGAATGTATCTATTTATTCCAAGGCTATTATACTAATAGTTCTTTCGAGATTTGATCTTTCTTGTGGTCATGAAAATTTTATGTAATAATGCACCGACTCTAGGTAATTGGGGTCGGGGCGTTACATTCATCATGTTTTACGTACAACACCATGTTTATCATAAGTAACATGTATTTCCAAATTTAAAGGAAATATGGAATACTAATAAAATAATAAATATGAAAATTATCAAATAGTCGTTGTAATGCTAGTTATGAATTTGATTAAATTAATTATTAAGATATATGTTTTACACATATTTATAAAATAGATTATTTGGTAACAAATTAATTTGTATTGAAAATAAAAAAATCTTGAAAAATAAAGGAAATCAATATTTGAAATACTTTTTTTGGGTATAGAAATCTTATATCTCAATAAATTAAATTAATATCTTTATATATATTACTGTAAGGAAATTTATCTATTGTAAATATTAAATCATATGTGTTTACAATTATATTATGTATTTTCTAGGAAATATATAACAAGAAATAAGACATTTTTCTTAAAACTATATTTTTCTATAAATAATTCTATTCTTATTTTATAAACTTATTAAAAAATTAATTCTCTCCAGTTATTAATTTTTTTTTAAAAAAGTAAAATTCAATTTTTAAATCAACATTTAAATATTATCATATTCTAAATTCATTAGTATTTCCAAGAAGATAAAGTTTTTGATAAGTAGAGAAAATAATGTTTTTATTAAGAATTGTTTTTAAATTATTTTAGAAAAATTCAAATTCATTTTTAATGATTTTAAATGTAAAATTTAATAAATTATATATCTATTAATCTAATTTTGGTGATTTTTTTTTCTTATTCTATTTTTATATATAATCTTTTAAAACATTAGAATGTTTTCTCTTTGGAATACTCCATTGTAATTGCATCTTTAGGATTATTTTTAAATTAATTTTGCAAGCATCTATTAATGGAATTTGAAAAAAATGGTATCCATGTTTGGAATAAAAATAGTTTATATTATCCAATAATTTCATCATAATTTATTTCCATATTCAATATTTAATCATTACAAATTTATTATGGTGGTTAATGTTAAAATATAGTTACTAGTTGTCAATCTAAAAATATAAGTGGTAAAATCCCATATAAATTTGTACAAATCCCATTTTATTTTAAATTTTACCTTCTATACTAAAAGGTTAAATTATTATAAATTTGGTAATATTTTTATTAATTAAAAATTTGGTAACATTTTTTTATTCTAAAAAATTACATGTTTTTCACTTAGCTCACCAATAAAAAGAAACTCTCTCTCATCTCCACATCAGAGATCTAAACCCCTATATATATTACAATACCTACCCAAATGTATTTATTTGTTTCCTTAACTCAACATAGTTTTAATATTTTGGTTTTTAATCTATCCTATGATGTACTTATGTGTAATCCTAATGAGGATATATGAAGAAGACGTAAAATTCATAACCATGTGTTTTTGTTTTATTTATTCTTCCACCTCCATTAACTTTTTACATGTATAATAAAATAATAATTACAAAATATAACTTATACATTGATTTTATTATGTGAATTTAATAGCCTAAATCAATCTAATATTCTATCAATGGGGATACAAAATCACCATTCGTTTTTACGGCCTACAACTGCTTAAAAGTTGATGTTTTTCATTTTCCATCACCACCTCCATTAGATTAATATAATCACGGAATTAAGGTATATATGATTTTAATTATACTATGATAAATATTTAACTATAATAACACAAAAACATTTTTACCCCGACACCAATTGGAAAAAATAATGTTGATCATATGTACTTCGAACTACTGGCTCGTGAGTTGATATGATGAGTGTTTTTAATAGATGATAAAATTGGTGGATTAAATAAATATATATGAAATTCGTAACATATTTATACTTTCATAATTATTATATAACATCAATATCCCTAAATTCTATTTTTTGGGAATACAATAATCTCTCTCATATGTACGGCATGCTACCGTTACACGAAGTGATGTAATTCATTCTTCATATATGGTTTACAAAGTAGGGAGTAAGGGTATGTTTGAATTAAAATGTGTGATATATATATATATATATATTAGTATTATTTTGAATATTAATATTTTATTTACTTCACTTTCTTTCAATCCATCATAAAAACGGAAATATCATTCATGTGTACGTACTACATATCGTCAACATGAATAGTGTAGTTCCCTTTCTATCTCTTACTTTTATGGATTACTGTAAATACTTATTTAAAAAATATACATGATATATATATATATAATGTTTAATGTTATGAATATTATATATCCATGATCAATATAAGAGGTTTGAATATAATAAATCAAAACAAACTCAATCAATATTGTGGTTATTATCAGAAATGTAATTTTAAGAAGGAATTGTTAATAAACATGTTATTAAGGGACATTATATTATCATATATGGTATGATATGTATATTTATGGTTCTATAATATATTTATAATAATATTTTTTTTATAATGCAGGTATTAGGGTGTATAATAGATTTTTTCAGTTAAGGTATAGATTTTTGGTCTCTCATTCATTTCATGAAGACATGGAAATTCACCACGTACTTAATTAATGTTGTTAATATACTTACAATTTGAAAATATATATCATTAATATATTCTTTTCATTATTCATATTGTTTCATTTTATTTTATTCTTTATTGGGGATAATGAATTATAAGATTACTAAAGTAGTAAGGGATGTTTGCCTAAAATTTACTTCTTCGAGACATATGTCATGTTATAAACCTATCATAATTTATGAGGTATTTATACAACCAATATTTAATTTAATAAAATGAATCCATTTTGTCTCATTATATTTTATGTTTTATTTAATTTTATACTCTCATTGTTTTTTGTTTCAATTTTACCAAAACGGTAATATTTTTATGGTAAAATAACCTCATTTATTTGGATTTCTTATGTTTCAGATTTATTGAAGGAATGTTACCATCGGTCTCTCAATAAACTATTTAGTTTTTTTCTCAAATACTTATAATAAGAGAATATATATTTCTCTAATTGATTTTCAATTTATGTTATCATGATTCAAAAAATAATGAATATTATCTTACATTATTTGTCTCTTGGGTCAAAAATATATTTTTTATATATCAATGGTTTATAAAAATGTGTTATAAATACTTTTAAACATTAGCCAATGGAATTATTTAATAAATGTTTTCCCACGTTTTACATTTAAATAGTGTTTTATGATGAGTCTTTATGATGATTTCAAAAAAATAATACCCTTTTGGGTTTTTTTCAAAAATGTGAATGCAATGTTTATTTTAATGTGAACAAATTTAAGGATATTGTCCACCTCCATGAAAAACTAATTATTAAAAATATTCCTTAATAATATTACTGATTATTTTTATATAAAATTATTTCAATTTTTTTATGAAGTTATTGTTTTAGAAAAAATAATCTAAAAAATGAAATGGATATTGTACTGAATATATTTTATAAACTATTATTAATGATTCCATTTTATGTTTCCATGGTTATTTTTAAAGAAAATAATTTAGAAATGGTTTTGTTTTAAAAAGAATTTTTCATTTTTGAATGGATATTTTCATATTTTATCATTCTATGTGATCATTCAAAATAATTTTCTATCTTGGATGACACCATTTGATGTTACTTGTACTTTACCAAGTATATAATCCAAGTGTATCATTATCATTATTTATGTGGATGGATTATTTTTATTATGATAATATTTTTATGGAAACAGTTTCACTTCCATGGGTCATACCAATATAAAATTCTTATGAATCCTACTTCTTTTTCTATAGGTTATTCGTTGATGAAATAAAAAAATGATTATGAATCTTTTTCCTTTTCAAAAGGTTATGTTATTAGGAAATGTTTATGATACCCATTTCATTATATGGGTTCTGATATGATGAATATTTTTATGATCTTTTGGTAAAAATTTATATGATTTTCATTATGTGATGGTGGATACATTTCAAATAAGGATTGAAGTTATCTTATAAACCTGGAAAGTGGTTACACTATATCTCTAACAGGTGGGACCTATTATAACAACACCAACCCTAGTAGAATAGAGTTTGGTTAAAATATTATATGGGTAGGTATTACAATAGAACACATCCAAAATGGATGTATCGATTACTACTCCTGAAAAACTAGATACACACATGAATCTTACATTACAACTGAAAATATAAAATACAACATGAAGACTTCATTGGAAACATCGTTATTCTTCCTGCATATCATTCATAATATACATCATATCACCTTGGGGAACATAAACATAACAAATGGCTGAGATTAGATGGTCATTAAGGGTAACTATACATCAAATTCTATGAGTTAATATCGCATAAATCATATGCCAAGGTAAATAACTGAAACATAATTGAATTAAATAATCACATGATCTGGGAAACATAATTATAGATATTCTAAAAGTTGAATAATCACATATAATATCATTAACTAATCTCATAATTATGGAATTAATAATTATGTACATTTGAAACATACCGTTGAGGCCTCAACCAAGACATCTAAAAATAAATGGTTAGGGCCTTGTAAATATCCATATTGTGAAATAAATGGGAAAGGCCTCAGCCATGTCCATAACTAATTTGTAAAATTAGATGAACCAACACATCGATGGGTTATATTTTTCTCCACTATCACATACTATGTCCAATGCATCATTTATTTGAATGGTGTGAAAAAACATATACATATGAAATGTAAATAACTATTTGTAATCAGTAAACATAATCACAAACCATTATAAATATTAAGAAGAATGGTATGAAAATAGAACATCCATAGTCAAACTAATCATAAAAAATTTAATAATATATGGTAAATTATAACATAATAGATCACCCTCAATAAAATGTAAAATTCCACAAAGGATGTTGACATAGATGATAATAATCTAATAAAATCATTCAAAAATATTGAGAGAAAATACCCCATTTTATTGAAATGATTAATTTATATAGACAAAAAACATTGAAAGAAGGAAAATTAATTGGAAACATTTTTTAAACTCAAAATGTAATATTGAATACATTATGGTGTCATCATGGTAGAAAAAATATGCATATATTGTATAAGTTAAAAACATTCCCCTCGCTACTTTTGTCTAAATATTTATAAAGTACCACATTTTGAAAATAAAAAACATTATATTAAATACATACAATAAAAGTAAAGCATTGGTAAAAATACATTAAACATAATAGTAAAAATATGTTTTCTTAAAGCGTGGACATGGATAGTAAATATTCCCCATTAGATACTTAGGTATAAACCATCAAGGATAATAATGATATTGTGATCTTAAAAATTACATTGTACATAACATTATGTGAATGTGATTTCAGCACATTTATAATGGTTTTAATCATGTTGATAACTTATAATAGAATATTATAGATATTTATTATATCATGTATGATCTTTTTATATCATTTTGTTAATAATATTTCGTTATTTCCTATGTTTAGGTTGTAAACTACTTTATTTTCCAATGCACGTTTTTTCATGTATATTCTATTTCCTATGCCTATGATATATATATATTATCTAAATAATGATATTAAGTTCCTATATATTAAATTTACTCATTATATACATTATTATAATCATTCAAAAATGGAAAACATGGAAATTTAATATCTTCTGGCCATGTAGATGGTTGTTCCTACACACGTACGAGAGACGGTAACATTTACTTAATTATGAAATGGTATTGAATTAGAAATTATACTAATTATAAAGAATAATTTTAGTTTCATATTTATTATTCATATCCATAATATCTATCATTATACCCATACAAAATAAATTGGTTATGAAAAACATATTATGCCACTCTATGGAGACAGTAGGGTCTACATACGCAAATGTGATGATTTCATTTTTTATATAATGGACAAATGAAGAAAAATGGTTGTACCATTATCATAAGTCCATGTTATATAATATATGATACTTTATTTGTTACTTTATAATTAAAGTATAATATAAATAGGAAGTATATGAAGTAATGAACAGGGATGAGTTAGTAATAACGATTACATCCTCTTTGACCGACTTCATTTAAATCAATTCTAAAGGTATCTGGAGTTGGTATTTTTATAAAACCAGGATCTACACATGTATAATGATATTTGGGATGATAAATTGGAATTAAATAGTCGAGCTACAAGGCTGATAGTGGTGTGAGGAAGTGAGGGAGGATATACCCTTTTGTAATTGAGGTCACGAGAGCCTATGGAAACAATAAAACTGTTAAATTAATATAAATTCATTTTCTATTGAAAATGGTTCCAATTTGAGTTATTTAAATTATATGATTTTAATATGTTTATATCATCTCAATAAATTATTTTTAGAATAATTTAGATCACATTATTTCGGATTATCGTTTATTATTTAACTCTTAGTTAAACCCTTTAACTCTTTCTGTCAAAACATGTATATTCACATATTAAGGGATAATATAGTTAAAATTAAACTCTAAATGAACCCCAAATGGATAATTTGTGGAAATAGTCACCTTATCCCAATCATTTGTCCAGATTTAATATTTTTATGAATTTGATATCATTTACTAGAATATTATATATTTTAAAATAGCATTTGATTCATTTGTGACAATATTCATTTATTGAGTTTTTAGAAATATCAAAAAAACATGATTTCTATCGTAAACCATAATTAACACTACAATAACATGACCAATACATCCATAACATTAGTGGATGATGTCGATTATAATTCCAATTATATATATATATTAATATTTTTAAACTCATTTATATGATTCCCACATAAATTATGAAATTTCTACATCATCATTGTGTCGCCATTTAATTTAATTATTTTATCAGTAATAATTATATATAAATTTACATGGCTATTAATAAAAATTATCTTTCCAAATAGTATTTTTAATCAAACATATCCTTTATATAACCCTATATTAAAAATATTTATTTTGTTGAAAACAAATTTATGAAAACATTTCTTTTGAATATAATAATAATAAGGTTATATTATATTCCAAAGAGAATAAATCATTACATAATAGATCCTTTAATTCTTATTGAAAGATAAAACTCTTCCAATAAAATTAAGAAAAGTTTTAAGGTAATCTAATAATATTATTGTTACTCTTAATAATCGGATTTACCCTTAACCGTGGTTAATTAAATATTACTAAATTTATTATTCGTATCTCCAAAAATAAAACTATCCTAGTTATATAATTTTTACCCACTAATTGAAAATATTAAATCCATTTTTCAAAATTAAAAACACATATGTGTCATAAATTAATCTAAACTTAGTCTTGTTGACAGAATGAGAAACTGAGTTTAAAAGTGAAAATCTCTAAATGCTTGAAATGTTTTTCTTTAAAAATTTAATGTGAAGTTGATTAAAAATACATATACCAGATAAAATGAAAGAAAATAATTTAATTATTCATTATCATAAATCAAAATAAAATTATCTATATATAAATTATTTCAATGAAAAAGTAGTTTTTATTTAAAAATTAGTGTTTCTCACTATTCATCAAAACATTATCTTTATCAGAAAAATAAAAATAATTCAACAAAATTAATTTATTATATTATGATTTGAAATTATATTTTTCATAAAATATAATATATTAATTTTTTGAAAATTTGATTTATAATTTGTTATCCATTAAAATTCTAATACTACCTTTAATATAATATATATATATTTTGAAAATAATCAGGTATTATCTTATATTATTCGTATAAAATATAAGGGATGGATATAAAAAATATTTGAAAAAATATATAAAATATAGATTTCATTAATATAATATATTAACTACAAATGATTTAATTTATAAAGAAAAAGTTATTTTTAGAGTATAATAATTAAAATATTTCTTTTATATTCAATTGGTTTGTATTTTAATTTTAAATTAGATGGTAACCAATGAATTCATCATATATTTTTATAAACAAATATTTCATAATATATTTAATACAATTCATAACTACTATATTAATAAAAAGTTTATAAGAAAACATTTTATTAATAAAATTTATAAGTTTGATTGAGTTCATTATTATGTGCAACGTAAGATATCGAAGAAGTTGAATTTCAAAAAATTTACATGCCATAAAAATCATTGGGTGTTTTCTGATCCCTTATAACAATAAATTTCAGCCTCTCAACTTTTGAATTTTGTTTCGGTAACAACGGTTTAACTTTTCAAAATAATTTTATAGAAATCCCATATCAAAAAAGGGGTTGATAAAACATCAACATAAAACTTTGAAAGATACGTACAAAGGTCACCAGATATAACACATTCAAGGGTTATACGTTTCAAAACATAGAGATGGAAAATAAATATTACCAAATTGTTCTAATTAATTGTAATAGGAAACATGATCAGGTGCATGTTAATAATAAAAATTCTATAAATCTGTGTTGAATTTAGGGACCATTTTATTAATAAAAAAAGATGGTACTATGATAAAATTTTATATTTCAATATCCTTTAGAACAGAGCTGAAAAATTAATTTACTTCATATAATAAGACCACGAGGATACATACTTACTTAACAAGTATAGTTTCATATTTTAATCAATACCTACCACAAACTCATAATTCTCAATAGAAGATAATAATGTCTAAAAATATTTAACTTATCTAAATCGTATAGGTTTCAAAAATTGAAATTATACCTCATCATTAATACCATTTAAATAATGGTGACTATATTATATTAAACATGAAATCGTGTAGTATAGTGTTAGGTGATGCACCATTATCTCCCTTTAGTTTTATGTTCATGTCTCGCGACCATTCCTAATGCAACGAGTTTTCACTAGACCTACAAGTTTCATTTTTTGTAAAACTATATAATTCTAAAATTGCAGAAATAACCATAATGAATTCTACATTGATGAAATGTTTTATCCTCAAAAAATAATATGAACTTTTTAACTTAATCTATTCCACCATTGAGACTCCTCTATAATAATTCTATCCAAATTAACAAATCGAAAAGGTCTCTAAATTTCAATAATAAAACATAACATAAAATTCTCTAATCACCAAATGTAGCTATTGTTCCCACATACCTAATATTGTATTACATTAAAACTATAATGTAATGTCCATGCATCAAAATAATTAATGAAAATGTATTTTAGTAAAATCCTTATATCTCATGACATATAGAATTATAATTTCATAACATAAATCTTGAATCAAAGAACACAAATAAATTAATTATTCCACTTGTACTATATCTAAAACATAAGATTAACTTTGTTATATTTTCTTCTTCTATGGTATATTTCCTTGTCTCTTGGTGAATGAATTTTCATAGTGTCCCATATCCATATAACTATATAACTGATCATTGATAGTTTCTATCATTCACATAACATCATGAGCATGATGGATTTTATCACCACACTTGAATAAAACTAATTTTTCATTTAAGTGAGTATTAAAGTGTTTCCTTTCAAAAATACCATGTGTTGAAATATCTTTATTTCCATTCTTACATTTATTCGACTCTTTATCCCCGATTATCTTCTTCACTTTATTTCCCATGATGTCATAAGACTTTTATAATTATAACTTTATCTTTATTACACAAAAAACATTATCTTTCTATAATGAGAACTTTTGCGAGACCAGTGACCTTCAGATGAATGGATTTGAATAATAAAATAAATGATAAATCATAATCCTTGGGTTACATATATAGTATTTATCATTCTATTCAATCTTAGTAAATTTTTCTTCATACATAGAAAAATCATCATCAACATTTTGCCTCATATTCATGAATTATATCTATGTATCCTCTATCACTATGTGAGGGAAATATTTTTCAACGAAATGTTACTTGAAATAATTCTATTCAATTTTCTCTATATCTTCATCCTCCATTGTGTTTTGGATTAATAAACACCATCAATCCACATCTACTAAAATATGATAATCATCCATGAAAACGTTCTCCCTTTCATTACTTCCCAAAGAATGAAATATCTTCTCCAATGAATATATCTGTTGTTTAGAAATAAATGTATTTATAGTCCCATTTAATTTCATAGGTTGTTTCATGATAAGGTTGTCTAAAAATGTTACTCCATCTTTCAAACCATAATGCTCTATAAAGGTAAGGTTATTATTCATAACAAAGTTAGTTGTCTAAGTATGGTTATTTGTTATTCAACACTGATTGTATCTTCAGCTCAATCATCATTATCCAATATATGAGGGAAATATTTACATATATTTAGTGAATTTATGTGGTTTCCATTACTTTAACTAAGATCAATTTTTATACAATGGAATAAAATAGATTATGAATCATAATGAATAATTTTTAACTAATAACACATAACATAAATTGGAAATTTTATTCATATATAGAAAAATAATTATAAAAATGGTTTATTTGATGAGATATTTACTTAAATAGTTCATACTGGTTTGTGTGGAAAATTCTAATTATCCTAAGAATGTCACTCGGGATTGTCTAAATAGGTGCATAGTATGACATGTTGTGGTGTAGCAGGTTACGTCGAGTCATGCTCGATGCACCTTGTCAGTGTTGCGGACCCTAGGTGCATATGTTCTAGAACCATGTCCACTTGTAGTATCTAAAAAAATGAGTATTTTTAATATTACCTCCATAATTTTATACCGTACCAAGTTTTTCTGATTTTCATATATACTTATCCCCAATGACTATCTTAGGTTTTTGTTCCTTAATATATGTTTTCTAAATATAGTTTCCATGGTTTTTACTAAAATTAATCTGATAAAAACTATAAAAACCATATCTCTAGTAACCAAGAGTTGTTGGTTATATTTTTAAAATGGAATATATTTCAAGAATTCACATACCAATGGACAAAATAGAATATTATTCATGAAAAACTAGATACGAACATGAAACTAAATTAAAACTGAAAATATAAAAGAAAATATACATATATCATTGAAATAACCATTAGTCTCCCTACAAATGATTCATATTATACATATTTTAACCATACAAAAGAGAGAAATATGAAATTTGTGAGCTCATATTCTTATTAAGGATTAGAATATAGTAGAATTTATTATTAAATATCGTATAAAAAATATGGAAATGTAAATAACTAAAACACATGTAATTTAAATAATAACATGATCTAGGAAACTAGACTATTGATATTATAGTAGTAAAATAATCATATCCACTTCCATTAAAACAAATATCATAATGATATAATGAATAATTTTCTACATCTAAAACATAACACTGTGTCTTCAGTCATGATATCTATAACAAAATTGTTAAGGCCTCAGCCAAATCCCTATTTGAAAATAGATGTTAAATGACTCTGCCAAGTCCATGTCTGATTAGTCTCATGTAATTGACCAATGGATTAAGGGGATAAAGTGGTCCCCACACATCATTTACTATGTCCAATTTATTCCTCATATTAATTGAGTGAAATGACATATACAATTGAAATTTAAATAACTACCCCCAATCAGTAAATACAATCACACACCATTCTTATAGCATTTTGAATGGTATCAAAATAGAACATGCATTGTCAAACTGATCAAAACCATTTACTAAAATACGGTAGATGATATCACAATATATAACCCACAGGGAAACATAAAATTCATCAATTTATGTTGAAATACATGAAAATACTCTAATAAAATTATTGGGAAATCATGGAATAAAATGACCCTTTTATTGAAAACATTTATCTATAAGGCCACATGATTTTAGAATAAAACATTATCATTGGAAATAATTTTATAAACATGTAATGGAACTTTAATACAATAATGAGTCATGAAGCTTGATAAATAATCCACTCATGCCGTGAAGGATAACAAAAACATTCCCTTCAGTATTTTTATTAAAAAAGTTACGATGTATTTCATTTAGAAAATGAATAAAATATTCACATAAAATAATTTTTTAAAATTAAAACATAGGTAAAAATACATAAAATTAATAGAAAAATCCTATTTTTTAATGAAACGTGAACATGAATAATAAATATTCCCCAGAAGATACTTAGTATCAATAATCCTAAATAATAATGAAATTGTGAAATTAATACTTATCTTGTAATTTCTTTTAGTTAAATATGATTTCACCTTATGTATAATCATATAAATAATTTTATTTACTTATAACCTAACCATGTCCAAATTTATGACATCATATATTTTCATCTTATATTTTTTTGTTAATAATATCTCGTTGTTACCCACGTTTCAGGTGTTAACTGGTTAATTTTTCTTTGAATGTTTTTTCATGTAATTTCTATTTCTAAGTCAAATGATATATATATATATATATATATATATATTATCTAAATAATTAAATTATGTTCTTATATATTACATTTATGCATAATAAATGTTTTTATAATCATTGTTAAATGGTTAACGTCGAAAATGAATCTAATCACGTCGTGGAGACGGTAGGTCGTACATACGCACAAGCAACGATATCATTCCCTTAATAGTGAAAGGGCAATGAATGGTACAATATATTAATTATAAATAATAAATATCATGTTATAATTATTATAAATATCCACTATATCTATCATTACCCACTTCTAAATAAAATGGTGATGAAAAACAGATTACACAACATTGTCGAGATGATAGGTCATAAGCACGCATGAGTGGTGATTTTGTTTTTCATATGATAGATAAAATAAGGAAAATGGATTCCCCATAATCATAAAAAAAAATAATCACATATATAATACTATAGATATTACATTATAAAAACCACAACACATAAAGTGGAATTAAAATAATAAATGATCTTTAGTGACATAGTAAAAACAATTACCAACTCTATAATGGTGATCTTTTAGGTCACCTATCATGGAAAATGTGGTTATCCTTTTTTATGAAAAATATATCCAAGACATGGATAAGAATATAGTCATGAGATATAGTTAATAATTATTCTAACTACAATGCTAAATGTGGTGTGAGGAAGTGATGGAGGAGGTTCCATTTTATAATTTCGTTGCGGGGAATCTTTCGAAACACTCAAACTAATAAAATATTATAAATTAGTTTTCTGTTAAAAATTATTAAAAGGTGAGTTATTTCGATGTTAATATGAGAATGGGTTGAATTCATCTCAACCAATGATTTTCGGAAAAGTTTTAGTCATGTTATTGATATTATATTTTGGTTTTATTTATTCGATGAACCCTTTAACTCTAATAATGGCAACTTGGATTTTTTTTGTTTAAGGGTCAATATAGTTCCTATAAAATATCCAAAGAACCACAAATAGATCATTGATGAATAAATGATCATTATCCAAATCATATGTATGAGTTTTACATTTTTATAAATATTACATCATTTAATAAAATATTGTTTATTTAAAAATATCTTTATTGTTAGTTTTGAAAATATTCATTACATGAATTTAAAAATTATAATAAAAACACAACATATCATAAAAATATAAAAAAATAATTAATTAAATGTTAAATTCATCCATAAAATTAATTTAATACAGTAATTAAATAAAATTATAATCATTTTAATATTCATAATATCATTTATTTGATTCCCTTATAAATTAAACAACTACTCCATAATCATTTTTTCACCATTAAATTTAATTATTTCTCACTAAAAATTATAAATAAATTTACATGATGTACATAAATATTTTATCTTTCAAAATAATCTATATAGTGAATCATATCTTCTATATTACCAGATATTAAAAATAGTGCTCTTGTAAAAAACAATAGTAAGAGAAAATTGGTGTTCCTTTGAATATAAAACTAAGAAGGTTGTATTCTCATCCAAATGGATAAAAACTATCTCATAACAAATAATTTAATTTTTAGGTATCAATAATACTCATCAAATTAAATTAGGACATGTTTTATGGTAATTTTATAGTATAATTTTTACACATAATTTAATGATTTACCCTTAACCATGTTAATTAAAATATTACAAAATTTAATATTCACAAGTCCAAATAAATAAATCTATTTACATAATTTGGAACCAATAATTACAAATATTAAATCCATTTCTCAAAATTAAAATCATATAATTTTGAATAATTAATATAAAACTAATCTCATTGTCAGAAATTGAAAACTGGTTTTAAAAGTGAATATGTTCGAAATATTGAAATGTTTTTATATTAGTATTCCTTATGAAATTGATTACAATGACACATATTGGATTAAATGGTATAATATTATATAATTTTAATTTACAATGAATTAAATATATAATTTCACACTATAAATTATTTCGATTAACAAATAAAATTTTAATTAAAAATTATTACTTTTTTACTATACATCAAAACATGAAACTTATCAAAAAAATATCAAAAATTTATCCAACAAAAAAATTATTTATTATTTAAAATAAAAATATTATTATTTCAGATATATTATATTAAAGTGTGAAGAATTGGGATTAATGTATGTTCTTCATTAAAAGGATGTATAATTGCCTTTATAAAAATGTAATTTTTATGCATAAAATTTTGTTTGTTTTTACATTATTCTAATAAAATCTATTGAATGACTATAAAAAATATTTTATTGATTATAAAATATAAATATTTATTTAATATCATTTTCCAATTTTAATTAATTTAATTTATCAAGACCAAACTCTTTTATGTGGATAATAATAAAAATATTTTAGTTATATTCAATTGGTATATATTTTCATTTCTAATTAATTGGTAACCAATTAATTCAACTTATAGTTTTTTAAAACATAAATGTTCATAAGATAGTTAATAATATTCTTAACTTCTAATTTTATGGTTAGGCTATAATTGTAACATTTAAATATAAAAATATAGTTGTTTTTTTAAGCTCGTCCTTCCTTGCAACATAATCTATCAAAGAAATTGGATTTCAAAAAAAAGGAATAAAATAAAATTATTGTGGTGTTAAACCTATATATGTTCCTAATTAATAGGTAAATATTGATACCTAATGTGATAAATGTTACTTTAATTGGGAGTTATCCTAGTTTGGAATTTGATTTTATCCACTATAATAGTCTTAGGAGTGAACCTTTATTATTATGTTAGATTGTGGAGTAAAGTGATTCCACAATGATAGTATCATTAGAGGTCATTGAATAACTAAGTAAACAATTTTCTATACTTAAGAGTTTTCCACAAATCAAGGCATTATTCTTATTTTATGTTCTCCTAGATCATCTTCTTTTATTACGTTATAATTCATGTCCGATGTACTTCCACGATTTATTCCATGACACAAGGTTATTATCTTGGATATGAAGGTAATGTATTTCAAATGTAATTCATATATTTTGATACCCTCATAATCATGATATGTTGATATATCAAATGTTCACACTTACTCGGAATCAAATAACACTCTTTATTATATTTCCATCCCCCTGATTATTATATAAGGTGTTATGAGTGATATTTCTAGAAAGGGTTATAGTTATGGAGAACATTGTGGGGGATGATGTATATCACATATATACCAGTGGTTTTTGTGTCTATGATTCTAAATCCACTTGAACTAAATTATTCTAGACTGAATAATTATGTTATTTAATGAATATTCATCTTTTAAAATGTAATATTTATGTATGATAATTTTGTGACATTACATGTTAAATAGTAATGTAAAACGAATTAAAACAAAAAAAATAAAAAAATGAACAATGTGTTTGCTCCCATTAATAACTGAGTTTAGAGTCTTCAGTTATACTTGAAAATGGTTAAACATCTGTGGAGGGTGATAGTAGTTATTCCCCTCATCATTCCGTAATATTAATGCATCTCTTCTTGGACACTGACTAAGAATGGAATCATATATTTCCAACTAACTCACCAACATCATTAAATACTACTCACAAAATTGTGATTGGACTTGACCACATGGATCAATGTTTACCTATATAGAACTAAATCCTATAAATAAGTAATATAAATCCTTAACCCAAATGAATAATTCTATTTTAAATTTAAAAAATTTTATTTTAATTTCTATTAATTTATGGATACAGTCATTTTCATAATATTATCCATTTATTTAACCCAATTTACTCAATTCAAGTAATCTTCTCTCTCCATCCAACATTAAATACAAATTTATAGCCTTTAGTTACCAAAATATCATATTATTAAACACCATATTAGAGTAAAATAATTTTCCAAAATGAATCCAATATGGTGACATACCTATGATTTTTTAACACATATTCCCCTATCAAAATTTAAGGACGATTCAATTTTAGAGTAACTCAAATGTTTTAAAATAAAATTGATTTGATTCCTTATTAGTGTCTTCTTCTGGTCTACTTTTCATTGAATGCTTGGCTGTAATAGGTATTTGGAAAAACCAATATTTTTTCATAAATTATTTGAACATATAATTTTTTTAGTGAGACCCATTTTCACTAATGAAATCCTTATGCACACAAATTTATGAGAAAATGTTATTCCTTCTGAATTTAATTCCACTACTAACCAAGTTGCTTAAAAATGACGCTACCATAATCGAAATTGATATATATCCAACAAAAATTAAGAAGTATTTATTCATATGTGATGAAGGAAAGTATCACATAACATCCATTCCCTAAATATTAAATATTTCATCCTATAAAATGTCATTTAAAGGGATGAAATATTTTCCAAACTACATTAAAAATTCTTTACAATATTTCACATCATAAAAAATGACATTGGGTGTCATTAAATATTTATGTCTAGAAGAAAAGAGTTTGTAAAATCCTTTGATTAGTTTTATCGATCCTATGATGTCATCACCAAGACGATGAATAGAAAATCACACGAATAGAAATAATATCTTACTTGGGAACACATCACCACAAAATGTGATCATAAAATATCCAAATCAATAAGTGGTCAACATGGAGACAATAATTAACCATAATAACATATTAATTCCTCTGGTTAATAAAAATGTCCTCAGTAATAATTCCACCTGTGGCTATGTAAAAAAAATTATAAAAAATGGAACTATCCTTGTAAAATAAACAATATTTTTTCATCATGAATTTCAGAGTTTATCCCTCATGGGAAATAATATTGAGTGGTGGGATTCATAAAAAGGTGATCACCCACAACATTATCATCCCCAAGCATATCCCTGATTACAAATTCAAACTATTTTAAAAGTAGGAACCATCATATCAACTGTTCTAGCCAATTTCATGGAAAATAAATACTTAACACTCCAATTTTACATTAAGATATTTTATTTTAGTCCTATTAAGTGTTGCATGGAATTTAATATAGAAAAAAGAAACATTGAAATTTATTTTTCAATTGTTTTATAATTTAATTAAGCTATATAAATATGTATACTATCATATTACACAATATAAATCTTTCTATATTTACATTCACATAAAGGATCTCCTATTACAATGTCATTGGAATCACTCATAACATCAAAAAGAAGTGTCTAGTAACTGGAAGTTAAAATGAATGTAGAAATAATATTCCATTTAAATAAAAAACGGTAGTATGAACACTACATATAAGAACCAAATAGTGTGTGAATAATAAGAAGATAACAAAATGTATTGGTTATTTAAGAAAAATCCATGATGAATCTCATTAATAATAATGATTCTCAAAGAATTCTTATAATCCCAGTGACATTATTAAGTAGTAGATGAATTTATATTAACTCAATTTTTTAATTTTCAACTTATATTACATTCTTGGAGGAATTTTTACTATTAAAATTCATTCAATAACCATACACAAACATTTCTACCAATATTGTGAAAGGATTATCTCTTCACACTATTGAAATATAGATTCAATGATTTTTAAAATGATCTGAAACTCCAAACATAGAGTGAATAATTCATCCATATATACTTCAATAATTGTCTAAATTACATAAAAAAGTATGTAATATTAAACCACTTAATTTTTGAATGATCACCACCGAATCCAAAGATCATTCCCCTGTATTGGAATTTCCCAAATAGATTGGTGAAGGTGGGTTTTACCTATTTTTCTAGGGATATGGGATCTTATTGTAACGAAAAAATTATTCCAAAAACTAGAGAAAATGATTTTCATACAAACTCTTAATAATATGGTCAAGAAATTAATCATTAATATAGTATTTTATACTGGCGTATTTATGTTTGTGTTACATTATATAGACCATCCAATTGTTCATAACTCTTGATTGAATATACTTATTCACTTTATTGGATATCAGAGCCACTCCAATCTTAATAGGGACTACCTAAGAAGGACATACCCATGGTTGTATACAATTAGAAATATTAATCTTGAGTCATGTTTCGTAATCACTTCCTCTATAAATATATCTTTTACATTTAGGTTCTATCTTCTCTACCCTTCCGCCCTTTATCTATACCAATGTCCAACAAGTACTGTATACATGAACAATGATATAATTATAACCATAATATTTGAAATAGAGCATTCAATAACATTCTTAATAAACAATAATAAAATTAGAAATCTATCACCATGACATTACTCCAACTAAAAGAAATTAAGATCGTAAAAGTTCAACATTCATTAAAAATGAATATTTTAAAAGAGTTTTCATGGTCTTGAGCTACATATTTGGAGGTCCATTCTATATAGGGATACATTGTTTTCAAGTTTGACTAAGGTCATCGTGCATACATTTGAAATAGTTCTTAAATAATTTATCCCTTTTATCTATATTTTTTTAGATAATTATTTATCCAAATGAGATTCTTTGAGTGTGTTCAAAATATACTATATAATAAATATTCAAGTTATACCTCAAATTATGAATCAAATTTATCTAAATGTTCATTATTATTGGTATAACTAGTCTATAGTTAGTTTATAATAGGTAACTCAGTTAAAATAATGATTATTCTATCATTATCAAAAACTCATCATCATATTCATCAATTGAGTCTTCATCTTATAACACCTCATATTTTGTAATGAGTTTTCGTTTGTTGGGATCTATAATTTTCATAAAAACAATAAAATCCATTGTATATTCACATATAATAAAACAAATTACCTTAAAACCATTAATAAAAGGCCAACTGGTAGTGAGAAAGGGTTTATAAAGAATTATAGGTACTTCCTAGTCACATTAAATAACTAAAATGATGATGTCAGTTTGAAAATTTTATTTCTAATTCCAACTAAAAATTCATCTACCCTACCAACTGGTCAAGTAATGGTTCAATATAAATGTTTTAACAAAATATTTCTGTTTTATTTCACTTATAATCTCATGTGTTGGAATAGGGATGATTTTATTAAATTAATAATTTATCTAAGATCACAAAAGAGAATTTTACTAGCCAACTACATCATTAATGGTGAATGTGATTACAAATATCCTTAGATCATGATGTATAGGAGAAATCCTGTTTTTCTAGATAGTACTACACTACTCTGTGAGGATATAAGTAAAAAAAGTATTCAATGGTTATCTTGTTCGAATAAATTTTATTATGTGATTTTAGATAATAAGTTATTTGAATTATTTCATTGAATAAGGGAATAATAATTATTAGTTTATTTCAAACATGTATAAATTTAAATAGATTTGAATCATTATTCACATTTCTTTTCCCTTTGGAAATAGAATGATTTTGGAAATATTCCACACAATAGTATGTATCCCTTCAGCTTCTTCACAATGAATTTTCATTCCATAACTACTCTTTAATTGCATGTATTTTTCTTGTTTTTTCAATATGTTGAATAGACATCAATAATCATTCATTGTGGCAACATAGAGTCCCAATTCCCCAGCTTTTGATTTTTGGTTTTCAATTTCATTTGTATTTTTATTAGGGTGATATTTGAGATCTTTCCTAACATCATGTTTAGTTTTGAGTCCACTCATAGTTCTAACTATCATGGAATTATCCCAAGTATTTACCTCAGTAGTGTAGGGAAGTATTAATTTATCATTCTGTCTTCCATTATATATAACTTCCCACATGTAAGACTATATTTTTAAACCTTGATTCTTAATTTTCCTTATTACAAATATTTTTTCTTTTTATTTATGGAACTGATAAATTAGTTTTTGGAACATATCATTGTCTTGATCTTTAAAAATCAATGTCATGTACATAGGTTGGGGTTGAAATTGATACATTTTTTCTTAGAATCTAAAGGGAGTAGTAGGCCTTAGAACTAAATATTATATCTAAAAATGAATATGGAAGTTCCAAATTCATAGGAAGTAATTGTTCGATATGGATTCAACACATTGATTCGTTCTAGGGTAATACAAAGAAAAATTAAAATTTTAAGGAGGTGGGTTGGCATGTATAAATTTGGTCAACGAGGTTGTGAATGATAAAAACATCCTACATTAGTGATAAACCTCTATACGTTTTTTTTGATTGTTTTCAAACAATCGTCCGAAATATTTTCCTTCATCAGGTTTGGTGGTGGTGGTTTCATTAAAAAATATAGGTTTACTTATATTTTATTTGTGTTATGAATTATTTTACATTTTATTTAAATATTTATGAGGCCATCTGCAGTTTTATCCAAAAATTCTCTTCCAGATGATTAGTTCACTAGTGTTTCATAGTATGGTGTGATAAGACTATATAAGGTGTCTATGAGAAATTTTGGAGATTTTTCAGAACAAATACTAAATAATCCACATGAATCTATCCCTACACTCATGGAATAAATATCCCCAATCTTGTAAAAATCCATTGAATTGGTGTCAAATCTCAAGAATCATATCCCGAGGGTAAAATTCATTAGAAAATCATTTTATTGTTGTTCCCATGAATACAAAATTTCATCATCATTTAGATGAAATATTTTTTTTTCATTCCTATCTTAAAAAAATGACAAGATTTTCAGTTTTAACGCTTCCCCACATGGTCATCGATGTTCAATTTATTTCAGTATTCTATATAAGTCATAATTAAGTCTACTAAGTCTTCCTTATGTAATACATGATAGGATGGTAACAAGAAAAAGTGGGATTTTTTAATTTCATAGTTTATTAACCTAGTTATTTTCCTAATGCTTGATGGGTTTTTGGACAGTATTGGCAGTAGGAACACCCTAAGAAAGACTTTATCCATTAGTTCATTATCAGGTTGTGGCAGTAATAAATTTACTACATTGTTGATGTTATCATTATTTTTATTATTAGGATCTTATTAATGATTTTAAATTTCAATATTATTAATTATTGTTGTATTAATCAGATGTTTTAAAATTTTAGGTATGAAAGCCTATAGATTGTAATTTTTTGACCAGGTTTTCATTAACACAATTTTTAAAAGACCTGAGTTTTTTGTATGTGTTTCTTACTTGGGTGGGTATGTCCTCCCCAAAAAATTAACTAAAATTTATCCTGACCATAATATTCTCCAGGATTCAGATAAATTAAAATATTTATACTTCATTCATAAAACTAATATATTATAATCTATGGGTAAATCTAGAAGGTTGAACTTCTGAAAATGGGAATGTGTGTGAAAAAATAACCAAATAAAAATAAAAAATAGTGATATGAAAATATGAATTTATTGAGGAAATTATGGTGATGAAATTAGTTGGATGAAAAAAATTTGGATAAAGGGAAATAATAAACTGCAATATAATTAACATAGAGATCACATGAAAATATAGGATAATCCAAGAGATGGAAATGAGGAAATAATTTCATATTTTTATTAAGACGTGTTTTTTTTATTTTTCTATCTTAACTCAATAATAGTTTTCACACGACTGGCTTATAGATTGTTGTCAATTCATTCAAATGATAATGATATGGATACATGGATTCTATATTTTCTCAATTGTAGAATCAACTAAAAAACTCAATAGGGAAACTAGGTACAGTTAGAAAAAACCTCTCAATTATTTCAAATATTATACCATTTCATGTAATTTCTGCTTCTAAGAGACAATTCCATATTTAGTTTTTTGTTGCGACCAATAAAACATGACCAATTCACACTAATATCCTTAAATTAATATACATTTACTACATGACTCATGGGAGAAGGGTAGATTAAAATCACATTTGATGCACTAATGAATTAAAAATAACTTCCATATCAATCTCATTATCTAATTATAGTTTTTTCGACCATTATATAAAAATGCTAAATAATATTAGAAAGTAATTAAAATGAAATGGAAATTAAAAAGAATAATCTAAACCAATTCTAACAACAAGGATTCAAAACATCCTCCTAAAAATACATATGTGTGGTACTCTCTATTACAACTTGATTCTCCTTTCTACCTCATATATTTTATCCGTATCTCTGCCTTCCCCTCTTGGGTACATATCTTCTCCTATTTTTTAATATATAGGTAAAAAATATGTATTTCATATATCCCCCCTTTCATACCTACTTTTTTATATACCTAATTTCTATATTTAATTAGTTCTTTTTACACCATCATATTAAACAATATTGACTCATCATCTTTAGATCCTTTTATGATTTTATAAAGGATATTATGTTGATTATTTAATAATATTATTGGGATAATATATTATATGTTCCATATTTATCATGCATTACATTGTTGATACTAAGTTTGGAGTAAAATTCTGTCATGACACATGATTTTTTCCAAGCTATACATGGATTCAAAATTCGTCCTTCAAGAAAGTAAAAGTTGACTTGATCACTTTCCCAGTTCTTCCAAACTATGAATTCAAGGAATCAGTTGATAAAGTCACCATTGAAACCTGAAGTGTGACATCTTTATTAGTCCATGATAGATCAAATTCTATTTTTATAGTACTCATAATAACCTATAATACTGTTCTAGATGATATTTGAAAAAATATTTTCTGAGAAATAATGGGTGGTTTGATATAAGATATATTATAGGATGTCAACACATGTTATTTATTATTATACTAGATCAGATATTGATACAACAGTGTATACCCTTAGTGTATCTCAAAATGTTGTATCATATTCAATTATTTTATATTTTGGTCGTGCCATTAGCTTCATCATCATAGGGTTCCACTTAGTGAATGATCATATTCATGGGGTACACTAGCTTCGAAAAAGGAGTTGTTGCCTTCATTTTCTTCAACACTGGAATATACCAAACAATAGATCAAAGTAAAAAAAGTCTCTATATATTATGTGATGGAGAATATTAGAATCAACAAACTTCAACTATTGGATTAGCACATAATTAGGCATATATTTTGAGATGTTCCTTTGGGAAAGAATAGTGTGATCGATCGAGATTTACTTGGAACATGGGAAGGATGATTCCAAACTCTTTTTATAGAAAGTTCTCATTCCTATTTTTTTAGTATGATGATTTTCAGTAGAAAAATTCATTTTTATGGTTAATAAATAACCTACCAGTGTCACATTATTTTAATGTACAATAGACATCATCAAGGAATGCTAACATGCATTAGCCAATTTTCAACAATGATTGGCCATATTTCAAATGAAAACACTCCCCATGGTCTTGTGATTGATCCAAGACATTATAAAATTATGCGTCTCAATTAGAACAGGGAGATAGTCTCTATTTCCTTGCAGTAACTCCAAAATATTTTTCATTTATTTTGAACATGAGAAAATAGTAATCTTACCACTGATACTATAGAACTTGTAATTTTAGTGATCCTTTTCAATATTTTCTCTATAGAATCTAAAAAACCTGAACATTATAATAAATCATCATTGAAACTCTCAATTTAAATGAAATAGAAATATAATAAAAAACATATAAGGCTTAAACATTTCATTCTAATCAATTGAGACACAAAAATTACAATTTTATAACTAAATTTGATGAAAAATGAATTCATCTTGGATTAATCTAGATTATAAGATTCTCAATAATGAGATAACTTTATCATTAATAAATAATTTAATATTCATAAAACAAATGTGTCTATGTGTGATAATATAATCCCACATCAATGAGCTATGAGCATCTTACAATATTTAATTCAAAATATTTATTATTAACATGACACATACTTAGTTTCAGAAATGTATCACTCCATCAAAAAAATTGAGATAATTGAAAATTTTCACCTTATTTTGCAACTCCACATCCAATTTTTTCTTGTCTATAAAAATTACATGTATATATAGTTGAAAAATAATTTAATAAATATTTTATTTCTCCCCTTCCTTCATGATTTCAAGGTACATCACTAGAAAATCCATTAATACATGACATTTTGTGATCCTTTTCAAAGATATGTTGGCATAAACATTTTAACTCAGAGCATTAGTAACCTTATATTCCTTCCAAGGGTGGTAACAAATCAACTAATCATAATATTTTATCAACACATATCATCTTATATATTTATTCATTAACCCTTTTATGTGAAAATATACCTTAATTAATTTTTTTAGTATATTTTTCACATCATTCCCTATTATGGTTGTTCTTCTAAATATTTAATGAAATTTTTGTGGAATATAACCCCAAAACATGTGTTGGGTAATTTTACTCATGAACCATAAATTCACATGTGGAATATTCCATCAACAAATCATTCTTCAAAATAAAACACCCAAAACCATTTTACAATGTGTAACTATAAATTAGAAACCCTTATCTACTCTAGGGTAGTATGAGAATAGTTTCATTAACCAACCATTTATTGATTTTCTAGTAATTTTATTCATAGTGGTCACTTAAAAAGAAATTCTCCCCCATACGAGTATATTTAATGATTATAATAGATAGCCATACTAAATACTTCATAGATAATTAATAATATGGATAAATTTGATGAAAAGACTGGACATTAGTTTTTCTTATTATTTATTTACCAATACTTAATAACATATTTCATTAGAAGATATACTAATATAGTCTCCCATGAGATTATGTGACCTAAAAATAAAATATTTTAATAAAAAAAATCATAGTTGTAAAATGTTTCATACAACCTATCCTTCTATATGTCCTTCAATAAAATCCACATATGACATTCAAGATCAACCATAATCTTGGAATTCATATGAATATCATCAATAAAGACTACCACAATATATTCAATTTAATCTTTAAATACACTATTCATTAAATTCATTCATATATTTTAGGAATTAGTATGTCCAAATAGATCATCATAAATTCATAGTTTCAAAACCACAAACAGAATGATGTCATGGGTTTTCCTTCATATTTTATGCTCAACTGATAGTATTCAGATCAAATATTATTCATGGTAAAATAGTGACCTCCTAGAGGTTGATCGGACATGTCACCAATAATTGTAAAACGATATTTATTTTTGGATTGTTATCTTTTTTGTTTTTCAATGAATGAATTCTGAGTTTCATTAAACCAAATTTCTACATAAAAAATTTATTTATGTTCCTAATTGTAAGGAACTAGTCTAGAGGGACCCCTTATCAAAATTATCCTTGATTTCCATCATTAATTCCAAAAACTCCTCCATGTAAATTTTAAAAAACAAATTTGAATTAGTTATCGAATCAGGAACATGTTCTATTGAAATCTCCACATCGTAGTTTGAAATAATACATGTAAATCCTTATGAAATGCCTCATAAAACTCATGTAATATAATAATATCATCAATTTTGAGTATCTCTCCATTCACATGTTATAAATATCGTATCGAAATTCGAATAAATTCCCACAAAATGGATTCAATTCCCACTGGAAGTTCAAAATAAACTTCTCATTGATATACAATCATTTCATGATTCATAATTTTAAAAGTTACCTCCCTTCTATGAAAATATTTAAGTGATTTATATAATGAATATATATTCTTTCACAAGATAAAATAAAATTCATGTTGAGGCATAATAACATGTTATAGGAATCACATACCCCCAAAATTTAATTGGGGAATACTTATTGATATGAGAGTTGATCATTGTACCATTTTTTGTTTTTATTGGTATATCAATATATAGTGGTTGTGGACAATAATAAAAGTCACATGTGGAATTTAATGATAGAAACGAATTCATATGACTATGATCCAAGAAAATATATCATTATTTGATGGTACTTTTTAGAATATGAAATTCATCATTATTTTATCAATCCATTACAAAAATAATATGGTTAGATTTCCTATCAATAATAGTCAAACAGAGTGATTAATCTATAAAAATCCATTATATGTTATCTAATTTGTCACACATTATTTTCAATCTTTGACACACAAGGTTTTCTATTCGACATCCATGGTCTGTATTTATCCAAATAGGCAATAATAGATCTTTTTTTGAATTAAACTATGTGTATCCCTAAGGGTTTCTACCCATGTGTACGGTAAAAGGCCCAATATACATTCACCAGAGTGATGTCCCATACATACTCAACCAAACAATATTATAGTTATTACTACCAAATTTCTAACTTCTAATACTTCTTTTAGGGCGCTCATCATGGGATATAAGATTATTCTCTTCAATTATCCATTCGGTTTTTTTCACATATATGGATTTTTAGGACCCCTACAATATTCCTTTTCATCTCTTATATCCTTCAAATGTCAGGAGGCCTCAACCACTATAGTCGATGATGTTGGGGTCCAAGATTGGAATAGGATTGTATGGCATAATCTCTTCCATTAATCGATTCATCCAGGGAGACTACTCCCCAATAAATTTATCCACCATATATATGAAAATAGTGTGTGAAACATGTTATCGACAAAATCATTGTTTGGATACTAGTAAATTATGTTTCTCAATTTTGGAATAGGGAAACTAACTGTAGTCTGTTCTGCAGATGATAATAGAAATAAGGGGTAACTTGAGAATGTTGAGTTTTTCATTAATCTACATATTTTTCTTCATTTAGTATTAAGGTAATTTCATGTATTAGGCATCATTTTTATGAGGCATAATTCATCCCGTTACTATTACAGGGGAAATTACTAAGAGACCTACAATATCCAATGCATTTTTTATAATGAAAATCTTGATTTCTAGATGAGGATAATATCCATGGATATCAATAAAGTTATTATGTTTGAGTTCATTTGTGGGTGTTTTCAAAGGTTTGGAATATTATGAGGATGAGTTAATGGATTTAGTGTCTTGTTCGGACGGGGTCATAGGTTAAGAGTCTTGTGTGATCAAGGTCACAAATTTAGAGTTTGAGGGAGATATTTCCCAAATACTCTGGTCTCATATTGGTCCACTGGTAGTTTACTACATCATTGAGAATATGATTTCCATTGTGACCTATTATTTGGATATAAAAGTTTATTTGTTTTCTAAGGGGAATGGTCGCACTATGGGGTTTTCATCTCTCACTGGGTAGATAGATGTATCAATTCTGATGTTGATATATTTATATTGGTCCTCATAGGGGAACTGATATACCTAGTTAGTGAAAGGGATATAAAACTATGTTTTTGAGTGTATAGTTTAAGGACACTTAGTTAGACTTTTCCATGTTGTATAATATAACACATTAAAGATTCTTGTCCCACAATAGAAGTGAAAATGGTAATCCATGTAGGACTTATGCAAATAATATACCATGAAGTTGGAGGGTCCACTCATGTTTATCTCATGATGCATCCTATATTTTTCACAGAGTGTATGGATATAGATTAACATCAAGGGTCTATGAATCACAAATTTACCTTAATGTTATGTGAATAATATTCTATACTGTAAATGATAATTTACTAAATCCCAAAAAAATTCGGGGCTTACACATAGAGATGATCAGGTGAATCTAATGGGTAATTCCTTTTTGAGTTAGTATTATTCATGGAAACTTATTGGGTGTCTCCAAAGTTCAGTAATGATGTAATTGGGGTATAGGTGTGGAAGCTTCCGAGTTGCTGCAAAGGAGAAATGATTGTATAATTAAGGTTTGTGTGTGGAAGAATTCAAGGTTATGATGAGTATAGATGGATCAATTGGATCTTATTCTTGAAGTATGTATAGGTCATGCAGAGGAAGAATGATGGTTTTATTGGGGAATTCGTGGAAAATATTACATTGTTTTTCTAAGAAAAAGTAAATTTGTGATAGGGGAATATTAATAGAGGCTGCACGGGCTCTACTGAGGGGAAAAATTGGTATGTATGGGGATTCAACAATTGTGTTTCCCATATAAATGTTTAGATATTACAAGTGGAATTTTCCAAATTTATGGGGGCATGTTCACATTATTATCACATTAGTAATTTCATGGTAATACCACCATGTATCATGAACATATTACATATGAAATCATGGGGTTTTCACTCATGTTTTCCTATGATTGTAGCATAGGGAAAGCTATAATTTAACATCTTGTATCAAGGATGTTAAAATAACCACATTATCATCATGGTGTTAGGATGTTATTTGTAGGGCATATGCAATTGGATACACATTCATTCTTCCCCACATTGTGTCATGTGGGAATCCCAAACTTCAAATAGGTTGGACAAAATGATTTAGGAAAAAAATTGACATGGCGGCCAATGGGGGATACTTGGAAGTAGTAGGGATACATTTGGGGCATGAGAATATGGATTCCCATTGTGTCTTATTCATGTAAGGTCGTGAGGGAATCTTTACCTACTGATATTTTGGGGAATATAATCAGGTATTGTACCTATAGAGAATTCCATTTAAGGGGATGCATGGGAATATCATGGTTATATGTGTGGATTGAGTATAATGGATACCCATTGTTTCTTCCTAATTTTAGGACATGATAGAATCGTGACATGTGGATAATGGCAGGGAATATGATAGGTGATTATACTGGTGGATGATTACTTTAGTGGGATACTTCAGAGTAGTAAGGATACATAACGAGATTTATTATGTGGGATACTCATTCATTATCCCTTATTCTAACTCATCATGTAATCTTGAATAACTTATAGTTTTGATATTTTTATTGGGACTTAAACATATGGAGGATTCATGTGGGGTGTTCTTGAGAATAGAAGGGGTATGTGTGGGGCTCATAAACTCGGTATTCCAATTTTTTAATCATCATGTCAGTTCACATGGGAATCCCAACTTGCTAATGAGTCAAGAAAAATTTTTGGGGCTTACAACTATATATATTCCCATTTCTAATCAAGTAATATTGATAAAAGGATAGAAGAATAAAACTCTATACCTCATCACAAGAAAAATAAATCTATTTCAAATGACGATTCCACTATTGGGGAAACATGATGTATTCTTGTGATTATAGAGAAAATGATTAAGATCAATGGAAATAAATGATATCCATACCATTTTTCAAGAAGTTATTTTTCCTTGAGGGTTGATGATATTAGTCAGGTGGAAGTATGGGGAATTAATGAACCTATATAGATAGACAATAAATCCATGAGGACATTCCATTCCTAAAGATATGTCTAATTAATGGAGATATCATGTAGGATGCTTTGAAGTAGGAATAAAAATGGTTTCTTTGTTCCTATAAGTCATGTGATTAAATATGGTGAGGGATTTCATGAATGGTTTATAATGATAAGGCACTTGAAAAATAGGATTTCCTTTGCTCGTGAGGATTTCATGGGTCCCATGGGTAATATTTTATGAATGGTGGGAGCCTCATTGAACCCCAAGAGACATGAAGGACATTCCACACTCTTGGTCTATGAAGGCTAGAGTTTCATGAATTTATATCTTCTCCTGAAATTAAAATGGTCGTTCTCCTCTTACATTAATGGTGAAGAGGGTATTTATTGAACTAATGGAGGTTAGTACATATGTTGTTTGATAGATTTACATCTTCTTGTAAGATATTGTTTTATATGGATTTGACATCCTTTGTGAATCTCTACCATTCACGAAGGATTAATTGTTTTGTAATATAGCTCCTTCTTTTGTTTTTTGGCCTGAATATTCCATAATCCATTCCCATGATCCTTGATATATTAAAACATGCATGTTTTTCAGTGTTATCAAATTCATTCCCCCCCCCCTCAGAATGGGAGATGGAATCGAATATGAGGGTAAAATTATTATTTCAAATCATAAAAAAATGGTCATATGGGAAGTTCATTATTAAATACTTACCCATTATATGGCCTATAAATAAAAATAGGTTCTCCATGTGACGCCACAAGATTCTCATAAAAGGATGGATGGTCCACTATTTTTGTTAAACTAACCTCCATTATGTGCATTCTATGACAGTAATTCTTTATGCTCATAAACAAATTGTCCATCCCAATTAGAACTCATTATGGACCTTCTATGATGATAATGTTTCATTAGAAACATCATTTGTGGGGTCCAAATATTCATAAAAAATAATTAATTTACCAACCTCTATAAATTTTCATATTCATGGAAATGACTATTGATGTTGTTGAAGCATTTATATTCAAACGAAGAGAGATCGATTGGAAATTCATAATTTCATAGAGCTTATAAACCATATCTGATCATAGAACTCTCACTAAGTATTTTAAAGAGGGCCATAGGAACTACCAACTCATATAATGTCAGATGTTGTTTGGACTTAGAAATATGGATGATGTGGTGATCCCTAATTCCAATCAAGACACCCCCAAATACTAGTTTAGGAGTTCTCCATGGATGTATAGGTGGAATTAGGATCTAACTGATCCATGCATTGAGGACCATTATTCAATCAGGATTGACTGTCTAGGAAACCCTGGGAAGACCATCGATGGTGAGTACCTTACTACAATGAAATCTACTAATCAAGATGAGGTCCTTTATAGTTTGTTCCTTGGATACCATCTCGAAAGATAAATGGAGATGGAATGCATGTTTTATTAGGGAAAACTCCTGGATTAATGGCCCTTTTCAAACAATGTATTCCAGTCATCACATAAATTTTAGTGGAGTTGATGTGGATTGGAATGCATTCAACAACATGGAAATCCTTATTTCATATTGAACACCACCCAAATATAATGTGAAAACTATTCATAAAGTGGTCTTCATGGACAATAATCATCCATATCCACCAAAAGGATATCTACATATTCCTATTAAACCTATATAATATCATTAGTATCCCATTATAGGGGTATATTCGTGATGATTTCATCGCTACAATGAATGTGTGGTATGACAAAGAACAACATATAACTCAATAAATGTTATATCGCTGATTGTGTTAAGCGGTGAAACAACACAAAACTGGGATGAAATACATGTCATTAAATCAATGATTAATATATATGTTGAATTGACATATAGAGAAGATTCCTTGGAGAATCCATTAGTTCTTCAATGAATCGTAACCCATGAATATGAACTCCAATATATAGATCCTACCGAATATACTTTTTTACCTAGGGTGGTAGCGCATGAAGGTCCCTCCCCCACATGAATATTAGGATTATAGGATTCATTGAGTCATTCCTCAATAGATATATACTTATGACTTCTTACTGATGCATGGTGGTGCTACATAGAACACTCATCAATTAGGAAATGTAGTAAATTAGAGACACACCAATATGGGTGACCTATTACAGTCAACGACATAAAAACTATCAATGAAAATCAATATATAAACCATATTAGTACTCCCAACATTAGATGGTGTCCATATATAATGAATATCAATAATATATTCTCACTACGATTGGAATTGGATATCATTATCATGAGTGTAGGGGTGTGGGGATTCATTATTATTCATTTATTCACACTCCCAATGGGGATAATTGTGGTTGATAACATGGAAACCATGAAGCATCAGTCATACCTCTTGGCCTTTCAAGGTTGCGTACAAGTGTTGAGGATTGATTAGAAGGTGTTTTATGATCAATACAACCTGCATTAGTTTGAATGAAAAAATTAATTTCCAGTAGAGGCTCACAATATGGGTTTAAACTAATGTATTCCTCGAGAACCATCATGATTTTCACTAGTAGACATATCACCGGTTTTTGGAAGAAGGATTTAGGGTAAGGACACAGTCGCCACCATTTGATGGTCCATATAGAATTTTCACACATAGTATCATTTATGGGAGATAATTTATCTAAGTGACATGTTAAGGAAACAATTCCTCTAAGAAGAATCCAAAAAGTGGTTTCATAGACATGTAATTGATGGTGTGTTGTCATTATGGGATTCTTACATAGTTTAATTGGTTTCGAAATGGGGAGAGAACATGTGATATTTCTAGGGGAACCCACCACTACCTCATGCACATGTTATGAGGGGTGAAATATAGAGGGACAATGCATTCTTGTAAAAAAAATCATAGGGAGTATGGTGGACCTTCCTTGGTGGTTTTGAGGATGCATGATGTGTCAATTGGGGAACACATGTGTCATGTGAAGGTTCAAATAACATTGTATTTCCTAAAACCTTGAGGGACAATGAGATAATTTGATATTCAACTATGTTCGAGTGATAAGGATTCGCATCTTGTGTGAGGGGATTTATTTCATTGGGTTGGAACTTTTTGAGTTAGGCTGACAAGCACCCCATATTGAGGAAATGTAATACCTACGAGGGCTGGAGGATTTGTTCTTCTCCCATAATTTGGAAATACCCATAATTTACATGATTAGGATATTGCTATAAATTCCATCCACCAGTTAGATCCCAATGGGTCTGTTGTCTAGAGCCACATCAGAGGAGGAAGGGTTAGTAGAGAAAGAGTTTTGAGGTAGGGACACTTTCCATGATTCATCAATTGAAGAACTATCATTAATTATGGGGTAATTATCCATCTTTTATCAGTTACTCCTCATTTTTAACACCTTGGAATTGTAGAACCACTCATGTTTGAATTATTAGAGGGTTAGAATGAATGGTGGATGGTTATATATACAATGAATCTCTGATGAAGCATGAGAATGACAAAACTCTGAAAGGGGATTCTATAACACTTCCCACTGAAGATGTAGTTGTGGGAATCTATCCTTATATCACAGAGAAACTTCTTATAGTTGAGGTGGAGGATTGACTAACTTAGGGGACATCTTTTCATTTATACCCCTATTACATACTAAATAAAACTATCCTTTTTTGACACTCCATACCTACTTATTTTTTTTACAAAATGAGCCAACATGCCCAACTATTGAGAGATCTCATCTGGCTGAAGTATCAAATAATGGATAAGAGTCATCAGTGGATGAAACTTCACTAATGTACTCTGACATACTAGCCATCCTATATGCTTCATTTACATATTTTTCTTAAGCATCATTTACCATTAAAACCATATATATATCATCAATAACTATGCAATTTTTTTGTCATTACAATTATTATTGGAGACCCAAATAATAGTGGGGATGCTAGAGAAGGCAGATCCCATGACTTATAAGGTGATGAACAATTGGTTGACCTCAATGAGGGTAGACAAAGATTAAGTATTGGTCCAGCCTTCCACTAATGTGAAAGATCATGAGGATTATAGTGATTCTAATATTGTTGGTGATTATTATCTCCTATTTAAAAAATATCTCACATCATATTAGAATATTCCCATTGATGATCCACCTACTTAAGTTATTTCCACCTTACTCGAGTATGATTCCTTGCATCCTAAAGACCATAAAGGAAATTGAAATAATGTGGCATAGGATTTCCAGATCATTTGGTTCTAATCATTGAGGAGTGTCCTAAATTTTATAACTATCAACCCATGTACCAACATAGATATCGGTATGGGGTCTCTTGTACATTTTTTGGTGTATTTGGAGACTATTAGGTTGGAATATCATGAAACCCATGATTCATATTGAGAAATACATGCTTAGTGTGAATGTGTGTGTAGTAGGTGGTTGGATTTTTATTCTTCTTGGTATATTAAAACTATATATTTCACCTATGTTCTCATGTTTTTTCAAAGATAGATAGCTTGGATAGAGGGGTAGGCATAATAGTATGAGTATGTTGTCACTAGAAAGGGCGAGGTTATCAACCATCTAAGGGAAAATATGTAAGCGTTCGGAGCTGAACTGGTGGAACAGAATTCATTTACAATAATTCATGTGGTTTAAAATTTTCAAGTGAAAATTTATTATAATTTGGTTCTCCAAATAGTTTAGGAGTAGATGGTGGAGTTCGCGAGTCAAAAATATTCTCTTGAAGCCATAAGGGAAGGCTAGATGTGTCAGGATTTTATCTTTTTTAGGTCAAAACATAGGGGTTGTCTTCATCTCTTTCATTGTTGGTAATAAGTTAGATGCTTTGCGATATGGATAGCCTTTATTTTCCATTATGATATTCATGTAATGAAAAATTTATTTTTTTTCAATTTTGGGTGTTCAGTATTTGTTTCATCTCAATAATATTAACCAAATGGAAATATACAAACCTCTATTTCAATATGATTAATTCTGAGGGCGAGAAAAACAGATAAAAAAGACGATCACTCATTTATATGAGAGTATCATATAATACAAAATATTTTGATGCCAGGATGATCCATCGACCACTGGGAATGTCTTGACTAGAGTGATGCTGGTTTGAGAAGGGCACTATGTAAATCCTACAACATTTCTCACTATGTGTGACTGAAAGTGTGAGGTAATACCATGGGTGTTGGATTCTACCCAAAGGGGGGTGGGATCATAAAATTATATAACTATGATTTAGAAAAAAATATTAATGATATGCAAACTGGGGATGGTTGTTAAACTTGTTCATATTGAAGGTAATATTATCCCAATACTAATGGTGGGGATTTACAAAAGAGCGTATGTGGTTGATAATGTTAAAAACACGAGATTCATCAAAATTTAATCAAAAGACCATTGATATGTGTTCCTAGGGTAATTTGTGAGGTAGTTTTTCAAGGAAACATCACCATTAAGGGATATCATTTAGACATGGACGCTTTTGGGGATCAAGATAAAGTAATTCATGAATCCTATGATAAACATAGGGAATATATTAGTGGAATTTGGCACTCTATGTACTATGACACCATGGATCAGGAACACCTTGAAGGGGCATATCAATCTATGTGAAGGTCCTTCTCTTCTACCAATTGGGGGAGTCATCCTGATCATCATGTAATAGACATAAAACTTGATTAGTGAGGTATTTGACCACCACCAAAAGAGGTAAAGGTTCCTCTTATGTGAGGGATGAAGCATCATGTTGTTTTTCATCATGAAATTTTTATGTGATCTATTCCATATAAAAAATTATATCAAGGAAGTTGAATAAGTAATGTATCATCATATAGTGAGAATGAGGTATCATAATATTAGAAGTCTTGTGAAATACATGTTGTCTATAGTTTGATTTCTTTTATCAAGGAAGTGTGAATCAATTTGAATTTCATTCACCCTATGGCTAGACATAAGGTTGTTCGGGAAGAAGGACGTCACAAAGGGGGGAATAAATTTATCCAACTCTCTCTTGAATAAGAGGGTGTGGTGAGAACATTCAATGTTTTTTTGTGGAAAAAGGTAGATACCCCTAGGTTATGATCTTTTTTTACTCAATCCCTTACATATTTCAAAGTCATATTGGAAACTGGGTGGTTGAATTCCAAGATTTTTGTTTGGTTTTCCATTACAGGTTTTCAACCATATAGGAAGTTTAGCCTCTTGGATTGCAAATTTTATCATCATTACAATAAAAAGAAAATGGGTAAGAAAACCCACATGGTTGGATAAGATCAAACCTGATGTGAAACGTTGGTCCCCAGTGGGTCCCAACAAGCACATCACTGATATAGGTGTCTCGCGGAAGGTGGGGAAGGCACATTCTATTTTAATTTATGGGTTATTTCCCAGATTTTATGGACATGATTCCTAGGCTAAATGATGTTCTTCTCATTAAATGTAATATATATTAGACTAAGAGTGTCATATTGGATTAAGGTACTCTATCTCAGACCATAATAATATGTCTTAGAATTTTTTGTGAATTAAAGAGGGGAGTATGAAACGAACATGAATGGAAGCCCTTGGAGGCATTGAACCCCATAAGAGATATCCAATTCGATTTACACATAGTTTTAGATATTTATTCGTTGAGTGTGTTATCGTCAATCTAGACCATGTATGTACAAATCCTACCATGACTCTTAAGTCAATGGAAGTTATTCCCTATGTGGGTAATAATGACTAATGGAATGTTTACCCTATTATATAAGAAATATTTAAGTGTCAAAAATCATTTGGGTTATGAAATACCCAAGGACATCATCTTTTTGAGTCAATAACAGTAGACACACAATGGTTGAAACTGTTTCCTTCTCTCTTGGCCCTCTCACATCTAAACTATCAGTTGACCTGAATCAAGTTCGCGCAATGTTAAAGGAGGAGATTGGCTCTATTTCTACCAGTGGCTCTATGGACTCATCAGAGTTGAGCCAAGTGGTGATTTCTACAAGAGATTCTGCCAGAGAAATCATGAAGATTGTTCAAGACTTTATGAGAGAAGCCTCTGCCTCTCAGGAAGCCATAAAAAGCAAAGTGGACTACTACTTCTCCAAAATTTTCACCAAGCATCAACTCAAACACCACTTCAAGCTAATGTTGGAACACATGAAGCTCCCTCCAGTCACTCAAGCTTTCAGAGAACAAGTGAGCAAGCTACGAGAACTGACTCCTGCCTTAGAGAAATTCATGGAAAACAAAGATGATTTCATCTCTGCTATGGAAAGAGGATGAGGAATTATTATGGATTTTAGAAATCTGCTGCTGCCCTTCTTGCATGTTGATGCCAGACCAGTCATCATCCCTCCTGCTTTGCCTGCTTCTTCCTCAGCTGCTTCCACAGTCCAGCTGACTCCTGTTCAAGCCATTCGAAGCCTCACACCAATGATCACCCAAAAATCTTCAACCTACAGGCCTGACTCTGTGTCAGTGGCCCAGCCTCCTTTGATCTTTTCTGGCATTCCCAAACCTTCACTTGAATCCTCACCACCCGAGCCTCCTTCTGATCCTAAAGGAAAATCTCTCGTTGCAGATGAGGATTGAATCAGTGGCCAGGATTTTTGATAGGAATTCCTTTGAATTCTGTTTTTGTACTTTTTGACTACTCTAATATAGAACTCTTTTTACTTCTCATGTGTTATTTGTCTCCTATATACATATATATATGCTTTCCCACTTTTTGATTATCACAAAGGAGGAGAATAATAAGGAGAATAATAGAGAGAACATAATGAGAGAATAAGGGGGAGACCAAGGAGAATGAAAAATATTTTCAATGGAGAAAAATACGGAATAAGGGGAGACACTTTACCCTTCTTTTCATTTTTCCCTCTGATACTTTATGTCTATTTAGTACCTTATGATTGTTACCTCTGATAACTTATGTCTATATCATACTATTTGCTAGGCAGTAGCCATTCCACGCACAGTTCCTTCTCGATTACTATGTCTCTATTCTGCAAGTGAGGATTCACTGGTCGCCTTCCCGATCTAGTTTTGACTTCACTAACACTGGCTTTATGCTGTGTCTTTTGCTTTTTAGCATTTGGTTCTACACTTTCATCTCTGACGATAGGAAGCTTGGTTTTTGCCATCGCGGGTCTAGGGTTCTTGGCCGATTTGGAAGGTAGGGTTCGAAGGTGAGAGGTTTTGAGCTCAGTGAGGTAAGAAGTGGTTTAGACTGAGTTTTATCATTTAGGAATTCCAAATAAACGACTAAAATAGAGTAATAAAGTAAAATAAAACGATTCGTATTCTTGGCGACAGACAGATGTTTTAAAACCTTGCATCGGTGTGAGTTAATCCTCGGTGAGAAAAACAAATCGGTGAGAATTTCTACGTCGGTGAGAAACTTACATCGGTGAGAATTTTCACATCAGTGAGAATTTCACATCGGTGAGAATTTCACATCGGTGATAATTTCACATCGGTGAGAATTTCACATCGGTGAGAATTTCACATCGGTGAGAATTTCACATCTGTGAGAATTTCACATCGGTGAGAATTTCACATCGGTGAGAATTTCACATCGGTGAGAATTTCACATCAGTGAGAATTTTCACATCGGTGAGAATTTCACATCAGTGAGAATTTTCACACCGGTTGTGATTAAACATTCCCAGTTCATGTCTTATGTAACTTAGCCTATCCGAACTTAAAGGTTTAGTGAAAATATCAGCCAATTGATGTTCAGTGCCAATAAATTAAAGAGAAATATCACCTTTTTGATAGTGATCTCTTAGGAAATGGTGTCTTACATCTACGTGTTTGGTTCTAGAGTGAGATATAGGATTCTTAGAGATGTTTATTGCACTGGTGTTATCACAGTTGATTGAAACATGTTTAAAAACGTATCCATAGTCCAAAAGAGTGTGTTTCATCCACAGAATTTGTGCACAGCAACTACCAGCAGCTATATATTCTGCTTCGGCAGTAGATAATGCAACTGAGTTCTGTTTCTTACTACACCACGAAACTAAGGATTTTCCAAGCAAATGACATGTTCCTGATGTTCTTTTTCTATCTAACTTACAACCAGCAAAGTCAGCATCTGAATAACTCATTAACTGAAAGGATTGTCCTTTTGGGTAAAACAAACCTAAGTTAACCGTGTGTTTGAGATATTTAAAAATTCTTTTAACAGAAAGCAAATTAGATTCTTTTGGGTTAGCTTGAAATCTAGCACACATACACACACTAAACATAATATCAGGTCGACTAGCAGTAAGATAAAGTAAACTACCAATCATACCTCTGTAATTTGTTTGATCAACTGGTTTCCCAGTTTCATCTGCATCCAATTTACAGGTAGTACTCATAGGAGTTTCACTTCCCTTGATACTATCCAGACCAAAACGTTTTAAAAGATCCTTTGTATATTTACATTGATTCAAAATAATACCATTTTCATTTTGAAATACTTGAAATCCAAGAAAGTACTTAAGCTCTCCCATTAAGCTCATTTCAAATTCATTTTGCATACTTTTTGAAAAATCAGTACATAAAGAGTGTTTAGAAGATCCAAAAATAATATCATCAACATATATTTGTACAACTAAAACATCTTTAGAAATTCTTTTAATGAAAAGAGTTGGATCAGCAATCCCTTTAGTAAAACCTTTTGAAATAAGGAAATTGCTAAGTCTATCATACCAAGCTCTTGGAGCCTGTTTTAAACCATACAAAGCTTTAGAAAGTTTAAAAACTTGATTTGGAAAATGAGGGTTAGTAAATCCAGGTGGTTGTTCTACAAAAACATCTTCAATTATAAAACCATTTAGAAATGCGCTTTTCACATCCATTTGATATAACATGAAATCCAGATGTGCAGCATATGCAAGTAAGATCCTAATGGCTTCTAGTCTAGCTACAGGTGCAAAAGTATCCTCATAGTCTATGCCTTCTTCTTGACTATATCCTTGTGCAACTAGTCTAGCTTTGTTTCTAACTATATTTCCTGATTCATCTACTTTATTTCTAAAAACCCATTTTGTGCCTATTGTCAGAGTGTCCTTAGGTCTGTCAACTAATTCCCAGACTTTGATTCTTTCAAACTGATTTAATTCTTCTTGCATAGCCATTACCCAGAATTCATCATTAATAGCATCATTGATATTTTTGGGTTCCAGCTGTGAAAGAAAGGCTTGATGTTCAACCTGGTTTCTTAGAGAAGCTCTAGTTTGTGTTCCTCTATCAAGATTACCTACAACAGCTTCTAAAGGATGATTCTTTATAATCCTTGTTGATCTGGTAAAGGTTGGACTAGAAATCTCAGGTTCATCTATAGGTTCGGGTTCAACAGAAGCAGATTCTGGAGAAAGTCCAGAATTGGATACTTTTATAACAGGTTCTTTAGATTTATCATTAAGGTCCAGAATAGATAAGTCTTCTTCAAGATTCTCAAGAGAGGTTTTAGGCTCATGTGGATCAGTTTCATCAAACTTGATGTGAACAGATTCTTCCACACATTTGGTTTTCTTATTGAATACTCTATAGGCTTTACTTGAAATAGAGTAACCCAGAAAAATTCCTTCATCACTTTTGGAAGCAAACTTATCCAGATTGTCTTTGGTATTCAGAATAAAAACTTTGCAACCAAAAACTTTAAAGTAATTAACCTTAGGCTTTCTATTGATCCACAATTCATAAGGGGTTTTCTTAAGAACATGTCTGATTAAGACTCTATTAATGACATAACAAGCTGTATTTACAGCTTCAGCCCAAAAATAAATAGGCAGATCATATTCATTGAGCATGGTTCTAGCAATTTCTTGCAGGGTTCTATTTCTTCTTTCTACTACACCATTCTGTTGGGGTGTTCTAGGGGCAGAGAAGTTATGAGTATAGCCATTGTGTGAGCAATAAGATTCAAAATCTTGATTTTCAAACTCACGACCATGATCACTCCTCAAAGTTTTAATCTTAAGTCCACTAAGGTTCTCTACAGACTTGGAGTATTTGACAAAGTAAGAACAAGCTTCACTTTTGTGAGCTAGAAAATATACCCAAGTATATCTAGAAAAGTCATCTACAAGAACATAAACATAGTGCTTCCCATTTAAGCTAGAAACTCTTGATGGTCCAAACAAATCCATGTGAACCAATTCAAGTGGTTGAGAAGTTGAAACTTCTTTCTTTGATTTAAAATAAACTTTGTGTTGTTTTCCCTTTTGACAGTTGTTACACACTCTATCATTTGGGAATTATAACTTAGGTAGGTCTCTAACTAGGTTTTTCCTAGAAAGTTTTCTAAGTGAGTGAATGTTGCAATGTCCTAATCTTCTGTGCCATAGCCAAGATTCTTTATGAAAAGCATTCAAACAAGTAATATTCTGCTTAGCTAAAGAATTCAGATTAACAGCATAAACATTTTCATTTCTTAAGGCAGAAAATACCAAAACATTCTTAGAATTAAAAACTTTGCAAGAATCATTTTCAAATTTAACATGAAAACCATCATCACATAACTGAGAAATACTTAATAGATTGTATTTAAGGCCATCAACAAATAAAACTTTAGAAATCAAAATTGAATCAGTGTTACCAATCTGGCCTAGGCTGATGATTTTCCCTTTTGAGTTATCACCAAAGGTGACAAAGCCTCCATCAACTTTTATTAAACTATTGAAACAAGAGACGTCTCCTGACATATGTCTTGAACATCCACTGTCCAAATACCACGTCTCTTTATAGGAGCTCTTTAAGCAAGTTCCCTACAAAACAGATTTAGATGGGAGATGATTTTGGTACCCAGATTTTCTTGGGTCCAGACAGGTTAGCCAATAACACTTTAGGTACCCATATTTGTCTAATGGGTCTCATATAATTTTTAGAATTGACATGCTTTGAAAGATAAACTTTATTAGATCCATAACTATGTATATAACTGGTTGAAACATATGAAGTTCCAAAATTACCTTCATTCTGTCCAGATTTAGAAATGAATCTAGTTTTAGCAATTTTCCTTTGTCCAGGTTGGTATCCTATACCAGTAGTATATTTAGGTGCTACTTACTCTCCCAGCATCTGTGTTAGAGTATTCTTGCCATTGGTGAACTTCTCTAAGTCTTTTCTAAGTTTCTCATTTGACAGTTTCAGTTCTGTATTTTCTTTTAACAGTTGAGCATTTTTCTCTTTTTCAATAGTGAGTTCGGTTTTAACTGTAGTGGTGAGAGCATGTTGTTTCTTTAATGACTTGTATTTATCCTTAAGTTCATTACATGTCTCTTCCCGCATATCACAGTATTCACACAGTTCAAATTTAGACATGTTATCACCATCAAAATCATCTCCAGAATAATATGAATTTGAAGCAGGAGTTTCAGCAGTTACCTCAGAAGTGTTTGTCATAAAACACATGTTGGCTCGATTCCTTTCAGAGTCTGAAGATTCAGCTTCACTTGTGCTGTCTTCTGAAGCACTCCAAGTAGCCTTCATGGCTTTCTTAAACTTATTGTCCTTATATTCATATTTATTTTTATACTTAAGCTTTGGACAGTCGGCTTTAATGTGTCCTTTTCTCTTGCACTCATAGCAGACAACATCATCTGACTTGTCATTCTTCTTCCAATCCTTTTTCCATTTGCCTTGGTGATCATACTTACCCTTATAATTTGTTTTTCTGAAGAACTTATTTTTCCTATAAAATTTCTTAAATCTTCTAGCAATGTGAGCCATCTCAGCATCACTGTCAGAATCACTTCCACTGTCTTCACAGCTTGAACTTTCAACTATAGCTTGAAGCTTTTCTTTGTCCTTATTCTTTGAAGTTGAGGATTTGAAAGCGACAGACTTTCTTGCAGGTTCATTTTCTTCCTCTTTGTTCACTTTAAGCTCTTCTTCATACATCATCAGCTTTCCAATTAGTTCCTTGACAGGTAGAGCAGCAATGTCACATGATTCTCTGATTGAGACAGATGTGCCTCTCCATCTATCAGGTAGACACCTCAAAATTCTCATAATTTGTTCCTTCGATGAGACATCCTTTCCCAGCGAGATCATTGTATTGACAATTTCATTGAACCTGAGATACATGTCAGAAATGGGTTCGTCAGGCTTCATTTTAAAATTATCATACTTGATAGTATAAGTGTTCAATCTCATTTCTTTCACATTAGTTGTTCCTTCATGAGAAACAGCTAAGGTATCCCAAATTCCAAAAGCAGTTTTAAAAGCAGAAATTCTATTAAACTCTTCATCTCCTAGAGAATAGTACAAGGCATTCATAGCTTTACAGTTGTTATTGTACGCAGTCTTTGTAGATTCATCCCAAGTAGATCTAGCAGAAGTAGGAATTTTGTATTCTGATTCAATAGGAGTCCAAATATCAAAACCTATGCTTTCTAGATGAATTTTCATTTTTAGTTTCCACTGAGCATAATTAGATCCATTGAAGAAAGGTGGCCGGTTAGTAGCAGCACCCTCAAGTCTATTGTCCATGATGAGAAAATTTTAAAGAGATAAAAATTTAGAAATAACAGAAATTTTAAGAACTTTAAAATACAACTAAAATCACAGTTCAAAAGCAGAGTACTTTTAGAAAGTATTTTCAACCTTTGATACCAAGTGTTGGTCGGAGTGGTTTACTCAAGAGGGGGGTGAATTGAGTACCAATTAAAATTTCTGTAATTAAAAACAGTGTCTTAAAGACCCCCAAATAAAATAATAAATTAAACTGTAGTGAATTTATATTAAAGTAGAGGTTCTGTCAGATTCTCAAGGGATTGATTAATTCCCAGTTAATCAACACAGGAGTGTGTGATTATCTTTTGAAACTAACTTACTAATCCACACTTAACATAAACACTTGCTAATTTAATTATCAAAGTAACTTTAAAAAATAGTATTGGTTTTAAAGTGACTAGCAGCGGAATAAAACTTTGAAAGAGATGGCACAACAATGTAACCAAGAGGTTCAGTCTCAAGCCGAGTCTTAGTCCTCTCAAAAGTTTATGTAAAAAATGATCCACACCCTGGATCGGGGTTCAACAGTTTACAACTGTCCAGGTCCAAGACCTCTACCACTGTTCTTCGTGGGAAACAGTACAACAGCAACCAGCTGTCCAGGTCACACACGACCTCTACCACTGTTATTTGTGGGAAACAAAGAATGATAGAGTTTGGTAAGGATTTACAAATCCTTTAGTTTGAGTACAGGAGACATTGTATGTGTTAAATACAGCAGATAACACACACTGCTCGAAAAGAATGGTAATAAATCACAGAACAAGAGATGTAGAGTTTAGAGATGGTTCTGGTGATTGCAGTATAGCTCTGGACTTCTTCAGATTCGATCGCAAGTGAGTTTAAGTCCTCTTCTCGTTTCTATTTGAGAAAAAGAGTGTCGTATGCTCCAGGTTCACAGGTAGTGAGAATGTAGTCGATGAAGTTATTCTTGTATGCACAGAACACTTCTCGAGTATGCTTGATTGTCTATGAGCTTCTCTGTGTTCTTCTCGTGCTTGTGTCGTTTTTTGGTATATTGGATGCACCGCACTTTTCTGGTTCGCTTCTTGTTGTTGTTTGTTTTTCCTTCACACGTTCGCATATTTCTGGTATGTAGTCTTCTCGTATTTATCTCCCATCAGGGGACAGAAAAGATTTCTTTTCAGCAGGTACGAGGTACGGGTTCCTGACATCCGACAACCTTTATCAGATATTTGACAAATCATTAAAATGTATGATATGACCGTTAGATAGATTAAATATAGGAAATAAAGAAATTCAAATAGTGAGTTGAGTGATCGGTAGGTAATCAGCATCGGTAGCTTGAACATCGGTAGCTTGAACATCGGTAGCTTGAACATCGGTAGCTTGAACATCGGTAGTTCGATGTCATTAGTTGCTTTGACTCTATCGGTGGCTCTATGCGTCGGTTGGTACATGCTTGTATCAGTGACTTTGTTTATCGGTAGCTCCATGCGTCGGTAGGTACATGCATCGGTAGCTCCTATGCATCGGTAGCTCCATGCGTCGGTAGCTGTGAGTCTGTATCGGTAGCTTCATCCATCAGTGACTCTTATTCCATCGGTAGCTATTTATACTTACACCGGTAGCTCTACGTTTGTATCGGTACCTGTCTGTAAGTCAGTAGCTTATATTTATAAGTACATCGGTAGCTCTGTGTTAAGTCTATCGGTAGCTGTCTGTCGGTAGACTAAGTCTATCGGTAGACTGGTTACCGGTAGCTCTTTATCAGTAGCTATAGACAGATTACTTATCTGTTTTATGCAGAACACATCTGATTGTGTTAGAATCAATTTATAACTTGTATAAACATGGATAAATGATGATTAACATATTTCAAAGACTATTTTAAAGATTATTATTGGTTTGATCATAGATTTGAAAGAATTAAAGTATAGATCAATGATACTTAAAAATATCACATAGAATGAAAACCTAATTGGGATTTTCAACACAAATGAATACATGATTGAGATTATCAAAATAGGTGAGGTCAACAATAATGATTAAAATAAAATAATATTTGAAGTGTGGATATGAACCACTGAATTGTTTGAGTGAAATTTAACACTCCATGTTCAATGAAACAATGCATTATTTCATAATGAAGGGGGTATCGATGAGTGAGGGTCAAACTCATTATTAAGGGTTGATATATAAAATTGGATTTGTGACTTGGTTTTAAATGGGGTATAATGCATTAGTGACTATATATATCTATTTATAAATTGGAATAAAGAAATTGGCGTTCTAGGATACCGTGAAGTATGTAAATGATTCTTGAAATAGCGAAAGACATCTCAAGAAAGGGACAAGGAATCTTGTAATTTTGTATCATACTATAGAGATAGAGACAAAGGGGTTTTACAACTTATTGAAATGATTTTGAATAAGTATAATTACATCATGCTGGGATGATGGGGGTGTTCTATTTAAGGTCATAGAACATGGACAAATGGTGAGGGTGGGATTTTTTTTTACAGATAAATGTTACAAAACTATCATGAATTTTTTCTTTAGTGGTTTTACTAATTGAAATCCCAAATGGGAGGACTAATTTGAGGTTAGGCATTAATATAATGGATCTATGGTTTAATTATTATATCAGGGAACTGGTAGTCAAGTAATAAATTGTAATAAAATATGGATATGTAGGATACCAATGTCTGATGTGTGTGTATAGGGGGTATCCGATCATGGGAGGATAATGAGATGAACTTAAAGTATATACCATCATAAAGGGAGATGTTAGTTTTTTAGTTTTAGTTCATGAGGCCAAGAACAACAAGATGTTGTTATTTTTAGGGGTTTATATTACTGATCAAGGATATTTCTTCTTGTTTAATGTTGAGATCATGGAATCAAGTGGGGTGTGTCCCGTGAATTTTATCCTCTACATGGATGAGTAATAACACAACATGAAATGTGTGAAAAAGAGACCTAGAACCACACCAAACACCTATGAGACATGTTTTACATAGTTTACGGTCATGATAGTTTTAGAAATGTTTCTCCCAATTTAAGGTCACAGGGTAACGACTAATGGGGAAACCCATGAAAGAAATAGAACTTATTGTTAAAATTATGGGAATAGAGGGGATGATTATCACATTGACATAAAATTTGACTACTAGTTTAACTTCATAGATCATGGACAATAAGTGGAAACAATCTACTTTTTAATGATCGTGTGTCTCAACCGTGTTGGGGAAGATCCTACCATAATTCCTTATCCCACATGAGTAATTCATAGTGAAACCAAAAAAGGAAACCAGGGGAGTTACCCTTACTCTAATAGACCACATGATAGGGGGAAAGGAATCAATAATAGGACTCTAACAATAATGCTTAAATTCTTGATCATCGTGTATGTGTTCACTGGGGAATGTCACTAAGGGGGTTAACATTCCTTCAAAATAATGGAATGTGTTATGTAGGTAAATTCATACTTAATAAATATTGACCATATTAGGAGGGTGATCAATGGGTATGGATTGACTATTGACTATGTTTGAAACATGGAATCCATAATCATGTTAGTAAATTATGAGGTGGGAGAATACGGGGATGAATGTTGATAAGGGCCAAAAATGGATATCTTCAACAATCATAGGATTCGCTTAGGGGAATGTAATTATAAAGGTATTTGGGATTGATTGGGTAGACACCATTACTGTTCGGTAGACCATTCAGATACAGAGGATGATGATGATCCAATTTGATGAATAGATGAATTGTTAAGGTGAGTATGTGGGGATGGTTGAGGGAAAGTTAAATATTATAAGAGATATCCCTCTATGCGCTTGAACATGGTGGATGGGAATATCAATTATATGGATATGAACACGAACTTATAGGGGATAACCTAGTCATATTTTAGTAGTTCGGTTAGGTAATGTACATTATTTCAAGGCATACATAGTTATCCATCCTAGCTATTTATCAAGCAACAGACACTTCATGAATATGTCATGGTGTATTATCTACACTACAACGGGGATTCTTAGATGAGGAGTAATGGGATCACATATTTGTTCTTTGTGTGATGTGTTAAGAACTATGAATTTTAACATCTTGTGTCTATGAAGTTGGACATTCATTTTAACATCAAAAGGTAAGGTTGAAGTTATACTAAATTAATGTCACATATCATTGACTATAGTTTCATAAGGTTTAATGTCATGTGACCCATACATTGTATCATATATTAACATCATATGGCCAAGAAAATTTCATGAATATTTTAATCATGTTAATAAGAAATAGTCATATGGTTTTACATCCTATTATTAGGGCATGGTCATGTAGTTTTACATCATGATAATAAGACATAACAACACTTCGATCATTTGATATAGGGAATCCATCCAAAATACCTAATCTCATACAAGCTAGGATTAGTGTGAGAAATGGTATAAAATGGTGGGATTATTTTTTCACTCAATAGTACCTAAATGTGTTGGGAATAGAACGATCCATCGAATCATGATGATCCTTTGAGACAATAATATATGTTAGGCATTAATTCCTTAATACTGATTCAACATGTGAATACAGTAAATGGTAGGATTTTGTGACATTAAGCATGTTAAAAAACCACCCTCGCATAGGATGAGTTTGATGGTAAATTTTTTCTTACAATGTAAATATTGAATAGTGGTCTATGAGTGGGAAATGAATAACCATTAACCAAATTCATCACATGAATTATTCTTCCAACTCATCAGGAAAGGGTATAAAATCTGAGAGGAACCACTGAACTCATTCAAAACAGAAGGAGAATCATTTTAATTCTGGATTCCAATGCAGTTTGAATCCTAGATAAGAGGTGACCCTATTTTGGTCATGTGATGTCACCATAGGGGAACCAATTAAACATGTATGATTTGTGGAGAAATTCAAACTCTATAGAGAACGATTTTGAAGCTACAGTGAGGTTCTAAGAGTGTGGATCGGGATCCCAAGGGTACAACATATTTTATTTATGAATATCTATATAATAAACTAGGCTTGATTAGATGTTCAAATATTAAGGTGACATATGATATGTTTAACCATGATAGGTAAAGATACTAGTCAGTTGACTAGCCTGGTTGCAATGGTAACTTGAATATAGAAAATAGAGTACCGTAAATGGTTAATGATGTTGTGGGGTCTATGGATGGGAATGGTATAGGAAATACATGTTACACCAAATAACCTAATTATTGAAATAAAGTCACACATTGTTATGAATGTGGTTTGATAGATGAGTCGAATAATGGTGGAAGTAATTTATTTGAGGAAAAAAGAACCACACATTTTTTTATCATGTGATGGAAATATAGACTTTGATGTTTGACAACTTCTTAAATAGATTAAATGCCCAATTCTTAGAACCACACATTTCTTTTGAGGTCATTCAAATTATAAATTAATGTTCCACATTAAGAATTTTTCATTTATTGGATGGTTGTTCTATTTCACAACAATTTTGATCAACAAGTATGAACTCCTATGGTAGAAATTATTAATTATGTAAGTTCCTTACAATAATGGTTCAATATATTTTGGATCCTTCCCAGCTTTCATTAGCACTAATACTTCCATGACTATGATCTAGAAAGAGAAAAGGGTAAAATTGATGTTAATGCATGTGTAACTCAATTTTTAAAACATTATAGGTTATATTATTCTTGGAGTCTACTATCATCCAAGACATTAAACAAAACTATAAAAACAATTCTCTATTTTATAGTGAAATCTGTTAAAATATCTTTATCCATAGAGAGGGTACCTACACATATAAAAGTAATACATCCTCCTTCTAATAAAAATGGTAGTTGAGTGTCTCATGGGTTGAATTTTTGGTCCTTAACAGATATTCCATATGTAATTATATTGATTATCTGTCTAAATATTTTTATTTTGAACCACCATATTCTATTGGATGTTAGATAGGTTTTTATTGAATGTTTTGATCAATCAATTTTCATGTGAATAAGAGATGGTGGTGGTGTTGGATCAGCTGTTGTACTTGGAAATCAACATCATCATGTAATTAAATCAAATTTTAATTCAATTGTATTTGAGAATAGTGTGAGGAATCCTAATTATATAGATGATATGGGACCTAAAAACAATAATCAGGTATCATGACATTAAATCATTGAGAATGATTTCATCCACAATCATTGAGATGAAATTTTCCAATTTCAGAAAGAAGCTACACTTTTGAGTTTTTGCTGGTGGGTAAGGATCCAAGGCATCAAGTCCCCACATAATAAAAGGGAAAGAGTAGTTACTGGAATATATAATTTTAGGAAACTGATACACAAAGATGGAATTGATCTAGTTTTCATCGTACTAATTACCAAACTAAATGTAGTATACATCCAAATTCCTCGTGATGTACTCATATCATTGGATTCTATGGGATAACATGAATTCATCTTAATAGGGACCTCATGTGTCAGCAAGCACTTCTTTCATATCCTATGGAACCTCTATTCATTGGAATCAGAGTATGATTCCATAAAACCCATGACTATATATGGTTTTCTCTTGGTTTTCAACATTATTGTGTGTATACATAATCATGTACCATTGTATTTTTTCAATCATGGCTATGTTTTGTGGGAGAGTCCCATTTTGGAGATGACCAGTATTATGATTCATCCAATGAGGTGATTGTTTCACTATAGGGGCCTATGTGGGCCCCACTAATGATATTTTTCATGAAATCATGTTCATATTTTCGTCATCTTAATCTTCAAAATGGGTGAAATTATCCTTCTACATAGATCAAAAAATATTAAGACACCCTTGTTTAAATCATATTGCGTTGAGGCTAAATATATTAAGTAAATGGATTGATTTTTTGGACTAGGGAATGTGAGTCACCATAAGTAGGGATGATAATGTTTCCATCCAAATGGGAGTTCACACAAATAAGAGTATGATTTGTGTCTTCTTGATGATAGAGTAAATATTGATTTATTTTTTGACTAGTTTTTATTCTCCATACACATGCTTCCAGGGGACATAATTCTCAATAGCGAAGTCAAGGATGGTGATAATGACTTAAATAAAATACACATTATGGGTAAAAACTTCCATCAATAAGAATTATTATATCCTGATGTCTAAAATTTTATTCATGAAGATAATCCAAAGGGACAATCATTAATTTTTATGGTTGTGGATCCTTCACCCAGTTGGGCTTTGGAAGGAACCATCAAAGTGCATATTTCAACACGATACTACATGATCCACATATATGAATTTAAGGACTATGGGAAGTTCTTTTTGGGGTCAAATGTAGGAATATGAAATTAGCCAGTGTTTAGCACTTTACATATTTTTAGGGGGTAAACTTGATGTTGAAGAGCGAACCAGTTATCGCATATCGTACCAATAATCAAGCTATTATGGGTAGGTGGAAGATGTATTCATGGGATCAATTTAGGTGATTGGATATATCTCATGGATCTATAGGTAGTGCCTCAATTTCAATACCATATATACCAATGTGGTGCATCACTTCATGTGGGGGAAATACATGTTCTCCATGTTGGTATAATGTTTCTTAGGTAATACAATATAGTAACCTACCCGCATAGTTCATATAAGCTATGAAGGTACCAAAATATTGTTCTATGGTGGTCACATAACAAAAATTAGGTTTTCATGGGGCTAGTGCCTTGGGGCTGGAGGATATAATAGATACTTCCTGATATCTTTGAATATATTATTGATATCCTTATCTAAAAGACAATTAGTGAATTTTTTCACGAACCTCAGTTTCTGGTCGGTCTCAAAACGCCCAATGGTTCCGTATCCGATGACACGTGGACCTACTTTCCAAAGGCAGGCGTTTTCCGGATGGTCTGACCAGTGACACTTAATAACTCACATTGGTAGATAGGATGAGAAGTCGGGCTCATCGAACATTTTTGGGGGGAATTATTGCATGTTCCAGGACTCTCTTATAGATTTAATACATACTCATATGTTCGCAAATCTTTCGTTTATACCCCAATCATAGTATCCATGGATTTCTCCTGTTTGGAAATGGTCATCTAAACAGATGGGTATGGAATCCTTTAGGCTTGAGGTTTACCATCCCTCGTTGGATTAAAGACCTTGTGGAGTGGAGAATCATTGTGGCGGTGCACGGATTGGTGTGGTGAACTGATGTGAAGATAGTCGAATCAACCGGTTGTTGGGCTTGAACCTCATGGAGGCTTTATATGTACCCTACCTGAGAGACAATGATCAAAGTCCATGTAGTTTGTAATATCTTGGGACATATGCTCTGAGGCTTCCCAGAGTGATGGGTTGGGGATTACACTCTGAGGAGGCCCATAAGAGGAGGTCATGGTAGATGCTTACTCTAAGAACATGTGAGTCATGCTCGGTGTGAGAAACAAGAGGTAGAGGGGACCAGATGATCACATCGCGAATGGTGCATCCGTGAGAGGTGGAGTGGGACTTACTCATGAGGTCAGACCATAAAGTCGGGTCTTACTTCAGGATGGACGCCCATGGAAACAAAGCGCAGCGGGAGAGGGAAAGGGGTTCTCCTATGCCTGCCACCTCTCTTGTTCCTCTGGGAAGTACCGACGTGCATTGGGGCGGCTTCCTTCAGATGGGTATGTTGCCCCCTCTCCGAGGAGGGGAGCAGTGCCTGACCACTGAAGCATGCAGTCCCCCATCCGGGTGAGTAGAGGCAGAAAGGGGGCTCTCAGGCTCAGACCCTGCATTATAGTGGGAATGTGAACACAGGCATGCTTCAAGAATCCACCCAAGGGTTGGGGAAACCCCTTTTCCCTTGTTTACCCTGTGTATGTGAACTCAAAACGGTGCGCTGATGCGCCTGAGGGTTACACTAAACGGATCTGGTGGCTCTGGTGGAGGCATCGGGTGTGGGTCGATGAGTAGGCCATTGAGAAGGTTGCAAAGGATCAAGTCGGATTGCAATTGGAATGATTTTCTCTGGCTCGGGGAATGGAAACTCTAAAGGTTTTGGCAGGCCACACAGGGGTAAGGGTGGCGGCTCCCTTCGTATAGGAAAGTTCTACGCAGCTGGAGAGGCCATCCGCGAGCCAAGGTGGTCCGCAGACTGATTGGTCGTTCGCAAACCAGGAGGGTCCGCGGACTGATTGGCTATCCGCGAACTAGGAGGGTCCGTGGACTGATTGGCATCCCACAAACCTAGAGGTTTCGCGACTTCAGGTTTGGTCTGCGTACAGGGTTACTATGCGGAGGGGTCCACGCGAGCAGCGGCGGCCAAGGGCGGTGCCAGCCGGAGGCTCGTCGGTCAGGGCTTCGCCCGCGTAGGAGGGTGCTACGCAGTGCGGCGGTTCGGAAGAGGCATAATCTTCATGGTCCACGGAGAGTACATCTGCGGAGGGACCCTAGTTCGCGGTTTTCTCTTCTATGTTATTTTAAGTTCACGTTTCACCAAGTTATTATGCATTTTTTGGTTCCTTATTAGTTCATTCCAAGGTTCATACCTGCTATGGTTCACGAACTGGAACATCCGAAATCCTAATCCTTCCATTGAAATCCTTCCACCTGAATTTGACCGATCTCCTCTCCATTCCCACTTCTCCTCTTCCTTTTCAATCTCATTTTATAGAGCAGTGAAAAGGATGTATCTATAGTCCTGTGGTACTTTTTACGGAGGCCCATGACCAAAAACCCGGTTCACGGATGACTTGGTCAATCTGCAATTCATCGGGCATTAAAAACTCCTCCTCTGCGAACCAAACTCGGGGAGTGCTTCACTATCACAGAGGGTTCTTCCACCATTTCGCGAATTAAAGCAGAGTCGGATTGGGACGGTTGGCGTGGCTCACAGTTGGGGCAGTTTGGAATGATGAACTGGGATGGCGCCTGTCCCTCCTCGCGACCGCGGAGGACCTTTGCCTCCATTTTGTGAAAGATTACGGAGGCGGTTTGGGCCGGTTGACACGGATCATGGCTGGGGTGGTCTGGAATGTTGAACTGGTTGGATCATGTCCAGCCTCACGACCGCAGAGGATCTCTGCCTCTATCTCGCAAACGACGACGGTCCGCGGAGGGGGGGCGCTTCACGGAACCGGTCGTGGGTCGCTAAAATTAAACTGGTCCGCAGAACGGTTCATCATTCACTATCCATGATTATTCTCCACATTTTCCCTATCCTTTTGAGGGGAAATTGGGTAGAATCTCCCTTAGTTAAAGGGGATCATCATTCTCCTTTGCGTATTTTTTAGGACCCTAAAAATTCCCCCTATCGAAATGGGGTCCGATCGGAAAGGAGAGGAGGCTATTCTGATGCAGAGTGGTCCTAAAACATAGGTAGTTCGCAGTAGAGAGGTCGACCAGGTAGGGGACCATGCCTATAAATATAGAGGGCCCTTCATTTGTCTTCTACCGGATTCTTCACGAATATCAGCACTCCCCCGCTTTTCTGCCTCCGCATCGTTGTTCCTTCGTGAAACTCTTCGTCCTCGAACCGGTTTCTACTTCCGCGAACCAGTTCTTGTTCGCACCATTCTTCATCCGTAGAGCAACATCCCAGCCGTGAACTAACACTTTTAATTAATTAAAAAAAGTAAGTCACGACGGGCCGTGTAGGAACTCACTTCGTGGTTTTGGTGCTCTGCGGTTTCGATGCTCCACGGTTTCAATGCTCCGCGGACTAAAATCCTCTGAACTTTAAAAATTTATAAGTCTTCCAAACATAATCTCTTAAATTCGGGATTGAATTCTCACAGGGCATCCTGGTCTGCAGTTTTCCGGTCAACACTTCGCGTGCTAGAGTATCGTGAACTACTTCTACACTGGGTTGGTTCGTGGGGTATCGTAATCAAAAACCAACTTTTGAGGTATCCTCACGAATTTTTCTATGAATCTTTGATGGACTCCTCTGAAAATACTTGGTATTTTTTCCATGTTTTATTAATTTTGGACTAACTATTTGTTGGATTTCGTTGTGCAGGGAGAAAATATGGTTCCCCCTCGTTCTGCACCTACGCATGCCACTGAGCCTCTCACAATTGGTTCAGGGAGACATTTAGCTATGATTTGTAGAGCAGAGAACATCCAAGAGAACCCTAGTCGGTCTATCATTCTTGATGATGGTGTCTTGAAAGACATGCTCCCTCCTGGGCTCCTAGATTATCCACTATGAAATCGAATTCCTCTATATGGATGTGGTCTTCAAGACGATGTCCCTATTCCCCACACTTTCGCAGGTCTTCCTTCTCCTTTCATGGAAGAGTCATCAACGTGTATTCAGGCGAACCTTACCCAATCGGGGGAGATAGTTTCCGACCCTTACCAGAAATATATCTTCATTTTGAGAGGCTCTATTTGGACCCGTGGTGATCAGCATGCCCAAAACGTTTGTCAGGAAGCTGTCTTCATAAGTTACCCCTCCATAATCAACCTTGCTCGACTGGACCCTAACGCGGGGTGGATTTCTATGTGGGATATGCGGTCTGGTGGGATTTTTTCGAATGATTAGGCCTGAGCCATTTAGGTCCATCATCGTTGTCAGAAATCTCCCATGTCTCTGGAAGTAGTCAATCTGTACTCTGCAGTATGGACCTCCCAATTTGATGTTTACCCACCATCCCTAATCCTGCCTGACCTGCTCAGTCGGTGGTGTTTAAGAACTAGTACTTTCCACCATGACCAAGGTGAAGTTGGCATTAGTCTATGGGACATCTATCAATTGGGAGGGTACCCGATTATCGGTGAGATGTATGATGAGTTTCTTCCCACCCCTAATGCATGGGACGACGTCGAACAAATGCCTTCATTGGTGAAGGATCTGCTGGTTATGGTAGAGCAATCACTGGGTTGGGCCTTGCGTGCCTACTGTCATATTCCCTATAGCACCTGGATAGGGTTATTTTTGAACACCAATGGTCATGTGCTGAAGATCAAGCACCCCAGGACTCACCCTTCTCAATAGTCACGAACCACCCGAGGTTCCTACTGGGCGGTTCTGGAGGTAGGTGACTACCTTTCATTGGGGTATGAGGTGTGCCCCGGTGTGCTGACTATGCTCCGGCTGGTAGGTTTGTTTGCTATGTTTCTGAGTGGGTGGTTGTTCCCTTCTCGGGAAATCAACCCAGGCATCAGGGCTTGTACCTTGATGATGGCAGTCGAGCTAGCAGAGGGCCGCCCACTAAACATAGTCGTGCCCACATTGGCTTGTATTTATGAACTGTTGGGTAACATGCAGAAGGGAGGGTCACCCTTCCATCTGAGTGGGCCATTTAAATTTTTGTATGGCTGGGTAGCGGATCATTGTCACTATTTTGAGTATCGTCACAACATGGTCATCCTGCTTCCTACCTTTCGGCGTACCCTGATTGATATAGATGGAATTCACTTGAAATCCTTCAGCTCTGGTGAAGTCCTCGAGCTCTTGAGTCACTTCTCCCAGTTTACTTTCACTCCATACCCCACCCCTTCCGGAATCTTAGTTGACAACCGTCGGGGGAGCCTAGAGGAGCGTTCTTACATGATCTCTATGCGGGATGGATTTCTGTCTACGCGGATCGACATGGTTTCTCTATGCGAGCTGTATGCCCCGTATCGTTTTTCTCGCCAGTTTGGGTGCATGCAAGCCCATGTTTCCCTTCCCCCTCCTCAAGCTCAAGGACTACACCCGGCCATACTTTGTCAATGGTGGTTGATGCTGACGCGGGAGGGATCTGACACAAGCATTCCCCTGTCTATTGTGGTGGTGGCTGCCTGCCTTCCCATAAAGTATTAAAAAGCATGGGCAGAACACTATCTCGATGGGATCTTACGGAAGGTTGTCCGGAAGGATCCCAATTCAAGAGGTATTGTGGTTGTTGCATCCACCGCACCTTCCTCTTCAACTCTAAGGGAGGATCCACTGATGGCTCGTTGATCAAAGCGACTCAGGGGATTTTCCTCTCCCAGCCCTATGGTGGCCAAAGTTCAGAAAATTTCTTCCTTCTTGGACATGGATGGGGACGACCCTATGGTTCTGGGTCCCAACAAGACAATCCCGGATGTTTTTCCAATCGATATCAGGCTTAGAAACTTGATCCCCAAGCCTAAATCAGGGTTAGAGGCCCCAGACATTCCAGCTTCAGAACCAACTTCTAGAGAGCACATGCATGCGCTGGTTACAATGCCAGATTTTTTTCTTGTGCTCTCTATCAAGGATACCAAATATCCTCGTGTCATGGAGGACCATCGGGCGGTGCACAGGTGGGAATGTCCCCAGATTTTTGAGATCATTGCTGAAACTCTTCTAGCTGAGATGGCAAGTAAAACTGAATCTCTTCGACATCTCTTCCTAGGTTTCGGGTCAGGTGGCTTTGACTATCGGCAGTTCCATTCTCTTTCTTTCCAAGTTTTCATGGCCCATGAGGAAGTTTCCACTAGTGAACGCAAACTTGCTCACTTTGTTGCTGCTCATTGTGGGACTCGAGCCCTGGAGGAAGCCCTGATATAGCTCCATCAGGTGATATCATAGAGGGAGATCTCTCGAGATCAGGTGGTTGTCCTATCCTCCGAGTTGTATGAATGTGAATAAAGGGAAGCGATACTGAGGAATCAGTCGTTAACTATGACAGGTCATCTTGAATCAACCAAAAAAGGGATCAACGATCACCAAACAATAGTGGAGCATACTCGTCTTGTGGCTGAGGTTGAAGCCAAGGAGAAGGCCGTGTTGGAACAGTCTTGCAAGGACCTCCACCGCACGGTCCCAGATCTGGTGGAGAGAGCGAGTCAGGCTCCTTTATGACTATCAGATCCACTCTTGTACTCTCTATTTTACATACCCCTCTCTTTTTTTGTGAGCGAGAGACCCCAGCTTGTGGACATCTTCCCTTTTTGTTCGAATGAAATACAGTCTCTGTCAATCACTTGTCACTGTAAAATATGATTGTTACTAGAACAATTGTTGTGTAAATAACAACTCACTGAATCAAAATTATTCATAACTCAGGAAAAAAACTCTAAAATTTTCCTAGACCATGGGGTCCAGTGAGAATAGTTTGACTATTTCTATGGTTTTGTAGAAAACCCCTACAAACTTTTTTTGTGTTCTTTTAATGCCCTAACTTTCCCTAGGATCATTTAGTGTGAACCCAGCAGATATGGCCTGACTTTTGCTTAGGTTTCCCTTTTCGGGTTTTCGGCCTAACATGCATTGTGCCTCTTTTCTTGGGTGGTTTAATGTCCCACCATCAAGACTGTCATTACTGATGTTTCAGGTCAAACAACATTGATCATGTATGGTGGGTCAAGGGCCCCAATGAGGTTTGGTTGATTAAAAGATGTCTCGGTGTCCTTCAGACGCATGGGGAGGGAGTGTGGTTAGATTTGAATGACACGCAGATCATGTCTCAAGGCATGGGAGCCGTATCAGTGTGCAGAGGTGGGACGAGCATTTCTTAAGGAAATCAATCCTTTGGTAGACAGGCCAGGGGCGATCAATACGCAGAGCCGCTGAGGGTATTGTATGCATAGTCGTTCAATGGTGTCCTTAAGTCAATGACTCTCCATTTCTGATGGCCATATGACTTCATGAAAGTCCGGCATATGGAAACCACCATGGGTGGCATGGAAAATTATGAAAACCACCAAGGGTGGATTGGAAAGGGAATGTGACGTCTGAAAGGTTTTCAGAACATCTACATCAATCTGGAGTGTGGAAGAAAGGTTCCTATCCTACGCATTTATCTAGTGTAAAGGATGGTTGAATCTTGGTGCAGTTTAAAGTAATACACCTGGGACATAATCTAGAATGGAACAACTTCTCCTAGTCCTTGGTAATCGTGTCAGAGATGATCCACCATATTCATGGAGGGTTGTGAAAGAAGTTGGTAAACTGTTACTCAGAGGGTTTCTGAATCCTGGAATAGAGATGGGGGCTCGAAGGCCAAGAGGCGTAAGGAGAGAATCTATGACTATGGAAATCCTACCTTTGGTAGACGGGCCAGGGTCAATCAATATGCAGAGCCGCTGAGGGAATGGTATGCATAGTAATGCAAAGGTGTCCTTAGGTCAAAGATTGTATTCCCCCGATAGCCAAGCAACTTCAGGGAAGTTGAGATTTTGGACCAGCAGAGGGTGGCTTATGAGAGTCCGGCTTTTTATGAGTATAGATTATGGTTTATGATTAGAGGGTTCCTGGATATGGGGGAATCATCTAGAATAAAATTCTCGTGGGTGTGAGACGGTGGCTTGTTCCGGTCTGACCCATGCACTGAAGGACAATGAAAAGCCTTTATTCCTCACTGAACCCCTAATGGGTTTTACCATGAATTTTAGCATCATGCGGTAAAGACGAAGATCATTATTAAATGATGTTGTGCAGTTTAACATCATGCAGTGAGGACAGGGGCATTTTTCTTTCCTTTTCCAATGTTGTGCAGTTTAACATCGTGCAACAAGGATGATTGACTGTGCAGTTTAACGTCGTGTGGTAAGGATGAGAAGAATTATAAAACTTGTGAAAATTATTTTTGTTGGAGGCATTCCCCTGGATATTTAATGCTTTGTCTTTTCAGCGTTATGCCAGGTGTCCAAGATGTGATCCGTTCTGTTTGAACCCATGCGGCAAGGACATAGTTAAAAAGGCTGCTCTTTATTAGAATGTAATTGGGCCCGAGTATCCTAGAATGTCCAAGACGTGGAGGGGGGTTGATGGTGTATATCATGGTTACAGGGATTCTTGGATCAGGAGAGATGACATGGAGGCTCTGGTTCGGTAAGCGTATAGAGCTCAGAAGAGTATCGCCCAAGAAAATCATGACTTTGGTAGATGAGCCTGGGGCTATCAATAAGCAGAGACGCTGAGGGCTGGTATGTATAGTCATGAAAATGTGTCGCCAGGTCGATGGCTTTCCACATCCGATGGCCATGAATGGCTATGAAGATCCGCAATTATCTGGGCCACGAAGTCTGTCATCGGGGAAGGAAATGTCTGAACATGTCGGGAATACTCATCCATGGTTGCTGTTAATGCTTAGAGAGCTCCCTGCGCTGATTTATTTTTCACGCAGAGGTGTACCTTTACTCCATGAAGTTTAACGTTGTGCGTTAATTACGAGGTACTCCCAATTTAGCGGTCATAGAGCTCAGACCATTGGGTGACTATTGCTGCGGTCACTAGAAGGATAACTGGGTCAACACGCTCTGATATACATGGAACAAGGTGGGGGATGAAGTTCGTAAACTGTAACATTGATTTTTCCCGAATCAGGAGGTGTGGCATGGGGGCTCTGAGGCCGGTAAGCGTATGGAGCTAGGAAGAGTACCACCCAAGGAAATCATGCCTTTGATGGACGAGCCATGGGCTATCATTATGCAGAGCAGCTGAGGGCATGGTATGCATATTTGTACAATGGTGTCCCCAGGTCAATAACATTCCACTTCCGATGGCCATGAATGATTACGAGAATCCGCGATTGCTCATAGTGCAGTGTTCGGCGTGTGGGGATAATGTTGTCTGAGTATACAAGAAACATCTTCACCACAATTGTCTGTTGAGTCAAAGTACCCCAGTCCTGGCATGATGTTCGTTCACGCAGGTTGCTATGTCAACCATCGGCGGACACATAGGCATGCCAGGTAGGTGTACCCTGGAAACATTTTGATCTGAAAAGGGGAATGAACTTGTAAACCACTGCTCCATAAAAGTTTGGATCGGGAGATGTGATACGGGGTCTCTATGGCCGGTAGGCATACGGATCTAGGAAGAGTGTCGCCCGGGGAAATCTTGCCTTTGGAAGACGGGCCATGGGCTATCAATATGCAGAGCCGCTGAGGTCATGGTATGCATAGTCCTGCAAAGGTGTCCATGGGTCGATGGCTATCCACTTCCGATGGTGATGAATGGTTATGAATATCTATAATTTTCCGGGTCATGTAGTCTGATGTATGGAGAGGATTCATCCAAATGTGCAAGGAGTATCTCCATCTCATTTCTCTATGTGTCTTGCGTGGGTCGCGATGAAGTCCATGCAGTTTAAGGTCATGCGGTGAGGATGATGTCCGTGCAGTTTAAGGTCATGCGGGAAGGACGAAGTTCGTGCAGTTTAACGTCATGCTTTTAGGACGAAGTCCATCCAATTTAACGTCATGTAGTAAGGACGAAGTATACACCCCATGCAGGTCTGGTCCATACATGGGGGAAAGGAGAATTTTTACCATTATTGTCCGTGCAGTTTAACGTTGTGCGACAAGGATGCTAAAATACACCCCGTGCAGGTCTATCCCATACACGGGGAAAAGGGAAATTTTTAAATATTATTATCCCTATAATTTTACGTCATGCGGTAAGGATGAGGAGTACACCTCGTGCCGGTCTGGTCCATACACGGGAGGGAAAGGGAATTTTTTATCTTTTATTCCGGGGGCTGGGCCAAGACAGGGAACCCTGGCATCACTACGTATCCTGTGAGGGTGGGAATCAAGCCGCATGTAGTTATCTGGAAGAAGTACACCCCGTTCAGGTGTAGTCCGTACACAGGGGATGAGGACATTGTTAATTTTTATTTTATTTCATTTGTGAGTGGATGGGCCAGAAAGGATCCTAGAATCACTATGTGTCCTGCGAAGGCGAGAATCAAGTCGTACGTAGTTCTCTGAAAGGCAATACACCCTGTGTAGGTTTGGTCCATACACTGGGGGAGGGGACATTTTTAACATTAGTTCGGAAGTGGATGGGCTAGGACGGGAAACCCTACCATCACTACGTATCCTGTTAGGGTAAGAATCAAGCCGTACTTAGTTATTTGAAATCTGTGTAGTTTAACGTCAAGCGGTGAGGACGTGGTCCGTGTAGTTTAACTTCGTGCGGTGAGGACGCAAAAATAAACCCCGTATAGGTCTTATCCATACACAAGGGAAAGGGAGCATTCTAAACTCTTGTTATCCATGCAGTTTAACGTCATGTGGTAAGGATGAAATGCTCTTAGATTAAGGTCATAGTGTTTGGACCATTCGGTGCTTGGCAGTTTAACGTCATGCAGCTCAGATGGAGAATACATCCCGTGAAATTCTGGTTCATACATAGGGGGAAGTTTGCATTCTAAACTCTTGTTATCCGGGTAATTTAACGTCGTGCGATAAGGATGAAATTATCTTAGTTTAAGGTCATAGAGTTTGGACCATTGGGTGCTTGGCAGTTTAACGCCATGCAGCTCGGACGAAGAATACACCCCATGCATGTCTGGTTCATACACGGTGGAAATGGAGCATTCTTAACTCTTGTTATCCGTGCAGTTTAACATCGTGTAGTAAGGATGAAATGATCTTAGTTTAAGCTCATAGAGTTTGGACCATTGGGTTCATGGATAATTAACGTCATGCAAATCGGATGAATAATACACCTCGTGCAAGTCTGGTTCATACACAGGAGAAATGTAGCATTCTAAACTCTTGTTATCCGTGCAGTTTAACGTCGTGCGGTAAGGAAGAGATTCTCTTAATTTAAGGTCATAGATTTTGGACCATTGGGTGCTTGGAAGTTTAACGTCATGCATCTTGGACAATTAATAGTACACCTTTAGTTATTATGTGAAATACTTCTTCAGTAATCTCACATTTAGAGGAGCAGTTGTAAATTTTACGTCCATGGAGATCAGGGTATATGCTCCATTGGAGTAGACCTTCTGTACAACGTATGGTCCCTCCCACTTGGGCTCCAGCTTTGGAGGCTTCTTTCCGGGTATCATTGTGGTCCGGAGAACCAACACTAATTCTCCTATCATGAAATACCTAAGACGAACCATTTTGTTAAAGGCTCATGCGATTCGGTTATGGTATAGTTCTAGATGGTGCAAAGTGTGAAACCACTTCTCATCTAGCTGTTCCAATTCACCTAGCCGATTTTCTGATTGCACATCATTGGATAATTGATCACAGATGGAAACACGGAGTGAGGGAAGTTGGAGTTCAATGGGCAGGACTTCCTCTGTGCCGTACACCAATGAGTATGGGGTAGCCTGAGTAGCGGTGCGGGTTGTGGTTCGATAAGCCCACAACACATGGATATGTTTATCCGACCATGACTTCATGTCTTCATCCCCCATTTTCTAGAAAATATTTGACAGGGTCATGTTGAAATCCTCTATCTGTCTGTTGGCCGCTGCATGGTAGAGGGATGAGTGGTTCGCCTTGATACCGTATTCTTGGTATAATTTCTCCAATTTAGCAAAGCAGAAGTTGGTGCCATTATCTGTCAGTATTGTATGAGGGACACCAAATCTGGTGATGATATTGTTCTTCACAAAGATGACAACTCTTCTCTCCCCGACATACATAAGTGGTACAGCTTCTGCCCATTTTTAAAAGAAGTCATTTGTCGTGAGGATATACTTTAGCTTTTTGTCCGTGGCGGGAGGATATGGTCCCACGACGTCCATCCCCCAGACGGAAAATGGTCAAGAGTACTTTTCTTGATGAAGTAACTCTGGGGGTTGGTGAATGAACGTGGTATGAATGTGGAATGAGTGGAATTTCATGGTAAAACACTCCCAGTCTCGTGCCACTGTGGTCCAGTAGTACCCAATCCTTTGATCCTGTTGGGAATGCTTGGTCCCCAGTTGATGTGCTCCACATGCTCCGGCATGTACTTCATTCATTACGGTAGTGGTTTCTTCTACATCATTGCATTTGAGGAGCACTCCATCAAGGCCTTGTTTGTAGAGGACCTCTTGTTGACCCATTCTTCCATATAGGAAAATGTTGGTTTCCCTTCTCCATATTTTCTCTCGTTCATCCCCGTCTGATGGAAGTTCTCCACATTGAAGGTAGATTGCCATGGGGGTCATCCAGCCGGTGGCAGGAGCATATGGCTTGGGGATAGGACAGACTTCGTGGATTTCTTCCATCTTAGATTGAACATATGGAAATACCATTTGACAGTGAGTAATACAAATAACTATTTCATCCCGACCCAGGTCAGCTAGGGCTGTGGCCACGTTGGCAAATGCATCAGCCTGAGCATTCTGATACTTGGGAATATAGGTCAATGTTGGCTTTGTGGAGAGTTCAACCATTAACCCTCGGACATGGTCAAACAGGGCGATCAACTCCTCCTTTTTAATAGCATAGTCACCATTGACTTTCTTGATGACCAGCTCCAAGTCACTTTTTACCTTAAGGTGCTGTATTTGTTCCTGGAGTGTGAACTTCAGGCCTGTAATGAGAGCTTGATATTCCACATCATATTTTGTACATCCCTCTGACAGGAGGAAGGAATATGTCTAGACTGCCTTTTCTAGGGACTCAAGGATTATCCGCAAAACCAATTTGTTGAATCTGGGATCCTCCATCCTCTTCCCGGTTGGGCATCGGGATGCGTCGTCAAAGTACATTTCCCATACTGGGAACTCCTCTCGAACCGAGAGTATGTATTTATTAGGTAGCTCGGTGTCCAGTGCAGTGGTCCCTATCGAAGGGTTCTCTTCTAGAATGTATGATAATGCCTGGCCCTTGATGGATCTTTGAGGCACAAACCGAATGTCAAACTATTGCAGGATGACCGCCCATCGGGATAGGTGTCTGGTTAGCATTGGGCGGCTGAGGATGTACTTAAGCAGGTTACTCTACGAGATCAAATGGAATTCATGATGCTGCAGATAATGTTTCAGATTTTGAACTACGAATAAAAAGGCCAAACAACTCTTCTTTATATTTGAGTATTGAGTCTCAGTATCAATCATGGTTTGACTGAGGTAATAGAGACTGTTTTCACTGCACGCGTCATTATTTTGTGCGAGAAGGCTCCCAGTGATCGCTCTAAGGCTGTCACGTACAAGATGAGAGGTCTTCCTTCAACCAGGGGCATGAGAACTGGTGGGCTTATGAGGTACTTCTTCAAGTTGTCGAATGCCTCTTGGCAGTCATCCGTCCATTGGTACGTGACCCCCTTCTTCATTAACCTGGTGAAGGGAAAAAATTTCCGGCCAGGTTGGCTTTTTACTGCCTAATATATGCTAGGTGTCCATGGAATCCCATCAAATCGGTGATATTTCGGGGAGGTGGTAATCCAAGGATCACCTTTTTCTTCTCAGGGTCGACTTCGATGCCACGATGGCGTACGATGAAGCCAAGGAATTTCCATGAGGTAACACCGAAGGCGCACTTCAAGGCTTTCATCTTCAAGCTATCCTGGAGGAGTTTTTTGAAGACGGTCACAAGGTCTGACAGGTGATATGAGAACTATCTGGACTTTACCACCAAGTCATCCACGTATCATTCAACGAATTTCGCTAGCAACGATTTAAATATCTGATGCATGGCAAGCTGATATGTGGGGGCGGTGTTCTTGAGACCAAAGGGAATGACCCTGTAACAAAATACCCCTTAAGTGGCCCTGAAGGCAGTGGCTTCTTCTTCTTCTTGGGCCATCCTAATTTGGTTATACCCAAAATATCTATCCATGAAGGATAGAGCCTAAAACATGGTTGTTGCATCGATTAATAACTCGGTGAACATGACAGGGAAATCATCATTCGGACAATGCCGATTTAGATGTATGAAATCAATCCAAACGAGGATTTTTCCCATTCTATTTCTTGATGGGGACGATGTTGGCCAACCAAATGGGGTACTGGACCCCCTGAATGAATCCTGCTTTAATGAGATTATCGTCTTCAGCCTCTATTTTGGTGGCATGTGAGAGATGCGTCCATCTAGCGGCATGTTTATAGCCCCGGTGGTCTTCTGGAAGACCCAGGTGATGCATCGCAACTTTAGGATCGAGTCCCCAAATTTTTGTGTAATTCCAGGAAAAAACATCCTGATGTTGCCTCTAGAAAGAGGTATATACCTCGTGCTCCTCGGGGGACATGGCTGCACTAATTAGAGTAGGCCTCAGCTCTTCCTTGGTACCCAGGTTTATTTCCCTGAGCTCATCCACCATGGTGGAGATACCCTCTTCAAATGCGGGAGGGGAATCCCGGTGATCTTTCTCTTCTTATTCTCCCAATTCCTCATCTTCTTGATCCGATGGGGGGAGAGTTTCTGATCTGAGCATTCAAGGGTCTGAGGGAGAGGCATCATGGGCATCCCCGCTTGAGTATTCGTCCCCAGATTGAGGGTTAGTGGATGTTCCCGCATTGTAGTGCTCATCCATAATGGATAAAGTCATGATGTCATCCGAGTGTGTTTTCATACTTGAACTCATAATCTCAACATGGTTGTTGGGCGGGACAAAATCTCTTCCAAGATGCCTGAGGGGGTCATCAGGAACCATTTCCAGTACATTTGGAGCGGGGATACAGTCGAACCATTGACCAAAGGATTCTTTTTATTTTTCTCATAGAACCCAACATCAATGTAATGTGACTCGGAGAGCTCAAAGGTGTCCTTGTAGGTGTGAAATGTTCCACTTTGTCCATTGACACAGTACATGATTCACAGGTGGTAGGATGAAGGACCGTCCATGTGCTTATAGAGCCACGACCTTCCCAGTAGGGCATTGAATGTTGTGCCCTACCGGACCACCAGGAATTTCGTGTAGGCTACCTTGTCACCAAAATGGGTCTTTAGCTTAATTTTTTCCATTGGTTACTGCTCACTCGTGTCGTAACCCAACAGACTTGTCGACGAAGGAATTAGTTTGTCCTCACTATAGCCCAACTTACGGAGTGTCCGTAGGGGAAAGAGGTTAACTCCATAGCCATTTTCTATAAAGACTTTCCGAATCTCAATACCATTCAGTGTGCCCAGACACATATACTGGTCAGATGTGTCCTTGCATGATGGAATCTTCATCCTTATCGGTGAAGGAAATCACTGCATTGCATTTGGCCGGGTCAGTCTCCGTTCGGTAAATCTCAGCGGCAGCTACCTCGTCATTAAACTCTTGGGGGCTGATCAAAGCATCTACAAGTGCCTCCCTGAGGTCTTCTAATAGGCTTAGGGCATCAAGGATTGACAGCTTGGCTGGTACCGATGCAAGCTTCTTAAGGATATCATATTTATGCTCCAGTGGCTGACGCTTCTCTGTTGGCGGGTGAGTCTTAGCGGGTGCCTTAGGGGCTGGAACATTTGATGAGGTGGGACCGCCCACGGGATCGGATATAGATGGTGTTCCCGCATTTTGAGGACTTGGCTTGGCCGGTCTGTTTGTGTGCACCAGGCGTCCAGACCCTTGCTCTTCCTCTGGTGGGTATCACAGAACAACAGGGCCAGAGTGGCATCTTGTGGAGGTGTAGGGGAATTCATTCTCTTGCTGAGTCCATTGAAGGGATCTCTTATGGGTTTCCGTGATATTAATGTTTTGGGCCGTGGTCCAACCGTAGGGTTGGTTTCATCCGCGGCTGTGTCTCCCCTGGTATCCCCTCCCTGTGCGATTCCTCCACCCGGCTCCTCGTACAGGGAACTCGGGTTCATAAATGTACCCTTTGTTATGGGACAATTCAATGAGATGGGTGATGTTAATAGAACCAAATATTGGCTCTTCATCCTCTGATAGGTCAACATGGTCTTTTACCCCTGATAGTGTCGTTTGGTGGTTCGGTGCCCGTGGCACCAAATTCGAGGGCATATAGTATACTATGTTTGGGACTAACTTTGGCCCCGTCGCGGACTGCTCCTCTTGAGATTGTTTCCTCCTTCTTTGATTACGCATGGATGACCGGCTCTAGGAGGGTTTTGAGGTCGATATTTTCAGTTCAGCGGCTTTAGGGGATATTGGTGGCAACACCGGCTGCTGTAGTTGAGCTCGGAGTATGCCCTGGGCTTATTTGATAGTCTTCCGAGTCATCCAGTTGTCAAATTTATGCTCCTTGCTGGTGAATTTCTGCAACCCCTCCTCTTTGTCGGAGTCGGTGGTAGAGATAGATGCCACATGTGCTGGGGGTGGTCCCAGCTTGACCTGTCCGGAGTCTACCATCCTCTGCAGAAGGTCTTTGAAGAGGAAGCATTCCTCGATACTGTGCCCTAACATCCGATGGTAGGGGCAGTAATCTGACCTATCATCTCGGCTGACTTCTTCAGGTTTCCTTGGATCTGGGAGGCGGAGAAAGTTGCAGTTCCTGGTGGCAATGAAGTAGCCGTGGACTTGATCATCTCCATCATCTCCGAACGACTATACTTTTTGTCTTCATTCCTCAAACCGGTTCTGCTTTGATCCTCTCTAATCATCCTATTTAGGCAGAGGCAGCCGCAGATACGCAGGAGGCCCTTGAAGATTTGGTGGAGGCCTGAGCGGTGGAGCGGGCATAGGGGCTGGCTTGAGTGTGACAACAGATGCTTCAGCTCTAGGGGCTCTTTTCGTATAATCCTGCGAGGCTATTCGGGACTTCAAATTAGTCCTGTGGAGGGATTCCTCAATTCTCTAGGCATTGGCTGAGAGATGGCGGAAGCCAGTAGTGCACTCCACTGGTATGAGTGGTGTTTGCAGCTCATCTTGAATATTATCGATGCATTTGGCAAGCATCTCATCTTGAGGCTTTGGAATGTTTAGGGAAGAGGTCAGACCTTTCCATCTGGTGATGAAATCTGAGACCCTCTCGTTCTCCATTTTCTTGCAGTTCATGAGGTCGCTGACCGTGGTCTTGGGTAATGTTGAGCTGAAGTGGAATAGTAGCTGCTACCGAAGGTCCTCCCAGCTCTATATTGACTAGTCTAGTATACTCATATACCAGACGAAGTCAGATCCTTGAAAGGTCCGTACAAAGCATCTGAGTTTCACTTCTTCTTGATGTTCTGGAGTCCCCATCATAGGGTCACAATAAGACGCGTAGTGAATCAAATGTTGTTCTGGATCGCCTAACCTATTGAAAAAAGGAATACAGGGATCCCAAAATTGGGTGGAGGTGGTGTGTTAGTCAGCCAATCTGGGTAGAGTTTCCGTTCTGGCTGTATCGGAGCCTTTTGACCTTCCATCGCTTCCAATCGACATGTTAGTGCCTCGATGGTGTTGGTGAGACCCTGGTTTACATCCTGCTAGGCCCAGTCCTAGGCAGGCGCTGCTTGAGGCATTGCCTGAGGATCCGGATTAGCCAGCACCTGGGGTCCGTATGCCGTTTGTGGCACCTTCGGAAGGTTTAGGTGTACTCGCTCCAGTTGCTTCCGGTGTGGAGGGAAGTCTTGGTATTCATCTGAATCTACGTTTAGGTAGTTGGATCGGTCGGGTGCCTCGTTGGATGGGTGCCCTAATCGTATTTCATTTTTCAGGGAAAACCTTAGTCTTTGAGGTGCAGTTGTTGGGAGTGCATGATGTGGCTCCTCCTGAGACGCACTTTCAATAAGGTGATTCCTCTGGAGTAGCTCGGTGTTAAGCTGCCTCAATTCTTTCATCTCCTCTTCCTGTTGAGCGAATCTTTCTTCAAGCGTGAGTGGCTTATCTATGTTGAGAGAAGAAGGTGGTTAAAGGGTAACCAATCATTTATTATTATCCTTAATGGAAGTTCGATGGCTAGGTGGAGGAGGATTGGCTAGAAGAACGACCATATTTAGGGCGGCCCTCTTGTTCCAAGTGTGCACACCTAGGGGTTCGTTGTTAGTCACAGCCTGGCCAGAACCATCGTCTCCTGGTCCATCCTGATTTGCAGTATCTCTAGTTTCATTCGTGGGGTTAAACTCTATGACATTGATAGATGCATATTGCGGGGTGGAGAAGATGTCATCTTCCTAATAGGAAGAGGATCTCTAGAGACTTCTAATGGACTTCCCTTTAGTGACCTAGGATTGCATTTGGACTTTTGTATGAAGGGTGATGCATAGAGTTCTTTGATGCGACCATACGGTGCGCCTTCCTCTCGGAGGGGATGATGATTCAAATTATGGGATAGGACGGGAACTTCCTCTTCTGATTGTCCTCTTAGATGGGAGAATACTGACTCTCATGGGGGAGGTTGTTGTTGAGGGGGTAATAATGCCCCCAGCCCGGAGGGCTGGGGTTGGTTCTATTCTTTGGACATCGAGTTTCATCCCAGTTTTATTGGTCTTACAGGGGCATTTGTTGTTAAAAATGCCCCAAGCCCTGCAGTCTAGGTTTGACCCTCGACCGCGGTAGTGGTTGCTACTATTGCTACCTGCCTGATCTTGCGTGCCCCCATTCGGGGGTGAAATTGGTTTGATGTCGAGTTCTTGTGTGAACCTATCCTTTCTGGGGAGGCAGGGAAAGAGCATTGATTGACCTCTCATAGGCAAGAGGCATGTTGTATACTCTCGGTGGCCTGATTCAGGAGTTCATGAATGGCTTGTTCCCATTGGTCCTGACGCTTCTGGGACTTACTCAAGGCCCAGCTCTGTTGGGCCTGTTGCCTTTTTTGAATTGGAAGACCACTCGATTTCTGTCTTGATGTGATGACATTGCAAGACACCATGCCGAACAGGTTTTTCTGGGCAGGGAGCTGAGTGAAATTCAGATCCTCGTGTTCTCCCCATCCCCTGATATGGAATCCAATAGAAGAATCACCGATGAGGCAGCGCAGCTGGTGCAGCGCACGGAGGCAGGCTATCTCCATGTTTTCTTTATGCCTCTCGGGTCATCGTTACCATGCTGAAGGAAGAACTTCCAGGTCAATGTGACATAGGAGGACTCCTATTGTCTTGACGTGGTCTACATACAGATCGTAGGGCTGAAAGCTTGATTTTAGTTGGTGGAGTGTTGTCCATATATTATGGCGGATGTTGTGCATGCATTCCTCCGACAACTCTTTGGGTATGTCGAACTGAGAGGTGGACGTAGGCCAAAATATAACTGGTATATCATCCCTGGCCAGTCGTTTCCTCAGGTGCAGCATATCGGCATACTCCTCCGCTAGTGACTCCTCTGCCTGGTCATCCCAACTGAGACGCTTGTTGCCAATGTGGTCGGAGGCAGTGGAACCGGTAGGTGCTGAGTCATTATGTGGGTGAATCCGATGTGGTTCAGAGGATTAACGCAGCCCGGGAATATCTCCTGATTGTAAAAGGATGTCGTCGGCGACTAACTCGGAATCTAACATGCTTGATCCGGTCCTTCTGAGTGACTTGGCATATGAGGGATTTTCTATGCTTGATTCGGTAGGGGGAGGACCTTCCTGACGATATGATATTTCATCGTGGGGAGGACGTCCGCAATGGCGGCTGTAATGGAAAGGACTACCATTAATGCTTGAGTCTTCACTGCATAGAGGACTATTGCAGTGCACACCCTGGGGAGGACCTCCAAGGTGTGTCGCTGCAAGGGGAGGACCTTCTAACTGCGTAGTGTCTTTACCGCAAGGACCTTCACACTAACTACCATCATGGTGATGATGACCATCATGGCTTGACGTTCGATGTTCATCCTGGGGAGGACCTTCCGGACACACTTTGAAAAGGGGAGGACCTTCTTGTTGCTTGGGGACAATGTGGGGAGGACCTTCGCAATGGCTGTTATGGTGGCGAGGACTACCATCACTGCTGCGGCAATGGCGAGGGCTACCATTACCACTTCCGCAGGGTGAATATCTACAGGATGCATCCTGGGGAGGGCCTCCATGATGTACCGCAACAAGGGGAGGGAATTCTCATTGCTTGACGTCGCTACGGGGAGGGCTTCCATTATTAGGGTGGCGATGACTACCACCGTGATTTGATGCCTGGCTGCGCAGAGTGTCGTTGCAACGTAACCCCTTGGGAGGACATTCAGGGCAGGCCACGACAAGGGGAGGGCCTTCTTGTCATGATGAGACTTCACTATGGGGAGGGCCTCCACAGTTGCGACTATGATAGTGAGGACTACTATCATAATTTGTGGTCTAATTGCATGGAGAGTGCTTGCAGTGTATACCCCAGTGAGGACTTTTAGGATGGACCACAGTAAGTGGAGGACGTTCTTGCTGCTCGATCTTCTAGTCACGTGGAAGGTTTTCGTGACTCGCAACAGAAGAGAAGCTCTCGTGATCGATCGTTATATCCCACGGGGGAGGCCCCCACGGGTTCTCTTGGGAATACCTTCAGAGCTGCGGGTAGTGAGATTGCGGGGAGTACCTTCGCAACTGCTACTACCACTCCCATAATATGTTAATGGATGGGATGGGTTTAAGCCTGCAGTGTGTGCTTAGCGGTGTTGGGAACCCCATCTTCTAGCAGAGCGGAGTCATGAACCCGCTCTTTATTTTCCGGCTGGCTTTGGCGCGTTCGGGGTGTTATCTTGTGGGAAGCGGGGACCATCTGCTGTTGACAACAACATTGACCTTTGGGTCCCTATCTTATTGGGTCCCATGATGCGGCCGGGATATGCCGACGAACATCTTGACTTTTAGCAGGGATATATGCCTACTCTAGAGCATCCACCATGATGGACGGGTGTCCCCTAGTTGGAACGAGTGAAGATGCTCGATCTGGTTGCCCTTACGTCACGGAATATAGTCGGTGACCCTCCTGGGCGAGAGAATAGATGAAGATATACTCTTGTAAGCTATCTCATCTCTTAGATATGTCGCCTCAATTTGGGATATGGGATCACGGGCCCGAATCCTTGCAGTTTCCGCTGATGCAATTACATTCTGGAGAGTCTGTAAGATATGATCTGGGATAGATACCTACTCCACCATCATTTCCAGGATATGCAGAGAGACATCTTTGGCTGGAACAGGTATGATGGCCCATTCCGGTATCGGAGGAGGAATATCCTGCTCCGGTCCTCCGGTGGTCAGTGGGTACAGACGATTCTTCTGTTTCGGGGTAGGTAAACGAATCTGCCCTTATTCCAGGATACGTCGGTTTATCTCTCTGTTGTCCACCACATCAGGGTGGTGGACTTTACTTGCATCCACAGGGAGATGGCCCTGCATTTTTTGGATTCCAACCATATTGAGTCGGTGGCCGTTGTTGGCAGGGATACATGCCTGCTTATTATTTGCTGCCACATCTGGGTGGCGGGCATTGCTGATCACCACCATGTCAGGATGGTAGGTGTCAGAAGCATCTGCTAGGAGCTGGTCTTGCAGGAACCGGGTCGCCACCACAACAAGCTGGTGGGCTTCAAGACCATGAGCAGGGAGAGGTGAATGCAGGGTAAGTGTCGTCATGCGTGAGCGACAGGCTTGATGGAGCTTGGCGGGGATGCGCGCCAGCTCATATGATGTTGCCATGTCTGGATGGCAGGCTCGGGGGGAGCGAACAGGTGTAGGTGCCTGTTCATGGTGCGTCTCAGTGTCTGGGAAGCGAAGATCCTCCTCAAGGACCAAGGTGATAACTGGTCCTTGATTGTACATCTTCCTCCCTCGTCGGGTGGTCCGAGGGGCTAGAGATCGGGGAGTGTCATCCTGGATACTCGGGGGACATCCTCCTCAGAGCGAGGATGTTGAGTCGCGGTGTGACTATGACGAAGTTTTCCGGCGGGGGCCTTGGAGCGGAACCCCCGTTCGGTAGAGATGAAGTCCTCAGCGTCGACCTCATCCGCCTCCCTATGATAAAGGAGGTACGCATTGTCCCGTTTCGAGGACAGACTCCCGAAATGGATGGAGACAACAATAGGGGCTATCAGGATCTGCCTTTGCGGCCACTGCTGGGCCGGCGACCGGCGAGTTCTCATGGATTGGAGGGCGTGCATGGGCGCCTCCACCGTTGGGAGAGTACCGGTCACATGGTACTCTCGGATTAGCGCGTCTGAGACCCAGCGTTGAAGACGTTGGGTGGGTGACGGGGTCCTCCATTGGTGAGGATGCTCAGACGTCGTGTAGCCTGAAGTGCGAACTTGTGAGTTCCTTCATGACGCCATTGGATCGAAGTGAGTTCTATATAGTACCATTAAAACATTTTAACAAATACAAACAGCAAACCCATCAAAGTAGCCTCTCATGATCCCATGCGTAACTAATGACCTTTCTTGGCCCTCCTTGTGAGTAAAAGGGGGAACAAGGTGGGATTACGTTAAATCCACCATGCTTGGTTAAATATTAGCATCGGTTTCACCATTTTTGTTTTGGGTCGGTCTCGAAACGCCCAACGCTTCCGTATCCGATGACACGTGGACCTGCTTTCCAAAGGAAGGCGTTCTCCGGATGGTCTAACCAGTGACCCTTAAGAACTCACATTGGTTGAGAGGATAGAAATTTGTGCTCATCGCACCATTTTTGGGGGAATTATTGACTGTTTCGGGACTCTCTTATAGATTTAAGACGTATTCATATGTTCGAAAATCTTTGGTTTTTCCCAAGCATATTATCCACAGATTTCTCCTCGTTGGCAATGGTCAGCTGAATGCAGGGGCCCAGAATCATTTAGGACTGAGTTTTACCATCCCTTGTTTCATTAATGACCCCATGGAGTCAGGACTCATAGAGGCGGCATTGGGATTGGTGTGGTGAAACGATGTGAAGATATTCGGATCGACCAGTTGTTGGGATTGATCCTTATGAAGACTTCCTACATACCATGCCTGAGAGACAAGGATCAAAGTCCATGTAGTTTTTAATGGCTGGGTACATACGATCTAAGGTATCCCAGAGAGATGGGTTGGGGATTACACTCTGAGGATATCCATAAGAGGAGGTCATGGTTGATGCTTACTCTAAGCCCACGTGAGTCATGCTCGGTGTGAGAAAAAAAATGCAGCAGGGACCAGACAATCACGTCGCGAAAGGTCTGTCTATGGGAGGTGGAGTGAGACTTACGCATGAGGGCAGCCCATAATGTTGGGGCTTACTCTGGAAAAGATTCCCAGGGCGACAAAGTGCAGTGGGAGAGGGAAATGGGTTCTCCTGTGCCCATCACCTTACATGTTCCCTGGGAAAGTACCGACGTGCATGGGGACGGCTGCCATCGGATGGGTATGCCACCCCCTCTCAGGGGAGGGAAGAAGTGCCCGATCACTGAAGCGTGCAGTCCCCGATCCTGGCATGTAGAGGTAGAAAGGGGGCTCTCGGGCTCATACCCCACATTACCGTGGGAATGTGAACCCAGTCATGCTTTGGGAATCTGCCCAAGGGTCGGGGAAACTCCTTTGCCCCTATTTACCATGGGTATGTGAACTCAAAACAGTGCGCTGATGCACTTGAGGGTTACACTACATGGATCTGGTTGCTCTGGTGGAGGCATCGGCTCAGGGCCCATGAGTAGGCCAATGAAGTGGTTGCGAAGTATCAGGAAGAATTATAATTGGAAGGAATTTATCTGGATCAGGGAATGAGAATTCTTAAGGTTTTTGCAGGCCACACAGGGGTATGAGTGGTGTCGCCCTTCACGTAGGGAAGTGCTACGTGGCTGGAGAGGCGCTCCACGAGCTAGGGTGGCCCGTGGACTGATTAGTCATTCGTGTACCAGGAGGTCTTGTGGATAGATTGGCCTTCCGTGAACTAGGTGGTTCCGCAGACTTATTGGCATCCCACAAACCAAGAGGGTTTGCGACTCTGGGTTCAGTCCACGTACAAGGTTGGTATGTGGAGGGGTCCACGCGAGCAGTGGCGGCCAAGGGCGGTGCTATCCGGAGGCTCGTCAGTAGGGGTTTCGCCCGCATTTGAGGGTGCTACGTGGTGCGACAGATCAGAAGAGGCATAAACTCCCTTGTCCGCGGGGAGTACATCCGCAGAGGGACCCTGGTTCGCGGTTTTCTCTTCTTTGTTATTTTAAGTTCGCAGTTCACCAAGATATTATGCGTTTTTTTGGTTCCTTATTAGTTCATTCCCTGGTTTATGCCTGCTCTGGCTCGCGAACAAGAACTTCTGAAATCCTAAGCCTTCCTTCAAAATCCTTCCACCCGAATCTGACTGATATCCTCTCTGTTCTCCCTTATCCTCTTCTTTTTCAATATCCTTTTATAGAGCGGGGAAATGGATGTATCTATGGTCATGTGTCACATTTTTAGGAGGCCCATGACCAAAAACCTGGTTCACGGATGACTTGGTCAATCCGTAATTTGCAGGGCATTAAACACTCCTCCTCCGCGAACCAAAATTGGGGAGTCCTTCATGACCGTGGAGGGTTCCACCTCCATTTCGTGAACGACAACGAAGGTGGTTTGGGCCTGTTAATGTGGCTCGCGGCTGGGGTGGTCCAAAATGGTAAACCGGGTTGGTGCCTATCCCACCTTACGACCATGGAGAATCTCCGCCTCCATTTCACGAATGACAGCGGAGGCGGCTTGGGCTGGTTGACGCGGCTCGCGGCTGGGGCGGTCCAGAATGGTGAACTGGGATGGCGCATGTCCTGCCTCGCGACTGCGGAGGATCTCCGCCTCCATCTCTCAAATGAAGACGGTCCGCAGAGGAGGGACGCTTCGCGGAACCGGCCGTGCGTTGCTAAAATTAAACCAGTCTACAGACTGGTTTGTCCTTCTCCATCCTTGAGTATTCTCCACATTTGCCAAATCTTTTTGTAGGGAAATTGGGTAGAATCTCCCTTGAGTTAAAGGTGATCATCATTCTCCTTTTTGTATTTTTCAGGACCCTACAACCTCTAAAAGGGATTCCATTGAACATCTATACTAGTGATGAGTCACTAAATTTTTTCCATGAGGTCCTAGTGGCCTTGAAACTCCAAAAGGTTTCGTTGATTAGGAATCTAAAAAAATCATTGATCTTCACACGATTGATTTTTATACCATGAACCTAATAATGAGGTTGAGGAACCACCTATAGGTGAACCTTAATTTACACATCTAGGGGTTCATCTTATTGTGATGGTGACTAGGGAATTAAATTACATTATCATGGTCCTAGATATTCTTTTGATAAAAGGGTTGTTTAACCACCAAATAATCCATATAACATTACACCATATTCCAAAAGAGTATCTTGGATATATGGTGCATGGAATATTGGTAGATAAACCTGAAATTCCTTGTATTAAATTACATAACTAATTAAAAAAGGGTTCTTAGAGGCACATTATAGGTTGAATCTCCATCCTCGAGGTCTATTCATACACAATTGTACCTGGACTACTCATCCATGAAGAATAATTCCCAAAACATGGTAGTTTCATCAATCAATAGCTCTATGGTTGAGTGGTGAAAATCATCACACAATGATTTTTTATTAAGGCCTTATAATTCTTTAAAGTATTTGATCTATCAGTTCTCCCTCATGACTCAGATGATGTTGGATATAAACTTGTCATATTTGAAAATCCATACAATTATATATTTAATATCATTGTAAAATTTAGCCTTGACCATGGAACCATTATAATGGATCATCTTTTTGGGATCTTGAAAGACCCCAAAGTGGATTATTTGGATAAAAGGCACATGAAATCTACATATGGTTGATCAAAAACATTTACATATAAATCTATGTTAATTCATTATTGTTATTGTTTTAGAAAGGCATAAAATATTATTATTCCATTGAGGATATTTCTGTTAAAATCTATGTTTCCATTTGGTCCTCATTAGTGAAAATATTTACCTTAAAAAATATATCATCGTTGGTAGAGACACATTCCTCAAATTTCATAGGGGAGTCTTCCAATTCATCATAATTTCCATAATAAAAGGAATGAGAGGAAGGAGGAAACTCCAATAGTGATGAATATCCCTTTGAAATATAGTCAATGTTTTCTCAAGGTGTTTGGTAATCGTTGTGGGAGTCTTACTCTTTGGAGATTATGGAATTATGTGGTAGGGTAATTCTATCTGGATTTTTATGTTTATATCCATATTGAATATCAATATAGTGATAGTGGGATAACCTCATTTGGTTCAATCCTTCTTTTCAGAACATAGGATATTATCATGTGGTGATTTCTAAGGGGTGTTCCTCCAAATAAAAAAACATATCTTGGTTTTTCTATCTTCATAAATTCAATAATTGAGTAGTAATACATGGTTATCAAGGAGTATTAATTCTTCCCATGGAATATGAAATATTTTTGCAGATCTACGGTCATCATATCTAGCGTGTAGTTTGTAAATATTATGATATCATTGAAGTTCACCGAAGTTTCTGTTAAAGTGAAATTCAAGTCTTTGGGGGACCTGATTTTCATGGCCTCTTCAATCTGAAGCTCTTACCATACCTCTTATAGTACCTAGAGATCCTATAATAGGCTTCGTAAGAGTTTCTTTGAACATTAACACTAGGGAGTACCACTACTCGATCATTTAGGGAGTATTTGAGGTATTGTGGTCATAAAAAGTGGTATATTGCGTAAAAATATGTCTAGTACCTTACCAATAAGTATTTTAGGAAATATATTATGAGACAACCATAAATTTTTTATTTTCCACCATATCACTGAATTGGGTCTCTCGCTAACTCTTTTATTATGGATTCCGTACACTTTTATCATACTCACGAATCTTCATGTTAGTGGGGGTAAGATTATTTTCTATGATACTAAGCATGTACAAGAACTGGTTTTTTATAAGCTTGATCATAGAGATATTATTCAACCTGTAAAAGAGGATTTTCAAGCAATTGAGTTGGTGTTTGACATATAGTGGACCTTTGTGCACCTGGATTGTGGTATAGTCATTTTAGCCATATAAGGATACTATAAATTGTAAATAATCCTAATAAAGCTCATATTCTTGATTGGGAAAATAGGTTTCTACCTAATTCTCAAAATGGATTTTCAGATTCATTCCCTCAATGAGGGTCTCATACATATCCTTTGATAGGTGTAGTGCATCAAGGATGGATAGCTATGCTTATATTCTTGCATGGTGATTTAGCATTTCTTACATCCAATCCATGGTCATAATTTTATATGATATGGGCCACTCATTGGAAAGGAGCATAGTGGGAGTTATTGGTTGAGGCACCAAGGCCTAGAAAGTTCATTTGTATGTCCCTCTTTTGATTGGATGGTTTAGAATGATTACTAGATGACTAAGATAAGAACCCATACGGTTGTGGGTGAGGTCATCAGTGTGGTGGAGGAAACACCTGCTCCAAAAAAATATTTTTTTATGATGGTCTAATCAATTATGAGGTATATAATGAAAACCCATTTTGATCCCTAGTCTAGGATGAATGACTAGTTTGAACATCATAAATTGTCCTTCCTAATGTATTGACATGTGCTTTTTTCTATTATGATTATGCCTTCTTAACCTCAAAAAATCATCTAGATCTTATATATGGGGAGATTGTATAAAATCTTCACAATATAAACTAAAAAAATCCACCAACATGAACCTATTGATAAAAAAACTCTAATTTACATTTTCGTTGAGGAAGTATTGGTAGGAATGGATTCTAAATTATTATCCTAATACAGGTCTATAAAGTCTCCAAGATTGAATGATTATTTTTCACTGGTTCAAGACTGTAACATCCTTAGAAACCTCAATGTTATTTTTATAAGATAATGAAGGTTGTGATGTCGATGAGGTGTATGGAGTGGTCATGAATACTTTAAGATTTTTTTCATTGTTTTTCAAGAATAATTCCATGGGTGAAAAAGACTATCAAACAATACAAATATTCATTTTATTTTTGTGTTCATCTCTTATGAACCTACTACAATTCACTAAAGTCAACATTCTCAAAATCAGAGATAACAAATACATGTGGGGAATGTGTCAGTACACCACAGAACGAACCCATTTGATGGTCTACATGAATATAGAGACATTTATTAATGATGAAACAAACCATGATGTTATTCCAAATTACCTAGTGGTATGGGAAATAGTTATCTCGATCTGACAGATAAAATTCCAAGTGACTTCTAAATTTTTGAAATTTTAGGATGTTCTTCTCAATGAAATAATTGAATTACAATAGGAATTGACCATTATAGATGTGGTGGACATTGTTACTATTTTTATTGAATATAACCATTGGTACATATCCTTTGTCAAGGGATTTTACTTTAATCTTATGGAAATGATAATTTTTTAAATTATTTATCTATCGAGGTGTATGAATTAAGAGAATCTTATGGGGCTTTGTCAATATAGTTCTTGTTTTCTCTACAATCAAATGTTTTTAGATAGCAGCTAGAGGGTGTAAATGGTGTGAAAAAATATTGGCCTATTATATTTCAGCTTCCTATTCATAAAAAATTTCAGTGAATTCATTTAATATTCTCTAATGATAATTATTGGTGAGGATGTTGAAAAGAACATATTAGTAATTTTCCATGCACATATCTAGTAGTTGTTCCTGTTAAATCACTAAATAAATGGAGTGCATGGTCCCATTCTATTGAAAAATTATTTAATCAAATCATTAATAGGAACTATGATTCATATGGACAGGTTATCAATGTCTCTTACGTGAATGGTGGAGTAGAATCAATAGTGTAACTTCTGATGGAGATCATCATAGCTGACAATAGATCCAAATTCTAGTTTTCTATATAAAATTAAATATGGTTCGTACAAGATCTAGATTAAGAATCAATAGTTTTTTATCATTCTATTGCACTATTTTTCAAAGCATCTAGAAATATCCTTGGGAAAGGTGGTCTAGGTACTGCAATGAATCGAACAATCAGTCAAATGTGTCCAATAGTTGTGTACATAACTTTGGGGGTTGGTGATCTTGATAAACCCATACTGGATACGACTTCCCCACTATGAGGATTGTGACTTATTTCAATTTATTATCTATAAGATTATAAATGAGAAGGACTATAACAATTTTATGTTATGTGTTGACGGTCATCTGAGCTTTCACTGGACTGTTGTATTGCGAGATAAATCAATCAATGTCCATATGTGATTAGTTATTCTACTATGGTGGGGTACGAATGTCATATGATAGTCGATTATTATGGTGGAATTATTACACCTAGATTTGGTTCACATGACCACCTACCTCGACTCTGGGATCCCTGATAGACAGAATAACTTTTCATCCAGATGAGGGAGGGGGTTCCATCAAACATTTCATCACTATATTTGTTTTTAGGAAAGGATATTAGTGTTGATAATCTTATACTCCTCAAAATCTTCATTTACATATACCATTATTGCATCTATTTAATTATATGATGTGTATATATATATACCATTGGTCTCAATTATTCCCATTCCCTTATCAATTAGTTTTTAGGAGGTAGTAAAAAATCCCCAATGAGAGTTCTGAGGTCAACTGTACGTATCTTCTAGATATTGTGTAAACCTATCCTAAGGACCTCAAATTTTTGTCCCCACTCACTATCGATTCTCTCTATTATACCAAGTTTAATTTATCATATTTCTTTAACAATTGACAGTATTATTCATGAGGAAATTCACAGTGGTGGTGGTTGTGAATAATCTCTCTATATCATGGGTAAGGTTATCCTAATTTTTATAATATATCTATGAAAGTGGACTTGATTCCGAGAAATCATACTACCCCCAGTTATTCATTTACAAATTGGAGACACCTCTAGGATGATTCAAAAATATATGGTGATTCTCAAAATGTTGGTCCATGGGAATATTTAGCAGTGTTCATGTGAATCATGTCATTGTGCCACTAGATATACATAAATATCAACCATTAGGTAATGTTGATATATAACCTCAAGGTGTTCTAGGCTCCCATGATAGCTCATCTGGTAATACTGGAGGTGGTTGTACATCACCAAATATTTTTCATATAGAATTCCATGTGAACCATAATGAGAAACTATGTGATGGTGAATCTTAATGATTTTGGTAGGAAAGACATGAACGATAGTTGGTTAGTGGCCCAGATTTCCTACATACATTCCTCCCCCAACTCATTTTTTGATGGGTGGTCATTTTATTGATCACACATTTCTCTAAATTGAAATTTCTTAGAATCCATGGAGGTAGTCATGTGGACCTATTTGGTATGTGACTCACCTATGTAGGGTGCACCATAATGGCCAATCAATCCTAAAAGGATGGATTAACTTTTTATGGGAGATAAAACATCATTGATATATCCATGTTCGATGAATTAACTATGGAATACATTGATTGAAAATTTAATCAAAACCTAACATAAATTATGACTACTCTTTTTCATCCCAGCAATGTAATCAAGATCCAAATATCTCTTCATAATCTATAGTGGGGTTGTATAGAAGAGATGTTGATGAGGGAAGGAAATGTTGTGTGGAGATTATTTGTATAAAATCCAGGATATCATATATATGAATGTGTTTCTAAATATATCTAAGGACCTTATAGATCATGGCCTCTCGTATCACCATTCTCAGTTGAGGGGATCCTACAGGTATCTTTGGTGGTGGAAGTAGAAGCGTATCTGTTGAGATGTTTTACATCTCCGAATCTGAGAGATTTATGGTTATGTGAACATTCCCCAGACCATGACTCTTAACAAAATTTCATTCCATATGAATTAGTCCCAAATATTTTTGGGGGTTTCATTCCAATTGGGAATGGTTTGCACCATGGGAAGGGCACCCATAGTAGTTTTTAGTCCTCTCACCCCTATATGAATCATTAGGGAATGGGTAGCCTTTGGCATAGAGATGACCTCTTGGTTGGATGAAGGAATTTTGGCATGTGGTGATGTTCATCATCATAATGTAGACCATGAAGGTTTTCGGTGGAACCCTATGTATGATGATTTATCATGACCTTCCTTGTAGTTTAATGGGGTCTCGATCTAAATCAATAGTGGACATGAAAACACACTATATTCGTGAGACCAATTGGTCCATCTGTGGAGGAAAAGAATATAATTGATTTTGAAAAGGACCCTTATTGGGAAAAAATGGAATTATTCCATAGGAATCAATTTTGGTAATTATTATATGTGGTCGAAAAAATAAGGGCATGATAAAACTATTTTCTAGAAATTGGATTCACCAAATGTTGTCGGTGATGTAGGGATGTGGTTTCCTACATATGCTTCATTCAGTTGGAATTCATAGATAGTGCAACCAGTATATCCCCTATATCCATAATGTAGGGGAGAAGGCTATGAGAGTGTTCCCAGGAGAGCCATGTAAAAATGATGGTTGTGGTAATTGGGGGGTTTCATAGTCCATATAGGAGGTTATGTTGGTAGGACACCACAACTTCCAAAATCTAGAAGTCCATATCCCTGTTTGGTAACTTGCATTCATGTTCACTATAATGAACAAGGTCATTTATCACCCTCCATTGATGACATTGGAGGGGAGACGAGGAGAAGGAACCCAATATATGTGGGAGGGGTGGTCATTATATATTATTGTTATGCTATATTTTGTACCAATGTTTCTATTTCCACCACACATATTGGAGATATGTCTTCGAGTATTTCTTATATCTTGTTTCATGTAGGATTTATGAGGATGAATCTGAGTATATTTCTGAATAAGGTGATCCCAAATAAACCATAACATTTATACTCCCTATATGGAAGGATAATAACTTCATGTCAACAATTCCCATAAACATAAATTAGAAATTCTTTTCACCTTTCCCCAATTGTAGGAAAATAGATTCACATTTGGAACAACATTTTTTTGGTGAGGTAGATGTAAGAATTTTTCAGATATGGTGACATCCAAAATTGGTGTAGTCTAATGTTGCTCGCCAAATCTTATTGTAGGGGAAGAGATTCACAACAGGTTAACTATTTTTTCCAATGCATCAAATGGTGAAGACATTGTGGGATTTAATATGAATCTCTTAGATTCTTCTCTATGAGTGGTTCCAATCCATAGACCAGTGACATGCCCCCTAATAAAGTTCCTTATAACTATGTTTTCTGTAGTTGGGTGGCCTCTATGACAACATTTGATCGTGTAGGGATTTGTGATTAGAATATAATAATGGCATATATCTTAATCCAAATATGTATCCCTAAATAGATATCATTTTATTTTTTGGGGTCTTACTTATAGATTATGGACACGTATTGGAAATTAATTCTTGATTCTATATTGAAGTGGGAAATAGTTATTTAACCTACCTGTTTTCATGAAAGGGGAGCTACCAGCAGGTTGAAGATTGTGAGCATGTTGGGAATCATGTACATATTGAGAATGTTGGGTGTGAGGATTTTTTAATGACTTCTTCTTTTTTATTTTGGGGAATATCATGTATAAGTCATCTCAGGTATAAGTCCCAAGCCATCCCACCTTCATTATAGGGAAACATACATAGGAGTCATAAATATTTTTAGGATATTTTTGTATAAATCACATGGATTATACATTTGATATATATCCATGTATATCAGGAATGGTCATATGCTTCATGTCTTTTGGGGATGTAGAAACAGGTTTAGAGTCTTGTGGGGATTAATTCAATGATTTAGATACTAATAGGGATGTGGTAACATGTGTATAGTTTCTTGGGGACAAGGTCAATATATTAGACTATTGTGGAGATATTTCCAATATAAACTAGTTTTATAATATGAAAAAATATTGTTTTGTTTCACATGGAGGCATATAATTATAGTGGGGACCTCGTATTTCGATGTAAGAGGCCATGTATGTTATTATGGGAATGGTAACAGATTAGGTATTTCGTCTCCCATGGGGGGATAGACAAGTTAATGGTGATGTAAATATATTTGGACAGAATATCATTTCGATATCCTATGTATCATGATATGATACATGGATAAAAACCTAGTTTTTTGGGTGTACAATATTACGTCATGTAATAGGGCCATTCCCTGTAGTGTTACAACGTATAGTAAGGATGCCTATTCCATGGAAGGTGAGAAAAAAAGGATTCTATGGTGTATATATGTATAAGACTCCTAAAAGGTATTAGGGATCATATCATGTTAATTTATTGAGTAATACTATGTTTTTCATGTAGGGAATGTACAATTCAACATAATGTGTTGATGATTTTTTCTTTCAGTTCAACATCGTTAACTTGAATGTTAGGATATGTAGTTTAATGTATTATATATGAGATGTTAGTTGGTAAATGTACATATATATTCCTTGGTGCCACGTAGGTGAAGTGATATTGTGATATGGGATTGGTTTTGTATGTTTCTAGGGTGTCGTTAAGGAGTAGCTATTGTGTAATTGGTTTTACAAGTAGAAGTTGTCTAGATGATCTTGAGGAGCATTGAATGTATAATTTTAGTTTATACGTAGAGTCTAATTTGGTGATTCTAAGGAATAATTATAGTATGATTGGGGACTCAAGATTCCTAGGATATGCATACATGTATAAATATTTTTATTTGGGTATATAAATGGAAGAATCCCTATTTAATCTACGGTTAAGTGATGATATTATTTGGGAATCCGTGATGATGATTTAAAATTCATGGAGACATTATCTCACACATTTAACATGAGTTATATTAATCTCCCCACATAAAGAATCATGTGTGTATTACATTTTGAATCTTATGATTTTCACTCAATCTGTAATTTCCGGACTAAACTGACTATGAAACCTATAGGAAAATCGGTTTCCAAATGGCCTCTAGTGAACCTCCACATAAACTAGAGAATACCACCTAGTTAGAATGATCTAATGGCGGTACAAAGTTGAAACTATTTTCCCATGATCCAAGTGGAATAATTGTAGTATAATAAATAAATAATATACAATAGTAGAAGAAATAACTAAAAAATGACAATGAATTGAAATAAAAATACAAATCATAAATAAATGTCCACAATTCCCAATAAAACAATGTATGAATTCATTTCCAGTTGATGGTGCAAGGTATATGAAATAAAATACAATATGAAGTACAATAAAATAAAAAGAATAAAATCTAAAAGGATAACTCAATATTAATCTTGAGTACCAACTCAGTCTTGTGCTCCCAAGATCCCATGTACAATTCACAACCCAATAAATCATCCATATCCTACTGAAAATTAGGCCTTCTCGGTTACCCAAGTGCAATAGATGCTCAATCGGGGTGTGATATATACAAAGAAGGTCCCGAAAAATGGTGTTTATATTACAATCCATCATAGAAATATAAAATACTTAGTGAACATGTACAAACAAATGAAAGGATAAATATGAAATAAATAAATAACCACGATGGGCTCAAGATCCCCAGGGGAACTAGTCTTGACTATACCGTATTTATCCAATTCTAGAAATGGATAAACCATATGAAACCTATAAAAAAGATACATTGGTGAAGTGATGATAAAAGGCATAAAATATGTTTCATGATATGGACCAATCCAGATAATGTGATTTGTCTTGGGTAACTCATCCCCGGGATAAAAATTATATGTCATTATCCCTTACTACAAAAGTTATTACCAAAATAAAATAATTGACTTCCTAGGAATGTCTGAGTTGAAATTTTATAAATAACCCGTTTATCACACCAGAAGGACCATAAATGCTCAATTCCATCAGAGTCTATATAAAGAGATTCATGAATAACCTCACAAGTATCATCCATGGAATAATGTGAGAAATAACCCTCAATCCTAAACCCGGTATCACTTGTATGGGACCGAGTCTTAGTCAAGTTTTTATATAACCAACTAACAACAAATCTTGTCTAACGAGTCTCTCCTATGTAACCATTATCACTCATGATTATGTAAAAAACACATGGTCAACTTGTAATTTCAAACCAATTCTATCCTTATCATATAAATAATGCACCAACGAAGTCGATCACAATAATGATGAGCCCTTACTTCAAATATCATGGAAGGAATCCCAAGTATCTACCCTTTTTATGTTTCATTTTCAAATGGTTATAGTGATTAGTGGTGAATTAGTTGAATCATTAAGGATTTTGTATGAATGATGATGATGACCCAATGCATAATATGAACATATGGGTATAGTTGGAGATGAATGTCATATTTATAAACTAGTTATTTGTGAATCCATTATGACAAGGGTTTTCCCTAATACTCTAAATCAATAACCCAAAAATTTCCTTGATAATATATTTTATTCTTTATTTCCTTTTGATTTTGTAATTTTTTTGGGTATAAATTTTCCACCATAATCAATATCAAATTGTAAATGTAATGTTTAAGATTTAATTTATGGATCTAGGGATATGAAATCAGATATACTATATCAGATCTTAAATGCAATGGTTTTTCTAGAATACCTTTTATGGCGTTATTTATAATGTCATCATCGTGGTAGATGTTTTGGAGGGGTAACGTACCTTTGGTGATGTGTCATTGCATTGGGTTTAATAAAATGGATCCTTCTAGTGGTATGTTAAATACTATTTTGTCTTCTAGAGTGATGATTCTAGGAATAATAGACTCTATAATCTATCATATTTGAATATCTATCTTTCTTGTGGTCATAAAGGATACATTTAGCTATTTTTTTAATATGAAAAGTAATTATAAAAAAATATTGGACTCGCCTTTTACCTGAGTAGTGTTTCACATCATTAAATAAACAAGACAAATATAATCTTTTTTTTATTTTAGAATGATCCTTTTTGTAGTCCTTGTTATTTATATTGTCACATCCCTTTTATAGAACCCATGAATTTATTTATAATGGATAAAATATTTTTTGTCTCATGGTTGTTCGTTTCTTATGTTCCTACCTAGATATTATTAATTATTATTATCATTCTTCATGGTACAGACCATGGTTTGAGGTTTTTTTAGTTAGTGATATTGGGTTCTCATAGTTGATGGCTAGGATAGAGATAATTATACGGTGATTTTATAGTAGACCAATTATTATTTTTAGTTGTTGATTTCTATTAAGATTAGTATGGGTGGGTGATACTTTATTTTTTCACTGAGAAAACCAATATATAGTTCACTAAACTGATTTCCCAACCATGATTTTCCTTGATGAGTAATGATCATGGTTTGGGTGTTTAACCTATTTTGTAGAGTTTATTTTCGGGGAGATATTTGGTTGTTTCTAGAGTACTTGTTCTTTTTATGTATTTGTAGCAAAATTTATGTGGAAGGAAACATTCAGATTCAAATTCTATAGATTAGTGTAGGAATCCCTTCTTGAAGAATAATTATATTTTGGGTGATATTTTCTATTATTTTACTTTTTTAGATAAATCCTAAATACTCTGGATTCTATTATCCATTATTTTTTTGTTATAATATTCCATGGGAGTTTTTCTTCAAGCTGTTCAGGTTGGGAAATGAAATCTTATGTTACACTTATGTCCCGTAATTTTATTAAGTGGTAGTAATTTTTTATCACTAGTTTTGATCTAGACTCATAAATATTTTATGGATTTTGGTTAGTTTTTTTATTCTGATTTTTAAATTCAAGAAATACCATATGAGTGATTTCCCATTGTTTTTCTATGAGTAATCTTCTTCAGGAAAGTGTAGTGTTTAGTGGTTGGTTCATAATAAGTTTTTTTGACTATTTATCCATTGAGTTGGATATCTAATGTATCATGATCTTTGTTTTTTGTCTAGGAATCTGGTCCAATGATTGATCAATTTCAGTCAATGAGTATCTTTGACATTTCGATTGACATAATTTTTCACTGTATTAATTGGGGAAGAGTGAGGAAATGGTGGTAGAATTATGGCACCAATAAATGACATTTTCATTCTTAAGTTAATATGATTAATTACTTCCTTTTTTAAGGGTTTCTTAATGTTTATTTTTTTAATTCATTATATTTTACATTGTTAAATTGTTATGTTTGTTGTTTGGGAACCATGTAATGAATATTGTGAACCATCTGTAGATTTTGACAATGGTGGACACATGATCATTTCACTGTTTGGAAATATTTATATGTAATTCATATGACTGAAGGTTTCTCTTGAATGGGTGATATCATAGTCAATAGACATATTGGTGATCCATACAGGTTATTCATGAAACCTTCTTGATTTTTGTTTTTTATGAAAATTTAAGTCTTCTTAATTGAGGACTCCTCCATAAGCTTATCCATTTATTTTAATTCGGAAAAGGTTCCATCCAATGACCATTCTTATATTCCCAAGCCCCTCCAAGGTATAATCATTCTGATTCCATGGTGGGATCTCATTCATTTAGATGTGTAAGTGATCCTCATTCCTTTTCTTAAAAGGCTCATTCCTTTTTTATCCATATTGACCCTTATAGACATTTATGGTAGATTTTGTTATCTAAGATTGTTAAAATTTTGGGTATTTATTTCTACAAATATCTATAACATATCATGAGGCCTATTAACATTGTTTATGTCAATAATTTTCTAATTATAACACATTTTGGATCATGTTTAAATTATATTTCATTTTTAATGACTTATTTGATTGATTGGTTTGTTCTAAAAATATATTTAACTAAATTAGTAAGGTTGATGATACCTATACTTATTTTATAAATTGTTCTCTACTTTTTAATGGGTTTTACATTGGTCATAAAGGGTGAATTATTTAGTTCAACGGATCCTTGATTTCAAATACACCTCTATGAATTCATAGTGTCTAATATAATTGCATTGAAGGATTTCTATATGGAAAATAATTTTTTTGTGGTTATTTGGTCAAATTCGTCTTTTTAGTATGGGGTGTTTGGGGATAGATTGGATTATTTTTTAAAGAGGTGTTTGAATCTTCTCGATATATTTATTTATGTAGAACCTTGAGTTTTTAAGGACCATTTTTTATAATAAGTTAAAACTTTCACTTATATCATGCAATGAACGATGTAATGTATTCCTATCACATAGAACATACTTGGCGTACGTTACACGCAACACCGACATGGCGTATGTTACCTGCAACTCTTGGTTGATATATGATACATGCAACAATGAATTTCTACAAACATATCTTTTAATTTTTATTATTTAAATAATAATATTATAACATATTCCTTAAAAATATTTATATAAATATTATTAACTAAATTTAAAATATTTTTTACTATTATTTTATATAAATAAAACTTATTGATAAAAATACAATTTTTTTGGAAAGTCTTCAATGTCTAGAATACAATTTTTACTAAAAATATAATTAATTTTAGAGACATTTAGAAATTCAATATTGTTATAATAAACTTAATTTTTTTATTAAATTGTATAAATTATCTTATGGTGAACATTTGGTATTTTTCTAATAAACATCATTTTTAAATGAATATTAAATAATAGCGGATTTTAATTCAAAAATACTTTTTAAATCAATTTCCTTATATTGTAAAAATAATTTTATTTTCATTCCAATGTTGATTTACATGATGTTTTTATCCATTAATCCAAATTTATTCTTTTTAACTATTTCCATATTTAAATTGTTCTTCAAAACTAGCAATCTTTTGATCCTTTTTATTATAAAAACATGTAGTGTCATCCCGAAAGTGGGATTACTTTCAAAATAATTTATGCCAAGTAAGTAATTAGGATTAATAAAATGGATTCCAAATTTGGAATAAAAATAATTTAAAATTTCATATATGTTTAACTTTTAAAAAAATATTATTTGGGGTGATTACAATTATTTACATCGGTTAAGAGAATAATTATGTCAATAAAGTGATAAACCATAAATACCAGTCCCAAAACGACCTAGACACATGTGTAATACCCATTTTCTATCCATAGTTCGTCCATAATACGTTCATTATTGATTTTGGTATGTTTCTTATGACTGCTATTAGGTAAGAACTTGTGAACATGTAATCAGTCTCAAAAAATACCATGTGAGTCATTTTCCTTCACTATAAAAGGACACCACTTATACTCATTCCAAACACCTATATTTCCTTTTATGTTTTACCAATATCATTTAAATTATCCTCCGAAAAACCTCATTTATACCTTGAAGCTTCCCATTGGGGAAAAAGCCTCTCAAGGAAGCCTTTTGGAACAAACCAAAAGGGGTTACCTGATTTAGAGGTAACTTCTTCTCTCATGCTCATTTACTTTATTTTCCTTCTTCACCCACTCCACTGTATTTATTACATTATGGAGTCCGAAAACTAGTATCCAACTTATAATAGGATATTTTCATACAAATATTTCATCCTACACATACACAGACATCCATCGAATGGATGTTGAACATATTGTTTCGCTGTACAGAGAACTACTACCTCAGGAAATGATGATTGTTCATTTCTACTTAACCACCAATCATGGTGGCCATTATGATGGAAATTATATTTTTATATGTAATATAATATATTTATTATTTATTTAATATTTTTTATTATTTTTTATTTCACACGTATTTTTTACTTTCCATTTGGTGTTAATGCCATAATCTCATTTGAGGAAGATTGGACTACCGCCCCGTAAAGCGATGTGATTTATTCACACAAGACATGGAATTCATTAAAGATGAATTTTATAAAATTATACAATGTGGAAAAATTATTATTTATACTAGAATAATGATATATATATATATATATATAGACATATACATATATATCTTTTACACATATTCATTCTATAGGAATACAAAAAAAACCGAAAAAACGTTCAACTGTACGTACAACTTGCATTCTCCATGAACCGTGTATTAAATTTCAAAGCTAATTATTTTATAGGTTATTATTAAATAAAAAATACTGGATATGCCTTATAATTATATGATTTTATACATTCTTGATCCAGGATATAATTATAGGGATCAATGATATAACAAATTTGGATGCATGCGAAGAAAAAAAAGAAAAAATTACTCGAAGTGAAACACTAACATAGGATAGATATGAAGCAGGTAATATAAATTCATTAGAAAACCATATATGGTAATATATGTAATAATTTTCTTCTATAAAATATTTATAATAAACTTATATTTATTATACAGTAATCGTGTGTGAGTCTGGTGAGAGTAAAACACAACGTATGGGGATTTCAAGTCACTTTTAGTTTCTATGAGATACATGTTATGTTAAGAACTATATTCTTTTGTGTGGTTTATGTACTACCAATTATTTAATTATATGTAACATATATTTAAAATTATTTATGTTCACATGTTCATTTTATGTTCCTTCTTTCTTTGGGTTTTAGTTTCCAAAGATTCCAAATCTGTAAAACATTTTTGTCTCAATTAGCCTTCTTCGAGACTTATGTTTTTTTGTTATACAACTGAACTCTTTTACATGGTGTATATAATTATATTATACATGTTAATTAATGAGTATAATTAATTATATGAACTTTTATGGTCATTTAATTTAATTTCCTTACCTGTATAGTATTATATCATGTTACTAAGTCATATGAGTATATTGAGACAATATCATCACTTTTCAAAAATGTTTATGTTTATCCTTCCAATGATGAAATATTATGATACATCTCTAAAGAACACTCAGTAGTTTACATATACTATGTTTTTTCAAAATATACTAATGTTTTAGTACCATTTGTAGACTCGTTCATACTTAAGATAATGTTTTTAAATAAAATATGATTGTCTCTCTCTTCAATTGGAAATATATTGTATTAAAAACCCATGGTTTTTAAAATGTTTTCAAAAGATACATGATGATCATTTTCAAGGAAAAATGATTTTAAAAATGATTTATTGTTTTCTAATCTTCCTTTATATGTTTTCAAATCTATTTTCATACAAAAAAAGTTTTTGAAAGGTTTTACGTTATAAAAAGAAGTTTTCAATGAAAAAATTTTATTTTCCTCAAAAAATGTATTTCAAATATATTTCAAAAATATTTTGAATCATAGATGACTTACATTTATGTTACTAATTCCATTTATAAGAAATGATCTAAATTATCCATTGATATCCTTTCTAGGAATGGGTTATGCTTAATGTCACGGTCATTTGGAAATCTGTTTCTTTTCCACATGTTACTTGTTTATAAAACTCGCTTCTTTCATGGGTTATCCTTTAATGAAATGATTATAAAACCGATATATTTTCAATAGGATATGAAGTGATGAAATATAAATTATACCCATTTCATTTTGTGGGTTATGATTTGATGCTTATAAATCTTAGTTTTTTTGTCATTATATGATGAATGTTTTTATTATCTTGTGCCAAATGTATGAATTATATTATTGTGAGATGGGTGGGACCAATATCTACATCCAATGAATTAGGTAATGATGGATGACTCAAGAGTGTAAATGTTATGTGTGTACCTGATTACCAATTCAAAATATTATGAATATACCTTGTTTCATGTCAATATGTTTATATAAGAACCTGATTACAAGTTCATAATGTTATGAGTGAACCTTATTACATGTTCAAAAATTTATGCATGGACCTTGTAGAATATCAATAAGTTCATGTTCAAACCTTATTACAAGGTCATAATTTTATGAGTAAACACTATTATATGCTCACAATGTTTTTCATGGATCAGGATGCATGTCCCTAAATTTTCGTGTGAAGCTTATTATAAGTTCACAATGTTACGCATGAACCTGGTTACATGTTCATAATATTATGCATAAACATAGTTTCATGTCAATTAGGTAATGTGTGAACCTGGTCACATGTTCAAAATTTTATTCATGGACATGGATTCAAATCCACAAGGTTGTGTGTGAACTTGATTACATGTTCATAATGGTATGCATGGACCTGGTATCATTTCCAGATATAGATGTTGGGGCCTAATTTCATATCCTTAACTTAATGAGTGAACCTATTTTTACTTATACATGTTAAAAACATTATAAACTAATGTGCACGCCAACAATTCCATGTCTTTTATGATTTTTTTATTTATTGGCCTATGTTAATTATTTAATTAGGATTCATGTCTTATAGACATCCAATCATTATTCCATGTTTTCTGTTATGATATTTTATATATAGGTTATGATCTTCTATTCTAATGATCATGTTCTATCCTATGCATAGTTATAAGGTTTAGTTAATGTTTATGAAAGTGTCCTAGAATTTGGGTGAAGGATAGGGTTAGTGGATTCCTTGCAATACATTGATGTCCGGATAATAGAAGTTAATGTTGCTCCAACACAGACGTACCATGGGGTAACAACTTTGACATGATGTTCTGGGCTTGACTCGGTGTTATCTGGTACCTGACATTGGGCCTTGCAGCACACCTGGTTTGATAATCCCGAGGGATATGCTTTGGGAATTAAAAAACCCATTATGAACAATCGTGGAGGATTTTATTATAATCTGGCTTTGAATAACCTATGATAGAACTATGGTCATTTATTATGGTAGTTTTCATACTTTAGACATTAAACAAGTAACTTGTCCTGATTTTGTTGTTCCTCATTATGAAAAATGTTTCTTACTCAATTGTTCATGTTTTATTCATTGGATGGAACCTGAAGGAACCAGGTTAATGGGGATTTCAAAGGACAATGCAATCAATTCCCTCTTTATTGTTTGAATGCTATGAGGGATGGAATAAAAAATTCCATATGCACACAGTTTTCTCAAGAAAAAAATCATACTGAGTTTCCAAATGAGAAATTGAGGGAACAAAGTTCTATTGAGTCCATCATGTGGCATCGTCCACCTTCTTTCAGCATGTCATTTGATCGACTTGTTGTTGAACAATGGACCATTACCACTAAAATTATATTCAATGTTCCCAAGTGTTCGATTCTTGAGAAGGTCATTCTAGCTATTTATCGATTATAAGTTGAAGCAGACCAATGGTGGACTCTAGTCAAGAATAAGAGGAATAAATATTAAATATAATCCATAGATTACAATGAGTTTAATAACATATTCATCAATAATTACTTTCCTCATGTTCTTCATATGATGATGGAAAATGAGTTCCTTCAGTTGAAGAAAAATGATGATGAATATGTTGGTACAAATGAGGAAAATTTCATAAGACATGTGAGGTACACTTTTGGTATTATCATTAAACCTAAAATTAAAGTTGATATAGTGGTTTAAATCCAAGTCATAGAAATGTGTTGTATATGAGAGACATTAATAGCTACGAAGAGATTGTGCATTGTGAGAACATAGTTGAAATGGAAGATGTAGTTACTTATCAATATCATGTTTTTTAAACAAATGAAGATGGAGTTCAAAGGGGAATCTAAAACCATAGAGATAAGAAATATTTTCAGACACCTACATTCCAAAATAATGGGAAAGACCGCTTAAGAGAGTGGTTTTAACGAACAAGAAGGCATTTCAAGTGTGGTATATCTGGCCATTGAGAAAACGAATGTAGAAGTGATTTGAAGTTTAAATTCAATGTAATGAGTGCAGATAATGATCAATAGAAATTACAAACCTTTAGTGTTTCAATTTCTTGGTGTTTGGTAATTATTTGAATCATTTCCCCAATCATAAGGAAAATATAGATGATAATAAAAGACTACCTATAAGTAAAAATGGAAAAATAAAAATATTATAAAATCAAAATAGGTAAAGTGAATATTCTAAATTAAGGGAAATCATATACTTTCCCCCATATTCGGGGAGTTCGTGTTTGATTTTGTATGAATAATCCCTGTGATAACATTTTTTTCACCCTTTAGTGAATTTCCATGTGATTGTATCCCTCTATATAGACTATGGAATAATTAAATTTCATTTAATCTTCTATTAGTGAAATGATAAACCAAAATAATCAAAAAAAATGTTTTTGGTATAAGATAAGATCATATCTGAACAAGAAGTTATGAATTAAATTGTGAAAGGGTCTTCTGGATATTCATATATAAAGTGATTAAGTTAAAATTCGGATAATGTTTTGAGAATAAATTAACATCTTACCACATGAGGACTTATGAATATCGGATAACCTACATTGTATTGATAATTGATGAAAAATGGGATTGAATATAATGGGTCACATGATCTTTTAGTATTTTATTAATAAAAATGTCTCATTTCTTTTATAGAAATAGGTAAATTGGATCAATGAACAACAAATGATGAAGTCGTTCTGAAATCATTCATGTTTGTATAATAATCATTAAACACTAGGAAAAGGGATCTTGAAACCAATAGTGTTGTCATATACCTATGTTTCTTATGAATCAGAAGGTCCCTTTAGTAAATGTAGATTTATGGATTTGTTCTTGTTAACATTCTCTAGAGCATATCTTATATCACTCTATATTAGAACTTTATAGTTAGTTATTTCTTCTTTGTTCATGTTTTCACTTCCCAATTATGTTTTCCTATGTGGAAACATAGTTATATTTTACATTGGGTAACCATTATGGCTCAAAATTTACATTTTTAAGGTTTGTTTCATTACCGATTTTTATGATGTGGGTTTCTATGAATGAAAAAAACATGTATTAAACCTTTGAGAACCCTGATGAATTTCGAGGGAGAAATTCATTTTAAGGGGGGAGAACGTATCACCCCGATTTTTTAAAGAATATTTTTATGAAAAAATTAGAATTTTCAATTATATAATCAATTGAACTAAATGAAATATTCATTTCACATGGAACATACTTGGATTACATTACACTCAACACCAACATGGCTTGTTTTACACACTACATTGGGTTGGCGCACGCTACATGCAATATTGAGTTTAAATAAAATATAATTCTATTGTAATTATTTAAATAAGATAATTATAACCTATCCATTGAAAGTAGTTATATGAATAGTATTTACTACTTTTAAAATATACTTTATAATTGTTTTATATAAATAAAACATATTGATATAAAAGATTTGATTTTCTGTAAAGTCCTTCTCTGTCTAAAAATCCCATTTTTAATGTCTTTATAATAAAATTAATTTTAGAATCATTTTGAAATTCAATTTTACAAATTAACAATTTTTTTATTAATAATGTCGTAATTAGATTAGGGTTAATTTTTGAGATTTTTCGGACAAACATCATTTTTTTATGAATAGTGAAAATACCAGATTTTAATTGAAAAGTACATATTATTTCAATTTATTTATAGGGATAAAATATATTTTAATTTCATTTTAATGTTTAATTAGATAATATTTTTAATAATTAATCCAATTTTTTTCGTTTTAAGCATTCCCACATTTAAATTCTATATAAAACTTTAGCAAATTTGGATCATTTTTACTATTAAATGAGGGAGTGTTTACCCGATAGTGAGATTATTTTTAAAATAATTTATGCCTCTTCTTTAATAAATTTTGAAAAAGGTATTCAATATTTTAAATAAAGATAGTACATAATTTCAATTATTTTAAGGATTGTTTCTTACAAAAATTCTTAGTGATAGTGGTTAAAATTAATTGCATTGGTTGAGAAAAAAAATTGTTATTAAAGTTCTAAACATTAAATATAAGACTCAAACGACCTAGAAACATGTAAAACACCCAATTTCTGTCCATATTTAGTCCATAAACATTAAATTATTTTTATTTTATTTTGTTATTATTTTTGTTACATAAGAACTTGTGCACACCTAACATGTTTCATAAAATCCCACATGAGTTCTCTTCCTTCCCTATAAAAGTCAACAAACGCCACCCATTCCTCAAAACTCACAAAACATTAATGTTTGGAAATGATATGCCTGATTATCCTCTCAAAAAAAATTCCATGAAACTTTAATCCTCACTTTTGGTATAAATCCAATAAAGTAATCCTTTTAGCTAAAACCAAATTGGGTTACGCGATTTTGAGGTAACTTCTTCTCTCGAGCTCCTTCACATTATTTTCCTTCATCACCCCCAAAACTTTCTTTATTCAATTATTGTGTGACAAAAATAATATCCTACATATACTAGGATTTTTTTATGAAAATAATTTACCTAAAATTACACAAAACACCATGTAATCGGTCGTGAACATATCATTTCTATGTATGGTGAACTACTGCTTCACGAAACGACGATTGTTCATTTCTACATAACCACCAATAATTGATGATATTATGATAGAAGATATAATTTTCTATATAAGTTATTTTATTTATTATGTATTTATTCTCATTTATTTCTTTTTATAACAAACATATTTTTACTTTTCATTTGGTGTTAATATGATAATCTAGTTTGAGAAAATGTGGACAACTACCCCCTCAAAGCGATGTGATTCGTTCACACACCACATGAAATTTATTAAGGATAGGTTTGACGAATTTATATTATAAATATATTATAATCATTATAATGGAATAATGATATATATATACATACAAATATATACATATGTCATTTTCTTAATTTCATTAAATATGACCACAAAAAAATTAAAAAAGAATTCATGCATATGTATGTCTTACCATCTCCATGAATGGTGTACTGAATTTAATAATTCATTATGCTATAGATTGTAATAATATAAATTTATAGGATAGACCAGATATTTATATCATTTTCTATATTATTTAATTGTGATATCATTATAATGAACAATGATATATCATATTAAGATTCATGTGAATAACAAAGAAAATATTACCTGATGTGAAATTTTAACATATGATCATTTATAAGAGGATAGTAACATGTCATAATAAAAACATATATGGTAATAGATATAATAATATTATTCTATAAAATAATTATAATATACTAATATTTATTATATAATAATCGTGTACGAGTACAGAGAGAGTCCTGACACAAGGTATGGGGATTTAATCTCACTTTTAATTTCTGTGAGATACATGTTATGTTCACTACACATTCCTTTTGTGAAGTGTATTTACATAAAATGAGTGAATTATATTTATATTATATGTAAAACCATTGTTATTCACATGTCCATTTTAGGAGCTTTCTTTCACGGGGTTTATGATTCAAAAGTTACCAAATTTGTAAAGTAGTTTTGCCTCAATTTTCTTTCTTTGAGAATCATGTTTTTTATATTCCTAAAATCTTTTCCAATGTGTGTATAATTACATTATACATGTTATATCATGAATATTATTCTTTTCATGATAATTTATGCTTCTTGTAATTTCCATTCTTTTCATAGAGAGTACGATCCCACATTACTTCTAAATAATTATTAATGTTAAATTAAAATTTGAATTTTTTAAATTAACATTTTGTTAAATATTAATCTATTAATCCAATTTAGGTTGTTATAATCATTTTCATATTAATTATAGAAATAATATCATAGAAAGTTTTTCAACATTCTCACTTTATATTTCTGGTTACGTTGTGGATGAATGATATTAAATTATATTCTACAAATTATATAAATGGTATTTGGAGAAATAGATTCCATATTTTAATCAGAAAAATTTATATGGTCAAAATTTTTTTTTACTATAATGATATCTGAAAATGGATAAAATTAGTTTACAATATTAATGTTATAAAAATGGTTTTTGCATTACATGAATTTGAATTAAAGTTAATTTTACTCACAAATAAAGTTTTTTTTATTTTATGAATTAGATATAAAATTTATAATAATTGAATCTAAATTATATAAAACCATCTATTAATATTATTATAAAATGATAATTTTATCATGTTATTAAAAATATTAACGTTAAATTCGAAAAAACAATATATATAGATATCTAATTGAGATAACATATAGACTAAGAAATACCTTAATAAAATATCTATTTATTTTGAGTGGTAAAGATATTAATAGAAATATTAATCACTAAAAACTATTATTGTTCACTTTTATTGTCTTTGACGTATTTTAGATGATGAAATATTTTTTATATTATGGTCTGTATTAAAATGCAACTCATCCCCTTTATAAAATAGTGTTCATTCTCCCCACTTCATCACACGTCTCAATAAATTTTTTATGACCACCCCCTTCCAAAAACACTTCCCATAATCCGTTATCTAATCCTAGAATTAATAAATTATCGATATTTCCGACCAATTAATGCATTCTGTGAAAATAAAATAGATATGCTTGAAGAAGAGGTAACATTTTTCAAAGATTTTTTTGTTTTATTTCTTACTCAAACCCCTAAAATTATAATTATATAATTTTTATATAATAAAATAAGTATATAAAATACTATAAGGATTGTTATATTAATGGTATGACCTAAAACCATACTCCCTTCCCTTAAATAGGCCATGAAATCATCATTTTTGTGTACAGTGGAATACAGCCACATGAACGGATGTCCATTGCTTTTCCATTACCTCATTTCATGGTTTGAAGTAAGGATGGAAACGTTTTATTTATATTATACATATGACTTTTATTATGTTATTATGATTTGATAATTTTTATATGACAGATAAAATCATTGTTTTATTATTTGGGAATATACCAGCGTCTTTCGTGTGTATGGATGACTACTGCCTTGCAAAGCGATTTTATTTGTTCATGATTTACCTAGAATGTATTTAGTATAGATTTAAATGAAATTTAGGATATATATTACATAAAATATATAATTAAATTATAATATATATATATATATATCACCTACTATTCTTTATTCAATATGATAAGAAAATGGAATCAAAGTTGATGCATATATAAGGCATATTGTGTCTATGAACGGTGTATTTCATTTTTGGTAAATAAATATTATGTATTTCTATAAATAAATTTATAGTATAATTATATGATTTTTTTAATTATATATATGATTATTTTATGATCTAGGTAGGATATCCAAGAATATTATGTCAAAACATGTACGGAAGACAACGTAGTTATTACATAAAACAAAACATTAATAATAAATTGATAATAAAAAGTTAACACTAAGTCATAAGTAAATAATATATGGAATTATATATAATAATTTGTTTATATGATATAGGTATCATAAAATTATATTCATTATATAGTATTTTTGTGCAATTATGAAGAGAGTCAAGAAATTATTCAAGGGAATCTATCTAACATTATACTTTTATGAGACACATGATATGATCAAAAACTATTTTATTTATTTTATATATATAGTGAAATTGAATTTATATTATGATTATTATAAATAAAACTATTCATTTTTACAAATCCATTTTACTATTTTTCCTCAATGGTGTTTATGGTTCAAAATTTAACAATTCGATAGGGGATTTTTGTGTCAATTTTCCTTTTTTGAGAAACATGATATATTATTCACCAATATTCTTTTATGAGGCGTGTATAATGCTTCTTTGTAATGTTATATCATGAATATAACACTTTTAATTGTATTTTATGATTAATTTTTTGTTATTATCCCATGGTTATTAAGATTCAATGTTTTAAAAGTGGTAAGAGTTTATTGCTATAATTTTAACATTTAGGTATATTGTTTACGATTGCGATTCGATTGTTAAAATATTCTGAGCCATATCTCAATAAAAATAATTAATTTTATAATCTTATGTTTATTAATGATATATTAATCTAATACTTCAATTTTTTACACTTTTTTACATATAATAAATATTAAAATATTTTTATTAATATTCATCTTTATTTCTCTCTTCACTCTAAAATTAGGTTTCCATCAAAACCCATATTTCTAAAAATGTTTTAAAAAATTTTATATTACTCTCTTTTGATTTTTAAATGGAATACATAGTCATGTGTTACATTTTAATAAATATTTTGAAATTAATATTCATGTTTTTTTCCAAAATAATTCGTTATTGGATTTTATCCAAAATGTGAAAGGATTATTTTTTTAATGTGTAAAACATGAATACGATTTAATTGAATCATGGTGAATAATTTTTTGGAAGATTACAAAATATTTTTTAAAATTTATTTGTAATTAAAAAGGTGTTTGTACTTTTTTGTCTCTTAAATAGTTTTTCCAATGAGAAGCATATATTTACCACATGATATGTTTGAATTTTTTTTTCAAAGATTCATTTATCTATAGGGTTGTTTTATGTAATGTCCCGCCCAATATCATTGGTTTGAGAGGGTAGTGATATGTTACCTGGACTTAAGAGACATCCCTAAGATGGAAAATAATTAAAATAAATGACTATGTGCTTTAATATATGTGGGGGTTGATTTTACCATTGAAAATAAAACAAACAACCCAGTCAATCATAATTAAATAATTAGTACATGGTGAATGATAAAAATGCAAGACACCTCAACATTTCATTATATTCAAAACAAATAATAATAGTACCACATCAGAAGACAAAAAAACACAAAAGTATACAACAGATGGAAAACTATCAAAAATGATATAAAACCCCATGAATCCAAATCCACACATGCTCCAAGATCCAACTCCACCAAAAATCCCATGTATGGGGATGTATTATTAAATTTGTGTTATACTTTACATTTTCTTGTATCTTATTTCATGATATCTACAAAGAACAAATATTCCAATGCATGGGTGAGTACAAAATCATAGTTGATTTCCCCCCAATGACTTCCCAACTCACTCTACATAGATAAAACATTGTAGAAACATTTATATAAAACAATTGATATGAGAAAATTTCAAAAACACTTTTATCAAAATATATACAAAATCTATTAAAAATATTTTTCCAAGGAAGGATCATAAACAATTATTAAATTAATTTTACTATCTATTTTGGAATACCCACTCTGTAGTTCAAAACACACCCACACATGAATACTTGATCCAATGTTCTATAATCATGATTGGCCTATCATCCAATCACCTTGTGTCCCACTCACGTATTCCCCTTATCTAGGGTCACGTCCTTAGTACCCAAACGGTACATGTCCCTTATTTAAGGGGCATGTCAATCAAGAATCACACAAAAATCATGTATTCCAAAACAATTTCAGCCAAACCATTTCAAAAAATCAGTAAAAAATTATTTTTATTGAAAACCATCCCAACAATCCATTTCTAAAAAAATATCTCAAAGATGTATTTTAAATTATAGATTTTAAAATCATGAAACCAAAGCACTTTCCATGAACATTATCAGGATTCCTTAATTTTACAAAAAAACGATAAATAATCACTAAAGAATATTTATAACATTATTTTCCCATGATTTCACAATCAAAATAAACTGATTAAAAAATTTAACATTGCCTTCATGTTACAAATAGAGGAGTCAAGAGTGAAGCCACCTACCTTAAGAGTTTTAGAAATAATGATTAACGGTTTCTAAAACTTTACAAAATTGGTTTTAAAACTACAATAAACTACCTTAGATCTCTCCCCTATCTTCTAAAAGGACAAATCTAATTAAATTTGGCCTCAAAAAACATATAACTACCCACAACAAGTGTACATCTAAGAAACAAAGAGAGAGGGAAAATTATATCTAATAAAATCATCAAGAACCGCAACGAACAAATCATTACTACCATAATCTGTTTTCAAGACACCATGATATTCTTCTGGACTACTTCCAAATTGATGGGAAGAGGTTATCCAACCATTGGTATAGAAAAATCCTAAGTTAGAGACATTTGGGGGGAAAAAAATTATATAGAGGTGAAAATGTGTTAGATCCATAATTTATAGAGCTATATTTTGACCCACACATTGTTTGGTATGACATTTAGGAAAAACATACACTAATAATCTTCACGCCTCTATATTATGGGAGACCTTTCACAATTTCCTCGCATGGTTCCCAAATCATGTTCCAACCATGAAAATTCCACTACCTCAAACAGCCAAATCCATTATTTCAAATCGCTGAATTTCTCATCATCATCCACATGGTTTGGAAAAAACATGCATCACCGATACAACTTCCCATTTTCCCCTATCTTCTCATGGATATTTTCTTAAAGGTTTTGCATGGTTCTCTCAAAACACTCACCTGTATAAAAGTCTCTTAATATTAGAAACAATTGTATTCTCACCCAAAATTTTACCATATTCATTATATAATTATGAAGTGTAAAGAAATGGTTTCATAAAAGAAATATAGTTTGCTGCATTTTCCCCACCATTGGCCTTTCTTTCCCTAGAATGTAGAAGAACACCGGTTCAAGGAAATTGTTCATGAAATTAGACTTTCAATTCCTTCTCTTATTCCTGAATCTCTTCTGGGATCTGACCATTTTTTCACCTAATCCACAATAGTAAGATGATTTTTTGTGAAATATGTTCTCTTGTATATCCACAATATGCACTAGCATGTTCACCAAAAAAGCATTTTTCTCTATTTCAACATGATCCCATTGAATCACATAGTTAAAATTAGGCTGATAGATTTTCAGTTGAGTCATGTGAAACTCATTGTCCACCGTATAGAATCATGGTCAAAATCACCATTTATATGCCACTTTACTGACTCATTCCTACTACTTAAAAGGTTTCATGAAATGAGATGAAAATATTACCTCCATCCAAAAAAATTGATGTCCATGGCTAGGATAAATCATTAATAACATCTTATTATCCATGGAGAATGACAACGGTCATCAATGATGATCCACATAAGATTTCTGATGACTTTGATCTACCTCCATCCACATATTTATCAAATAAATCTTCTCCAATGTTTTTTTCACTATGCTCCATCCAACAAGTAAAGTATCACTTGTTTCCAACAATAATGTAGAGAATGGAAACGACGAACATAAAAATTATTAAATGGAACTATAGGTATCAAGTCCTTGTTGTTTTGTTTGTTATATCATAACTCCAACCAATAACACATGTTCTTCCCCTGAGCTACTCAAATCCATTGAAAAGGCCAATAACCGGTATTCCAATGTTATTATCGTCCATTTAGATTTCACATTTGTCTATGTATTATACATTCTGATCATTATCAACTAAGTCCCAAGGAATTTCTGTAATGATTTATAGAAATAAGATGTACACCTCGGATCTCTGACTGATACAATTGAAACTAGTATTTGAAGCCTATTTAGAAATTATTGGATGTAAAATTTTGAGAATTCATCCACTATATGTGTAGCACCCCGAGATTTTATATTCTTTTTAAATTCATTAATGTCTTGTGTTCTATGCTACACCAAAAGGAGCTTGCACAACATGCATCCTTGACTTTCCTTGCACGCAATCGCGACCTTCCTCGATAGCGTGTGTAGTACAGAATAACAAGTTTCATTAAACATCGATAAGCTATTAAAACTAGCCGTTATAAATAGTAATAACCACTTTTTGGAATTTTGTAAATTTTATTTTTCAAAATGGACTTCATTTTTGGATTCGGAATATCAAAATTAGCTTAGGGTGAAATTTTGGTAGTTTTCGGATAACTTTCATATTCTAATGAATAGTGAAAATTATTAAATTTTAATTAAAAACAAATTTTAATCGAAATAATTAATAGAGATAAATTATTAATTTGATTGGTTTTAAAGTATATTTAGAATATATTTTTACAATTTAATACAATGTTGTTCATTGGATGTAATTTCACATTTAAACCAGACACAAACAAATGTCACTCTTTTGATAGTTATTATCTCTTAAAAACACGCTAATTGTCTTAACGAAGGGAATTAATTTTTAAATTAGTTAATGTAACTGATATTTTTTGAATTTGGTTAAATAAACATCATTTTTGAATTCATAATATCAAATATATCTTAGGCCTAATTTTTGGTATTTTTCTGGAAACATTCATTTTTTGATGAATAGTGAAACCACTAAGTGGTAGTAAAAAAAATGAATTTTTCATAAAAATTAATTTTACCACTTCTGTGAGTGGAATTTCAAAAATCCGAGAGACACGGTTGATGTTAGTAAGTAAAATGTGGTTCAATGAGATGAAAATAATTTTTTGTGAATAGTAACTTTTTACTTTTTTTTACCACGGTTAAAAGTAATTAGGGTAATTAAGGGTAAAAATGATATTATTATTACCATAACACATGTCCTAATTCTATTGGACAAGTGTAATTAGACCAAAAACAACCTTATGAATAAAATATGACCATTTAGGCCCACTTGGATTAGATTAGGACATTTATTATTAATTTATTTAAAGACGGGTTAAAATAGTTGAAATCAATGTTTAATAAGTAAATAATTTTTAATATAGGGTAATACATAAGATAAATTCAACTATAAATAGTCATTAGAAAGATAAAAATATTTCCTACATAATGGTATTTTATTTTTAATTTTTAGTCATTAAATAATTTAATTTATTTATGCCACAAAGATGATGCAATAATTATCTTATTAATGAAATATTGACATAATTAATTTTATAAATACCCAAATAAATGTAATTTCAGACTTTTTATGAAATAAACTAATTTTATATGTTAATATGACATGTTATTATGGATTTAATTAAATTTTTTCGAACTAACCATTCTGTTATGATTTTCACAAAAATCAATTACAAAATAGTGTCAAAATTGACATAAAATAGATTTTAAAACAAATATTATATTATTAATTGTTATTTTATTTATAAAAATCTAAGGTTCGGAAAAATGACTTAAATAATGTTATATATATTAATAATAATCAACTTGGGGTTCTTTTTGCTTCTTATAGTATGTTTATTAACCTTATAATGTAAGAACACAAGAAGACATGGTAAAAGTAAAATTATTTAGCTTAATGTTAAATATAAATGATAAGGTTACAATAGGAACCTAAACTTGTATAAATTATATTGTATGAGATTATTTACACCCATACCCACATTTTCTTCGAAATAAATCAATTTGGAGCTATTTAAAACCGAACTTGACTTTATAATAAAATAATATTTTTAGTTATTCCAAAGGTGTCCCTCTCCTCCCTTATAAAAGGGAACCTCCTTCCTCTCTTCCTCACACCACTTTGAGCCTTCCAGCTCGGCCATCCCCTGCCAAATTCCATTATCCACTTGCCTAGAAACATCCTAGAGGATCTGTGCTTCCTCAAAGACCAATTTTTGTGCCCTAAAAATAGATATCAAAGAGGCGCTTCAAAGAAGAGGTAATATCCGTTACCGATTCTTTCATCTTTATTTCTTCTTCCACTTCTTCATATTAGGTTGTTTCATTATGAAATAATAACATCAGTATCACTTATATAATGATATGTTATTATAATTATGAAACAACCTTATTTCACCATCTATCCATCCTACGGAAAACGAAATTATCGTGCGTGCGTACATACGGAATACCGTCTCCACGCCGTGGTGTAATCTATTTTCCTCCTCCACCTTACATGGATGGGTATAATGGTGTAAATAATAACTATATATGATTATTGAAATGTTATATTGATTCTTTAATAGTATACACACACTCCAATAAAATTCCACGATCATGGGAACGATATCATCGCTCGTGCGTACGTACGGAGTACCGTCTCCACAACGCGATAAGATTCATTCTCAATGATTAACCATTCATGAATGGTTATAAAGTATATATAATCAGTAATCATGAAATATATGACATAATAATGATACTGGATTTATGTGTATATATATTTATGTCATCTACTTAATTCCATTCAACTAAATAAGGAAACGAAAACAGCATTCATGCGTACGTACGGCCTACCGTCTCCATAAACGGTGTATTTCTTTCCATTTACTGATTTATTATATATATGTATATTAAGAATATATATTACATATAAATCATGTTATATATTCTGAAATTAAGTAATCATGATCTATGTAATCATATGAATAATTACAAATCAAAACACGGACGACAGATGAAACGATTTTACCCAAAACGCTCTTTAACATGGAATTTACAAAAGAACAGGTAATATAAAGCCATAAGTGAACCATATATGATATCATAACAATGAGTATGATTATGGAATAAGTCAATGACATTATTTAAATCATTATACAGGAGGTTCGGACACATATGAAGAAAATCTGACCTAAGGTAAGGGAAAATATCACAATCTCATTTTTATCCGAGATTTATTATACTTTGGTATTTACTGGGGTGTATTTTATCATCCACATCCATGTTTCCTCAATATTTAATATTGTTTCCATCCACCAACAACTTTTTAAATCCAATTTTACCCTTCGGTGAGTTTTTAGTAAAAGATATGAAATGAATATTTTGTCGTTTTTGGTACGAGGTACTTTTTGAGTTTTCCGACAAAAGTACGAGAAGAATGTTTTCTTTTAACTTATACGGCATAAATGGATTATCAAAACATTATTTCCAAGAAGATTCCCTTAAAAGTTTTCAAGTTTATTTTTAATCAACTTCTTTTAGTTTATAATTGTATGACATGTTATGAAAGGAAAAGTGTTTTTGAAGTAGAAAGGATATTTTCCTCAAGAATGGAGTTCAAGTGTTTTATAAAATTTATTTTCCATCTAAGATAATATAGGGTTTTGTTTCTATCCCTATTATTACATTGATTTGATTATGTTGTGATGGAATTATTTTTATGAATTCCTTTATCTTATATGAATTGTTTGATGATGTCACAATGTTTAAGATTCCCATTTTTATTACATGTGTTATGCAATGATGTATGATTTATGATTTTGTGGCACACATAAGAATGGTATCATTATGAGATGGGTGGGACCTATATCTCCCTCCAATTCATTGGGTAAAGATTTTATATCTCATGAAATAGACATGGCTAGAACGGTAGGTTATACCAGTTCAGTGAAACAGGACTGAAACGAGGAATGAACTCTGTTCAGAAATGGACTTTGTCCATTAAGATAGTCTTGGAAATGAGTCTTGACTAACAAGAAATGATTCTCTATGATTATGTGTGTATGCCACAAAGTTTCATGTTTTAAGTTATGATTATTGGGATTACATTTCACGACTATGATTTATCCCATGTTATGAAATTATGATCTCTTTTGCAGGTTAAGATTTCCAAAAGATATGTTCTTATGAATATGATGTGATTGATATTTCTTTTGTTTACCCTTAATGATCATTTGAGCTCACCCTTTTATGTTTTCTTTTCCCCATGATATAAAGAAAGGATTTAGGTTTTAAAAAAAAGAAGATATTTATGGGGATGTTGAAGATCTTTCACCATGATTAGAAGATTATATTCCGAGTTTCCAAAGACACTAAACTATTACGATCCTTGTGTGTGTGTTTTTTTTATGTACTAATTATTCCACAAAAGTAATGTAATGTCTATGTACGTTAAGCTTCGGGTCTCTACAGTTGGTATCAGAGGAAAGGTTTAGTCATCCTTTGGAAACTAGGATGTGAAAACGTTAGTGAGATCCCTACAGATATTTCTATGGTATGTCTAGGGATGTCCCTAAGGATAAGTATACGTATAGGATACAGTCCTAGAACTACGGTAACGATCATATAATTTAACCTAAGATGTTAGATATTGACGTTACTCCCCCTTTATTATGATTTTTTCCTCTAACACTATTCTTTTTGGGTTTTAGAAAATGGCTGGAAACAAGATGATTCACGATAATGGAGGATATTATGGACAATGGATTGATATTCTTCATGAGAAACCAAATGAAATTGGATTTGGAATTCCAAACATCATTATTATGCCAAATCAGCAATCTCATAATATGATCAATAAAGTAAAATTTGGTAAGTTTCCTAACTCAGCTAATAAGAGAAAGATGGAGTTTCATGATGATCATAGAGGAAATAATGTTCAATTTCCCCAATGTAAATCATGTGGGAAGAGGAATCAAGGATAATGTTTCAAAGGAACTGGAAGATGCTTTGGGTGTGGAAAAGAAGGACACAAAGCCAGTAAGTGCAATGGAAAAGGTTCAGTTAACATCAGGGATGAGGATAATGGTATTTCTACGACATCAACAATGGTTAATTGTTTAAAATGTTGAATGTACAGGCATTATGCAAACCAATACCCTAAGGGAAAGTCTCATGAAGAGAATCAGTACGGTCATATGGGTAGTATTTATGTTGATGATGATGAAGAGACTACAAATGATATGTAAGATGAATGAATTGTTGATGCTCGGTCAATGGTTTAAGAAGGTAGTGGAATTATTACATGTTTATCAAGTGTAATGTTGTATAAGTAATATCATGGTACTATGGAATAAAGAGACATCTAAGGATTGTTACACTATTGTATTTCCTTAAGTTTTGAAAGTGTGTGATGAATGGTACCAATATTTTTGGAAAATAGATGATATGCGCATAATGAAGCGATAAAGAGAAAATTAAATGTTTGATAGTATTCATGAGCTCATGACTGATATAAGGAGAAGTTCATATCATGGTTTGAGTATATATAATTTTTGTGATTTTAGAATGTGGAAAGAGTTAACTTTTGACAGCATTCATGTTTTCACTAAGGATCAATGGGTATTCATTTTTCAAGAGAATACATGATTAAGGACTTCGAATGATTGTAATTTGACCAACAAGACATATCTTATGATATATGGGGATCAATGATGGTATTAAATATCTGGTAATCGTTTTCACTATATTTTGAGAGTGGACTGCAGTATTATGGATAAGCCTAAATACTGGAATGGATTATGTTGTACATAAGTTAGTATTGTTTAAGGATAGATGTTTTTTCGATATTATAGAAGGGATGGTATAGTAATATAGTTTTACAAAAAGGACAACCTGCAGGACGGGCGACAACCCATCGTGTCGGACAAGGCCGTGGGAATCGAACCCACAACCGAAGTGCGACTGGCCTTTATCGCCTAACACTGGCCTACAAGAAGTCCCTGTTTAGTATAAACTAGTTTTATTATATTAATCAGTATGATATATAAAGTATAAGTCCATTTTAGGAACCATATATCATTAATCTCACTGTAGATGGACTTATGTATTTTTTGATAACTTTTATAACCTTTTGTTTGAGACGGATGGAATGACCCATCATTCGATCACATGATCTGCTAACACATCACGAATGACAAATTCAACAGCATTTCTTTAATAGATGAAGTGGAAATTGTCCAAAGAACGACCAACGGTGAGACTATACCGAAATCACAAAAGTATTTCTTCTAATTCCAGTTTCATCATCTTTAGGGAAACGATCTTGAAAACCAAAAATGTTGTCCTAATGCTCTTATATCTGATAAATCAGATGGTACCTTAAATCATCACAAATTTATGGCTTTGTGATTGCTGGCTTTTCCATAGCCATGTTCTCTACCACTCTCCATTAGAACATGATGGTTAGATTTCTCTTCTATATCCATATTTTCACCTATGTTCTCCTATGTGGAAACCCAATGATTAGTAAACCGTTATGTTTCATACATTAGTTTTTAAAGATTTGTTTTGGTATTCCTTTTTACGATGTGGGTTTCTATTAAAGGAACTTTGGAGTAGTAAACCATTTATAACCCCGACAAATTTCGAGGGTGAAATTCATTTTAAGGGTGGTAGAATGGAACACCCCGAGATTTTATATTCTTTTTAATTTCATTAATGTCTTGTGTTGTACGCTACACCAAAAGGAGCTTGCACAACACACATCCTTGACTTGCATTGCACACAATCGCGACCTTCCTCGATAGTGTGTGTAGTACGCAATAACATGTTTCACTGAACATCGATATGCTATTAAAACTAGCCGTTATGAATAGTAATAACCACTTTTTGAAATTTTGTAAATTTTATTTTTCAAAATGGACTTCATTTTTGGATTAGGAATATTGAAATTAGCTTAGGGTGAAATTTTGGTACTTTTCAGATAACTTTCATATTCTGATGAATAGTGAAAATTATTAAATTTTAATTAAAAACAACTTTTTTAATCGAAATAATTAATAGTGATAAATTATTAATTTGAGTGGTTTTAAAGTATATTTAGAATATATTTTTACAATTGAATACAATTTTGTTCATTGGATGTAATTTCACATTTAAACCAGAAATAAACAAATGTCAATCTTTTGATAGTTATTATCTCTTAAAAACACGCTATTTGTCTTAACGACGGGAATTAATTTTTTAATTAGTTAATGTAACTGATATGTTTTGAATTTGGTAAAATAAACATCATTTTTGAATTCATAATATCAAATATAGCTTAGGCCTAATTTTTGGTATTTTTCTGACAACTTTCATTTTTTGATGAATAGTGAAACCACTAAGTGGTAGTAAAAAAAATGAATTTTGCATAAAAATTTATTTTACCACTTCTGTGAGTGGAATTTCAAAACTCCGAGAGACACGGTTGATTTCAGTAAGTAAAATGTGATTCAATGAGATGAAAATAATTTTTGGTGAATAGTAACTTTTTACTTTTTTTTATCACAGTTAAAAGTAAATAGGGTAATTAAGGGTAGACATGATATTATTATTACCATAACACATGTCCTAATTCTATTGGATAAGTGTAATTCGACCAAAAACAACCTTAGAAATAAAATATGACCATTTAGGCCCACTTGGATTAGATTAGGAAATTTATTATTAATTTATTTAAAGAAGGGTTAAAATAGTTAAAATCAACGTTTAATAAGTAAATCATTTTTAATATAGGGTTATACATAAGATAAATTAGACTATAAATAGTCATTTGAAAGCTAAAAATATTTCCTACATAATGGTATTTTATTTGTAATTTTTAGACATTAAAAAATTTAATTTATTTATGACACAATGATGATGCAGTAATTATCTTATTAATGAAATATTGACATAATTAATGTTATAAATACCCAAATAAATGTAATTTCAGACTTTTTATGAAATCAAATAATTTTATAGGTTAATTTGACATGTTATTATTGATTTCATTAACTTTTTTAGAACTAATCATTCTTTTATAATTTTCACGAAAATCAATTACAAAATAGTGTCAAAATTGACATAAAATAGTTTTTAAAACAAATATTATATTATTAATTGTTATTTTATTTCTAAAAATCTACGGTTCGGCCAAATGACTTATATAAGGTTATATATATTAATAATAAACAACTTGGGGTTCGTTTGTCTTCTTATAGTAAGTTTATTAACCTTATAGTGTAAGAACACAAGAAGACATGGTAAAAGTAAAATTATTTAACTTAAAGTTAAATCTAAATGATAAGGTTACAATAGGAACCTAAACTTGTCTAAATTCTATTGGATGAGAGTATTTAGACCCATACCCACCTTATCTACGAAATAAATCAATTTGGAGCTATTTAAAACCGAACTTTACTTTATAATAAAATAATATTTTTAGTTATTCCAAAGGTGCCCCTCTCCTCCGTTATAAAAGGGCACCTCCTCTCTCTCTTCCTCACACCACTTTGAGCCTTCAAGGTCGGCCATACCCTGCCAAATTCCCTTATCCAATTCCCTAGAAACATCCTATAGGTTCTGGTCTTCCTCAAAGACCAATTTTAGTGCCCTAAAAGGAGATCTCACAGAGGCGTTTCAAAGAAGAGGTAATGTCCGTTACCGATTCTTTCATCTTTATTTCTTCTTCCACATCTTCATCTTAGGTTGTTTCATTATGAAGTAATAACATCAGTATCACTTATATACTGATATGTTATTATAATTGTGAAACAACCTTATTTCACCATCTATCCATCATATGGAAAACGAAATCATCGCGCGTGCGTACGTACAGAATAACGTCTCCACGCCGTGGTGTAATCTATTTTCCACCACCACCTTACTTGGATGGGTATAATGGTTTAAATAATAACTATATATGATTATTGAAAAGTGATATTGATTATGTAACAGTATACATATACTCCATAAAATTCCACGATCATGAGAACGATATCATCGCTTGTGCGTACGTACGGAATACCGTCTCCACGAAGCGATGAGATTCATTCTCAATGATTAACCATTCATGAATGATTATAAAGTATATATAATAAGTAATCATGAAATATATGACATAATAATGATACTGGATTTATGTGTATATATATCTATGTCATCTACTTAATTCCATTCAACTCAATAAGGAAACGAAAACAGCGTTCATGCGTACGTACGGCCTACCGTCTCCATGAACGGTGTATTTCTTTCCATTTACTGATTTATTATATATATGTATATTATGAATATATATTATATATAAATCATGTTTTATATTCTGAAATTAATTAATCATGATCTACGTAATCATATGAATAATTACAAATCAAAACACGGACGACAAATGAAACGATTTTACCCAAAACGCGCTTTAACATGGAATTTACAAAAGAACGGGTAATATAAAGCCATAAGTGAACCATATATGATATCATAACAATGAGAATGGTCCTGGAATAAGTCAATGACATTATTTAAATCATTATACAGGAGGTTCGGACACATACGAAGCAAATCGGACCTAAGGTAAGGGAAAATATCACAATCTCATTTTTATCCGAGATTGATTATACATTGGTATTTACTGGGGTGTATTTTATCATCAACATCCATGTTTCCTCAATATTTAATATTGTTTCCATCCACCAACAACTTTTTAAATCCAATTTTATCCTTCGGTGAGTTTTTAGTAAATGATATGAAAGAAATCTTTTGTCGTTTTTCATATGAGGTACTTATTGACTTTTCTGACAAAAGTACGAGAAGAATGTTTTCTTTTAACTTATATGGCATGAATGGATTTTTAAAACATTATTTCCAAGAATATTCCCTTACAAGTTTCCAAGTTTATTTTTAATCAACTTCTTTTAGTTTATAATTGTATGACATGTTCAGAAAGGAAAAGTGTTTTTGAAGTAGAAAGGATATTTTCCTCAAGAATGGAGTTCAAGTGTTTTATCAAAATTATTTTCCATCTAGGATAATATAGGGTTCTGTTTCTATCCCTATTATTACATTGATTTGATTATGTTGTGATGGAATTATTTTTAGGAATTCCTTTATCTTATATGAATTATTTGATGATGTCACGATGTTTAAGATTCCAAATTTTATTACATGTGTTATGCAATGATGTATAATTTATGATTTTGTGGAACACATAAGAATGGTATCATTATGAGATGTGTGGGACCTATATCTACCTACAATGCATTGGGTAAAGATTTTATATCTCATGAGATATACATGGCTAGAACGGTTGTTTATACCGGTTCAGTGAAACAGGACTGAAATGAGGAATGAACTCGGTTCAGAAATGGACTTTGTCCATTAAGATAGTCTTGGCAATGAGTCTTGACTAACAAGAAATGATTCTCTATGATTATGTGTGTATGCCACAAAGATTCATGTTTTAAGTTATGATTATTGGGATTACATTTCACTATTATGATTTATCGCATGTTATGAAATTATGATCTCTTTTGCAGGTTAAGATTTCCAAAAGATATGTTCTTATGAATATGATGTGATTGATATTTCTTTTGTTTACCCTTACTAAGCATTTGAGCTCACCCTTTTATGTTTTATTTTCCCCAGGATATAAAGAAATGATTTAGGTTTTTTAATAAAATAATATCTTTATGGGATATTTTGATGATCTTTCACCACGATTAGAAGATTATATTCCGACTTTCCAAAGACACTAAACTATTACGATCCTTGTGTGTGTGTTTTTGTTAGGTACTATGTATTCCGCAAAAGTAATGTAATGTCTATGTACGTTAAGCTTCGGGTATCTACAATATGTGATTCATGAATTGTAATGAAATGATTCGACATTGTGAGATGATCCACTATCACCCATATGGAACCATGTTTCTGAACAATTCTTTGGTGGCGTGTTACCAAATCCATAGATATCTTCTCCCATTTTAAAACTAGAATAGATAATGACTACGAAACACCTACGGGTCATTGAAGCTCTACCTTAACCTACCAACAAGATAAAAATCTCAAAACTATCTCATCGACCTTTCGTTTCATTCCAGACCACAAAAAATGTGCTTTAAATTTAATATATATATTCTATAATATTGGATAAAGAGGCCATTTTGAACGGTGGTAAGCAGGAAGAAGTTGTTCTTAACAAGCCATAGGTACACCTATAAAATTTCTAAACCATGTCACAAGATCTCTAATCCACCTTCCATCCCAAAATGATCTCCCCATCATTCTGTTTTTTACACATTATGAATCCGATGTATGTTCCTATTTAACTATCTTTAACAAATCAATAACCACTAAAACTAGGAAGAGAACAGAAAGATCACCTCTCCCTTCACAATACAAATTCATATATTTTGGAAATACATCAACTTCCACTCATCTAATTATTCTTTTTACAATAGAGCATAAGACTTTTTGCTTAATGTATCTACCGCGGAATTAATCTTACCTTATTTGTACATCAAGTCAAATTCAAATATTTTGTGGTAATCAATCAAACATTTTTACTTAGGTTTATATACTTTTGTGAAAAAAATTATTTTATGCTCCTGGGATCTGTAAACACCTCGCAACACTACAAATGTTGCACTGAAGATTCCTCATCTGGTTGCAGATGTGGTATACCCTAGGTTCTTTCGTACAATATCACTTTAGTTGGTCAGGTGAACCACATTGAAATCTTCATTATTTTTATTGGTTCATGGGATAATCTTCGCTGATCTGGCTATCTAATTTTGGTTCATGATCCCACCTTTTAAATTTGTATCCCTATCACTCTTTCTCCCAATATTAGAGTTCCCAATATTTCCAAATGGTATTAAAATAATTCCCCCTACCAAAGCTCCAAATATGTCGCATTCATCCACCATCGCTCTGTTAAATATAACTATATAGTCTATAATATAGAGCATGAATATCTTCGAGAAAATTTCATATCTCAACCACAATTCAATAACACATTCCTTCAAGGATGCACTAGCTACAACATCGGATATAAACTTCACTAAATTCAAGAGTTTATCTATAGACTCAATGATTGATAGATTTTTCTAATTCAAGTTAATGATGTTTTTCTTCATTGAATATCGAATGTGTGAGGAAAACAATTTTGTTGAAAAATTCTACAAAATCCACCCATGTAATGCATTGGCCTAATTTAGTCGGACATTTTAAATCCCATGATTAGTGTTCATGGTCCACCAGTATATATGTTTCTAGCTTTACTTTCATCTCTATTGGTGTGCTGATAAAATTAATGACATGATTCATTTAATTCATCCATACCTCAACTTTCTATTGTTCATAATCACCTAGAATGATGATTGGATTCTACTTTTTGAACTTGACCCAATGATACAGTGGCCTTGGATTGTCTCTCTTGTTCCCCATATCCACATCCTAAAAAATGTGGACTATGCTCTGAGCTATCTTTTGGTTCAACTATGGCTCATGTGCAAGAAAATATTCAGAAGAATCATCTATTTGGTTCCTATTTGGCCTACCGGTTATCATTTTCTAGAAACACAACAATCCCCAGGTGTCTCACTCTTTATTAACCAAAGTCTAAACAAATTCAAAGTCTATTATATAACAATAATCCCAAAAATGATTTCCCAAATCAACTATTTCGATGCGCAACCATTTTTGAAAAAAAATAAAATACCTTTTGAAAATCAAACTACTTTCAAAATACCACAACAATGGTCTTTTTCAAAATCTTCCATTTGAAAACAATATTCAAAAAAATTTCAACAATTAACAGATTGCACAAAAATAGAAATCATTACTCAAAATGAAATATGAATAGCTATTCAAGAGTCATTTCTAAAATTAATTTAATGTTCATCTCATAGGCTAAACCCATCACAATGATATTTCAATTCTTATAAGTGCATGAAAAACACTTATGTACCCAACACCTTGGAAATATGATGTCCATCTAAAAAATATAATATTCTCTTATTTATGCTCAACATTTAAATTCTAGACAATCATACTCTTTTCTACCTACCTGACACAAGTAATAGACCAAAATGAATTTCAAATCCAAGACTAAAAACTAGAACCTATTAAAAAATAACCAATAATACTACCACTTCTTCCAAAAAATATCCCATGTACCGAGCTAATAAAACTTTTCTCAAATAGTTTTTGGATTGAAAAAAAACTAATACCACATATAACATCTTATAACTACTCTTTAGCTTGAGAGGGAAGTGATACATTAATTTTACTTTATAGATATCCCCAATATATCGAATGATTGTAATAAATTCTGAAGGGATTTAATATACATGGTGTATGATTTTACCATTGAAAATAAAAAAACCAACCAAACAAATAATAACAAAATAATCACCATAATATTCTTGATAGAAATGAAGGAAAACGCAATATTTCATTATTTTAAAAACCACTAAAAATATTTCCATAGTGGAAGACAACAAAACCCCAAATTAAATAGCGGAAGATAAACTATCAAAACTCATAGACATCCACATGACCCCAAATATCAACATGATCTATTATTTTTCTACACAAAACAGCCTAGGTATCACAAAGTAGTACTAAAGATGTGTGATTGTTTCCTCTGGAATTGGGGAAGACTTTGTTTGTTTAAGGTTCAAACATTCCAATCGGTTTCTAACAGGTTTATTCATATAACTGAAAACATCAAATGATTATAAATCCACTTGGACCTACTTTCCAAAGGTAGGTGCTCATTAGTTGTGGACCTATTAGGCTTTAGAATTTTTCATTGGTCGAGAAGATGGGAGGTCAGGCTCATCACACCTTTTTGGGGGGAATTATTGCCTACCCCGGGACTCTCTCATAGATTTAAGTTATGTTCACAATTCCTTATAAATTCACCAAGCATGAAAATGAGTTTTATACTTTCCAATCACTATTGATATTTATAAGATTTAGAGAACCTTTTATATGTATTTGAGGTTCTTAATCTATAGAGAATCATCCATATGTATTGGAGATTCATAGTCAATGGTATCCTTCAACATGTTATATAGAAATCTCTTGGTCACTATGATGACCATACTGGTTTTAAAGCCACTCAGTGGGGCACATTAAGATTATTTCCATTCAAAAATATATGGATTATATCAGATATGGGATCGTACCCACATATGGGCTACCTATGTATCCTCATTAAATATGAATCAAAAATCGAGTAGTTTGATTATATGGATATAGTTTCACATCATATGGGATGGAAAGAATTAATTAAAGATGGGCTTGAACCTTATAAAGGCTTCCTACATACCCTAATTTTAAGGCAGTGATCAAAGTCCACATAGTTTAGGTAAAGAAATATGGGGTTTATGCATGGTTAATGGCCCAAGAAGAGATGTCATGATTATTTTTACACTCTAAGATCACGAGAGTCATGACCGGTGTGAGAAACAAGGAGTATCAAATAAACTTGACGATGGTGCCACGAAAGATGCAGTTATGAGAAATGATGTGGGGCTTAAGTATGTATGACTGCCCAAGTAGATGAAGACTAGGACATATTTCAGGAATGAAGCCCAGAAGTAGGGTCCATAAAGGTATTTTTACTTTATGAAGATTCGGAGTTTTAACTTGAGGATTCCTCCTAAGAAGGAGACTCAAATTAAAAGGGACTTATGATTAGGGTTTACTTCTGGGAAGGAGGCCCAATTCAAAAGAAATTAATACTGGGGCTTACTCCTAAGGAGGATGTCCAATTAAAGGGAACTTATAACTTGGGGCTTACTCCTGAGAAGGAGGCCCAATGTTAAAGGAAATTATTACAAGGGATTCCTCATAAGAAGGAGGCCGAGGTTAAAGGAAAATATGACTGGGGATTACTCCTAAGAAGAAGGCCCGGGTTAAGGGGACTTGTTACATGGGCTTAATCCTCAGAAGGAGGCCCAAATCAAAAGATCTTCTCACCTCAAAGGATGAGGTTATATCGGGTACCCCTATCCTTGGTGAAATAAATCTTGTAAGTCACAAGGTTTTGAGAGTGTTTCTCACAGAATTCCTTTAATATAGGGAATCCAACAATGGAACTATCCCATAAATGGATTTGAAGAAGGTTTTGAAGGACATGTATTGAAGAGGAGAGGTGAATTTGAGGAAAGTAGGTGACTAGGAATGAGGCTCACAAGTATCATTTTGGCATGCATGTCCTGGTCGTGCATGTAGATTAGCATGACATGATTCACCTTGGGTGATGACGAATCCATAGGGTAATACTTGGGCGACATGGAACTCATGACCTTAGTATCATCCCTAGAGGCTTTCAGAAGTGTGGTGCGCAAGTTCCCTTGAGAGGGAAAGGCAGCGCGCCAGTGTCTTTATTTCCCTTAAGGGTTGGACACTTAGGCGGACAAGTATTAATGAGTTCCAACACCTAGGCCTTATTATTCTTCTTTAGATCATCAATTCTAGGTAAATAATTACCATAGAAGTGTTTTTAAGACATCAGACAAGGACTTGGGAGACCAAAGATTAAATCTGAGTTTTGGAAAATTCGTCCATTAAATGGGGGCCCATATGGGCTCTTTATAGGCCCCATGATATTTGGGTGAAATTTCAATGTGGGAACACAAGTGTCCTACGTGCCTCACATCTAGTGTGCAAGTAACCTGCGTCCCAATGGCTGGCATGAAAACGACTTGCACGCTTTAATTCCTTTTCAACATTTGGATGCTTCTTCCCTCTATCTTTTTCTTTTTGTTTTTCTTTCCTTGAGGTAATCCCCTTTCTCATTCCTCGGACTCTGTGATGGAAAAGAGTGTCAACAAAAGTCCCCCCTCAGAGATGGATCTGAAAAAGGAAAGAGGATTTGACTCTGAGGAAAACATGAAATCAAGGTTCAGTGGTGCGCAGGTTTTGGGTTCACAGGTTTTAGGAGCGCAAGTTGCGGCGCGTAGGGCAGCGGGATCACCTATATATATGGACTTCACTTCATGAAAATCATCCTACCTACAAATCATTTGATCTATGTTGCACAAGTGGGTTTCTTTTCTCATTTCATTGCTTTTCTTTGTGTTGAGCTTCTTCAGTAAGGATTTTGACTTGCGCGCCACTACTTGCAGGGAAAAACATTTGCAACATGACTTGAATGGAAAAACTGACACACCTTAATGCCTTATCCATTTTTTGTTTTCTTCACAAATATTTAATAAAAATATACATACATAAAAGTTAATTGTTTGATCTTTGTGGAGATTCAATGGCTCACAAAAGAATTAGATCAGCTGATGAGTTGGCCAGCAAGAGAATAGATGACATGATGAACGTCATTGGCCCTGATTATTATGATATTTGCAATATAACTCTTCCAGATTTGGATAAGTACTTGAAGAAATATCATGCCAATTTTCCACAGAGCATCTACTTGCATTTATCTGGCCATGGTCATCTGCAAAGAGTCAACATTCCAGAGGAAAATAATTATATTCATCATTCCTCGTTTCAGACTTACACCAATTTATCTTCGGAAAATATCTTAGTTTCAAGAACATTTATCAATGCTGGAACAGTGGAGAAGGAAAAAATAATGCATCATATCCCATGTGATCTATATCTGAAGCCTCAAAAGCTTGTGTTTCAGCCACATTGTTATCCCTCTATTTTCAAAAATTCTCAGATAGACCCATCCAAGAGATTGAAAAAGAGTTGGGATTTCCATCCTTGTGGATGTGTGAATATGACTTGGATTTGGGAATATTGGTTTTGGAAAACCTATGTAGATTTTGTCAAGGATCTGAAGGGAGCTTTAATTTAGGAATATTTCTAGGGTGGGTAGACATATGTCTACATGAATGTTACTTTTGTGTCGGAGCTAATCAGTCACTGGAGCCAAGAAACCAAATCATTTCATCTGACTAATGGGGAGGTAGGCATCAACTTGTGGGATATCTATAAGATCTCAGGGGCACCAATTCTTAGAGATGAATTCATCCCCCCCCCCCAAGGATACCTGGAATGATTCTATGAAGACTCCAACGTTGGCTCAAGATTTATTGAAAATTTTCTACAAGCATAAGAATACCAAGTCCACCAACACTCATTATAGAAAATATATTTATCCAGAGGAGTGGATGGACATGTTTCTGAACAAGATGAAGGAGAAGGGGCACACCTGTACTCATCCTACCAGCTGCCCCAGAGCAGAGAAGAGGGGTGTTATTGTCACATTCTGTCTAACTCTGGAAGAGGGAGAATTTTAAAAGTGGGGGTATGAAGTGTATCAAATAATCATAGAGAATACCCATCTGGAGGGCTTCTTAGACTTGTGGATCAATGTTTATCCTCTTCTAGTTAGGGATTTGAAGGGAGGCAGCAGGCCAGGGACCTTCGTTGTAGTAGCCAAGTTTGCTGAGAGATGAATGGTTGGGTTGGGCACCCCAGTTCTGGAGAAGATTCACTAGAGCTTACTCCATGTCTATATGGGTAAGTCTGCTATGAGAATAGTGGGACCATTCCAAGTTATGTTGGGATGGAATACCACTCACTTTAGAACATACACTTTACAGAGTGGATTACAGGTTCCTGGAAGTTATTTTTGGCCATCGGTGAAGGCATATTCCATAATTTCACTAGTGTCCCTCAATTCCTATGATCTAAAGGTGAGGTTGAGCATGTTCAAGTAATTTTATTTCTTTCCATATGGAACCCCGTCAACCATGTGGTTTTTTGATGGTGGAAAAACTATCCTAGAATTGAGGTCATATATGCTGGCTTGCAGAGATGGTGTATTGGCCACTAGAATTGACGGAGAGATTATATGCGATTCCTGTGCTCCATATATATTTTCACGCCAATTGAAGTGTCTGCATAAGATTGTTGTATCACCTCCTATTCATGTCAGGTCAGAGCAGAATACAATGGTTTCCCAACAAATATGGGTGCTAACAGCTATGGAGAAGACCACCATAGTGTTTGATCCACCAGTTGCTGGAGCGGTGAATCAATTGACTACATGGTATGTCGAGAACTAGGTAGCATCATACCCGATGGGTGTATTGAATCTTCCTGTATCCCAGGTGGGGAGTAAAAAGAAAATTCTTAGGAAAGAAAATTTTCATCTAGAAGGTGAATCTTCCTCACCCAGAGTTGATTCACAGGATTCTTCACCCGGTGATGACTCACCGGATTTCCAGGATGCGGATGATGACGCACGACATGCATGAAAACGGGATCGTGCTAGATATAATCCTCCTACTAGAGTCCAAAGACCTACTCCATAAACTCAAGGTGAGTTATATCATTGAGGAAATTTACTCGCCATTATTTTATAGAGAAACAAGTTTTATTTTCCAATCCTTTATCTATTATTGCAGGAGCTGGGAAGTAGTTGAAGTCCCAGATTGTAGGACCCTCCTCACGGCCTTCGAGTGCTCATTCTGAATATTTATGACCAGAGGCTGTCCAGACATGGAGGAATTTATATTGTGATGTTAAAACCTCCAGGATAGACTTATGCAAAGATCTACATATCCCTAGAGTGGGGGATATTCGAGCTTCTACAGATATCCACTTCGAGGATAAACCCAATGAAGTGTGGGATTTCATCAGAGAGCTTGAAATTATCATATATGCCACTTATGATTTCGTTCCTATTACCAAGCAGGTGAAGGAGATGATGGACTGTGGCACCACTGAGGGGATTGGTGCTTCTGTAGAAAAGGAATGGCATGATTACGTCACTCCAGAAGATGTAAATTTCATTCCTTATTTTCTTTGCAACTTGATTTCAATCCAAGATTTTTTATTCAAGGAAATTACTTTCTTCATCATGCATATTGTTAAGGAAGGAACTACTGAGGTCCCTTCACCGCAGTATAGTTGTGGTGGAACCTCTCATGGAGCCACTAAATTTCCTTGCAAGTTGGGCAAGTTATCTCCAGGCCAACAAGCCATGAATGAGGAGTTAGACGGGGCTTATCACTCTTCATTACCTATATTTGGAGGTGATGATGTCAACACACCCAAGAAGTCAAAGAATCAAAAGCATCAAAGGAATAAGTACACATGTAAATGCTTCATTAGTAGTGGTAAATCCATCAGATAGTCATGAATCCTAACTCAAGAAAAGGTTGCTCAAACATTTTGGGATTATAGGGGCTTCTTAGAATTCTCCTCTGAGGGAGAGGACTGGCCCTTCTCTGAGGATGACAGAGGGCACCGGTGAACAGTCACAAATTCATGCTGACCTAGCTGCTCTTGATGAAACGAAGAGAGAAGAAGAGCTAGCGTCTGTTCCCAGCACTACTCTTGTTGCTGCTATAAGGAGATAAGATCCTTCTTCTAGTAAATTAACAATATTTTATAGAACGTTTAATGAAAACATCAACTGACTTCTATCTTGTGATGCTTTAGGTTCAACACCTGCACCAGAACATTTGGAAACCACTACAACTGACTCCATAATTTTCTATGAGGAATCTATCCAGGGTCAGAGGTCGCAGGAGGAGGGTCTCCAAGAATACATGTCAAATGCTCCCACTGGTGAGACTAACCCAGAATATGGGATATCACTGAATGAAATGATGAATCTTGGATAATTTTTGATGAAATTTTAGATCATGTAATATTACCATGTTATTTATAAGATTTTGGATATGATTGTTATCCATCGTCCTGTTAGGTTTTTTATATTACATCTCTGATAATGATTGGTTGAAATGTGCAGTTCCGTTTGAGAAAGCTATTGATATGCCAATGCATGAAGGGGGTAGAGACAACCATATCATTGTAGAGACATGAGCTTAAGTGGAGCTTAACCTAGTAGAGCTTCCTGAAACCCATCCTGAAAATCAAGTTGAATCTTGGAAAGAAAGGGAGGATCCTTCTCATGCTGCTGATCTACCGTTGGGTAAAAGATTATAGTATTTGTTACTATACTTAATTTTCAAGACAACTAATCAACTTTTTTTGTACTTTGAATCTATCCAAATATTTCGATTGATTGTGTAGGGCTGTCAACTTCAGTGGCTACATCCGGAGGTGAAGCCTCATCCTTAGCCCCAACGAGAGTAGAATGTGAAGTAACAAGGGACAGGGGGGAAGGAGTAGAACGTGGCACTCCCTTATGTGCATTAATCCCGGACTATATTCCCCCCTATGATAGCGATGCTGAATCAGACCTAGAGGTGAAAAAGGCACTCCAATTCTCATGTCGCAAGGCATGGAAGAATATATGGAAGATCATATCATAAGTTCCTCTAGAAGAGCTGTCTTTAAAGATCCTATGATTGTCGTCCTTGTTCATCATGGTGGGACTTTGCGGTTTTGGATATAAAGAGATCCATACCACGGTGAAACACGTCATCTTAAGGAGGGAGCAGGAGCAAAAGTGTGGTCAAGATCTAACCAGAGAGAGGCTACTAACCAATATTAGTGAATTCGAGGATGCGGTGTCCCGAGCTAAGGCTGATCACGCTGTAAAGATGAAGGAGATGAAGCATAATATCAAAGAGAAAGTTGTCCAGTAGATTCACCTTCAACAATAACTAGATTCTGTTACTGGGGAACTTGACCGGCATAACAATTCATTTGAAGGAGTCCAAACAAATGGTATGAAATCCATCGCAGATGCTAAGAAAGAACTCCATGAAGCTAAAAAGAGTGAAGCTGGTCGATTGAATGAACTTGTAGTGGCTACGGATGAAGCTCGGGGTTCCATAAATCAAATGAAATGTTATTTTGAAAGCCTCTTGTAATTCTCGAAAAAGAGAAGATAATCCAATATGTGGATGTTCTTCTAATATTGTGCATTAATGAAAAGGACATTTCATCTTCAATCAATTGTACTTTCATTCTCTTGCTATTTTTTTTACCTAAGCCAATGGGCCTAGTAAAAATAGTTTTAATTTTTTTTACGATTATACAAACAACCCCACAAACATTACATCTTTTTGTTGCTCAATATTTCCTAAATCATACCAAATGTACGTTTAGCGAGCTAAGACTTGACTTTTGTTTAGATTTCCTTTTACAGGTTCCCAATTTAATGAGTTCCCTCTCTCTTGATGGCAGTGTAAAGTCATGCATGTCAGACATAAAAAAGGATAATGTTTAAGGTCGAATTTCTTTGACCGAATAGATTAAAATTGACTCAATTCCTTGATAATTTGTCTGAAAACATATTACCACATTCAAATATTAGGGAAAGCATGTAAACTATGACTTATAATATTTTTAATCTGAGGGATGATATGAAAAGAGTGCTAAAAGGCATTAGAGGAAGTATTTCCTAAGAGTGAAGTTAAGACTATTTGACAAACACATTAGGGGGTTGACTTATATAGGGCCACTTACGTTCATTGGATGCATAGTAAAATAATAGCATCTTTTGGTTAAAAGTTCCATTATGTAGACTACTTATGCAAGGACACCTAAGGGAACACACTACACAGTCAGGCAAAAGAACTCTCAGAAATTTTACTTTTCTATTGCTAAAATCCAGTGAAAGTTTATGGCAATTAAAATTTCCCAAATCATAGAGTCTATTGTATGGAGAGAGGTACTTGAATATGGATAGGATATTCCCAATCAATATTGTCGAAGAATTGGATAAATGTGACTTCTGAGAAGGTTTGACCCAAACATAGGGAATGAAAATATTAACCATATACTTGAATACTTTCATATAATGAAAAAGAGTATAGGACAAATATGTTAAGGATGTTTGTTTTTGCAGATCCCTGCATATCTTTGTTAACACCAATAAGGAAAAAAGGTTTTCCCCCCAATAATGAAGTTACCACTATTTGAATACCCCGTTGGGGGGGGGGTTGAATTATGAAGGGCCACCTAAGGGCATTGGCTGCATAGTCAAATAATAGCATCTTTTGGCGGACATGTCTGTTATGTAGACTATTTATGCATGGCCACCTAAGGGCATGTGTTGCATGGCCAGGAAAAAGAAATCCCATGTATCAAACATTTTGTGACCAGAAGTCAAGAAAAGGGTTATGGAGATCTGGAAGTATTTAAGGTAAGGAGTATGAACCATGAAAATGGGTATTGTCCAATGCATGAAGGATTTACAAAGACCAATGATGACCATAATCATGTTATGGATGGGTCCTAAATTGAGATATTGGACTTCACTTCATATCTCATTAGGATGAGAATCAAGCCATATGTAGTTCTTGAGATACAGTTTAATGTCATGTGGGACAAGAGAGTAAGAGATCTTAGTTTAGGGTCATATAGATTAGACCATAATGAGGGACACACATTGTGTGTTTGTTATAAAAATGATGTTAATAAAGACCAGGGTTTTTATACCACATTCATGTGCTCGTAGGGGGACTTTTCAACCAAGGGACTGAAAGTGGAGTATACAGTTAGGCCCAAAGACTTGGGGCTGGATTTGAGGGATTCTCAAACGTTCCTACGTATCCCATAGGGATGGGAATCAAGCCATACGTAGTAATTGGCATATCCTATATATAGATTTGGTTCGTACATGTGAAGGATGAAAGGGGACTTCAGTGCAATGATGGATGGACCCAAGATTAAAGGTTCGGGCATTTCCATGTATGTACGTAATCTTTAGTATATGACATGATTAGAGATCAATGTCATTAATGATTACCGATCAGGTGAGGGTGTCAGAGACTGTTGTAGTTTATTTTTATATAGGACAAAATTGCGAATAGTTTAAGGCCATATGCATGGTCCGGTGTTTCATAGTTTAGCGTCATGTAGCTAGGACATATTGCTATACAATTTAATGTCTTGCAGTGAGGCCTATGGGGGATTGTATAGTTTAACGTCATATAGAAAGGACGATGGTGCTGCACAGTTTAGTGTCATTTAGTAGGGACAAAAGGGAAGTACATAGTTTAATGTTATGTAGGACGATGGTGAACCAATTTGAAGATATTGTTTGGGGGGGCATCAGGGATCAACATCGTATGAGATGGAGATGAACCGACATGAAGATATTGGTTTTCGGCTTGAACCTCATGAGGTTGCCTACATACCCAGCCTAGAAGGAAAGGATCAATGTCTGTGTAGTTTGATTGAGAATGAATTGGTGATCGAGTTGTACTTTAGGACAACGACCCGAAGATGGTGTTGGGAATTACGCATAGTTAGCAGAACAGAGAAGTTGTTATGGTTAAATATTACTCTAAGATCATGGGAGTCATGATCGGTGTGAGAATAAAGAGGTAGAAACAACCTTAATGATGCACATTTTAACGTCATGTGGGACAAAGGGTGTTTTATAGTTTAGCATCATGTAGTTAGAACGTATTGTTGTGTTGTTTAACATCTTGCAGAATGTTTGCACAATTTAACATCACATAGGATGATCATGTACAGTTTAATGTCATGCAAGACAATGCACAGTTTACCATCATGTTGGACAATAGAGGGGACACAGTTTAAAGTCATGTTGGACGATATAGGGGCTATGCAATTCAATGTCATTCAGCAAGGACAATAGGATGTATTTGTGTTACACAAAATACTTCTTCAAGAATCTGTCCTTGGTTAGAGTCGTGATGAGTTCTCCATTCATTGAGATTAAATAATAAGCTCCATTAAAGTACACCTTAGGTATTTAATATGGTGTATCACACTTTGGATCAGGTATTGGAGCTTTCATTCCTGGTATCATTGGAGTTCTGAGCACCAATACCAATTCTCCCTGAATGAATGAATGAAGACGAATGTTTTTATTAAAAGCATGTGCTATTCGATTCTGATAGTCCTCCAAGAGGTGCAGGCTGCACAATCGTTTTTCAACTAATAATTCCAATTCATCAAATCACTTCTGAGATTTCTCATCTATGGATGAATGATCACAATTGGATACTCTGAGTGAAGGTAATTGAACCTCAATGGGAAATACTAGTTCTGTTCCATATACCAATGAATATGGAGTTGATCATGTAGGAGTGTGGGTGTTGGTCCCATAACCCCATAAAGCATGAAAAAGTTTATCAGACCCTCATTTATAACCATTATCCACCATCTTTTGTAGTATGTTTGAAAGAGACTTTTTGAAGGCCTCTATTTGGCTATTTTTCACTACATGATATGGAGATGAATGTTTGGATTTGATGTTTTATTCTTGATACAACTTTCTCACCTCGGTTGAACAGAAGATGGTGTCATTGTCCGTCCATATGGTATGAGGGGCACCAATTATAGTAATGATGTTAGACTTGACGAAGCTAACAATGCCTCTAGAAATAACTTCTTTGAGAGGTATTACCCCTACCCATTTGGAAAATAAGTCAGTAGAAATATGAATATACTTAAACTACTTTGATGTAGACGGAGGATAAGGTCCTACTACATCTATTCCTCATATTGAAAATGACAATGAGTATTTAGCTATATGAAGAAACTCTGGATGTTGATGGATGAATTTTGCACATATTTGGCAAGAATGACACTTCTTAGTGAAATCAACAAAATATTACACCATTGAAGGCCAGAAGTATCCAATACTTCGAATTTGACTTGAAATTCTATGTCCAGACTGGTGGGAACCACAATCTCCAGCATGTACTTCATTCCTGAAACCCATTATTTCTTCACCATCAATACATATGAAGAGAATTCCATCGAAACCTCACTTGCAGAAATTTTTTTGGTGATTTGGGCTAACATAATGTTTAAAATTTACCACACGTCGCCGGACTTGTTCATTCCCAGCACTATCAGGTGGGAGTGTTTTATTTTGATGGTATTCCTTTATAGGTGTCATCCATCCTGTAGTATGACCATAAGGTTCAGAAATGGGACTGATTTCATTGATTTCCTCTGTTTTGATTTGATGAAAAGGTGAAACTACACGATGGTGGGCAATACTGATGATTGTTTCATCCCGGTTTGGATTATCCAGGGTTATGGCTATATTAGCTAGTGCATCAGGTTGGGAATTTTGTGATCGCGGGACATAAGAAAATGTCAGCTCCGAAAGAAATTCAACCACTAACTCTCTAACGCAATCACACAAAGGGATAAACTCTTCCTTTCAGATGACATAATCACCATTGATTGGTTCGATTACCAAATATAAATCACCTTTTACCTTCAATTTATTCACCTACACCTGATGTGCCAATTCCAAGCCCGCGATGAGTGCTTGATATTATGCTTCATTGTTTTTACCACCTTCCAACAATAAGAAGGAATAGTGAATCACTGCCTTTTCTGGGGAAATAAGCACGATTCCTAACCAAATATTGTTGAATTTAGGGTCTTCCAATTTCTTCCCTGTTGGACAACTGGAGGAACAATCAAATTACATTTCCCATGTTTGAGGATTATCTTAAATAGAGAAGACTTCCTCATCATGAAGTTCAATATTTAAATATGTATCTTATACAGATGGGTGTTCAGCAATGAAATCGACCAGAGCATGGCCCTTTATTGCCTTTTGAGACATGTTCTAGATATCAAACTACTGCAAAATAATTGCCCAACTTGCCAGCCGTCTTGTAAGCATTGGAAGAATAGGGATAAATTTGAGTGGGTTATTGCGAGATGAAAATTGTACCTCATGATGTTGCAGGTAGTGTCTCAATTTCTGAACATCAAAGATAAATGTTAGGAATCAAATTTCATTACATGAATATCGAGGTTCTGCCTCAAGCATAGTTTGACTCAGATAGTAAAGGCTTCTTTCATTAACAATATCATTCTTTTGGGAAAGGAAGGCAACCAATGATATTTCTAACGCTGTCACATAGAGAATAATTGGTAATCCCTCCACAGGTGGCATTAGTACCACTATACTCAATAGATATTTCTTAAGGGTATCAAATGCCTCTTGGAAATATTCAGTCCACTGTTAGGTGACTCCCTTCTTCATTAATCTATTGAAGGGTAAACACTTTCCTTCCAAATTTGCAATGAAACGCCGAATATAGGCCAAGTTTACATGAATTCCCCTTAATTCCGTCAAATTTCTAGGATGTTCCATGTCATGGATTGATTTTTTCTTCACAAGATCAACTTCGATACCATGATGGTGTACAATGAAGCCAAGAATTTTTTCTAAGGTTAACCCGAAAGCACATTTCAAGGGGTTCATCCTCAAATTTTGTTATCGAAGTTTGTTTAATATGATTTCCAGATCGGCCAAGTGATGAGAATGTTTTCTAGATTTAACCACCAAATCATCCACATTACATTCATCAAATTTCCCTAAAAAGGGTTTGAAAATATGTTGCATGGAATATTGATACGTTACACCTACATTCTTTAGGCCAAAGGGCATTACCCGATAGCAAAACACACCTTCAAGAGATTTGAAGGTTGTAGACTCTTCACCTTTTGGGGCCATAAATATTTGATTGTACCCAGAATAACCATCCATGAAGGAAAGAGCTTTGATGCTTGTTTTTGAATCAATTAAGAGTTCTATGATCAGAACAAGACAATCACCCTTAGGACAATGTAAATTCAGATATCTAAAGTTCATGAAAACTCTAATTTTTCCAATCTTCTTTTTCATAGGGACAATATTAGCCATCCATTTGGGATATTGAACTTCTCTGGCAAAGTTTGCCTTGAAAAACTTGTCGACTTCAGCTTCTATTTTTTGGGAATATGTTGGGTGTGTTTTTCTTGCTTCTTTTTTGAATCCTCGACCTTCTTCTGGAATACCCAAATGCTGAGTTGGAACATCGGGATCACGACCTAGAATTTCAATATAATTCCAAGAAAATTCATCTCAATTTTTCTTTATAAATGAAGAATAAATTTCTTTCTCTTCAAGATACATGGCCACACTAATTAAAGTGGGGCGTGGATCTTATTTTGTACCCAGATTTATTTATCTGAATTCATCCACAATGGTAGAGATACCCTCTTCAAATGATAGAGGAGCATCCCTGAGATCTTCCTCTTCTTCTTCAATATGTGTCACATATTCTGTTTTTACTTGCATAGTATATGACGAAGAATAATTTCCATGGTCAGGGGAGAAGTTAAAATTTGAACATATTGGAGAAGAGGAAGCCATATCGGACCCTATTGATGATGAAGGGTCTTTCTAGGGTGATAGAGAAAAGATTATGGATTGAGAATCAACATTATTATTTTCCTCTGGTATTGATGTAACTTCTTTTGATTTGTTTAATGAAGTATAGAATTGTCGTATTTCAGCGGATGTAATGAAGAAATCTCTATCTAAGATTTAATCACTACTTGGTGAATCAATAATTTCTCCAATGTTGTTTGGCTCGATTTCCATAACTGACATTATGGAAGTTTCCATAAGAGTGTTTGGATTTAGGTCAATCCTGTTAATTAGACTGGTAGGCAACACATAATCTATACTCACATGTACTAATGGGTTTAATAGAATCTTTTCCAAACCACTTGGAGCAGTAATTTTGGTAGCCTTCTTTGCCGTGGATTTTTCCTTTCCATCCATGTGATAAAAATCTACCTCAATTTATTGAGATTCACATGTTTTGAATGGGGATTTGTCACCATACAATTTCCCAATTTGACCTTTGAAACAATATTTGAGACATTGATGGTATGTAGATGGTAAGACTGCATGTTGATGTAACCAAGGTCTTCCAAGAAAAATGTTGAAAGTTGTGTGCTGATGAACTACCATGAAATCTGAATTAGATACATGGTCTCCAAATGGAATTTTGAGTGTAATTTCACCCAGATATTCTTGTTCATTCTTATCATATCCTTGAAACATCAAATTAGAAGGAGATAAATCATATTCGGTGAGGCCCAATCGACAAAGTGTACAAATATGAATGAGATTGACTCTTGATCCATTAACAATGAAATCTCGTCGGATGCCTATATCTTTGACTTTTCCAAATATATATAAAGGTCGGATATGTCCATATACATCGTCATCTTCATCTTCATCTTTAAAAGATATCACTGCATGAAATTATGCAAGATCATTATCTATATGGTAGGCCTCAGCCGCAACAATTTTTGTTTCGAATTCTTGAGGACTTGAAAAAACCTCAATAAGAACCTCCCAAAGATCATTTGATAGATTAAAAGAATACAGAATTGATAAATTGGCCAGTACATGGGCCAAATGTTTCAAGACATCATACTTTTGGTATAAAGGTCTGCATTTCCCATCAGGAAAATGTGGTTTTGTAGGTGCTTTGGAAGTTGATGATTTGGCAGTTGATGCATCCCGTATCGGGGTAAGAGTTGGAAACACTCCAGGGTTCTGTAGATTAGACCAAGTAGGTTTATCTATTTGCTGAAAAGAAGAAGGGTTTACCACTAACTAGAATTCCAAAATAACTGTGTCAAGACAGAATTTTACTTGGGTGGAAGAACATTCTTGTTCCTGTTGTGCCTTCTGAAGGGCTTTTCCACGAGTTCCTACCGCTTATATAGTTCTATAAGGGTTAGGACTGAAATATTGGCTTCACGAATATCCACATCTTCCCATGTATCATAGACCTCTGTCTCTTCCTCTAATTCCTCTATTAGATAGAGGGAAATTAGGCTCATTATAATTGAAACTGTAATTGGCATAAGGATCTGTTAAATGAATCATGTTAATCAAACCACAGATCAATTATTCATCTGATGAAGATTCTTCTTGATTAACCAGTTCAGGTTGTGCCGTATGTTGGGGCAGTGCATGTGCTTTTGAAGCAGACGGCATAATATATTCCAGAGTCAAAGACAACTTAGGCTTTGACACTAGCTCGTCTTTTTCTGATATCTCTTATTTCTTCAAATAATGTCGCTTCTTTAAGGATTTTCCTTCTGATGAGGGGGGTTTTGTTGTGGCATTAATAGTAGAAGACAAAATTGGTTGATTAAATTTTGTTCGTAAAATGGAATGAGTTCGGTTGATCATTTCCCTGTACATCCAATCATCATATTTCTGTGCATTTTTACTTTTGACTTCATGCCACTTGCCTTCTTCCTCTAGATCAGTAGCAGTAACACATCCTAACTGGGCTGAAGAACCTTTCAGTTTTACATGTCCAGAGTCCACCATCATTTTTAGGATGTCTTTGAAGACAAAACACTTCTAAATGGGATGCCCCAACATCTGATGAAATGGGAAATATTTGGGGAGGTCTTCATCTCCATCCGTGTTTGGCCTTTTGGGACTTGGATACTAAACCAAATTGATTTCCAGAGCCAAGATGAAGTAGCTAGGAACATTTTCATTCTGGAAAGAATAAACTTTGTTCTTTAAATCCTCAAACTGTTTATGCCTTTGATCATTTTGATTATATTGACGAGGCGGCTGTTGTTTTTGATGCTCAAGAGGTGGAGCCCTTCAATATGATGAAGGTTTTGAAGTGGAAGCAGGTACAGGTGATTGTTTAAGTGTAAATGTAGTAGTATCTGCTTTCAATATTCTCCTTCCTAGAACTGATGGAATTACATGAGTTTTATCCATAGTCTTTATAAGAGAGTCTTCTATCTACTGAGCGATTGAAGTAAGGTCTCGAAACCCTCCTGTGTATTTCACAGGGATCAATGCTGTGTGTAATTAATCATGCAGATTTTCCACACAGATTGGCAACAATTTATCTTGAGGGAGTGCTAAACATGAGAAATATGTTAATCCCTTCCAATGAAAAATGAAATATGAAACTCTTTCATTTTCTCTTTTCATACAATTCTTAAGATCAAAAACTGTCATCTTTGGAAAAGTTGAGCAAAATTGAATAAGAAATATTTGATGTAGATCTACCCACCTAGTAATTGATCGAGATTGCAAACTTGTATACCAAACAAAAGAAGGTCATTTTAATGACTGCACAAAACACCTGAGCTTTACTGCTTCTTGTTGTAGAGGAGTTCCCATCATAGGATCACAATGAGAAACAAAATGAGTTAAGTGTTGTTCTGGATCACCTAACCCATTAAAAATTGGGAATGTGGTATTCCCAAAACATGATGGGGGAGGTACTGCATCCACCCATTCGGGGTAAGCTCTCTTTTCTAGATGAACTTGTGCACTCTTTCCTTCCATAGCTTGTAACCGATCTGTAAATGACTCAATGGTATTCGTTAATTTTTTTAGAAATATATAGTAGAGGTTGGGCCTGAGGAGGTGTGATAACTGAGGTTTGGACGGGTGTGGAAACTGGTACAACCACCGATGGTAGTATTGCCGATTGTTGTCACGCCTGACTCATAGGATTGGAACTGTGAGGGTGTACTTTTAAAGGGGGATTTTCTTGACCCATCCTAGTAGCTGCAAAAAATTCCCTTGATTAGTTAACTCCAGCATTCTTATGAGGAATACTACCTTGAAATAGTTCTGAATTTAACCTCCTTAACTCCTTCATTTCTTCTTCTTTCTATGCGAACCTTTCCTCTATTGAGAGTGATTGGCCTTATCCAGAGGTAGGGAGGAATGTAACCTGACCTTTAACCTTTTCCTTGGCATGTGCCTTTCTGGAGTATGTAAGGGAATTACCCAAATGAATGTATTTCCCCTGATAAACCCTCTGTCTTCTGTTTCTCACACCTCCTTCATTTGTTTCTCCGTGTACAACTTCTTGAATAGGAACTTATTCATCTGATCCCTCTGAGTGGGAATCTTGTTCTGGGGGATTAGTGAAAACAACATTGATGACTTTTATTTATGCATAACGAATTGCGGCCCTTCTATCATCGCTTCTGCGATACATTCTTATTCCATGTCCATGATGAGACATTGCCTTTTTTTTGGTTGATCACTTAGGAACTTCTTAACAAACCGTAATTTGGAGGGAATCTCCTGATATTCGGCCTTGCGTTCCTCTTGTGGCTTCTTCCCTAATCGATAGAAGATTGTCTTTCGCTGAGGAAGAGATTGAGAATTTGAAAAAGTCCCCAGTCTGGTGGATTGGGGTTGTTCCTGTTTTTTCTACACAACTCCTTGAATCCAAAATGTTAACCCTAAGGGTTGGATTAAAAGATTCCCTAGTTTGGAATGTTATGGTGGATCTTGAGATGCTACATATGAAACATTCTTAAAATCTCTACTGATTTTGTGGACTTTAGTCCTGAAATTAACCGGATGCATCATCTGACATCCACTCAAATCACCTGTCTCAAATGACTGTTGGATTATTTCTGATATATTTTTCACTTGATGATGTACATGATCGAAACGAGAAGCAAGTTCGATATTCTCATTTTCTTGATGGAAGAGTAATTCGACAACTTGTTCTTTATATGCCTGAATTTGGGAAGAACTAGTTCAGGCCTGTTCTTGGGAAATCCTTTGATTATGCACAAAACTAGTTATATGTGGCCAGCCATGGGAAATAACATTGCATGAGACCACTTTTGGCATGCTTTGTTGACTGGAGAGCACATTAAAATGCAATGCTCCATGAACACCCCATACCATGATATGAATACCAGATGGGACATTGGTACTTAACTGGTGCAACCTTTTCAACGTTCCTTGACATGAACATTGAAGGGCTCTCTAATGCTTTTAATCCTTTGGATGTCAGGAAACTGAGAGAGATGCCAAGTAAATTTGGCAATGTAACCCTTCTGTTAACATGACATGATTTTCATATTTATCATAAGATAATATTTTCTCTTTTAAGTGACAAAGAGTTTTCCATGTGATGAGAAAAATATCATCAATACAATCTTCAGTCAACATTTTAGGAATATCATACTGAGAGTCAGCCAAAGGCCAAAACATGACTGTTATTTCACCTTTCCCTAGTTGTTTTATCATATTCAGCACTTCCTCATTGTCATTTGATGAATATTCTTCTACCTGATTTGACCAAAGTTGGTGCCTCTTTGTTGCTTCATCAGATTCAACAAGATTGGTATATAATTAATTTGTCAAATAAGAAGATGAATGACCCATGGGTTGTTAGGAGAATAAACTACACCTCGGTCTATCTTCTTATTGATAAAGTATTTCACCTGCTAGTGTTAAGGAATCAGAAATGGCTAGCATCAAATTTTCAAGTGCCTCAAGATAAGAGGGCTTTCTCATTGCTACATTGTCCATTGAATAATTTTCCAGGAAATGTTAATTACTACTTCAGAGAGGCATTTCAAAGATACATTCATCATCATGGGGAGGACCACCATGGTGGGTTACAAAAAAATATGAAACCTCTTGTTCCTTGGTCTTCTGGCCCTGTAGAGGGTTATCGTGGCTCTCATCTGAAAATGATACATCAAGATTGACCTAATTTTCATGAAGCAAGACTTCATGGGGATGTGTCTGATGAAGACCTTAAAAATTATTGTTGTCACTTCTGGAATCTGGAAATGAGAGAGTAGAATCTTGAGTTGCAAGAGGCAATTGTCCGAGGGCTTCAAGAAATCCATCATTGAGCAAGGCCTTATTGCATATTGGCTCTTCATTTTTCATTTGTGCTAGATGGGACTTTTTCTTGGATGCCTTATTTCTCACTTTAGAAACCACTTGTTGATGAAAGTGGTTATTAAGGCAGGTGTATGTGCTTGCTCAGGAGAAATGGTCAGGTTAGGCTAATTATCTCCATTTAAATTGGGTGTATGTGACAGATTTGATTGTTCGTATAACATGGAGGGTATGTCCCACAACCCTCCTACAATGGAACAGTGGTGTGTATCTGCTCTGGAGTGGCATGTTGATGAGTCACTCCACTTAAAAGGATAGATTTATGTATCTTTCCCTGTGATATCGCTGAAATTTTTATAATATTATGACAGGTATCCAGAATAGGGGCATGGATTTGCTTCTACTCTTTCACCATTGTCAGAATGTACTTGGCGACTTCAGCTGCCGGAATGGGAATATACATCCATTTCATGTTTGGAGTAGGTGTTTGTTCCTGCTCCTTTTCTCATTTTCCTATCAGTGAATTTTGGCAGTACTCAAGTGTGGGGGCAGAAAGTTGTGTCTGCGTCTTGTTTTTCATTAGAGATTTCCAATTGACATCTCTGTGTGCAACCAAACAAGACTATTGGTTATCTTGACCAATTTCAGGTTTATGTTCCTGATGAATGTTCTCCACCAAATATTATTGATGAAATTCCATCAGGACTAGCAGACGAGACTGTTGGCTGAATTGATGAGTGTAAGCAGGTGTATGTGCTTGTTTACAGGTGGTCACCATATTGGATTGGTGAGCTTCTCTGGATGCAGTCAGATGGGCCTGCTGATTGGATGATGAATTATAACCATATGTATGTTCCTACCTATAGTACTCTACTAGAATTTCCTAGTGGGATGTATTTGTTACTGCTAAACGAGTCTGATGGGTAGTGAAATTAGGACGGACGGGTGTATATGCTTGCTCGTTGTTCTCCATCACATCAGATTGATGGACTTCTCCGAAGGGGGAAGAGGTAAGAACCCGCTCCCTGTTTACTGAATTTCGCCTCTGATGGTCTTCTTGCGTGCTTGGGTCTGTGGAATCTAAGTCGAACACCAAGAGGTGATACCCTCATCATGTTGAGGGTGAACTACCGGACGATTCTGGAGGCATTTATTGGTGGGAGTCCTCAGGAAGGACTCATATCTTCTTGAAATGAGTCCTTGAGTGACCTCTTCATTCACCTCCATGTAATATGGTAGGGAATAGTTGTTGCATTCTAGGGATAATGACCCGAAACGGTTGGACACAGTGGTTGCAACCACCTACTTCCTGACAACTGGTCATCGTTGTCCGAACAACCTGGGTGAGTTGTTAACTTGGACGGATTTTCAAGTGGCCTTATGATTCGGGATGGTACTGTGTTTATGGTATTCCCACACCAACTCATTTGAGACCCAGCATTGAAGACGCTGAGTAGGTGATGTCTTACTTAGAGCATACGAGGATCCAGTAGGAGTAGCGGTTGAGGCATTCACAGGTTTAAACATTAAAGAATACATTCCATGTTGCAGAGAGATCTTGGAAAAGAGTTCATGTTTATTATAGCATACATAATCAAGATAGGTTTGTCCAGACAACATCTTTTGGATGAACACATATGTGTTGGATTGATTTTTTTGCACTCATATTGAGTTTAATAGGGGCCTAAAAATATGTAAAATATCATTTAACTTGGTTAAGGATTCACGTTGGGTACACCATTTTCTGTTTCTTCTGGAAATGGGGATGACCCTATTTTTTTAAGGTTAAAACTTTCCAATCGGTTTCTAATGGGTTTATTCGTAGAACCAGAAACATAAAATGATTCTATATCCATTTGGACCTACTTTCCAAAGGTATGTGCTTATTTGTTTTAGACCAATGAGGCTTAATAATTTTCTTTGGTCGAGAGTAGGGGAGGTCAGGCTCATCACACCTTTTTGGGGGGAATTATTTCCTACTCTCGGACTCTCTCATAGATTTAAGTTATGTTCATGAATCTTTATTAATTCACAAATCATGAAAATGTGTTTTAGACTTGTCAATCATTGATTGATATGTATGAAATTTCGATAATCATTTATATTTATTTGACGTTCTCCATTGATAGAGAATCATCCATATGTGTTGGATATTATTTGTAAATGGTATACTTCAAGATATTATATAGAAATATATTGGTAACTATGATGACCATACTCATTTTAAATCCACTCAGTGGGGCACTTTAATTTTATTTTCATTCAGAAAGACAGGGATTATTTCAGAGTTGGGATCGTACCTGCAGATGAGCTTCCTACGTATCCTCATTAAAATGGAATCAGAACCCACATAGTTCGATTAGAAGGATATATTTTAATGTCGTATGAGATGGAAAAAAAATAAAGAAAGATGGGATTGAACCTTATATAGTCTTCCTACCTACTCTACTTTTAAGGAAGAGATCGAATTCCACTTATATTGGGTAAAGAAATATGGGGTTTTTGCGTGGTTAATGGACCAAAGAAAGATGTTGTGATCATTTTTACACTCTAAGATCATGTGAGTCATGCTCGGTGTGAGAAAAAAGAGGTATCAAATAAACTTGATGATTGTGCCATGAAAGGTGCAGTTATGAGAAATGATGTGGGTATTATGTATGTATGACTGCCCTAGTAGATGAATACAAGGAAATATTTCGGGAAAGAAGCCTAGGAGCAGGGTCCATACAGGTATTGGTACATTATGAATATTTGGAGTTTTAACTTGAGGATTACTCCTGAGAAGAAGACCCAATTTAAAAGGGACATATGAATGGGGTTTATTCCTGAGAAGGAGGCCCAAATCATAATAAATTATGATTGGGGCTTACTCATGGGGAGGATTCCCAATTAAATGGAACTTATAACTTGTGGCTTACTCCTGAGAAGGTGGCCCAATGTTATAGTAAATTATGACTGGTGCTTACTCCTGAGCAGGAGGCCCAGGTTAAAGGAAATTATGATTGGGGATTACTCCTGAGAAGAAGGCTCAGGTTAAGGGGACTTGTAAATTGGGGCTTACTCCTAAGAAGGATGCCCAAATCAAAAGATCTTCTCATCTCAAAGGATGAGGTTATATAAAAAACCCCTAACCTTGGTCACATAATGATTTTAATTCATGAGGTTTGGGTAGAGTTTCTCACATAATTCCTTTCATATAGGGAATCCAACAAAGAAACCATGCCATAAATGTATTGGAAGAGGGTTTTGAAGGCTATGTCTTCAAGAGGAGAGGTGAATATGACTAATGAAAGTGACTTGGTAAGAGGTGCACAAGTATCATTTTGGCACGCAAGTCCTGGTCACGCATGTAGACTTACGCGACATGAGTCCCATTTGGCGATGAAGAATCCATAGGGTAATACTTGGGATACTTTGAACTCAAGCCGTTAGTATCATCCCAAGAGTCTTTCAGATGTGTGGCGCGCAAGTTCCCTTGAGAGGGCAAGGTGGCGTGCAAGTGTCTTCATTTTCTTTTAGGGGTGGAAACTTAGGCGTGCAAGTATTGATGAGTTCCAACACTTAGGTCGTATTCTTCCTCTTTAGAGCATCTATTCTAGGTATAAATTACCATAGAAGTGTTCAGAAGATGTCAGACAAAGACTTGGGCAACCAGAGATTTAATCTATGTTTTGGAAAATTCATCCTCGAAATGGGGGGCCCACAAGGGGCTATTTATAGGCCTCCTGAGATTAGGGAGAAATTTCAATGTGGGCGTGCAAGTGACCTGCGTGCCTCACATCTGGTGCGCACGTAACCTGTGTGCCCAAGGATGGCACACAAATTTCATGCGCGCCTTAATTCCTTTGAAAAATTTTGATGCTTCATCCCTCTCTCTTCTTCTTTTTTTTTACTTGAGGTACTCCCCTTTGTCATTCCTTGGACTCTATGATGGAACGGATCGTCAACAGTGATACTTTACCTTTTCCTATATATTGATAGACAATATCTGCAATATCCCCAAAGTGCCAATGATGGGGTGACTACTTAAAATAATTAGGTATTCTATGATGACTTCCCCAATCATGTCATTAGAGTAGAACATGTTAACTCGAAAATATTTTATATCTAATTCTAAATGACATCCATAGAAATTTTATACTAAGAAATCCACATAAACAATTCTTTAAATCATTTAACATTCTATTTTGGCATACCCATTCAATGGTGCACAACACACTCAAAAATTAGTGCTTGTTTAAGAGTTCTATACTCATTATTAGTCACTCATCTAATCACCTTTTGTCCTAGTGGGACACCCCCCCCCCCCCCGATCCAAGGATATTTTCCATGTACCCCACCAGTGCACATCCCTTATTTAGTATCTCATCGAACATGATGTCACACAAAAACCATGTATGCCAATACAACTTCAACAAAACCGTTTCAAAAAAATATAATAATTATTTTGAATTGAAAACTATTCCATCAATCCATTACAAAAATATTTCCAAGACATATTTTGGAATTAACATTTTAATATCAAGAACCCAAATCACATTGCATGACCAGTTAGAACGTTTCCAAAATTTCACCTAAAACCCATAAAACCTCACAAAATAATATTTATAACAATCTTATAACCACATTTTCACAATAAAATTCATGAAATTAATAAATTTAAGAAATAACTCATTATGTTCTAAATAAAGGAGTTGGGAGTGATTCCACCTACCTTGAGAATTTTGGAAAAAATGATTAATGACATAAAAATGTCATAATACCGTGTTGAAACTCCATGAACCTGCCTTAGATCACTACCACCATAATAAAAAAGGAAAAATATAATATATTTGGAATATGTAACCATATATCTATACATAGTTGGTATAGATCAATGAAACTGAGAGAGAGATGCCAAATTAGGACTATGGAAACCAACAATAAATACAATGAATGAAACCTTACCACATGAATCCAGCTTCCAAACACCAATAGATTCCTCTTGATTCCATCCAAATCAATGGTTAGATTTTCACCCACCTCTGAGAGGGAAAATATTGATTTAAATCTAATTTCTGAAGAAAATCACTTAGTGGTGAAAACCCATTATATCCATAGTTTAAGGATATACCTTTTGACCCTCACACAGTTTGGTCACACTGCTTCGGTAATCATACACTATCAATGATCCTACCTATGCCTTAAGTGAGTCCTCACATGGTTTCCTCACACGTTTCCCAAACCATGTGCCAACCATGAAAAATACAATGTCACAAATAGAAAAATCCACTATTGTTAAGTTCACAGTTTCTCCTAGGATGTTGCATTGGGAAAAACCATGTGATTCTCATGCACCTTCACTTTTGACCATTTCTCACTATGCACGATTTCATGTAGTTGTTGTACTATTATCCCAAGCTATAAACATACCATGCATCTATATAAATGTCCTAAAACACTCCAAGGGTTCTCCATAATTTCCCGAAAAGTAACCATATACTTTATATAGTTAAACCTCATAATAAATTGTTAGTTACAAGAAATTAGTGGTGAAAAATTTTCACTGAAATGGATTTTAGAAAAGAATTATTGTTTTATAAATCTTTTCCCATGAAATATTATTATCCTTAATAAATGTTTCAAATGTTATATCATAATTATTTTTCATCTAAGATGATATTCTTTAATGTTACTTATTCATTACTATGGATATGATCCAAGGATAAAATTAGTATTATTAATCTAAATTTTGTAACATTAATATGAATAGTTTTTTATGAAACCCATTTCACTTCGATGGGATATACCATGGATATTTTTTTATGAAATAGGCTTATGTTCATGAGTATTTTTATGATGAAATGTTTATCAAGAATATCTCTTTTTAAATGTTTATGATATGATTAAACTTTATGATACCCAATTCATTTCATGCGTTATGTTATGGTGATTTTCAATGAAATGTTTTCACATATAAATATGGTTTTCATTATGTGATGGATGATCAAATATCTCCCTCTAGTGAATTTATTAATGATAAATGATCTAGGAGCTGAAAGGGTATAGGAGTGGTCATACCATGCCAATAAGGGAGTGAAATTAGTGGAAATATAAAGCTTTTAAAATAGGGTACATGGGTGGTCAGCTAGAGCTCATAAAGGAGGGCACCTGAGTGGTAATGTGAGTCCCAAAATAGGAATATATATAGTAATTCCGATTGTAAACATTTATGAATTACTTTTTTTTCTAGAATTGATATATGATTTTTTATGCATATGTGTATAATAATAATTTATGTCTTCTACAATGTTATGATATCAGGTAACATGTTATTTTATTATATTATTATTGATGTCTTATGAAATCATAAACATTATTCAATGATTAAATTTTTTGATATTTGATATGTAGGTTATGTTATCCAATTTAATGCTCATGTTCGCATACTCTTATGACCATATTATACATAGTTTTAGTTCTTTTTTGTACTTACTGGGCCTTTTATCTCACCCTTTCTTTTGTTTCCTTTTCAATGGTTATGAATATTGGTTTTAAGTGGGGTATGATTGCAAAGAGTATAAAGGTGAATATATTTATAGGAAACATTAAAGATCTTTCACCTATTTAGTAGATTGTGTACTTAGTCTCCAATGAAAGAAAATCAATTATGGTCCTTGGTCATGAAAATTTGTAATGTATCGAATACTAATCCAAAAAAAATAAATATTTATTTATAATAATCATAGGTTATTATAGTGATGGATGGATTTCAAAATGGAATTACCATAGTATGTCCTCTTTAAGGAATGTTTTATAAATAAATGGTTCTAACAAGTGATATATGGTATTAAATAACTTTTTCAATTTCTTTATTATAATTATAATTCTATTCTTTAAATAAATACTTACAAATGGGTATGGGTTCATTAAAAAATAATGTAATGGAATCATAATGGTTTTCCACAAGAATATGGATCACACCTTATATACTCTAATTTGTGGGTATGTAGTATTCAAATTTCTTGATGGTTTTATGTTATTTCATGTTGGTCGGATTGATACTACTCTCTTTTTGGATGTGGGTGATCATTGGGTTATTGTACTGAGTTTTTAGTCATATGGTGATAGGGGAGGTTGTAGGCTATGTCCTTATGACTAGTTTTAATTGGGTAGTTAATCGTCCTCTTTGTCCTCCTACTTTTGTTTAATTTTTTTTCAATTTATGGATTTTAAAACAATTATAAAACATTTTAAATTATGAAATGTATTTTGGATGAATAATTTGGTATTTCTTCCTTATTATTCCATTTAGGTTAGTTTTTACTTACATTATACATGCTAGTTTATTTTGTAATGATAATCACTTCTAATGAGACCCCATCTCAGTTTCAGTTAGACCAGCTATATTTCTTTATTTTAATGTGTATGAAATAATTCTCATGTGTTCAATTTTTTTACCCTACTTTATTTCACAATACTTGGGATATTGGTAATGAATATTGGGCCATGTTGTGGAATGAATCAACTGATGTTTCATGTCACCATGGGTCTGTTATGTACTACAATATAAAATAAAAAAAAATTGTTTCATAAAGCTTCACTGAAATTAAAGATCATATAAAACCTTCTATTCATAACATCTGGATTTATAATTTTATCTGATAACTATGTATTTTTTATTTGTTGTTAATGGATTCATAAATTTTGGGGAATTCATTAGTATTTATAGCATATGGCTAGTTTCATATCCCTTATAGTTAACCTACTTTTATGTGCATGTAAAAATCATCATTCCATATATTGATAATAATTCAGAGAAAAAAATCTGATAGGTAACATTGATTCTTATATTAAACCTATTATCACATTTGCTAAGGATATATGAAATGATACTATTTATATGTATGAGGAATTAATTTTAAAAAAATTCAAAATGCATGATGCCCAATGCAGATAATAATTGGCATTCATGGACAATGAAACTTCTGTAGTTGGAACACAAACACTGATATCCCATTTTTGTTTAAAACATTAATTTTGAGCATCAATGAATGAATTATATATGAAATTAGTGTTTCATGTGTTATTTTCAATTCCTTGATAGGACACATTAATTTTGGTTTAAAAAGCTTATATTTTATGAAATAACATATTCAAGGCTTCTACCAAAGTTGTTATCCATATCAATGTTCTTTTAAAACTTATCAAACAAAATTACAATTTTTGGACCTTATATTTAGTAAAATTATTATAAAAAAAATAATTTATAAAATGAAAAATAAGAATGTAAATATTTATTCAATTGATTATGTAAATTTTTTATATGTATTCATGTAACATTTCATAATGTCTTAATTTGAATAATAATTAATTACATGGAATAAAAATTCTTGATTCTCATATTTTTTGTGTAGTAGATTCTATCTATGGAAATGTATAATTGTTTACTAGATAAAATAAATAAAATATCTAAATTAATTTTTCACTTGCACCAGATAGATTTGTTGGAAAAATTTAATCCATATTTTGATGTTTAACATAAATAATGGAGTGTAATAATATTATATCTTTTATATATGATATCCCCCTTCATATTTCTACTACGATGATTCATTTTAATATCAATTTGTTTTGGAAATCTCATTTTGTAGGACCCATACTTTATCATTTGATATATCTCATATGGAAGTAATTTATTTCTACTTTCATATATTTATTTACTTATAATTTTCCATTTCAATTCATAAAAATGTTATTTATTAATTTAATACATTTAATCATTAGATATCTTGGTCATTTGATTTCATATGTGTACAATAAAGTGCAACCATAAAGTTTTATTATTTATGGTTACATTTAGGAATAGTGGTTAAACATATTCTTGGGGTATTTTGATTTGATTGAGAAAACTTTCAACCACATATGATATTTTAAAGATAATTATTGTAATTATTAAACCATCAAAAAATTAATAATATTTAACAATTTTTGTTGTCATAATTATTATGTTATTTATTTTATAGACACGAATAAATTTCATACATTAGTATTACATAATTATAGTTGTGTATTAAATACATTTCAAAATATTACAATCCAATGGATTGTATATTATTAATATATTTGGATACATGGATATGTTTACAATTGGTACATAAAATATCTACAACATTTCACATTTTTTCTCCCATGTAGAACCATTCTTTGACATTACATACTTATAACCATTCTCTATAACTTGGGGAACAAAAAACAAGATTCGGTGAACTCATATGATATGTAGGGGTAAAAATAATAGAAAAAAAATAAATGATCATAAGTTATTATATGATAAGATAAAGGGTATGACAACTTGAGGGAAAATTTTAAAAAGCATACAAACCAATTCAAATATAATAATCCTGAAACATGAAATAATGTGTCATTTATCAGAACACATAATACATAATAGGGATGGATATTTTATAATCAATATTGACCCACGAATCATACATAACCATAAGAAATATATTATGGAATTTCAATAATTAGAGAAAATCACTCTTCGATCAAGTATCACTATCAATAATGTCATAGTGGATTGGTTTCACAACTCATTACATAATTTCAAAATTAAACATTCACAACCAAGGCCATCTTATTAGACAATATACATTAATCAATGGGGTTCATTCCCCATTCTATTCCTTATTATGTCTTGAGATTTCAATAATTAACTAGTTCATTAGAGTTCAATATAATTTCTATCATTCCCATCAAATATTGAAAATAATTAATATTTGATCCATAAGATCGTAAAATATTAATAATATCATCAAATCCATCCCTATGAAAATGATATAATTTTAATAAAAATTTTATTATAATCATCATAAAACATATAGATAAATAATAATTTTTCTATCATTGGTTCATATACCCAATAGATCTTATTAATCTTTTGAGGATATTGTTATTGAAAAAAATTACTATTAACGTGTCATTACTATTATAATTTAGGGAATTAATTTTTTTATATAAATTCAATTATATAGAATCTTAAAACCTCCAAAATTTTATGGAAAAAAATTCCATGAAATTGGTGAAGTAAAATTATAAAATAATTTCAATAAATTCTAATGGAAATATGGATATTGGTGAAATGATTCTTAATCGAATAGAAAAATAGTTCTAGTTTTCTATAGAAACAATATTCCTATATCAATAGTATTTTAATCGATGAAATAGAATGGAATACATGAAATATATGGTAATAAATTAAGGATAATAAAGTTTAATGTGATGTTCTGGACCCTGGGTCCACTCAGAGGTACTCTAAGCCTAGTTGTCCACATACCCTTGATGGTGCCTCCCAGAACGCTCGAGGATTCCCAATAGTATCGAGGGACTAGGGTGTGTACATAGGGAGACTATGACCTCATAAAGAGAGTGGATCACAACATATAAGTAATATGTAATTATTGGTGGAAGTATAGGTAAACCAATGGAACAATGAAAATAGACACTATGTCAACTAGACTAGTAACCCTCCATAGTGGAAGAATAATATAAACATCATAGAAAAAGATAATTATAGTCAAAATTGGAAATTTAATCACATTGAAATTATTATAATATTTTTCATTTTAGTATAAAACTATAAAATGGGTATACATTGTGGTAAATAGTACATTATATACAAAATAAGTAAAAATAGTCCAAAAACTATCCAATGTCCTGAGTGCTTCCATGGCCATACGATTCCAAACACTATCCTAAATCAAGAAACAAAAATAATGTTTCCAAACTGTGATTCTTCCCATTATCAAAACCTACATTCATGTAATATACATGAGTACCATGGGGGAATTAATAGCTTGTGAGATAAATCTTAGTAGGCCCCCACTAATGAATTCTATATAATTATGGTCTGTGAAATATAAACGTACAGTGTGATGATATATATAAATTTAATAAATTCTAAAATGATTAATAATTAATGCTTCCGAATCGGCTGAAAATGTATCTGAACATGGGGTCATGTAATTAATTCATTATATTCAGTTTATATAAAGTAGTTATGTGAGATATTAGAGCACCAAAAAAATATTCATTATAACAATAATAAAGGATCCATGATATAAGAAAGATTCATATAATGATGATAATAATAAAAAGATTCCATGGTAACAAAAAAGGAATCTTTGACCTCAGGGATTGGTCCAGCTATGTTGTAACATGAAGTAAGACTATAAGGGCTCTAAGTGTAACCCAAGGTGAATCTCCCTATTTATTCCACTTTAATATATTTTAAGTGAGTCCATGGATCTTTACCAACATATATAGGGTTACATGGTGTTGGGACAAATGGATTGAATCTATAGTACAACATGTCTGAAGACATCAAGATGGATCAAAGGAGTGTATCCAAAGAATCATAATATTTAGAAGATAGTGAATGGATCAAATGACTTTGTGTAGAGAATCCAATAATAGATATAGACCATGTTCCAATGGGGTATCTCCCATGGAAATGAACTCCTCAAATCGGAATGACTTCCTTTGTGATCAGAAGTCATTACCTCCTAAATATAAGAAAATATCATGTCTGAACACTCTTAAAAACATTAAATGGTTCATATTCAATAAGAACCATAAAGACAATTTAATATTAAAATTTACCTATTTCATAGTAATTCCATTTGATAATTCAGTATGTTCATTCCATTTCAATTCATACTAAGTTAAAATTCTAATTAGTACATCCAACCAAATAATTTTATATCACATATAATTATTAATTTCATTAATTTTCATTCCATAAACAATTTATGGTGGGATAAGGCCATGAAACCATATGCAATTCAATTATAATTAACTATGCCAAGTGAAATTTATAAATAAACATACCATATTTTATTTAAAATATTATATAATAAATTTGGAACAACTACCATAGATATTTATAGATATATATATATATATATATAAGTACAATCCATATATAACTCATTAATTTTATTAAAAAATTACTTTTTTATGTCCTTGTTAAAAAACACATGAACGGTGGCACAGATAGTCATAAAATAGACTAATAGAATTACATATGGAAAAAATCCTACAGGGGTGGTTGTAATTTTTGGAATAAACACCAATGATGATAAATATTTATACATGGGGATATAGAATACGATCATAATGGTTATAAGAATGGTATGTGAATAAAATAATCTTCACCCAATGAAAATTGCATAATAACAATTATTTATGATTATAAAATCATAATAAATTAAGGATGAGTCATATAACACCTACATTGAGCCTATAACACTATTCTTGCCCAGTATTAGTCATTAATTTGGTATGTATTTGAGGAAAACAGAAGAATATATCAACACCTTTAAAATAAGGCATATGATCCTACATCAAAACAGCATCACCAAGGGTAATACAAATGAATAAATGAGCCAAATAATAATATATCATAATAATGGTTATATTACTTGATGAATAGATATCGATTACAGATTTATATGTAATATAAACATAAAAACAATGGAAGAGAGCATTGGGAGATCAAAAATGGATAATATGCGGTCTCCTATATATTACAATGAGAAACAGAGGAAGTGGTATATTATATTGGATAATTAAGGGAATTTTAGTCGGTATACCCAAAATATAGGGGCCACCTAGTTTGGCTTCAAGGTTGGCCAATCGATATAAAAACCATAAATCTCACACTACTGGAGGATAGACCCCACACAGTTTCCTGGAAATGTTTGAGTAACCATGCAAAAACCATTCTCATGCCTCTTTTAAAACGTACAGGTACTCTCATATGGGTTTTCTCTTCAAGAGGTATAGTTTCCTCAAACCATGACTCCTCCTTCTGCACACTATCTATCCCTTACACAGTTAGGGAAAATATTTAAAATGGTTTTCCCGACATCTTCAAAATGTGCGTCCAATACATTTTCTCCACCTATAGGGTTTATGAGCTTCGAACATGCCCCCAAAAACCCTTAAAACAACTATTAGATAATATTTTATCCATATTAGATAAAAAATAATGAATTAGGAAAAAATATAAAATGATCCATACCTTATAGAAATACTTGGTTCTTGCAGTATTCCCCCTATAAAAAACTCATCCCCACATTCACCTTTGAAGGGTGGGAAAACACTATCTGAGAACAATTCTGATCACTAGGCATGTCTTTTGTCTAGAGAACTAATATTTAATCTTGTACACCAGTGTGATTCCATGGAACCCATACTTAAGGGAATACCATCCTCATAGATCCTTCATTCCCCAGTCAATGATGTGTATAGGATACTCCTCTAATGAATCATCAACATCTAACTAAAACTCATTGGGATAAAAATATTGAGATTGGTTGGCATGATAATGATGAATATATTAATTGTGGAAGAAATTATCCATGGAATGATACCTTTGAGTTTGTATAAAACTATAAAATACTATCCCACCGCAATATAGAATCTCAAATGACCCAACATAATGAGCTGAAAACTTCAATTACCTCTATAACCGTCTACTCCCAAGCCCAGGAGATACACATAAGAAAAACAATCCCCACCATTGAACAATAAAGGTAATCTATCAAGATCAGCATTATATTTCCTTCAATAATGAACATTACACATACACTATATGATCACTTGAACCTAATCTAAAGTCACCAGCATGAGGCAAATACCTAGTAGTGTTGTCTATCCGGTCATAAACCTACATAGGGTTGAATGAAATGGGTTACCATACAATGACTCATAATTATCCATAAGAATCATTTCATTAAATCTATTATTATAACAGGAATATATTAGAGGCATATCCTTCCTTAAAGTACCACCTAAATAAATTACGCATGCCTGATGAATATCCTCAAACACATGTTTCATCTGTTCTAAATGGTTATCAACCTAACGGGGAATGGTTTTTCATAGAAGAATATGTGTTCCCACAGCTCTATGTACTCACTTCTAGAACCACGATGTGAAACTAGAAACCCTATATAGTATGAAATTATGATAGAACCCATACCACTATACAATATAATAGTCATACAGTCTTCCTTTCTCATTAACTGAGAAATTATCAAGAATGGTAAGGAAGTTAGCTACATTCATTGTTCCTTCCATGACTAACCAAACTACATCTCTACCTTGAGTAGACATCACTAAACAAACTAAAAACTCAATATAAATATCTTCACCGTTCAATTCAAAAACTTCTCAATGTTGTAACAAGCCAGGAGGTCTCTGGGGCTCTGCCTTCCCCTGCTAATAGGTGGAACAGAAGTGGTAAATCCTGTAATTTATCATTTAATTGAAGGACACCAATACCGGTGTCACATATCACTATTCTTCTAGAAGATTCTTGGATGTAAATTCTAAAATAAATCATGAGATCCACAAATTAGTTAATCTATCATATATACATGAATACATACATTCCCGTGTAGACATAGGATGCCATCTCCATCAATAAATAAATCTAGATGTGGGTCCCCACCATAAACATTATCACATATAACTATTCCATTAGGATCTGATAACATTATATTATTGACCCAATCAAGAATGGGATAGGTAACATTCAATATTGTAAGATAATACTAATCATGACTCTCATGAAACTCGAGAAGCATCTCAGATTCCATTCATCACTAGCTATCAATATGGCATGCGCCTGGGTTTTCCAGCTAAGCACATCAGCTATTGTATTTTCTTTTCATGGTTTATAAGAAATATCAATATGAAATTACTGAAAGTATTTGACCCATATTGACTCTATGAGAATAATTTGACATTGTGAGAAGATAAATATGTGGATCTTGTGGTATAAATAGAACACATTGTTTTGAACCAATAGATAGTCTCTCTAGCAGTATAATGTCACCTCTTGTCCCCTGGTGCCCATTCCGTGACTACCCCAAACCCACCTACCATTGACTAGGGGTTGGAGACTAGCACCGTAAAGTTGTATCCCTAAAACAAGAAGGTATTGTCTTTAAACTTGTACAATCTCATAGTAGAAGAACAAAACAAGATGCAACTATGAAGTAAAATAGTAGTAGTAAAATTGTGTATATAAAGTGAATCCCATGCAGCTGTGAGTATAACAATACTTAGTAGAGACCCCAAATCCCTTGAAGGTATCCCAAAGTTACACAATGGAAAATGACAAGCAAGATCTCAATCACAAAGTACAATGCAATAGACACTACTCAACCCAGGTATAACTGAGTCAAATAGTACAGATGATTAGTCATAATGCTAGATCATATTATTCTATCAAGAGGCACTTCTTTTTACTCACACAGGATTGATAGGTACTTACCCCCACAAAAGTGCCTCTTTACAGAATAAGGTATAAATCACCACCCACATTTTTATTGAATATACCATAAAAAGAGATAAAAAATTATTATCAGTCACCCTCGACCTATGTCGGGTCAAGGTTAGGATATGCCTAAGGGGAAAAAAACCTCACGTGATCAAAAATACACTTGTATATCCAATCCAAGTTATCATTTAGAAGTTTTAAAATTTAACATTAAAATAATATTTATTTATTTATTTTATTTACGGCTCAAAACTAACTTTCGTTGTTGGTACATGTCGTCCAATTTTTGGATCTCCCTAATGAAGGAATACCCTCTTGAGTTAAGTGGTGGTCTCATATTTTTTTATCTAATTGTCCATTCATGAGTTATATGTATTTGAAAAATAAAATTATTTAATTTAATTATTTTACTAATAGTTATTCCATTTTCCGATTTTCTCACCGGAGGCCTGTGCCGACTAAACATACGTCTTGCCTAGGGTAAACCCACTATCTTAAATGCAACAGTCCCCTTGGATTTTTTATTTGAGCACATGTTTAATAGTTATTCAACTTTTTCAGGAAAACTAATCCCACATTCTATTTAAAGCTTAACATTTTCGATGGATCATTCTGGGCACTCTGGGCCTCGGAATATTGTTCCGTCAAATTTCACAATCATGTAATAATTTCATATAATTTATGAAAATTATATAGTATTTCCATGACATTACACTCTTCCCACCATATTGATTTACATACACCAAATCCAAAATAAAGTAAATACAAATAATAGATTGTGTTGAATGAATCTGAGCCTCCCTCTCCCATGTGCTCTACTGTATGTTCTCGTGCTTCCATCAAACTCGCACCTGAGGGATCGACCATCCATGAAATATTCACTCCAATCGAACCTATATCACTTCTAGAAACTCCACATAATTTTCCCCATCATCAAAGTAAAAATATCGCTAGTCCATAACATGAGATTAATCATACACGCATCTCCTCATCTATAACATGTGGAAAATGTTATGCACTTGGGGAACTTATGGGGGAATATCTAAGAGTTACTCCACTTCGCCAACTCTATTGAGGATTAGTAAAGGTCCAATAAACCTTAGATATTTCTTGTCACCCTGGCCAAATCTTAGTAATCCTCATTAGACTGAGACCTATAGGATGACTTAGTCTTCCTCCTCCAACTCCAAGGGCCTCTATCTCCTATCAGCATAAGACTTCTACCGACTCTGTGCAGTCTCCATCCACTCCTAGATGATCTGCACCATCTAAGTGGTAGCATGTACCATCTCTATACCCATAAGTGTTGACTCTCCTGGGTCTTCCCAACATACAGATGATCTTAACAGTCACTCGTACAAGGCCTCAAACGGTTCCATGTTGATGGTGGAGTGATAACTGTTGTTGTATGTGAACTCCACCTGTGGTAGGTGATCCTACATATTGTAACCAAAATCTAGGACACAATCACGAAACATTTCCTCCAAGGCCTATATGGTCTGCACCATCTGACCCTTAGTCTAGGTAATAAAATGTGTGCTCAAGAGTGATGGAACAAGCTGCTCAGCTTTCACTTGTTGATAAGTGAGGCATTGGGATACAAACGCTTCCACCACTTTCATTATCCTTGGCCACCAGTACTGATGTCGGAGGTCCATGTACATCATTTCCACACCTGGATGTACCGGCATAGGGGATGTTTGGAACTCCCTCAACACATCCTCTCATAGCATCACTAGTACCATAGTGCATCCTAAGAAACAGATGATGTGTCCCCACCTTCAAAAAATATGTCAAGAGCCATTCCTGAAGATATCTAAGCACGTCATGTTTCTCAGTCTACATCCCCATGTTGTGCCTCCTGAACTCGCTAAATGAGTTGTGGGGTGATAATCATTAAGTCTAGGTAAACTTCGCTAACCCTCTCCGTGATGGATATCTGCAACGTGGCAAGCTTCTTTATTGCAACACTAAGCAACTGTTGACCAGAACTCCAATGGAGCACGTCTCCCAACACATCCACCATTCCAATAGAAAAGACTATCTCGAAGTCATAGTCCTAGTGGAACTCCAACCATCATCATTGTCCAAATTACTGAAAATATTATAGGCACCTTTTTATCCCTGGAAAAGGCTACCCCTTTTAACTTATTAGCGTGTCATCGACCCATTGGTAGTGTGTACTCAGTCATCATGGACACTTGGTTAAAGATCTAGTAATCCACACATAACCTCCAACATTGGTTCTTACTAATCCCTTCTTCTGCATTTCTCCCAACTATACACTCATCTCTCGAAGCTCTATGGGAGCCATCCGATACGTAGTTGTAGATATCAGTGCCATCCCTGGGTATTTTCAAATGCAAAATTCCATCTCACTATGGGTAGGTAATCTTGGAAACATCTTTAGAAAGGATGTTCCTACTCTCTTCCACTACTGTTGGAAACCAAAAACTCAAAACTCCTGTTTCCACGAGGGTAAGGTTGGCCGACTCAAGATTGATCGGTTTCACCCTCCTATACATGAGTTCATCTCATGCTGCCTGGGTTTCCTTTTTCAATGACCAAGGAAATCCTCATTCCAACATTTTAGATATACAACATCCTTTTTCCTAAAGCAGTCATTCTGAGCATGAACTGTGGATGACCAGTCCATACCCAAACTAACGCCGTATGGCCTCGACGCTGCCACCAAGAGTTTCCAACCGAAACTCTCACCTCAAGGGTCACATCACGCCATCTGTATATGTGTGATTATTGAGTCTCCTACAATTTTTATCTCTATACATAAGGGTAAAGTTAATGGTTTAATAGGAAACATTAGGTCTTGAACAAGATTCAAGAAAAGAAGAAAAGTTTCGAACCTCTGTCAATTAATACGACAGGTAGTAGTAGATAGATACCATACCTTGAATCATTCAGGGATCCCTTTGGTCACACTCTTTAACTGAATGAATCTACTCTCTTTTCATGTCCTCCGGCTCCTTGAGCCTGTTAGGGACTATATTGGGGTAGTGGTTCTAACATGTTGAAATGTATACCACCTTATGTGCTCTCCAAGCTCCTCTTCCTCATTTGCTGCCCTCAAGATTCATATGTCCCTATCAATTCCTCTTCTTGAAATATTTTACATGTCCATGTCTCTGAGACTAACATTGATATTTTGATTTCCAACTACTAACATTCACTGGTTGCATCTACTTTTCCAAATATTTTTAAACAACAAAGGTGCCCTCTAGAACCACAACATAAGTAGTAATGCACAGAGGAATAGTGTCAGGTCAGATGTCCCTAAACACATCTCAGTTAGATGTCCAAGCCCTGAATCACTGGTCGTATCATATTCAGAGAGTACCTGGAATGATCAGTAAACCTCTATGAATACTCACCAACTGACATGTCATCCTTCCAAAACTATATAAGCTCTTGTGAACAGACACCCCTTACGTTTTTATAGCAAGGGACCCCTTCTATTAGAATGGTTATCAAGATCCGTCCACAGAACATTCACCTCATCATAAGATAGGGGTAATCTCAACCCTGACATCACCCAGATGAGCTACATAGAATGCTCACTACCTGGAACACCATCTGATCAAATGGTGCCCTTGGTAGATGGAAACTAGATCACCATCTCAGTCCAGTCCTTAGCTGTCTGTTAGTCGGGCTCGCCTTGGAACCTGAGGGGTATCTATCACTGAAACCCATGTAACCCACTAAGAAAATATGTGTGCTCTACCGATATCACTGGTAGTAACTACTGACCAACGTGCAATGGTATTGCTGAGACACTACCGGAAGGTACCAGCTTGGGAAATATTCATTGTATTGAAGCCTCATCACACTGTGGACCATCCTCGTGGTCATGCATTGGAATCCTGGCTGGATACTTGTGTGGAGGCGTCTGGTAAGAGAATCATAATGAACCACAATCAATATGCTATCATAGGTGAGATGACTCAAAATAAATCAAGAGAAACACATTTTAAAAACACATGCAACTAGTTTTTCATGTACCGAGATGGAAATCATAATTCATGGACCTAGTGTATGGATACATCGGCCTCCACACCAACACTAGACTACCATAACTGAAAACCAAACACAAAAAACATAACACTATTTCTTTATTGGAAGGATTATAGTACTAATTCTTTAGTATAACCAAATCTTATGGTACCACTTTTTCCTGACTCGTCCCATGGGGATCGTGTCATGAGTAGCCCAAGCCAGCCTTCCACATGCCAGGGGTTGGAGACTACCACTAAAAACATGTATCCCTAAAACAGTATGTCATTGCCTTTAAACATATGCAATCTCACATTCCAAGAAAACAACAAGATGAAACCACGAAGTAAAAAAACATTAGTAAAAGAGTGTAAAGAAAGTAGAGGGGTCCAGAATACAAGGCCAACTACTATAGTACTACTATAACTAAAAACAAAAAATATCCCCACCGATCATCACCCAAGGATCCTACCTGAAGGGTAGGTACAACTCATCCCCACTACTCTCCACGTTGACCAATCACCTCCTTGTACCACCTAGTCCTCAGTCCTACAGTCTCAGCTAAACTGCTCATCATCTGCACAAGACACAACTAGGTTCATGTGAAGCCTGTGTAGGGGTGAGTATAACAATACACTACAGGGACCTCAAGACCCCCGAATGACTCTTAGAGTTTGACAATGGAAACCCACAAACATGATCTCAATCATAAATCACAAAGAAATAGACACAACTCAAACCTGGTATAACTGAGTACAATAGTACAAATGATTAGTCGTAAACCTTGAGAATTTTATTCTATTAAGAGGAACTAATACTGACCCACAAAGGATTGATAGGTAATGACCCCCTCCAGACCCACACATGATTTATTGTTACTTAAACTCAAAAAACCCACACAGGATCGATAGGTATAGATTCACACAAAATCAATAGGTGCTAATTCACACAGAATCGTAAGATGATAATTCACACAATATCACTAGGAGCTGATTCACAAAGAATCAATAGCTACTCATTCATAGAGAATCACAGGGTGCTGATTAACATAGAAATTCTCGGTGCTCATTCACACATATTTTCTCGGTTCTGATTCACACAAACTCACTCTGTGTTAATTCAAACAGAATGGTTAGGTGATAATTCCCACAAAATCATTGGGTGTTGATTCCCACATAATATCTCGGTGCTGATTCACACAGAACCACTTGGTGATGATTCAAAAGGAATCGCTCAGTGATAATTCAAATAAAATCAATAGTTTCTGATTCACATAGAATTTCTAGTTGATGGTTCCCATAGAATCGCTCTTCATTCGTCAAGTCTTATCCAGCCACAAAATTCCATCTCTTAGTATGCTTGATTTTGGGAGAAACTTTTCCTAAATCCATCAGTAATATTTTATCTAGAACTAAGTCTCCAGATGTATATACCCAAATATCAATGATTTTATAAGGGTTCTAATGCAACAGACGACACGTTGATCGGACGCTCGGTGTGTAAGTGTTCGGCATTTTAGTGCTGAGGTCCTAATTAGATTCTCAATCAATCCATCCTGGTCGTACTCCAATTTTCTTCAAAACACTAGTGGAGTATTTCAGAAGGAGAATATCGCTCCAAGGATCAGGACGTTGTAGATGGTTCATCAAATGGATGTGACGTTCGTAATATAAAGTCCTTTCAGCGTATCTGGGCCCGATAGGGGTCTAGGTCGACCCGAACTGGTCGGGGTCCGACCCGACCCGGCCCGAATTGGTCTCGGACGGCCCAGTTGGGTAGGGTCATAGTGGCTTGGCCCACTGGTAGTCCTAAACCCCACGTCCATTTCAAGGTCCACCTCTTGAATAGCTCAAGGAGCCGTTTGGGTCTTTAAATTGGTTGTGTCAGGTGGCGCTGCCTAGGTGTCCATTGGACCCATAGGGATTGGGTCCCCTACCCTCACCAATGTAACAACCCAAGATTTTATGGAAAATATTCTTTTTAATTTCATTAATGTCTTGTGTTGTCTGATACACCAAAAGGATCTTGCACAACACGCATCCCTGACTTGGCTTACATTACACGCAACCGCGACCTTCCACGATAGCGTGTGTTGTACGCAATACTGAGTTTCGCTAAACAGCGATATGTTATATGAACTACCCGTTATGAATAGTATCAACTAAATTTTGAATTTTATAACATTATTATTCACCTTACACATTTTATAGAACATGGTATGAGAACAAAATCAACTTTTCGAGTAAAATAATTATTTTTCAAAAAATGTAGTTTTGTCGCCTTTTGATGGAGCACCCACATTAAATCTTGTTTTTTAAATGTTTATAAGTTAAATTTGGAAAAATATAATTCTTCCTTGGATTCAGGATATAAAAATTTAATTTGGATAAAGTTTTGATATTTTTCGGATAACTTTCATATTTTAATGAATAGTAAAAACACGCTATATTTTAATTAAAAACAACTTTTTTCATCATAATAATTTATATGGTTAAATTATAATATTGAATTATTTTAAAGTATAAATAGAATATATTTTTACCATTTAATATAATTTATGTCATTATCATTGATTTTACCTTGAATTTGTATGTTAAATCAATTCAATCTTTTGCAATGTTTTAAACAAAAACCCGTTTTCTTTCGACAACGGGATTAATTTAAATTTAATTTCTGAAACTTTTGTGTATTGAATTTTGAAAAATGGATTCCATATTTGTAATAAGTGGGTCCAATTTATGTTAATAGGATACTTTTTATTTTTGGGCATTATGAATAGTAACTATGGTAAATTTTATTTACCACAGTTAAAGGTAAATCAGGCAATTAAGGGTAAATATAAGATTATAAAATTACCCTAACACCTGCCAAAATCCTATTGGATGACTAAAAGTCGACCTATATCACCGAAGGGTCGGATTAGATTCATTTAATGGACTTTGTTCCATGGAGATAATTTAATTATTATTAAAACCAATGAAAGTGACAACATGTCACTTTCTTATATCATATAAGTATAATAATTTTATTTACTGATAAACTTCGTGAAACTTCGAACATGAAAAGTATACAGAAAGCTAATACAATTATATACATCATAGAAATTTATTTAGAATTTTTAGGGATTAAATAATTATCATTAATTATGACACAATAATGATGGTTAAATTATTTTATTAATTAAAATATCAAATTAATGGTTTTAAAAATATTAAAATATATATGAACTATTTAATGTGATCCACTAATTTTCTAGAAAAATATGACATTTTATGAATCTATTAAAGCTTTTATTTCAAACATATCTTCTGTATATATTTTACTTAAATTCAAATAAATGAATAGTGTCAAAATTGACACTATTGTTATTTTATAAAAATAACATATTTTAAAATTGTTTAAAAATCACAAAAATATTTAAAAATTATAAATTAAAATATATATGGTCTAAAATGTCATAAAGTGTAAAATTATGGAAAATTCACAACACATATGTAATTATTTATAATAATTTAAAATTTAGAATATGATTACCACATATAAAATTAAATTGGTAAATAAGGATAAATCAATTAGATGATGTTTAAAATAAATTCGTAACATGTATAAATTTTATTGGTTGGTGATATTACAACCCTATCTCAGCTAATATTCGTATATGAGTCATTTTGGTTGTTTTTAAGTGGGGTTTGGATTTAATATAAACTAATATTACTTATATTTCCAAAGGTGCCACTCTCATCCCTTATAAAAGGGAACCTCCTCCCTCTCTTCCTCACACTACTTTGAGCCTTCATGCTCGGCCAACCCCTTCCAAATTCACTTCTCCACTTCTCTAGAAACAACCTATAGGTTCTAGTCTTCTTCAAAGACCAATTGTAGTGCCCTAATAGGCGGTCTCAAAGAGGCGCTTCAAAGAAGAGGTAATGTCTGTTACCGATTCTTTAAACTTTATTTCTTCTTCCACTTATTCTTATTTAGTTGTTTAATTATGAAGTAATAACATCAGTATCTCTCATACACTGATATTTCATTATAAATATGAAACAACCATATCTCACAATCTATCCATCCTACGGAAAACGAAATCACCGTGCGTGCGTACGTACGGAATACCGTCTCCACACCGTGGTGTAATCAATTTTCCACCACCACCTTACTTGGATGGGTATAATGGTGAAAGTAATGAATATATATGATTATTGTAAGGTGATATTGATTCTGTAATATTATACATACACTTTAATACAATTCCACGATCATGGGAATGATATCATCGCCCGTGCGTACGTACGGACTACCGTCTCCACGATGCGATGAGATTCACTCTCCATGTTAACCATTCAAGAATGATTATAAAGTATATATGATAAGTAATCATGAAATATATGACCTAATAATTCTACTGTATTTATGTATATATATATTTATTTCATCTACAAAATTCCATTCAATTCAATAAGGAAACGAAAACAGCGTTCATGCGTAGGTACGACCTACCGTCTCCATGAACGATGTATTTCATTCCATTTATCGATATATTATATATATGTATATTCTGAATATATATTATATATAAATCATGTTTTACATTCTATATGTTAGTAATCATGATCTATATAATCATATGAATAATTAAAAGTTAAAACACGAACGACAAATGAAACGATTTTACCCAAACCGCTACTTTAACATAAATTTATAAAAGAACGGGTAATATAAAGTCCCAAGTGAACCATATATGATATAATAACAATGAATATGATTTTTTAATAAGTCAATGACATTATTTAAATCATTATACAGGAGGTTTGGATACGTACAAAGCATATCAAACCTAAGGTAAGGGATTACTATTCCATTCTCGTTCTTATCCGAGATTGTTTATTCGTAAGTATTTACTGGGGTTATATTTATCATCCATGTCCTTGTTTTCTAAAAAAATTCATGTATGTTTAATTTCCTTTTTACCCATTTTGACTTTTACTACATGGTATGTATGGAATCTTTCTTTTATGAGGTACTTTTACTTTTCCGGGAAAAGTACAAGAAGAATGTTTTTTTAAATTATACGGCACGATCGGATTTTTACGGTTTTATAGAGCCTTATTTTCATGATGATTCCTCCAAAATATTTCATGACTACTTTCAACAAAATCCTTTTATTTTAAAATTGCATGATATTTTGTGAAAAGAGAATGATTTTGAAGAAGAAAGGATATTTTCCTCAAGAATTAATTTCAAGTGTTTTATAAAAACCATTTTTCATCTAAGATGACATTATTTCATATGTGTATGTTTCAAGTATCATGTCTCTATGACTTACATGGCTTCACTTTTATTATTATGAAATGATATCCATTACTTTTATATGGATTATGTGATGATGGGATGATGTTTACGAAACCCATTTTATTAATTGGGTTATTATGAATGATGTATGTTTATTTTGTGGCACAAGTAAGAATGATTTCATTATGAGATGGGTGGGACATATATCTCTCTCCAATGCATTGGGTAAAGATTTATATCTCATGATATAGACACGTCTGGAATGGTATGTTAATCCGGTTTAGTATTACAGGACTGGAATGAGGAGTGAACTCGATTTAGAAAGGGACTTTGTCCACTAAGATGGTCTTGGAAGCAATGCCATGGCTACTATGGAAATCATTACATGTGATTAATAGATTCCACAATTACATGTTTTATTCCTTTTCTATTTTATCATGATTTATGTTCCATTATGATCTATGCCTTATGTACTTCCATGTTTTATGTCGTTGCTCAATATTTTGATGTTTAAACATTAAGTTCATGTTTTTACGTACAAATGTATTTGGTATGTTTTATTTTATCCATGCTTACCCTTACTGAGAATTTGAGCTCACCCTTTTTATGTTTTATTTTCCACCAGGATTAAAAGAAAGGTTTTAGGTAAGTAAACAAAAATTGGAAGATCTTTATGGGAGATTTTGAAGATCTTTCACCACGATTAGAATATTACGTTCGAAGTTTCCAAAGACACTAAACTATTATGGTCCTTGTGTGTCTCTTTCTGTTATGTATTAAGTATTCTGCAAAAGTAATGTAATGTCCATGTACGTCAAGCTTCGGGTATCTATAGTTGGTACAGAGGAAAGGTTTAGTCAGCCTTTGGAAACTAGGATGCGAGAACTTTAGTGAGATCCCTAGAGATATTTCTAAGGTATGTCTAGGGATATCCCTAAGGATAAGTATAAGTATAGGTTATAGTCCTAGAATTACGGTAACGATCGTAGAATTAAACCTAAGATGTTAGATACTGAAGGTACTCCCCTTTGTTATGTTTTTTTCCCTATCATGATTTTTGCCTCTCAGACTATTATTTTTGGGTTTTAGACGATGGTTGGAACCCGAAGGAACCGTGTTGATCAATGCAATGGAAAATCCAATTATTTTCCTCCAGAACAAACAAATTTTATGTGAGATGGAATGAAAAATCTTATTTCTATACTTACACAAGCTCTGAATCATTCTGGACTTCCAAATGAGCAGAGAAGGGAACAATATTCTATTGAGTCCATCATGAGGCAACATCCACCTTCTTTCAGTGGGTCTTCTGATCCACTTGTTATTGAACAATATATCAGTACCACTGAAAAGATATTTTCAGTTCTTCAATGTTTTGAACATTATAAAGTCATCTTAGGAGTATATCGTCTGGAAGGTGAAGCTAATCAATGGTAGAATCTTATCAAGAATATGAGGCCAAGAGTTGAAATTGAGTCCATGGAATGGGACGAGTTCAAGAACTTATTTTTCAATAAGTACATCCCTCATATTCTTCGAACAGAGATGGAGAATGATTTTCTTGAACTAAAGCTAATGTATGATGAATCTGTTGGTGTATACGAAGCGAATTTTACAAGGCTTGCAAGGTATGCATCTGGCTTTATCATCCAACCTAAAAGTAAAGTTGACTGATTCTTCAGTGGCTTAAAACCAAATATTCGAAGGGAATTAGCTATAAGAGACTTCAGTAGCTATGAAGAAATTTTGAGTTGTTCTATCAAGGTAGAAATGGAAGTTGGTGTTACGTATCCATCTCAAGGTTTTGACAAGAAACGAAAGATAGAGTTCGAGGAGAAATCTCAGAATAATGGTGAAAATATGATGATTGTTTCCTTATTCTCAAAGTGTGGAAAGAAGCCTGGTGGAGATTGTCTTAAAGGGACTAGAATATGTTTTAAGTGTGGAAAAAAAGGTCATCGAGAAGCTGAGTGATGAAGTAATGGAAAAAGGGTTGCTAATGATGTGAATAAAAAAGACTGCAGAGAACGCACCACCAACACTTCAATGCTTCAAGTGCGAGGAAATGAGGAATTATGCTAATAAATGCCCTAATCCAAGGGTTAGTGATGATCGACATGAGAAAACACTTAAGGAAAAGGACAAAAGGAAGTAACATGCGATCACTATTGCCAATGTTGAATATAAAAATGATGTGGTGGAATGATTAAGTGTTTATGTAATGGGATTACAAAATAATGTTGTATATAGTATCGTGGAATATTGGAATATTTATGTATCGGTCTATTGTGGTTTTCAGTAATCTTATAGTACCGGTAACCATGGAAAGTGATTGAGATATTATTGGAAAAAAGATGATATGCGCATAATGAAGGGATAAGGAGAAAATGAAATGTTTGACAGTATTCATGAACTCATGACTGATATATAGAAATAATTATATCATGGTTTGAGTATATAGAATTTTGGGGTTTTGGTATGTGGAAAGAGTTAACATTTGACATCACTCATGTTTTCACTAAGCTTCAATGGGTATTCAATTTTTAAGAGAATACATGATTATGGTATTCACATGATTGGAATGTGACCGACAAGATATATGGGGGATAAATGATGGAATTCACATGCTTGGTTGATGACATTTCAGGTAATATTTTTCTTTATACTATGAGATTGGACTGAAGTATTTTAGATAAGCCTAATGATTGGAATGGATTATATTGGACATAAGTCAGTATTTTTTAAGGATAGAACTTTTTTCGATATTATTGATGGGATGTTATAGTAATGTAGTTTTAGAAAAAGGACAACATGCAGGATGGGCGACAGCCCATCGTGTCGGACAAGGCTGTGGGAATCGAACCCACAACCGAAGTGAGACTGGCCTTTATCACCTACCACTAGCCTATAGGAAGTCCTTGTTTAGTAGAAACTAGTTTTATTATATTAATCAGTATGATATATGAAGTATAAGTCCATTTTAGGAACCATATATGATTAATCTCACTATAGATGGAGTTATGTATTTTTGATAAATTTTATAACCTTTTGTTTCAGACAGATAGAATGACCCATCCTTCTATCACATGATCTGCTAACACTACGCAAATGAAAAATTGAACCTCATTTCTTTATGAGATGAAGTTGAAATTTTCCAAAGAACAACCAATGGTGAGACTGTACCAAAATCACAAAAGTATTTCTTCTAATTCCAATTTCATCAAATTTAGGGAAATGATCGTGAAAACCAAAAATGTTGTCCCAGTGCCCTTATATCCGATGAATCAGATGGTACCTTAGATCATCACAAATCTATGGCTTTGTGATTGATGGATTTTTCATAGCCATGTTCTCTACCACTCTCCATCAGAACATGATGGTTAGATTTTTCTTTCATATCCATATTTTCACCTATGTTCTTATACATGGAAACCCAATGATGAGTTAATTTGGGTAACCGTACGTTTCATACTTTAGTTTTTAAATCCAAGTTTTGATATTCCTTTTTATGATGTGGGTTTCTATTAATGAAAGTTTCGAGTAATAAACCATTTATAACCCCGACGAATTTCGCGGGAGAAATTCATTTTAAGGGGGGTAGAATGTAACATCCCGATATTTTATGAAAAATATTCTTTTTAATTTCATTAATGTCTTGTGTTTTATGCTACACTAAAAGAAGCTTTCACAACACGCATCCCTGACTTGTCTTTCATTACACGCAATCGCGACCTTCCACGATAGTGTGTTTTGTACGCAATACTGAGTTTCGCTAAACAACGATATGTTATATGAACTACCCGTTATGAATAGATCAACTAAAATTTTAATTTTATAACAATATTATTCACCTTACACATTTTATAGAACATGGTATGAGAACAAAATCAATTTTTCGAGTAAAATAATTATTTTTCAAAAAATGTAGTTTTGCCGCATTTTAATGGCGCACCCACATTAAATATTGTTTTTGATATGCTTATAAGTTAAATTTGAAAAATTAGAATTCTACCTTGGATTCAGGATATAAAAATTTAATTTGGATAAAGTTTTGATATTTTTCTGATAACGTTCATATTTTAATGAATTGTAAAAACACGCTATATTTTAATTAAAAACAACTTTTTCATCGTAATAATTTATATAGTTAAATTATAAAATTGAATGGTTTTAAAGTATAAATAGTGTATATTTTTACCATTTAATATAATTTATGTCATTATCATTGATTTTACCTTGAATTTGTAGGTTAAATCAATTCAATCTTTTGCAATGTTTTAAACAAAAACCCGTTTTTTTCGACAACGGGATTAATTTTAATTTAATTTATGCAACATTTGTGTATTAAATTTTGAAAAATGGATCCATATTTGGAATCTGTGGGTCCAAATTATGTTAATAGGCTACTTTTTATTTTTGGGCATTATGAATAGTAACTACGGTAAATTTTATTTACCATAGTTAAAGGTAAATCATGTAATTAAGGGTAAATATAAGATTATAAAATTACCCTAACACCTGCCAAAATCCTATTGGATGACTAAAAGTCGACCTATATCACCTAAGGGTCAGATTAGATTCATTTAATGGACTTTTTTCCAGGAAAATAATTTAATTATTATTAAAACCAAAGAAAGTGACAACAGGTCACTTTCTTAAATCTTATAAGTATAATAATTTTATTTACTGATAAAATTCATGAAACTTCGAACATGAAAGGTCTCTATAAAGATAATAAAATTAGATACATAAATGGAAGTTATTTAGAATTTTTAGGGATTAAATAATTATCATTAATTATAACACAATAGTGATGGTTAAATTATTTTATTAATTAAAATATCAAATAAATGGTTTTAAAAATATTAAAATAAATATGAACTATTTAATGTGCTCCACTAATTTTCTAGATACATACGACATTTTAGGAATCTATTAAAGCTTTTAGTTCGAACATATCTTCTGTATATATTTTATTTAAATTCAAATAAATGAATAGTGTCAAAATTGAAACTATTGTTATTTTATAAAAATAACATATTTTAAAATTGTATAAAAATCACAAAAATATTTAAAAATTATAAATTAAAATTTATATGGTCGAAAATGTCATAAAGTGTCAAATTATGGAAAATTCACAACACATATGTAATTATTTATAATAATTTAAAATTTAGAATATGATTACCACAAATACAATTAAATTGGTAAATAAGGATAAATCAAGTTGATAATGTTTAGAATAAATTCCTAACATGTCTAAATTCTATTGGTTGATGAGATTACAACCCTATCTCTACTAATCTTTGGATATGAGTCATTTTGGAAGTTTTAAGTGGGGTTGGGATTTAATATAAACTAATATTTCTTATATTCCCAAAGGTGCCCCTCTCCTCCCTTATAAAAAGTTACCTTCTCCCTCTCTTCCTCACACCACTTTGAGCCTTCAAGCTCGGCCAAAACCTGCCAAATTCTCTTCTCCACTTCCCTAGAAACAACCTAGATGTCCTGGTCTTCTTCAAATACCAATTTTAGTGCCGTAAGAGGAGGTCTCAAAGAGGCGCTTCAAAGAAGAGGTAATGTCCGTTACAGATTCTTTCAACTTTATTTCTTCTTAAACTTATACTTCTTTAGTTGTTTCATTATTAAGTAATAACATAAGTATCACTCATATATTGATATGTTATTATAAATATGAAACAAACATATTTCACAATCTATCCGTCCTATGGAAAAAGAAATCACTGTGCGTGCGTACGTACGGAATACCGTCTCCACACAGTGGTGTAATCTATTTTCCACCACCACCTTACATGGATGGTTATAATGGTGAAAGTAATGAATATATATGATTATTGTAAAGTGATATTGATTCTATAGTATTATACATACACTTTAATATAATTCCACGATCATGGGAATGATATCATCGCTCGTGTGTACGTACGGACTACCGTCTCCACGACACGATGAGATTCACTCACCATGTTAACCATTGAAGAATGATTATAAAGTATATTTAATAAGTAATAATGAAATATATGACATAATAATGCTACTTTATTTATGTATATATATATTTATGTCATCTACTTAATTCCATTCAATTCAATAAGGAAACGAAAACAGCGTTCATGCATACGTACGACCTACCGTCTCCATGAACGGTGTATTTTTCAATTTATCAATCTATTTTATATATGTATATTCTGAATATATATTATATATAAATCATTTTTTAGATTTTGGATGTAAGTAACCATGATCTATGTAATCATATGAATAATTACAAGTTAAAACACGAACGGAAAATGAAAAGATTTTACTCAAACCGCTACTTTAACATTAATTTACAAAAGAACGGGTAATATAAAGTCATAAGGGAACCATATATGATATAATAAGAATGAATAGGATTCTGTAATAAGTCAATGACATTATTTAAATCATCATACAGGAGGTTTGGATACGTACAAAGCATATCGGACCTAAGGTAAGGGATAACTATTCCAATCTCGTTCTTATCCGAGATTGTTTATTCGTAAGTATTTACTGGGGTTATATTTATCATCCATGTCCTTGTTTTCTAAAAATGTTTTCATGTATGTTTAATGTCCTTTTTACCCATTTTTTACTTTTACTACATGGTATGTATGTAATCTTTATTTTATGAGGTACTTTGACTTTTCCGGCAAAAGTATGAGAAGGATGTTTTTTAACTTATACGGCCCGAACGGATTTTTACGGTTTTATAAAGCCTTATTTTCATGAATCTGCCTCCAAAATATTTCATGACTACTTTCAAAAAAACATTTTATTTTAAAATTTCATGAAATTTTGTGAAAAGAGAATGATTTTATAGCATCCCGCCTTTTTATCACATAAACTTTCATTACATTTTACAAAACCGAGGATCTTTAAGGTTTAGTGTCTTGGAAACCAGGAACTTAAAACATGACAACATAAAACATTCTTCTCAAACACTTGAAAGGATTCTCCTCATGTTAATCCTAGGTTCATTACTGCATCTCATAACCTGGGGACATACATTACAAGAAAGGGTGACCAGAAGGCCCAGTAAGGGAAACCAGAGAAACATTTAACATGTGAACTTGAGATACATCAACTATGTCATGAAAAAGAAATTTAAGGCATGAGAAAGAATCATGTGGAATATCATAATAAAAATAATATTTTTTATAACTTGAAGATGTGGCTACAACATTTAATATTGAAAATCATTTCATTTCACCATGGTCCATCCCCAAGGAGTCATTAAAAATTACCAAAGTTATTCACCAAGGTATCAGTCTAAAAGGTCATCTCTAGAGATTAAGTCTTTACCCAATGCATTGGAGCTCTATCTGGGTGCACCCTTAACATGTAATTATTATCATGTGAGCCACATATATCATCATCAATAATTTCATAAAAAACCCATATAGCATAAAAGAAATGGGTTTCATTTCATAATCATAACGTTTTAAAAACTGCTTTAAAGACATGATCTTCATGTCACATTAAACCCACGGAAAAGGGAAAGTGGGTTTCATGTATGTAAATCCCAGAATTTAAAATAGAAAATTTTGATATATATTTTAATACCCCTGTAGAAATAAGATCTTTGACTATTCACTTAATAACATATAATAATTTTGAGACAAAGAGGGAGGCATTTTGAGACGAAAACTATGCAGCATAACGTCTACGATATATGGTTTTAGAAAACATTTAAAAGAGAGGGGATATGGGTCAGCCACTCAAAAATGATACATAAAACTTCAAGGGAATAGAATATATAGTTTTTAAGAACATGGTAATGAAATTTTAATGATATACCATATGAAACGAAGAACTTGAAAGGAAGAAAAAAAATAAGATTTCTCTTATGAGAATTCGGCAGCCTAACGACGTCAAATAAAACATCCCAAAAAATGGATTGATGAGATCAAATAGGGTCTCTTGTAATATGAACATAAATGATCATTATGATAGATATAGAGATCATCCCCCAAAATAATAAAAATTAACTTGAGAGACTTGACATGAATGTAGATCTTGAAAACGATAAGGGTGAAAGAACCCCTTAGAAATTCAGCAGCCTAACGACGCCACTTATACTTCAACAAAAATAAATTGATTAGATCAAATAGGGTCTCTAATCATATGATAATAAAATATCAGTATTATAGATTTAGAGATCATACCCCCACATAATAAAAATAACTTTCAAGACTTGAAATGGAATTAGAACTTTGAAAAAGGAGAAAGGTCAAAGAACCACTTAAAAATTCGGCAGCCTAACGGCGCCACTTAAAACTTCAAAATACTGAATTGAAGAGATCAAATGGGGTATCTCATCATATGATCATAAAAGATCAGTATGATAAATTTCGAAATAATACCCCCACATAATAAATAGGAACTTTCAAGACTTTAAATGGAATTAGAACATTGAAAAACGAGAAAGGTGAAAGAACCACTTAAAAATTCGGTAGCCTAACGGCGCCACATAAAACTTCAAAATACTGAATTGAAGTGATAAAATGGGTTATCTCATCATATTATCATAAAAGATCAGTATGCTAAATTTAGAGATCATACCCCAACATAATAAAAAGTAACATGAAATACTTTACATGAAAATAGATCGTGAAAAATGAGAAGGGAGAAAGAATTCGTTACAAAAATTTCGGCAGCCTAACGGCGCCACTTAAAACATCATAAAACGAAATAATGAGAGTAAGAGGGGATCTCTCATTATATGAACATGAAATGGGAAGTAAGAGGAGTATAAAATAACATCCTTTAACCTAAGAACATGGAGCAAAAAAAGAAATTACATAAAAGATATTTATTGAAAAGAAAGAGAGAGGTCGGATCCCTTACCTTAAAACGTAACTCTTAAAACTCAAAGGTTGGGACCTTGAGGGCTTGGGGGAACCTTGGGAGGACTCCTTGGGAAGTAATGAGACCCGAACTTCGTTGGGGGAGAGTGGGGAGTCGAATGGATGAGAGGATGGCTTGGTATTTATAGGGAAAGTGAGGGGACAAGGCATTAATGGCCAAGGGACACCTCATTAGTGGTTTTGGCAAAACCATGGGCTTTCCCATTGTATTTTCCCATGGTATTGGCCACATGGGACACCTAATACCTTATCTTAATATTCATAAGTCGACCATATTGATTAAATACTTAATACATCATTTAATGTTGTCATTAAACACCCGTAAATTAAAAACTGTATTTTCACTATTCATCGAAAATTCTGCTTTCTCAGAATAATCCCAAAATTTCACCTTAACCAAATATCAATGCTCTGATTTCAAAACTGAAATCCATTTTATAAAAATAATTTTCTAAATATTTTAAAATAAATCTTTAATTAAAAAGACACTATTCACCGAAAATTCATTTTTTTCAGAAAAATCCCCAAAAATTACCTTAATATAATATCGATGCTCTGAGTTCAAAAATGAAGTTCATTTTATAAAAATAATTTTCTAAATATTTTTAATTAAATTTTTAATTAAAAACACTATTCACTTGAAAAAAACTATTACTTGAATAATAATTTATGAAATCGTTATTTAACCATTTTATTGAATCACATTACTTAATCAAAGTGCCTAGATTATTTTAATACTTTCTTTAAGTGAGATTACTAATCCATTTGTTCACATTACTAATCCTAAGCATAAAATCACTATTCCTAATTTACTATTCATCAAAAATTTATGTTGATCTTATTAGACTCTAAATTTTGTACTGAACATAATTGTAGAAGATCATTTTTTGAAAATCATTACACATTTTTAATTATTTAAGGTTTACCTAAACATTTTTAAAATATCCTTTTTCTAAAATTCATCAAAATTATGCATACTATATTTATCCGGAAATTTGAAAATTCATAAACTTCATCATAAGAAGAAATCAAAATTTTTATTTAAAACAAAGGATTACACAAGGAAGTTATGCTCTCCTTACATAGCCCCTTATAACACCAGCATAGGACCAAAGTGTAAGGTGTTCTAAGGTGAGAGAATCCGAGGGAGGCTCGGCCAACATCGCACGAGTAGTAATTTATATCAGTTTGAACTTCTCACGAAGAAGATCCCTTTCTAGCTTCACACGATGAAGTTCAACTTGGGTTTGGTCCAGAGCAAAGCCCAGTGGTGCTACCTCCTTCCCAAGTTCTGTTAGATGGGATTCGATCGGTTCAAGACTACTGGGTGAGGCCATCAAATCTTCTTTCTATATTTATTAACCAAGATTACTTGTATAATCGAAACGTTTAGTTTACAGCAGTCATATTGACCAATGCTCATATAACAGTGAAAAACCAACGATCTCATTTTAATTATACTCAGGTTATCAAATGAAACATTTTTGTTGAGTATGAAAATAAAATAAAATAAAACAACTCACAAAATTAGGAAACAAGATTTATTCAATGTTTCGGGTTGTTACAATCTTCCCCCCTTAAGAAATTGTGTCCTCGCAATTTTTAAAATTGGGTTTTGAAATTTTATTGAAAGCCCCACATCACAAAGGGAGTCAGTAAAACTGTTACTTTAAAAGAAAGAAAGGGAAGTACAAAGGTCACCCGAGTTAACCCAAACTAGGATCCCATGTAGAAAAACTCGGACATGGAGGAAAAAACCAAGGGTCACGTTCTAAGGGGGAGTGATAGAAAACATTATTAGGGGAAAGTTAACCATAAGAAAATCCCAAACATACGATGTGTGTAAACGGTCTTTGATTACCTAGTAGGAAACGTAAACCAATAATGTTTTTTTACGTTCCTTTTCATAATTTTGAGAAATTCATTTACTACATAGAACAAAAACATAATAAAATATACCTACCTTCAAGTAGAGTTTCATCCTTGAATAAGTCCATACCAAAACTAATATTTTCTCGAAATGATGAGAATTCAAAAACACTTGGTATCATAAAAAGCACAAGAATCATCTTCCAGAGAATCACATAATCCACAAAAGATTAACTATCAATTTCTTCTATCTTTAAACATTATCCCAAAAGAAGAAATGTTAAGGTAAAAAAACTCTTCAAAAAGAAGGAATCCCATAGGAATGGAAACTATTTTTAAATCATCAAAATTCCATGGTACTACCCAAAGTTCATCATAGACCATTCCATAAATAACGGTCCTTAGAATTCCTCAAAATAATCCAAACGAAGATTGAAACCCAAATACAAGAAGGATTTGATAACATAGTATCCCAAAATAAACTTCGTTGTTCATCTCCAAAAAACATCAACCACTCCTAACATTTTATAAAAAAGTAGCAAACCTAAACATATTTTACTCAAGATATGTTAATCATTCCCATAAGTAACCTAAATTACTATAAGTCCACCTTAAATTCATCGATTCTTCAAAATATAAGTCAACCTTACTCCTCAATGAAAATACCGTAGTTACCTATTTACCTCGATCATATAGGGTCCCCAAAATAGTGAACATCTTTCAAAATAATAATCATCTTTTAATCCCCTAATCATCCATGTCATATTAATACGGAAATTGTCGCATTTCCTATCACATTGGTTGTTGGGACATGTTCTTCCATTTCCAACCATTAACTAAGAAGAGAAAGCATTATTAGGGTATTAAGTACTTAGCCAATAATCATGTAAGGAACTGAAAGCATATAAGGATAACTTGTAGAAGAAAAGTATACCCTAACATGTGATCCCCTAGGTTCCCATCTAGGTTATCCATGATCATATATTCTTATGTGAATCTTTATTTTATTTTATCTTTGTTCCTTTAACAATGGTTCATACTAAGCTTATGAATTTACCAAAGCATATCCCCCGGGAGTGTCATAACCAAGAGTGCAGCAAAGCCCCTTGTCGTGTACCAGTTCCCGTTCGACTCTAGCTCAAAGCAGTGTTTTCAGGTTTTACCCCTACGTACATCTGTGCCAGAGCCACCTCTACCTGCTCGTATCCAGATATGGATGTATTTTCTTGGAAACCCTTACTCAATACTCACCAAAATACCAGGAATATTTCCTATATTTAAACATTTATATAAGGTTCTTCCTAGATTTTTCATATCCTAATTTCCACAAATAACTAAACCATCATTTGATACCAACTATAGCATCCCTCCTTTTATCACATAAACATTCATTACATTTTACAAAACTGAGGATCTTTAAGGTTTAGTGTCTTGGAAACCAGGAACTTAAAACATGAAAACATAAAACATTCTTCTTAAACACTTGAAAGGCTTCTCCTCATGTTCATACTAGGTTCATTAATGCATCTCATAACCTGGGGACATACATCAAAAGAAAGGGTGAGCAGAAGGCCCAGTATGGGAAACCAGAGAAACATTTAACATGTCAACTTCAGATACATCAACTATGTCATGAAAAATAACTTTAAGGCATGAGAAAGAATCATGTGGAATATCATAATAAAAATAACATTTTTTATAACTTGAATATTTGGCTAAAACATTTAATATTGACAATCATTTCATTTCCCCAAGGTCCATCCCCAAGGTGTCATTAAATATTACCAAGGTTATTCACCAAGGTATCAGTCTAACAGGTCATCTCTAGAGATTAAGTCTTTACCCAATTCATTGGAGCAATATCTGGGCGCACCCTTGACATGTCTTTTTTATCATGTGATACACATATATCATCATCAATCATTTCATAAACAACCCATATAGCATAAAAGAAATGGGTTTCATTTCATAATCATAACGTTTTAAAAACTTCTTTAAAGACATGATCTTTATGTCACTTTAAACCCACGGAAAAGGGAAACCGGGTGTCATGTATGTAAATCCCAGAATTTAAAATAGAACATTTTGATATATATTTGAATACCCCTGTATAAATAAGAGCTTTTATTATTCAGTTAATAACATAAATTAATTTTGAGATAAAGAGGGAGGCATTTTGAGACGAAAACTATGCAGCATAACGTCTACGATACATGGTTTTAGAAAACATTGAAAAGATAGGGGACATGGTTCACCCACTCATAAGTGATACATAAAACAATAGGGGAACAGACTATATAGTATTTAAGAACATGGTAATGAAATTTGAATGATATACCATATGAAAAGAAGAACTTGAAAGGAAGAAAAAAATATGACATCTCTTATGAGAATTCGGCAGCGTATCAGCGTCAATTAAAACTTCCCAAAAATGGATTGACAAGATCAAATAGGGTATCTCATAATATGAAAATAAATGATAAGTACGATAGATATAGAGATAATACCCCCCAAAAAATAAAAATGAACTTGAGAGACTTGACATGAAAGTAGATCATGAAAACGAGAAGGGTGAAAGAACCCCTTAGAAATTCGGCAGCCTAACAATGCCACTTAAACTTCAACAAAAATGAATCGATGAGATCAAATAGGGTATCTAATTATATGATAATAAATTATCAGTATGATTGATTTAGATATCATACCCCAACATAATAAAAAGGAGCTTTCAAGACTTCAAATGGAATTAGAACTTTGAAAAAGGAGAAAGGTGAAAGAACGACTTAAAAATTCGGCAGCCTAACGGCGCCACTTAAAACATCAAAATACTGAATTGACAAGATCAAATGTGGTCTCTCATCATATGGTAATAAAAGTTCAGTATGATAAATTTTTAGATCATACCCCAACATAAAAAAAAGTAACTTTCAAGACTTGAAATGGAATTAGAACTTTGAAAAGGGATAAAGGTGAAAGAACAACTTAAAAATTCGACAGCCTAACGACGCCACTTAAAACTTCAAAATACTGAATTGAAAATATCAAATGGGGTCTCTCATCATATGATCATAAAATATCATTATGATAAATTTAGAGATCATACCCCAACATAATAAAAAGGAACATGAAATACTTTACATGAAAATAGATCTTGAAAAATGAGAAGGGAGAAAGAATTCGTTACAAAAATTTCGGCAACCTAACGGCGCCACATAAAACTTCATAAAACGAAATAATGAGAGTAAGAGGGGATCTCTATTTATATGAAAATGAAAAGGGAAGTAATAGGAGTATAAAATTGCATCATTTAACATAAGAACATGGAGAAAAAAAAAAGAAATTACATAAAAGAGATTTCTTGAAAAGAAAGAGAGAGGTTAGATCCCTTATCTTAAAATGTAACTATTCAAAATCAAAGGTTGGGACCTTGAGGGCTTGGGGGCACCTTTAGAGGACTCCATGGGAGGTAATGAGACCTGAACATCGTTGGGGGAGAGTGGGGAGTCGAATGGATGAGAGGATGGCTTGGTATTTATAGGGAAAGTGAGGGGACAAGGCATTAATGGCCAAGGGACACCTCATTAGTGGTTCTGGAAAAACAATGGGCTTGCCCATGGTATTTGACCATAGTATTGGCCACTTGGGACACCTCATACCTTATCTTACTATTCATAAGTCGACCATATTGATTACATACTTAATACATCATTTAATGATGTCATTAAACACCCGTAACTTAAAAACTGTATTTTCACTATTCATCGAAAAATCAACTTTCTCAGAATAATCCCAAAATTTCACCTTAACCAAATATCAATGCTCTGATTTCAAAAATGAAATCCATTTTATAAAAATAATTTTATGAATAATTTTAATAAAATTTTTAATTAAAAAGACACTATTCACGGAAAATTCATTTTTTTCAAAAAAATCCCCAAAAATTACATTAACATAATATCGATGCTATGAGTTCAAAAATGAAGTCCATTTTATAAAAATAATTTTCTAAATATTTTTAATTAAAAAACACTATTCACCTGAAAAAAATTAATACTTGAATAATAATTTATGAAACCGTTATTTAACCATTTTATTGAATCACATTACTTAATAAAAGTGCCTAGCTTATTTTAATACTTTATTTAAGTGAGATTACTAATCCATTTGGTCACATTATTAATCCTAAGCATAAAATCACTATTCATAATTTACTATTCATCAAAAATTAAGTTGATCTTATTAGACTCTGAATTTCGTATACTGAACATAATTGTAGAAGATCATTTTTTGAAAATCATTACACAATTTTAATTATTTAAGGTTTACCTAAACATTTTTAAAATATCCTTTTTCTAAAATTAATCAAAATTATGCATACTATATTTATCGGGAAATTTGAAAATTCATAAACTTCATCATAAGAAGAAATCAATTTTTTTTTAAAACAAAGGATTACACAAGGCAGTTACGGTCTCCTTACATAGCCCCTTATCACGCCAGCATAGGACCTAAGTGTAAGGTGTGCTAAGGTGAGAGAATCCGAGGGAGGCTCGACCAACATCGCACGAGTAGTAATTTCTATCAGTTTAAAATTCTCACGAAGGGGATCCCATTCTAGCTTCACACGATGAAGATCTGCTTGGGTTTGGTCCAGAGCAAAGCCCAGTGGTGCTACCTCCTTCCCAAGTTCTGTTAGATGGGCTTCGATCGGTCCAAGACTACTGGGTGAGGCCATCGAATCTTCTTTCTATATTAATTAACCAAGATTACTTGTATAATAGAAATGTTTAGTTTACACCGGCCATATTGACCAATGGTCATATAACAGTTAAAACCCAATGGTCTCATTTTAATTATACTCATGTTATCAAATGAAACATTTTTGTTGAGTATAAAAATAAAATAAAATAAAACAACAAACAAAATTAGGAAAAAATATTTATTCAAAATTTAGGTCGTTATAGATTTTGATGAAGAAAGGATATTTTCCTCACGAATTCATTTCAAGTGTTTTATCAAAACCATTTTTCATCTAAGAGGACATTATTTCATATGTGTATGTTTCAAGTATCATGTCTCTATGATTTACATTGTTTCACTTTTATTATTATGAAATGATATCCATTACATTTATATGGATTATGTGATGATGGGATGATGTTTACAAAACCCATTTTATTTGTTGGGTTATTATGAATGATGTATGTTTATTTTGTCGCACAAGTAAGAATGATTTCATTATGAGATGGGTGGGACCTATATCTCCCTCCAATGCATTGGGTAAAGATTTATATCTCATGAGATAGACATGGCTGGAGTGGGAAGCTAATCCGGTTCAGTATTACAGGACTGGAACTAGGAGTGAACTCGATTCAGAATGGGACTTTTTCCACTAAGATGGTCTTGGCAGCAATGCCTTGGCTACTATGAAAATCATTACATGTGATTAATGGATGCCACAATTACATGTTTTATTCCTATGCGATTTTATCATGATTTATGTTCCATTATGATCTATGCCTTATGTACTTCCATGTTTTATGTCGTTGATCAAGATTTTGATGTTTAAACATTAAGTTCATGTTTTTAAGTTCAAATGTATATGGTATGTTTTATTTTATCCATGCTTACCCTTACTGAGCATTTGAGCTCACCATTTTTATGTTTTATTTTCCCCCAGGATTAAAAGAATGGTTTTAGGTACGGAAACAAAAGGTGGAAGATCTTTATGGGAGATGTTGAATATCTTTCATCACAGTTAGAAGATTACGTTCCAAGTTTCCAAAGACACTAAACTAATACGGTCCTTGTGTGTCAGTTTTTGTTATGTATTAAGTATTCCAAAAAAGTAATGTAATGTCTATGTACGTCAAGCTTCGGGTCTCTACATCCATGGCTTAAATGTCGCGGCCTGAATCATCGTGGTGTGTATTGGCATGCAGCCTCCCTCTTCTGTAGTCAGCTGAGAGCTGGCCACCTATCTATCAACCAAGGCACTGAGTGGCGCCGCCCACATTAGCGGATGGTGAGCACCGACTGCCGCTGGTGCCATGCATTCGGATCCTATGTGGTTTATTGGGTGAGCTCTGGTGGTCTGTTCTCTATTCTGGACATTCCTTAGGCCCTCTCGGGATGCTGTTGTCAATGCGTGTCTCCCAGTTTTTGCTTTCCGTCAACTTGAAAATCGATCCATGAAAAATGCATCACAAAATGAAGCGGCGGAGAGTCTAGGCCTTTTTTGTATGTCCTACACCATCTATGTTAAAATCATAACAAGCGGGAGAAATTTTAATTCATCAAATATATGATTAATAATAAACCCGCTACTACAAGAACCATTGGATTCATTGTAGTGGTGGAAAGAGAATATGTGCTTTGATGAAGCCGCAGTGATTCATCATTCACAATTTGATCCCTCTAACGTTGCATTCCAAGATCTTGTTCCTCATTGGGGGAAGAAGTCGTGGTACTTTTCAAGAGGATCCTTGCTTGGTAAAGCAGTGTCAAACCCCATCCCAGGATCCATTTAAATCGTTGGTGGATGATATTTTAACACAAAATAGATTTAATGGGGTTTATTAATAATTTTATTAATTCATCACTCATGTCTCAATGGAGTGGTTACGAAAACAAAGGGTTAAGACATTAAATGTCTTGAAAACTCAGTGATGCCACCACCGTAGATCAAACATTGGAGAAAATAAAAAAACAATTTTTATGTTATTTTATTATTCTTTAAAAGGTTCTAAATACTATCTTTTTCTTCCTACCTACTACATTCGAAGTTAATCTTACCTTAAGCGACTCTCAGCACTACGAATTCTATAGTTCCCTTGGATTTTTTTATCTAAGCACCTGCTCAATAGATAGAAATCTCTTCATGGACGTTTACCGAACGTACCATTAAAAAAGTTCAAAAATTATTAACAGTCACCCTCAACCTACACCAGTCAAGGTTAGGTTATGCCTAAGGGGAACACGCTCTCACGAGATCAACAGTACTCTTGGATTTCCAATCCGAGTTACCTTTTAGGAGTTGTAAAATTTAACAATAAAATAATTGTTATTTTTTTATTTTATATACGTTCAAAAACTAACTTCCACTGTTGGCTTGTGCCGGACAATTTTAGGAGCTACCTAATGAATGGATACTGTCTCGAGCTCAGCAATGGTCTCAGATTTTAATCTGAGTCTCCGTTCATGAGTTATAAGCATTTTAAAATTAAAATAATTTTAATTAATTATTTTAATTGTGATTATGCCATTTTTTGGTTTTATCATCGGAGGCCTGAGTTGACTAATCATAAGTTATGGCTAGGGTAAACTCGTTATCCTGAATGCAACGGTTCCCTCTGATTTATGATACGTGCAACCATTTTAATGTTAATCCACTTTATTAGTATAATGGCTTGCTTGCGCTATTTAAAGCTTTAACATTTTTAAATGGATTATTTTGGTCACTCCGGGCCTCATTAAACGCGTTTCATCAATTTTTGTAGTCTCATAATAATTCAATACAATTAAAAAAATACAGAATTTCTGAGACATTACACATAAGGCATGAACAACTTACATCAGGTCGATGGCGTGCATCAAGTAACATTACTCATGAGGCCACAAAAGGGTACATCTTTTTCCAATGTCTATATCCTCGTACATCATCAACACACCAAAGAAGAAGACTTATGCCTCACAGAACACTATATATCCTCTTTCAGGCTTATACAAAATCATAGTAGGTGTCAGGCTAAGACTACTATTCATCACCAAAATTTAATTCTCATACACTTTAGACCACATCAACATCACATCCATATTATCATGTCTAGTGATAGGTTTTGTAAGGAATTATAATTCTAGTATGAAATTAGTGTAATATCAATCAAACCCTAAGAAACATTCTATATCAAATAAATTCTTGGAATAGTCCTAGGAAACAACATCAATTACCAGCTATGGGTGAACAGATACTCCGGATTCTGAGAAAATATTATCCAAGTAGTAAACTTTTTTAAAATAGGAGTGGCACTTAGAATGCATGATATAAACCTGATACTCTCTTAGTGTATTAATGAATAAAAAATGATTTCAAGAATATTCTCTACGATTATGAGGATACTCAAATATTTATTCCATAATGACCAGGACAAAATAATCTAGATAGGGATGAAATACCCTATTCGATTTTTCCATGAAATTAGAGGTCATGTTCTTAAGAAATAGTAGAATTATGAGATGCTCATGAAGACCATACCAACTACAAAAACATGTATGATGTAGGTCAAAAACACTGACTCTCAATTGATAATAGCACGATCTCAATTTAATCTTAGAGAATACCATACCTACATGGAGTTGTTCAGAAATATCATCTATTCAATGATATATATATCTATACATGACATTATTTTTGGTCAACTATTGGAAATCCATGCATAAAATAATTTTCCCATACTCTTTATTAGCGAAATGCATGGTTGAACCCTATATACAAGTACCAGGTTAGATAAAACTGTTAGACTCAATATCCTCCAACTGTCTATTGAGCCCCTAGATATCTATAGGTTCCATCCTTTAAAGAGTAATATAAACAAAAACATCTCCTAGAATGGGATCAATCATGAACTCTACCTCTCTATTAGGATATATTGTATAAAAATCATTTGTAAATACATCCCTTTAATGAGTTACTACATGAGTAAAATCATCCATCTTTATTCCCTAATACTACATGAATATTCTAGAAATATAGGTGGTCACTCCACATAGACCATGAAGCAATGGTCCACTTATAATGGCCTAGAAATTCCGCTCAGATTTTTGGATATAACATATACCGTCTGGTGATGTAAACATCAACATGATGAGATAGCAGTCCACATTGATTTGATATGGTACCATACAATACTTTATGATAATGATATAGAAGATTATAATTTTGTGGACAAAGAGGTCTCTTAACAATGGATAATATTCTAAGTAAATAAGACTGTCCCTTCACTAGAATATCCCCTATAACTATACTCCTAATGGTGTATCATGGTTCATCACACTATAGTTATACTGAATTTCTAACTGGATACATTCCATTGTCGATAATGAGATAATGGGATGTGAAGTACCAATATCAAATAAAAAAGATACAATAGTAGAGGCCAGAAGAATAGTGCATGCTACCATTGGTGGGCATGCATATTGATCCCAAAGTATCGACTCTAATTCATGAAACTAACCTGATCCAAATTGATGTTCTATATCTAGACTACCCTGATCATGACCACTTGTTTGGCTCTGATAATCATAATTCTAAATAACAGGGTTATGACCTCCACTTTTCTATTATGACTGGTGCAACCCCAAATATCCTCTTGATGTGTTGAAAAATATCAATCCCTTGAAGTTGAAGCTTAAACTTATCCTATACCACTGAAAGTAGATGGAAAGATCTGATAGAATCTATTTATATGCCACATACAACAACAGTATGACACTTAATAGGGTCTATAACATACAGATGCTTCATATTCCCCGATTGTTCACCCAGATTCTATATAAGAGAGATTCTAGTGTGGATACCCTTACCACTATATCATATATGAGAAACTCAAGGGGACACTTACTACTACTGTAATAACTACTACCGTATCTCGTCATTAAAACAAAGTTACAAAAACTATAACCATCCATCAGGTTGGGCTCAGTGATACGGTCTTGGTTCATTATTAGAAACGTTAGGTAAGTGAAATAAATTCACCTCAGTATGGATGGCATACTTGAGCCCATCTTAAATGTGTCTTGCATGTGATTTTTTTCAATTGATATATCCTGTAAAAATAATTGAAACTAAATAAAATTTGCATAATATTCTCGAAATGTCATAGAAATACACTCTATATCACTCAATAATGAACAATGAGATTCTCTTGTAACCGTAGTTTCAAACATGATATGGTTTCAAACCATCTATTTGAGAAGAAACCATCAATAAATATATGAAAAAATAGTTTATATTAATGATGGAACTTTTGATAAAAACTACAAACCCAATATATAAAGTTACCTGCACATGAAAATATAACAATCATGGAACACTCAACAATCAAAAAAACACAAGAAAATTAAATTAGTGAAATACAACTATATGGAATATAATCTTCATGGAATGTGGTTTCTAGGTTCCCATAATGATGAATGTAACAATGATCCATTCCGTCATCTCATAGAGACAAAGAAAAATTTCAATCCTCAGAAATATAATAAATAAATTAGTAACAATAATCACCTATCATGGGTTTCATGAAACGGTGAATGTTTATCAAATGTAATAAGAGAAATATCGAAAAACATGTTTTACTTTATGAAACTCCATATTTAGTCTGAGAGTGGGTTATCTTTCCCAGGAAAGACATCTAACCATGATCCAAAGCATTGTAAATCATAATACTATTGTCTCAAAATAGTTGAGTAAGTATAAAACCCCTCTAATGGCACATTTTGATATCTAGGACCCAGGTGAAACTGTGAGTTTCCCAATCCTCAGATAGAAAAATAGCCTTAAGCACACCTTGAAAAATTCCATATGTTGTTTACAAGAAGTGAGTCCTAAGATGTGTCTGTGGGTGGACTATTACTTTAAAACCATAGTGTATCATAGTAAATAAGAAATAATAGATTAGTAGATGAAACTATTTAAATAGATTTAAAGGTTTAAATATACACTATGATAATCATACCAGTAAAATTTCATAGAGTAAGAAAGATTTAGACATCCAAGAAGTAGATAATAATGCTAAACACTGGAAACTGAATCATATAAAGCAGATGATAGTGTATATGCTGTATTTGGAAATCTTGGAATTAAGTGAACAAGGTATCCTGCAATACATGCTATACAAATTAACAAAAAAGAGGCCAAAAACTATCCCCCATCTGATGTTTAGTATCAGTATTCAACCTCAAATCACCATCCTAAAGAAAGAAAGAATCCATAGGTTTCCAAACAAGATTTCATCCCCTAATAAACACCTACCAACATAGATTCTTCTAAGTTACCATCAGCATCCCACATAGGGTGTGAGATAAATCACTGTAGGACACCACTAACAGGGTCTATACAGTTTTCTTCCATGAAATATAAACCTATATTTTGATGGAATATATTAATTTATGAAATACTAACATGATAAATAAAAAATTCTTCATCATTAGTTGGTAATGTATATAAATATGAGATCAGATAATTAATTCATTGATGTTTTCTTCATAAAATGTTGTCATGGGAGTTATAATAGTACTAAAAATGTATCCAGATAATAATAATAATGTATCAAATATATAACAAGTAATCTTATTCTGACGATAACCATTAAAATAATCAATGTTAATAGACAAGGCATCGTTGACCTTAGGGGTCGAGCCAACATAGTAACAACAAGCTTCCAAGAAATATGGGGTCTAGCGCTAATCATAGGGGAATCAACCAAGGAATTCAACAATAAAAGATTCTATCCTAGTTGAAGGATTTCATCCAAGGTCAAAGAAGATATGCATTACTGGTCCCATTGTGGTGAATCCAGGGTACCATGGTACCAAATACATCAAGTTGAATAGAAGGAGACTGTCCATGGAATCCTAATATCGTGAAGTTAGTTTTTGGATCATACATTGTCATGCAGATCATCCAAAAACTGAAAATGACCATTTTACAAGGTGGGTATCTCCCATGGAAACATGCTCCTCCAATAATAATGGCATCTTCTATAATCTCATGGAATTCCCATGGGAATACAGGGATGGATCCAGTTTGACCATTCCAATAAAGAGTATCCAAATGAAATAAGAACATTATATATAATTATTTATTTATTTTAAACCATGTAATACTCATAACATTTGATAATTTGATAGGGTCGTTTTATAGCAATTCATACTAAATGGAATGACTAATTAAGATATGCATCCTATTATTTGCATTTCAAATCTAATAACTTTTCTCATTCAATTTCCTTCCATAAACATAGCAATGATGGTTGAGGGTATGTAACCATATCAAATTCAATATCTAGGATAAGTGATATTCATAAATATATATCATATTTAACTTTTAAGAGATTCATTGATCCATTTCGTACACTTATCTTAAATGGTCAAAGTGACATATTGAAGTAAAACCCATTGATAGTTCATTCATTTTGATTGAACATTTACCTTTATAAGGATAAGTCAGATCACACTCGAACATTGTAGAAGATAGACTTAACAAACAACTAAATTCATTAAATAAAGAAAACACTCTACATTGGGGGCAAGGGATTGAGATAAAACCCTCTAACAATAATGAACATATCTATAAGGGGCTCTAGTATACAAGAAAAATCGTTATAAGCATGGTTTATGAATTAAATAATCTATTCCTAATAAAATCAGTTATGACACATTGTCGATAGTTCATAAAATGGAAAGACTTGAGGGATGACTCATAAACCACCAAACTCGATCCAATAGCACTCTCCTCATCTCCTATCATTCGTTATTGTGCCCCTGAACAGAGGAAAAATAATTACTGGATCAACACCCTAAAAATAGGGCATATGAGCATACATCAAAATAGTTACATTGAGGGGAATAAAAACAGAGAATTGATCCAAATTTTCGAAGCACCTACTGAAGGAAATACTATGGGGAGAAAAAGATCAAAATTTGATTTAAATGATGTATCAAGAAAAAATATCATGATTTATTTGGGAGATCAAAAGAGGAGAAAATGTCTCTCATGTCTTCTAGATTGAGAGGTGGAATAGGGGTATGATATTAGAGAATTAAGGAGATTTTAGTTATTTTAACCAAAATACATTGGTTACATTGTTTGAATGGATTATTGAACAAACCTCAAATCTCCCACTACCGCAGGGTGAACACCACATGGTTTCACGCACATGATTCAACTAACCGTTTGCAAACCATTGACACACCTTTTCTAAAAACTACAGGTACCGTCACACGAGCATGGACATCAGGCTACATAGTTTCCTCAAGCTATGATGCCTCTATCAGTCCAAAATCTATTACTCACATGGTTAAGGAATCATCTATAATATCCTGCATAGTCTATTCTAATCGATAATCCCATTAATTTTCTCCATTGTATGGGGTTCTGTGCTTTGAAGAAGCCCCAAACACACCATGATACACTATGTGGAGATGGTAGTCCATACACATGTAGAAGTGATGTTTTCATTATTCTAAAAATATAATGATTGAAATGAAAATATTAATTAACCATTAAATAATCAGTTTTAATATATATATATATATATCATTTATAAGAATTAAATATTTCATAATAATCAATAATTAATTCTGGATATATAAATTCAGTCGTATCGCAATAGGTAGGAAGTAGTCTACATGTGCACATGGACAATTCAATAATATCCCGTTAGATTGAGAAGAGGTGTTAAATGGATTTGAAATAACCATAATACAATATCATAATATTATTTATTTAGGATTCATCATGTTTTAATTTAATGAACAAGTTTAGAAAGGTGTAATTTGAAATAAAATTGAATGATCTTTGTTATGATTTTTTCCTCTTCACTAAGAGACCTCTATTTCCATACACCTTCAGCGATGAATAATTGGACTTAAGAGAAGTACCTTTGTTATAGTTTGAATAGAATGATTATATGATGGATTTTTACTAGGTCATGGAAGATCTATAAACATCAAATTATCAAAAAAAGGATAATGAAGGGTTCTTTTTTATATTTTAGGGGAAGAAAAGAAATGAAATTTTGTAAATGATGTCAATTATATAAGGTACAATTAATTGAATAGAGGCTAAAAATATAAATGTATTCTAATTTTAGATAATATATATTAAAAATATATTTTAAAAATAATTCTACATATTTTTAGATATCATACAATTATCAAACGTATTTACCCCCTCGATAAACCCATTTGATCATTTATTTTGGTAAAAAATATTTCTTTTGGGTCCATGATGGAAAAAAAGAAAAAAAATTAAATTATTTTAATTATTCTTTTTCCAAAAATGGAATTAATATTTATGTATTTAAATTATATTGGTGGGAGAATTCAATTTTAATTATATGTGCAAGAAAAGAAAATTATATTTTTGAAAGCTGAACTCTTAAGTGTAGAATATAATCTACACCAATAATATCCTTTTAGAAAAAATAATTTGAGTGTTATAATATTCTATGTGACATATAATATTTATATATGATTAAAATTTAAATTAATTGTGAATAATTTATTATATGAATATAATTACTCATTGCCCTCATAAAAACATATTGTTTTAGAAAAATGTATTTTTAATCCCAATTAATTATGCATACAGAAATCAATTATAAAAATGCTTAATATCTAATTAATTTATTTATTTATAATTATTGGATACTTATTTTTAATTAATACCAATTTTTTAACATAATTAGACTTCTAATACAACATACCTAACAATTTTTTAGAAAAAACTGTAAATGTGGACTACTCAAAAATAATATAAATCTTATTTTAAATATACTAAAAATATATGAATGTTAATATTGAAATGTTGATCTTAATAATGATATATATATCCTTGAATAAATTTTATTAAAATGGTAAAAAAAATTGTAATGTTCTCTTGTAACTATGACAAAATATACATTTTGGACGAAAACTTATTATTGATGCATAAAATGACAAAACTAAAAATTGAGTACTTATTTATTTTCCACAAATTAATACATTCAAATTATTAAAAACATTTAAACCTATATTTATCAAAAAAATTATTAATATTAATACCTAAAAATATAATGACTATATTATAAAAATTTATTATATCAGTTTTTATATAGACTATTGGATTCGAGTAACTAAAGCTCTCAAATAATAGAATTTTTATTTAAACGAAAGTAAATATAAAATCATAGGGGTTAAATTTATACCCCCTTAGAAGAGTTTTTACCATGAAATTACATTTTTTTAATAAAATATAATTAGTATATCTCAATGTCATCACATCCTCTAGTTCCCATATAACTTCCTCAAATTTTATATTCCACTAATGAACATTAATTAAGTAAGTATAAATTTTCAATATAAATTTATATGAATAATCCATAATTCCTACATATTTTTATTCATAAAAATGGTCTTGAAAAAGTGGAATAATCTCTAAGTTCATTATATGTTAATGATTAGTTATGTATATCCAAGGTTAGATACATGGAACATATCATGACCTTTATAGTGGTTTGGTGGGAGGGCCAAGTGATAAGCTATAGTCTATACTCAATAAAGAGTCCCCAAGGGACTAATATACATACAAAACACCTTTTCCATATTTTTTATCTCATAGACCCCATACACAGAGATATTCAACTGAAAACCTTCTCAACAACAATGTATTCTTGATCTCGCTAAAGAGTTTTTATATAACACTTTTTCCAACACTAATCATTAATGTTCAAAATGGGTCTAGCATCCCCTTAAACATTGGTTATCTCACATCCCAGTTGAAAAATCTAACCAAATTACTCCATGTATGTAATATTTCTACAATGAATGTACATATTAGGATCCATTTGAACGAATTATTGAATGATTTTATTATATGAAAAAACATCTATATAATGTTGTTGTTTCGATAAATCTTTGAAATCTAGATTACATGATCTCAACATATCCTTCATGTTTCTAATGATACTGTACGACTAACCATATGTATGAAAAGGATAAACTAAAATAAATCACAACTCTATATCTATTTCTGGATGAATACATATCCAATACATTTAGGTAACCCATATATTCAGATCAGATACAATAGAACGTGGTACACCATGCAAACATACAACCTCCATAATGTATATCATTTGATTATTATAATGAGTGAAATGATAACTATTATAAATTTTTTGGTACGAATTCATAAGGTGATTTACTATAAACCAAACATTGGTATTTCCTTTAGCTATTTTTCAGAGTGTGATGAAGGTATATATGGTGATTTTATCACATTTTCACTATAGTATGGGAAATAGTTGAAACATCACCTAAACATATTTCTCTTAAAGATAACATAATAGAAGAAAAATAAATTAGTTTAATACTCCCTAACTTCTCCCTTATTTTTGTCTCACTAGAAATACTCTTTTAGATCAATATAGATCATTATCCATCTAGAATTATTAATGGATGAGTGGCCCAACCTAGGTTATCCCTAGGTTTTGGAAAAATTAAATATTTATAATCCATCATTAATTATTGTATAATATTGATTAGTGTTTTATTCAAAGGTACTAAATTTTATAAGGGGTAATGTGTGTGACCCAAATTTACAAATCAATAAAAAGGTTATAGTAAATAGTAAATAAATGAAAAAAATTGATAATGAATTAAATGGATTGAAAATAATTGGGAATAAGAGGATTAATAAATAATATAGGAATAAACACATAGAGAATATGAAAATGGTTGAGTGGTCTAGAGATGTAAATGGTGAATTCGATTGGCAATTTTTTTAAGAAATAAAATTTTGTGTGTTCATTATTGTTTATGGACTACTAGATTGTAAAAATTTTGATGATAATTTCACTCGAATGTATAACAAATAGATTAATGGATTTTATAGTTTCTCAAAAATATAATTCACTAACACACTCAATGAAAAAACTATGGTTTGTTAAAAATAACATGTCCATTGTTCATGATGTTCTAATGTATAATGGTGTGAAAACATCATATATAGACTTCTAGATGAAATTTATATATAAGAAAATAAAACCTCACTATTTCTCACTATGTTATAGTAATTTAATATCTTGTGGTACTATACCCATAATAATTGGAAACATTACAACAACACGTGATGGTCCATTTAAGAAAAAATCATAGCACCTCAATATCATTCTCCAATATTTGTTTGGAAAACCATCATGAAAAATGCTTTAATGATGTAAAAATGAGTGAAATATAATGGAAATGAATAAATAAAACTAGTATAAAACAAATACCTTCGTAGGGGATTCTAAATAACCTTTTAAAACTATAGTAGTGTAGTGTTACTTGGAGGTTTTTAATTATCATTATCACCTCATTAGTTTTTATGCATGGTACTGAACATGTTTATTGAGAACTAAAATTATTTATTATGGATACATTATAACCACGTGTGATTATTCTTCCAAATTAGGTTTACGTTGAAGAAATCAATGTAAAATACTATTTTCTAGCTCATCATGAAACCAAATTCAATGCATCATGAGTTATAGGAACTACTCGAATGAGTATGGAGTATTATCATATGAAATTTCTAAGAAGAGAAATAAGTTTCACACTCCTCATGATGGCCAATAAAATTGTCCAGTTATGCATTAATAAAAAAGAATGATCAATGATCATGGGTCATGATACCTCGAGATTTAGAATAATATTTTAATATAAATCATCTGTAGAAACTCAACATGTATTTTTATGTGTCTATGAATAGCCTTCTGTTTTCTCCCCCAAAATAATCAGATTCATTTTTTTTCAGATTTTAGTTGTGGAATCTTCTTTAACAACCTTGGGTTCTAATCAGCTAAATCCATATTCAACATTAGATAAAACATTTTATAGGGGAATAGTCATCATAGGTTTCCTCTACATTGATGGATCCTTCCATTTATATCACAACAACTACCATCTAAATGTCTGATATAGTAGATAATGGTTTCATCTAAAACTTTCAACTACATACTTAACATGACATCAATCCTCTATTTCAACATGTTCTTTTTTTGGAAATATTGGAATAGTCAATCAAGATTTACTATACATGAGGGATGGATTCTTCCAACTTATTTGTTCTATTAATTACATTTCCACTTTTTTGTATATTCTTGTGACCGTTGCTTGAAAATACAATATCAATATCATTAAGAGAAGATAGCTTGAATTCAATAATTATAAATAGTATTTTGTTGTAGTTCACAAGAAGATGATCCCCTTGTCCTTTATATCAATCCGGACTATTGCACTATTTGGAAACAAATAGTTTATCTATTATCCGTTGTGAATTATCACTCGGTCCTTGAGGTCTCTCCATGTGATTTTAAATTTTATTACTTATAAAAACTAAAATTATTTCATCGATCCTTTAGTACATGCAATCAATTAAACCCATAGCCATATTGTCTCATAGGAATATAAAGGGAATATATTATTAAATAAATTGACTTAGAAAATCTCATTTAATATTCTTTAAAAACATAAAATTGTTAAAATAATACATACACTAAAATTTTTAATCTTCTTAGCACCCAAAATTAATCAATTTGAATAAAAAATATGATAAAATAGAAATTCATCCAAAAAAATTATATATTAAATGATTCTCCATTATAAAATCAATATTATTTTACGAAATTATTTAATTTAAACAATTTTTTATAAAAGTGTGAAAATACAATTCCACATGAAACTCCCCACCACACAATCAAGTACAATCATAAGTAATTAAACTTTTTTGATATTTAGTTTGGATAAATATAAAGAAAATTCAATGGTAATCCTATCAAGTTTCATTTTCATAAATATGAATTAATTAAAAATTAATGAATTATCCATTGATAATAATTCCATTCTGCTTAGTTTAATTTTTCACACTATCATACTTCAACACATGCTGAAATTAGAGTTCCCTAAGTACATATGAAAGAGACCCATGAGGAATTAAATCTATTAAAAGAGAATCACAGATCATTAACTCTCTCAATTAAAACCAATGATATTATTTTCTATTAATGGAGTATGGTTCTTGTATGTTGTAAATACACATTAGGTTGAACATGGAGATCTCAATTCACACAATCATATAGTACAGGCCAAAGAAGGTGTTTATGGTGGCACAGTTTCCCAGTGTTGGCCAAAATATTTAGCCAAACAATTTGACAGTCTATTTTTGGAAAAGGAATGTTTCTCAAAATGGTAGTAAACAAACTGGGATTTCTGGGAATAGTTCACGGATTAAAAATTATTGTATGCATAATGGAGAACCATAAAACACATAGTGGGAACAGTTCTTGGAGCGGAAATCAATAGGCGGACTGCATTGGAGGAATACTTTATAAATATAAAAAGGTTCATGGGGTGATATGTGGTTTATAGAAGGAAAACGGTTTGCAGGATAACATATCATTTATGAAAATGAGATAGGGTTTTGAAAAGTCATGAAGGGTTTCATTTGTGAATCAATGTAGTGATTTGTGCTTCCAGGTATGTAGAATTGAAATATGCAGACCGTATCGAGAGTTTAGTACACTAGATAGCATGGTATGTAGTAAATGTGGTTCCATATATAATATTTGCTAAATCTAAAATTATTGGATTGTGATGATCTATTTTCTTATATATGGATAAATAATATCTTCCTTTTTGTGGGGATTTTTCGTTTAAAATGAAAGAGGAATTTGAAAAAATATAGAGGTAGTTCATAAGATGATAAATCCTCAGAGACATTAATTAAAAATCTGAAATGAATTCAGTAAAGTCCAAATTAGTTCATAGAATATAGTAGACATCATAAGAAGGCCAGATCATAGAGCAGAACTTGTACATTGAGGAAGAACATAGTCTCTGGTTCTCATATAGATTACATAAAAAGTGAGGTAGTACGTGGAGCATGGAAGTACGCAAAGGAAGGTGGTATGGGAGAGAATAAGTAATGGAAGTTCGTGAATATGGTTTTCTATGGTAGTACACAATAATATTTTGCTGACGCAGTGAATAGAGGTGGTACACAGAGAACTCTAAAAAATTCAAGAAGAATGCCAATTCGCAGAGGTCATGTTTGGGAACAAACAATATGTTGAAATGTAGATTACATCTATATGAGAAATAGAACATCAAAATAGCATCTATCCACATTTAAGTATGTATGTTTTCATTTCCACCAATTGAAGCAAACTTCAAGTTGATAAACTGATCTGAGAGTATTCCCCGCACAGTGAAAAAAGGGGAGTCAATGGAAGTGATCTTAGGTACGCAATGCGATATCCCTAAAAACATGTAAAGAAAGTGTGCCTAGAATTCTGTGATCATGATATACTTTTTTACTCCACGGCTAGTAATTAATAGAATAATTTGGTATGAGATAAAACCTATTAGAATTTACTCATTAGACATATCCCTTACTGTTGAACCAAGTAAAATTTATGTTTCTTTGCATTGCATGTGATTGTTTTTTCTTTTAACACTTTATTATTTGAAATGTTTAACAGGTTCCTACAAATGTAGAAACAATATCAATTAATTTAAAAGAAAAATTTGACATCATGTTTCACCCCTCCCATCTAACGGTGATCGATGGACCTTACTACAGTCCATTTTTTAATTTTATTGAAAATCCACTTTAAGGGTAAGTGGGAACCCATAACACCATTCCTCCGGCATCGAGACACAACCTCATAAAACACCAATTAAATAGAAAAATATAAAAATAAGAAACACAAAAATTCACCACACCATTACCATTATATGAAACCAGTTTCAAAATTCAAAAGTTTCCAATGTGAAAATCTCAAATACTCAATAATACCGCCACTAAAAGAACCATTCCAAAATTTTAAAATAAAAAAACAGTAAACCATGATCATGCCATCATCACCATCACATTGAGGAAAACAGACTAAAATAGAATCAATTAGATCATGGAACCACTGCAGACCCCTATCATTGTCGAGAACACTAACGTCGTCACTATAGAGAAACACCAGAATCATCGTTGAAGGAAACCATTAGAGGCCATCATTATTAAGGAGAAGTCGCCATTGTCACCATAGAGACGAAACTCATCATCGACATCGAAACCAAACATGAATAACAAATTGGAACACAACATGAACACTGACAATCATCGAACCACACAACAAAAAACCCCCTTGCCACCCCAACTCTAGATCAGGTAAAGATATGAGCTGTGGGACATTGGGTCGTAGCAATGGTTCAAGATACCAATGGCTCTGAACAAAGGCATCATCAAAAGGGAAAAAAACCAGGGACTATAAAAGTATATGTGAGTAAATCTAGGAAAAATATGTTGTCGATACTAAGAGGACAAATGAATATGTCTTAGATCCAAGGGAGACTGAAGAAGATGTCATTGATTAGAGGAAGACTAAAGAATAAGTTGTCAATTTGAGGAAGACTTAAGCGCCTTCACTAGAGAGATAGAAAAAAAAATATTACCAAAGATGAATAAACATGGAGAATCCAAAGGTGATGGGATGTGTAAACCTAGTTACTGATATAGAGAAAAAAAGCCAAGGAAGAGAGTGGGGGAACATGGAGAGAGGAGTTGGAGCGCTGGAGAAGGACCTTCCCCTCAAGTGGGGTGAGGGAGTGAGCAGCTGCAATAGTGCGGGGAACAAACTCTATAGTAGCGGAGAGAGGATCCTATAGAGTTTTGGGTTATCCCCCAAACATAAGAACCATATTCCACTTTGTTTATTCAACTCAAAATATTTTCATATTAAGAAATTTCCCCATTGTACATTTGTTTTCAATATTCCAATCACCTCAATGATATATTTTTTATTCAAGAACATTATTTTAATTTTTCATAGTAATAAATATTTTCATAGGACTATGAAAATTACATATCTAATTTGGATATACTTATAGAAATTCTCCTAGTACCTTTGTCTCAGAGTGTCACCATGGGATACCAATTGACCAGCTTACTCCAGATTGAAAGTATTATTATTAGATTCAATTGATCTACCACCACAAGTCCCTATATTTCAATAAATATTTAAAACTATGTTCAATTACATGGTAAATAACACTCCTGTTTTAGTTCCAATTCCATAAGAATCTAACATATCGGAAATCATTTTCAATATTTTCAAAAATCATTTTGATAAAATATGTGGAAAAAATCATAATAAAATCACTCAATCCTCACTAATTTTACATAGTGAAATCCATAAAATACGAGTCATTACATTTGTTTCAGTGTTTTACACAAAGATTTATTATTTTCATAACCTAGATACATAAGAAACATTAATTTTCAAACAAAAATTATGATTGAATTTATAAAAAATGTGTGCCTTTGGAACAAATGGTGTTATTTTGATATGGAATAATTTACACACGTCTATAGAAAATGGAATGATTTCTCTCTCAAATAAATGAAATCCAAATTTCCCCAACGGTGGAGTATAATGTGGGAGAAAATTTTCATTAAAATATATATTCATTTAAATAGTTCACAAATTTTTTATGGGGTGAATTAATGTTCAAAATAATCTTTTCATACAATAAAAATGAGCACAAAAAATTGTTTTTTTCATGATTTACATTTTGGTACATAGAAAAAATATATTTTATTTCGGTTCAAACAAAAGAATAGTCTATAATTAAATAGAATTAAAGTTTATAGGAGGAACTGGCAATATATTAAATTCTAGTAAACTTAATTTTTCCAGAATATTGTAATAATAAATCATGATACCCATATAAGAAAATCATATTAATTTTTTTTTCAAAATAAGATAAATTTGGATTCCCCCACACATAGCCTTCATCAGAATGAAAAAATAATAATTTAAATAATAGAATATAAATAAAACTCCCCTATGAAGAATATTATGTCATTTAAGTGAAGTTAAAATTACTGTTGTTATTGATTGTGAATAATTATTCTAGATTCTCATATACAATACCTATATGATACAAATTGTTTAACATAATACATAATAATATAAATGTCAATGTGAAAAAAACCATGATTGGGTTTGGGATATGGTTTTCTATAAGGATTAAGTAAACATATCCCTTTAGACATTGGTATTTACAGATATTTGGCACCATGAAAATGATTATCATGGTATACTTAGTTAAACATCTGGGAGTACTCGGTATGAAGAAGGAATTCAAGAATTAGTTATGTAATACCTAACGGTTTTATAAAAAATTATTTAACAAATTAAATTAATTTTGATTAATTATTTGGTGCTACCCTCATCACAGATTTTATATTTCATTACATTCAACATTGATTTTATATTGTGTTACATGCAATATTAGGTTTATCTTTTTTTACACATAATACCATGTTTAAATAAAATGTGTCATACAATTAATATATTTAATATGATAGTTATAGTCTAGCCTTTAGAGGGATGGAAATGAAATAGTTTAACTAAATTATGAATATATATGGTTTAATCCAATATATGAAAATAATTTATTGTCTACCTGTTAGATATAAATAAAAATAAATAACTATTTGAAAATAAATATAATAAATTTCATAAAAACATATTTCTACACGACTAAATTTCTTTCATGTCAAAAAAATAAATAATTAAATTTTGGAGAATTTTTTTATTGAAATGAATATATTATATACTCAATAATAAATTTTAACATTCATCTTATGTGTTTTAATTTCATGAGATAAGAATAAATCCAATTTTATTATAAAAAACAATATTTTTATAAAAAAATTTGGTTTATCACATTTTGTGCACTTATTTTTAAATTTAATTTTCCCAATTTTATAAAATTTATTTTTAAAAATAAAATTCATTGAAATATAAAAGATGAAATAATATTATGATTAATATTTGAAAAAAAAATTGAGAATATAATTTAGTTGATGAATAATGAAAAATACATCTTCTTATTATGAACTATCATTTTTTTAATGCTCCTATAAAAGTAAAAAATGTTTTTAAAAGGTTTAAAAAGTGAAAATATTTTAGCTATATATATAGTAATACAATTTATTTCATTAGAGTCATTTTCATACATAATTATTGATTAAAATAATCTTAAACATCTAATCATTTAATATTCGAAAAAGATTTTTCTCATCTCATTTTTGTGTGAATTTTTAAATATAATATTGACTATTATGTGTATTGAATTTGGAAAAATTGATTAAATATTTTGTATTTTAAAATTATATATTATATATTATCATCAAATTAATTGTAGAGAACAATTAATATTGGTAATATTAAAAATTAATTGTCGGGGTTATGGTTAATCTATGTTTACTATAGGGTTAAACTAAAATGATAAGGGGTAAAATCATATAGAAACTATTCAAACTAAAGGTAATATAGAACAATTTGGACAATATAAATTATATGGTTAATGAATGTTTCATTTCGGATCCTTGTGGTCTATAATTGTCATGGGTATACTATATTTCTTTCAAAAATTACAATAGTGCCACTCACCTCACTTATAAAATGTCACACCCTCCTCTCCTCTTAAAACATCAAGAACCATTATTTTCAAACATTTAATAGCCATTATTCTTTTTTAAATACCTAACCTTTTCCTATAGTCCATATTTTTGTTTTCAGGATCTACGAAGTAGGTAGTAAGTGTAATCTTGGTGATGCACTCAGATGAAAAGGTAAAATTCATAATCATGCATTTTTTTAATTCATTGTAGTAACTCTGTTAATCTTTTAAAAATATAGTAAAATAATTACACCACTATATCCCGATACTAATATTTAATTAAGTTATTTGGAAAACATAAACCCATCTACTTTTTAATCAAATGGGATACACCATCATCATTTGTTTGTACTACGAACTACAACCTTGCAAACCCATGTTATTCGTTTTCCATCTCCTAAAATAAAAGAAAGAAATATGATGAATTAAATGGTTATATATTATATTAATGATATTATTATACCTATGAATATATAATATTAAATATACCTTATTACCACCAAACCCATTTAAGAAAAATTATGTCTCTCATGTGTTCGGCTAACAACCACTTCAGGAAACGATGTGATTTTTTATTCATTTCTATTTCATGTAAATGTTAAAAGTAATAGATTAAATAAATAAATAAAATATTTAGATCATTTGTATACTTATTTAATTATTATATCAGATATAATTAAATACATTCCAATCTTTGGAAATAAGAAAACATCACTATTAGTACGACAAACTACAACCTACTGAAGCAATGTGATTCATTCTCCACAGGTGCATTACCTGGAGTCTAATAGTGATATGATTAAATATACATATGGTATATATATATGTATCAAAAATTAATATTGAAGGTTCATATATTATTTAATATTATTTATTATAATATTTATATAAATTGGAAATTGTGTTCATGTGCACGTATGACATACCCTCTCCATTAATATTGATTTTTTTTTCAATTTCTAAAATTTCTGTATTAGACTAAATAAATATGGACTGAATTTATCTGATATATATAGCATCATTAACATTCTTGATATTATAAAACCATAATCAATGACTATGGACTAAAAATTATAAATTTAAATATACATGAAATACAAAGAAATTATTATCTAAAACATGATTTTGACAAGGAATTGTCAACATATCGGTTATAAACAACAAAATGTAAATCAAATATGCTTATAAAAATATAATTAATTTTTATTAAATTATTTCAAATATTATTATGTTTATTTAAAAATAATTTATAATGATTAAGAATGATTTTTATACTTAAGGTAATGGATTTCTAGTCTCTTTTATTTATGGGTGATATTTTTAAATTGACCATTCATTGTGTGGTGTATATACTGGCCCATTGACAAGTTATATATTGAGTACCCTTTATTATAGGATATTTAATATTTCGTTTTATTTTTTAATTTATTTGGTATTATGATTCAAAATATTACTAAATGGGTATTAGATTTTGTTTCTCAAATTTCATTCTTTGAGAATACATGTTTTATCTCCATTTTCATCTATTATTATTCAAGATAAAAAATATATTTTTAACATAAAATGAATTTAATTCTACCTTTCTTCAAAAAATCATTTTTCATCCTTATCAATGTTTTATAAAACAAAATATTATAAAAGATCTATAATTCTTCAAAGTAATCAATAAATAAATTTTTATGCTTTTTTTACTATTAAAAAGTCATTTAAAATTAATTTTTATGTTATTTTTTGAAAATAAATTCCCAATTGTATCTTACGAAAATTGTGAAAGGAGTATTTGTTTTAACTTGTACAAAATAAATAGTATTTCCCAATATCAATACAAAATAATTATTTAAATTAATTCATTATATATTTAAAATATTATATTAAATTATAGTAAAAATAATTTTTTTATGAATATTTATTTTTAGAAAAAGTTACTTTCACAGTGGAATGTATTTTTTAATCTACAATTATTTTAAATTATTTTTTAATCAGCTTTTATATGATTCCAATGTGATTTTTAAAAGATATGGATATTTAAAATGATTTATGATATAATAATTTTTTAAAAATTTAAATGCTTATTTTTCTCATCATTAAATGTTCTAAGGTATCTTAGAAAATATTATTCCATTTAATATGAAATCCTTTTATGTTACTTATTCTTTAATAGTGTTATGATCCAGAAATAACATTAACATTCTTTTCCTATATTGTTTATTTTTATGATGAAAATATATTTATGAAATAAATTTATCTTCCACAGGTTATACAATGATAAAATTATTATAAACCCGCTTATTTTTGTATGTTTTATTCATTGAGGAAATGATGAAATGATTATGAAACAGGTTTATTTAATATTGGTCATGTTATAATGAAATGTTTATGAATCCAAATTGTATTCAAGGGTTCTAAAATTATGAATATTTTATGATCTTTCGACACACATTTGTATTATTTTCATTTTTTAATGATGGTTACTTTATAACCAAGGATGGTGGTTTCGTTATAACTGAGGATTGTGGTTACATTACAGCCATGATATATGGGGAATATATCTCCTTCTAATTCATTGGGTGAATATTGATATCTCATTTGAAAAATAGTACTATAATTGGGAGAGAACATAGTTCATTAAGGAACTTTTTCTACTGTAATATTCTTGAGAGACATCCATGAATTCTATGATTATTTATGGAGTGAACCCATTATACTTTGATAGTCTTATCAACAAGCCTCGTACTATTATGTAAATTATTTTCAATGATTATTAGTATGATAAAAATGTATTCCATATTTAATTATTATGTTTTCATGGTTTGTGTTCTTGATTCCATTATGATTCATGTTTTACGAACATACCTGAATAAAACTATAACGACTCATACATTACATACATTGTTAATACATCATAATTGAAGCACACATATTAAAACATATAACAAAACCATGAAAGGACCGTATAGGTATAGTGTCTTTAGAAACTGGGAAACAGAAACAACTAGCTCATAAATCATCTACATTGTCTCCCTTTTATTTTATCATATCTAGAGTCCCTTTTGGCACATCTTACCTAATACCCTTATTCCTGTCCTGGGGAAAAGAAAACATAAAAAAGGGTGAGATCAAATGCTCAGTAAGGGTAAACAAAAGAAATATCAATCACATCATATTCATAATAACATAACATTTTTGAAATCTTAACCTGCAAAAAAGATCATAATTTCATAACATGGGATAAATCATAGTAGTGAAATGTAATCCCAATAATCATAACTTATTACATGAAACATTGTGGCATACACACATAATAATAGATAATCATTTCTTAGTAGTCAAGACTCATTGCCAAGACTATCCTAGCGGTCAAAGTCCATTTCTGAACCGAGTTCACTCCTCGTTTCAGTCCTGTATCACTGAACTGGATTAACCTGTCATTCCAGCCATGTCTATCTCATGAGATATACATCTATTCCCAATTCATTGGAGGGAGATATAGGTCCCACCCATCTCATAATGTTACCATTATTATGTGTTCCCCAAGACCATAAATCATACATAATAGCATAACCCATGTAATAAAAATGAGACTCTTAAACATCATGCCATCATAACATAATCCTTATAAGATAAAAGGACGTCATAAAAAATTAATTCCATCATAACATAATCAAATCAATGTTAAAATAGGGATGTAAACAAAACCCTGTATTATCTTAGATGGAAAATAATTTTGATAAAACACATGAACTTCATTCTTGAGGAAAATATCCTTTCTACTTCAAAAACATTTTTCATTTCCTAAAATTCCATACAATTTTAAACTAAAAGAATTTGATTAAAAATAAACATGAAAACTTGTAATGGAAGCTTCCAGGAAATAATGTTCTAAAATCCATTCTAGCCATATAATTTAGAAAACCATTCTTCTCGTACATTGGCCGGAAAAGTCAAAAAGTACCTTGTAAAAAAATGACAAAAGATTCCATTCATATATTTTACTAATAACTAATCGAAGGATAAAATTGGATTTAAATAATTGTACGAGGATAGAAATAATATTACAAATTGAGGAAACATGGATGTGGATGTAATGGCTCGGACCCTCCTGACCCATTACATTGCCTAAAGTGAGGCTCCACCAAAACAGTGGCACCGTGAAGGTGACACCGTGAAGGTGGAACCGTGACGGTGGCACCGTGACGGTGGCACTGTGAGGGTGACACCATGAAGGTGGAACCGTGAGGGTGACACAATGACGGTGGCACCGTGAGGGTGACACGGTGACGGTGGCACCGTGAGGGTGACACCATGTCGGTGGCACCGTGAGGGTGACACCATGTCCCCTCGCCGAGCCTTTCGTTCTTCATCCAGTACCTGACTTTTCCGCTCCCGAAATGTAAGTTTCGATGTAAATTAATTCTTTTACTCCTTTTAAAACACTTTAAATCCCATAATTAATTCCTAAAAATCCCGAGAGACATCCGTGTGTAACTGCCCAACAGCGTGGTCAACCCATGACCCCACGCCTTACATGGGTTCGCATTCTCACCTCAACCGTCCGCGGATCTTATAAACTAAGGGTTAGCCGTGGTTCCTTCTTTCCTCGATCACGGATTTTCACGAACAGATTCTGGTGCATCGGGCGCGCCTCATCGTTATCCGTAATGTTTTGTGCCCGGCCTAAGTGTCGATCATCTATCAACAAGTAGGGAATTTCTCCTTCGCCTCTCTCTTTTGTGTATCATGCGGGGTGGGCGTGCTTCTGATTTTGTAGAATTAGATAAACCAGACCTAATTAAGGATAATGAACAAATCATGTAAATAAATAAAGGGGGGGTTGTGATCGTTGATGCCATTTTATATTATGATCTTCTTTCTGAGTTGTGATGGCTTACGCCTTCTGAAAATCAAGGTCGTTGGTGGTCGTTGTTTGTGAACTAATGAACCCCTCGTGGTGTTTTAAATGGCTATCTTGAAATTGTAAACTCCTACTGTGAAAAGTAAATTTGTTAATCACGTATACCTAACTGAATAAATTGAAAGCACCAGGATCAATCCCTTATGTGCTAACCCTGGTCAAAACATGGAATAGAAATCATGGAGTGTGTTAAATCTTATAAATATGAAAATACCGGCAAGACCCTGCTTAGCGTTGGTGACGGTGGTTTGGTTGTTTTCTTTCACGGGCCGGTTTCTGGAGATGTGGGAGGGGATGGGATCCCCTATTCTTTTTATGCTCTCGGTGGTTATGAAATTGTGGATGGGATCCCCTGTTGGTATGGATTCAGTGGTTGTGAGTTTTATGACCGGGTGGGTACTTGTTTATATCACGAATTGGGGTGGGATCCTCTGTTTATGAGAAACCATTTTGGGGGACACGAGGCAGTGTCTCAGGGTTTTCTGGTTCAAGGACTTCGAGGGTTCTCACTTTTCCTTTGTTGTTGTTACTTTACAAGAGAACCGAGTATGGATACCTAAATTGACATTTGGCTGGTTTCTTTTCCTTGGTTATGCTTATGGTGTTAGTTGCCCAGTAGTGCATAAACTTATTTGAACATTATTACTGAACATGAAAACAAGAATGGGACAAATGGGTTTTTTTGGAGAGGGTTGTGACTCGGAATTGAGTGCTGTTGTGATCTGTAGGCTGTCTCAAGAAAAACCTAGTTTGGGTTGAGTGCTTGTTACCTATATATATACTTGTAGTTTTTTGTTTCTTATATGCGCCCCACCCAAGTTGAGCACTTAGTTCCGAACACCCCCATTTCATGGGGGAGAGTGTTTTTCCAAACACTATTCTTAGTGGCTGGTTATTAGCTCCTTTTCTGCTCCCTTTCCCGGATAGCCCAAGTATCTTCGGGCAGGCTGTGATGGCCTGAGGTCCATTATTATCCCATGAACCTTCGATCGCGGTAGTTTGGTGGTTGGCCAGGTGTGTGCAGCAGGTGGTTTCCAAAGTGTCTTTGGGATGAGGCCCAGGTGTCTTCGGGCGTCGCAGTGGACTTTCTGGACCAGGTGTCTTCGGGCGTTGTGGTGGTTGTTCTATCCTAGGTGTTTGCAGGTGTGGTTACATGTGATAGTTGTGGCCCAGTTGTTTGCGGGAGGGATTCGGCAGTGGGACTGCGTGTGGTGGTTGTGTCCCAGGTGTGTGTGGGAAGGTGTGGCAGTGGGACTGCGGTGAGAATGGCGGGATTGGTTCGATGCGTAGGATGTCTCAATGACCAGTGGGAAAGTGGCGCGAGGTACCCAAACATCGATGTTCCCTGATTATATATATTACTTGACTTGCGTTATTTGGGGAGTGTGCCTTGGTGAGGCCTGGGGTGGATAGTTTACCTTGATAGGTGTTTGGTTTACTCCTTTTTCTCACGGGACTTTAGTTCGTCCCCCCACTTGTCCACGAGAGTCTTTGGTTTTCCCTACTGAGTTTACTTGTATGCTCACCCTACGTATATAAAACTACTTTCAGGTTTCCAGGAGGACTTCGGGGATCACGCAGGACCATACTAGCTCTGACCATTGGGGCAGTTGCAGTTGTTTCTTTTCTTGTTTGGTTCTTACCTTGGTAGTCACCTTTTGTACTTTGTGGTTTTACTTTTGGAACATGCAAGTGGGAATGGTTTACTTTTGGCTTTACTTTTCTTTTACCTTGGTGTTGATGAGTTTCAAAATCTTATCTCCCGATCTTATAAAACAAAAGGGGTAATGCCTTCCATTTGTAAGAAATTTCTATACCCTTAGTGCTAGTCGCCACTCCGGGATCTATTGAAGGTGGGTCTCGGGGGTCATTATCTCTCCTTCAACTTAAAGAAGGAAGGGCCTGACAATCTGCTAACCCTTCCCTCCTTTTGTTGAAGGCGGGTCGAGACAGAATGGTATCAGAGGCGAGGATGAGAGATAGGATGGAGTTTGGAGTTAGGAATAGTGAGGATTGCATGGGATGGTAAGGAAATAGTGTTGGGTGGCCATGGCGCAAGAATTAGGCCAGGGAAGACCGGCTAGGACACGAGATTTTTAGGTCCCCCGGTGATCTGATGCAAGGACTCTGGACCTACCTAATGACCAAGTGAGGCCCCGCTGATTGCGGGGTAGAGACACTAGGAAAGGTACATTCATCATAATGACTTTTGTTCTTGTGTTTCTAGGATGTCTTGGGAATAAATAATAAATTAAAATTTTAAGAAGTTTTTACGACGATATTCTGCACTACTTGGGCTTAGGCATTCCTTGTTTACCGTGCATCTATGGCACCTGGAAGGCGACCACGTGTGGTACAGGCGATCGAGACCCGGGAGACTACTTTGGCCGATCGGTAGAGAGCTGATCGAGAGGAAGAGGAAGACCAGTGGAAGAAGACTCTTTAAGCCTTCCAGCGACATTCCCTTGAGAAGAATGAGGGCAGCACCTCTGACATGAAGACGGAAGGCTGGCTAGAGGAGCTAGTTATAGCTTTCGGCCTGATTCGGGCCTCGACCGAGTACTGGGTTCCTCTAGCCGTTATCCAGATGTGGGGAGCGGCGCGTTAGTGGTGGATGTTTTACCTAGGGGAGAGGAGAGAGGCTGAGGTGGCTTGGGAGGATTTTGAGAGGGAGTCCCAGGCGGAATTCCTCTCTTCGACGATGAAGGCGGAAAAGAGACAGGAGATACTCTCCGTCGAACAGGGGAGTATGTTCATGAGGGAGCTAGGGATCAAGTTCAAGGACCTCCTACATTTTTCTCCGGACCTCTTTCTTAACGAGGAGTATCGGGCGAGATGTTTGGAGGAGGTGCTCCGACCCTCCCTCGAGTACGTTGTTACCCCCTTTACCCTGCCGACGTACTTGGAGGTCCAGAAAAAGGCCGAAGTGGTGGAGAGAATGCACGCTCTAGGAGTTGTGCCACGAGAGGGGATCCAGTAGGGACCAGCGAAGGGGAAGGCCGTCATCACCAGGCCTCTAGCGTCAGGACCCTGTAGGTTCTGACCCGCAGGGAGCAGGCCGCATCAGTTTCAGTTTCGATCCCCTGGTCCTCGCCCCATTTCTTCGGGCTCAGGACCGCGGTGCTTCTTCTGTGGGAGCCCTGGACATCTCCGAAGTCAGTGCCCGGACCAGGTGAAGTATGACGGTGGTGGACTGCCCCACCACCCACCCCAGCAGCAGCTTCCAGCCAGAACATTCCAGCAGCAGCAGTAGGGATAGCGAGATCCCGCTCCTCCGAGGGCAGACATAAGAGGAGGAGGTCGACCTCAGAGCGCACCTCAGGGACCTCGACCGGGGCGTGGTCGGGGAGGTGGTCGGTAGCCGAGGGGTAAAGGAGCTGGGCGTGGAAAATTTCATGCCGCAGAGGGATTAGTTCCGGTAGGTCTAGAGGTTGTTCATGGTACGATCAGTTTGTTTAACACTCTTGCTTCTGCCTTGTTCGATACCGGAGCTTCCCACTCCTTTGTTGCACCATGTCTAGCCTATACCTTAGGTTTAGATGCGGAGAGACTTCCAGTGCCCCTAGTGTTGATCACACCAGTCGGAGGTCAGACCAACTTGTTGTTTGTTTGTCAGGGATGTAGACTGATGATAGGGCCACATCAGGCAGTTAGGGATCTTCTTCTGCTAAAGATTCAGAAATACGATTTCATCCTAGGCATCGACTGGGTATTCTATGTGTGCGTCATCATCGACTGTTTCCAAAGAAGGGTGGTGTTCTCGGACTCGGACGGCTGACGTGTTACCTTCACCGGTGAGCAGAGCAGTCAAAAGGGAAACAGGCAAGAGGAACCCCTCCTCTCCTTGTTGGCTGAGCTGATAGTGGAATCAGTAGATGCTGAAAAGGTGGAAGTGCCAGAGATCGTCCGTGAGTTTATGGACGTCTTCCTTGAGGAGGTGACGACTCTACCCCCTCGGCGTGATATCGAGTTTGGGATAGACCTGCAGCCCTGCGCTCGACGGATCTCGATGGCTCCTTACCAGATGGCACCTTCAGAACTACAGGAGTTGCGAATTCAGATTGACGATCTGATGAAGAGGGGTTATGTTCGCAAGAGTGCATCACCATGGGGTTCTACAGTATTGTTCGCAAAGAAGGCAGATGGTGGTCTTAGGTTGTGCATAGACTAGAGGAGGATGAATCAGGTGACGATCATGAATCGCTACCCTCTTCCGAGGACAGACGATCTTTTCGACCAACTGAAATGGGCAGGATGGTTCTCGATGATCGACATGTGGTCTGGGTACCACCAGTTGTGAGTGAAGGAGGGCGACATCTAGAAAACAGAATTCAGATGCAGATATGGACACTTCGAGTTTGTAGTCATGCCCTTCGGTGTTACGAATGCCCCGACTGTGTTCATGGGGCTTATGAACTCCCTCTTCTGGGAGTACTTGGCTCGGTTCGTGGTTGTGTTCATCGACGACATCCTGATCTATTCGAGGTAAGAAGAGGATCATGCAGAGCACCTGAGGACAGTTTTGGAGGTCCTCCGACATCATCAGCTCTATGGGAAGTTGTCTAAATGCAAGTTCTGGAAACGAGAAGTGCACTTCCTCGGGCACATGGTGTCCGAGCAGGGGGTAGCGGTGGACCCATCAAAAGTTAAGGCGGTTGTTTCTTGGGCAGCAACAAGAATGTGGCAGAGGTCCATAGTTTCCTTGGGCTGGCAGGTTACTATCAGAGGTTCGTACCCAACTTCTCCTGAGTAGCAGCCCCTTTGACAACCCTTACCAAGAAAGACCAGGTGTTCGCGTGGAGTGAGCAGTGCGAGTCAGCCTGCAGCTATTTGAAATAGAAGTTGGTTAGTACCCCAGTGCTGAGATTACCAGAAGAATGGGTGGCCTATGCGGTGTTATGTGATGCTTCAGGACAGGGTATGGGATGTGTGTTGATGCAGTGACAATGGGTGATCTCTTATGAGTCCAGGCAGCTATGCCCCCATGAGCGTAATTACGCCACCCACGACCTGGAGCCTGGAGCGGTCGTTTTTGCGCTAAAGTTATGGTGGAACTACCTCATCGGGGAACACTTTGTGGTCTTCACGAATCACAAAAGCTTGAGGTATATCTTCTCCCAGTGGGACTTAAACTTACGATAGTGGAGATGGGTGGAGTTCCTCCAAGATTACGACTTCAATATCACTTATACTGAGGGAAAGGGCAATAAGGCAGCCGATGACTTGAGCATGAGGATGTAGAAGGATGCGGTCCGAGAGTCGACGGACGCCTGGAAGGCAATGGAGGAGTTGGCTTCCTTACACATGGATGTGAAGATGGATAGTGGTAGAGGTTTTCTATATCATATGATAGTGCTGTCATCTCTGTTTAGACAAGTGGAGGAGTCTCATTGGGTAGACCCAGAGTGTGAAGTGATGCATGACTGGGTTGACCAGGGCAATGCTCCAGAAGGATGGATAGAGGATGATCAGAACCGGATGCTTTTCCGAAAAAGGTTTTTTGTTCTAGAAGTGATGCACGACAAGGTTCTCAGTGAGTTCCACAACTCACCCCTGGAGGTACACCCAGGAGTTTCCAAGATATACCAGGGAATAAAGGGAAATTTTTGGTGGCCCGGAGTGAAGCGAGTAGTGGCAGCATTTGTGGTCAAGTGCTTAGTGTGTCAGCAAGTGAAGTCTGAACACCGAGTTCCAGGCGGCCTACTGCAGTCTCTAGATGTCCCCGAGTAGAAGTGGGATGACATCTCGATGGATTTCTTCATGGGACTACCCAAGGTCCAAGGGGGATACGATGCCATCTGGGTGGTATTGGACAGGTTGACGAAATCAGCACACTTTCTGGCAACCCGGGAGTCGAGTGCAGTGGATACTTTGGCACAAAGGTATGTTGATGAGGTGGTGCAGTTGCATGGAGTTCCGAGGTCTATAGTCTCAGATAGGGATGCACAGTTTACCTCGCGAGTCTGTAGAGGATTGTAGCATGCTTTTGGCACCCAGTTACGCCTTAGCACTACTTTCCATCCCCAGACAGATATACAAACAGAGCGCACCATCCAGACCTTGGAGGATATGCTGCGGGCATGTGTTCTGGACTCAGGAGGATCATGGGTGAGACACTTTCCCCTGGTAGAGTTCGCCTACAATAATAGATACCACTCTACCATCGGCATGTCCCTGTTTGAATCCTTGTATGGGAGGCCATTCCATTCACCTATGTGTTGGGCCGAAGTGGGAGAGGGAGGCATCCGTGCCCCGTAGGTGGTGAAAAGCACGACAGAGAACGTACATCTCATACGGGAAACGATGAAGGGGGCCCAGGACTGACAGAAGTCGTATGCTGATACCAGGAGGAGGCCATTGGAGTTTGAGGTTGGAGACCACGTGTTCTTGAAGGTCTCCCCACGGCGTGGGCAGCCGAGGTTCAGCAAGGGGAGTGCACTTTCTCCCAGGTTCATCGGACCCTTCGAAGTGTTGCGGTGGGTCGGTGAAGTGTCTTACCAGCTAGCGTTACCACCGCCACTACTGAGGATATATTATTTCTTTCATGTGTCCCAGCTTCGTTGGTATCTGCACGACGATTCACACGTCCTTTATTGGGGTGAGTTGGACATCGAGGACAATGTGACCTTTGTTGAGAGACCAGTGATGATCAAGGATCGCAAGGAGAAGGTTCTTTGTGGGCGAACCATTCCCTTGGTTCGCGTGTTGTGGGGACATGGTGGGCTTGAGGAGAGTACATGGGAGAGGGAAGCACAGATGCGTTCTCAGTTCCGAGAGTTTTTTTTATGTTTTGTTCCTTATTGTACCTGTTGTGGTAGAACATTTTTTCTTTTGGCTATGAAATGTACGGTTTTCCTTTCCTCTGATTCTGTGTGAAAATCCTGGCTATGGGGGAGGAAAGAACCTGACCCCTAATCAAGACGCATTAAGGTGGATGTGATTAAACCTGTGTGGGCGAGTCAATGCCGCCCAAAGCGGATAATATCTTGACATGGGGGAGGAGACTCCCCCACCCGCAGGCCTGGGCAGTTTGGCATGGTATGTTGCTTGGTTCTTAACAGAGACATGTTTTTGGTTAGTATGGGTTCACTTCTAAGAGGTATCTTTCGAGGTGGTTGTTCGGACCCTCTCTTTACTTCTTCGTTTTTTTGATTCTCGGGGACAAGAATCATTTAACAGGTATCTAATGTAATGGACCAGACCCTCCTGGCCCATTACTTTTCCTAAAGTGAGGCTCCACCTAAACAGTGGCACCGTGAAGGTGGCACCGTGACGGTGGAACCGTGAGGGTGACACCATGACGGTTGCACCGTTAGGGTGCAACCGTGACGGTGGCACCGTGAGGGTGACACCATGTCCCCTCGCCGAGCCTTTTGTTCTTCTTCCAGTACATGACTTTTTCGCTCCCGCAACGTAAGTTTCAACATAAATTAATTCTTTTACTAAATTTAAAACCCTTTAAAGCCCATAATTAATTCCTAAAAATCCTGAGAGACCTCCATGTGTAACCGCCCAGCCGTGTGGTCAACCTACGATCCCCGCGCCTTACGCGGTTTCACATTCTCACCTCAACTCTCTGCAGCTCTTATAAACTAAGGGTTAGTCGTGGTTTCTTCTTTCCTCGATCGCGGCTTTTCATGAACATCATCTGGTCCATTGGGTGCGCCACATCGTTGTCCGTAACGTTCCACGCCCGGCCTAAGCGTCGATCATCTATCAACAAGTAAGGAATTTCTCCTTCGCCTCTCACTTTTGTGTATCATGCGGGGTGGGTGTGCTTTTGATTTTGTAGAATTAGATAAAACAAACCTCATTAAGGATAATGAACTAATCCTGTAAAGAAAGAAATGGGGGTTGTGATCGTTGATGCCATTTTGTATTATGATCTTCTTTCTGAGTTGTGCTGGCTTACGCCTTTTGAAAATCGAGGTCGTTGGTGGTTGTTGTTTGTGCGCTAATGAACCCATCATGGTGTTTTAAATGGCCACCTTCAAATTGTAAACTCCTACTCTGAAATGTAAATTGGTTAATCACGTATACCCGGCTGAATAAATTGAAATCACCAGGATCAATCCCTTTTGTGCTAACCCCGGTCAAAACATGGAATTGAAATCATGTAGTGTGTTAAATCTTATAAATCTAAAAATACCAGCAAGGCCCTACTTAGTGTTGGTGACGGTAGTTTGGTTGTTTTCTTTCACGGGTCGGTTGCTGGAGATGTGGGAGGGGATGGGATACCCTGTTATTTTTATGCTCTCGGTGATTATGAAATTGGGGATTGGATCCCCTGTTGGTATGGATTTGGTGGTTGTGAGTTTTACGACCGGGTGGGTACTTCTTTATATCACGAATTGGGGTGGGATACTCTGTTGATGAGAAACCATTTCAGGGGGCACGGGGTAGTGTCTCCGGGTTTTCGGGTTCTAGGACATCGAGGGTTCTCACTTTTCTTTAATTGTTGTGACTTTACAAGAGAACCAGGTATGGATACTTAAATTGACGTTTGGATGGTTTTTTTCCTTGGGTATGCCTATGGTGTTAGTTTCCCAGTAGTGCATAAACTAATTTGATCATTATTACTGAACATGAAAACAAGAATGGGACAAATGGGTTTTGTTGGTGAGGGTTGTGACTCAGACTTGAGTGTTGTTGTGATCTGAAGGCTGTCTGAAGAAAAACCTAGTTTGGGGTTTGTACTTGTTACCTATATATATATTTGTAGTTTTGTGTTTCTTATTCGCGCCCCACCCAAGTTGAGCACTTAGTGCCGAACACCCCCATTTCATGGGAGAGGGTGTTTTTCCCAACACTATTCTTAGTGGCTGGTTATTAACGCCTTTTCTGCTCCCTTTCCCGGATATCCCAAGTATCTTTGGGCAGGTTGTGATGGCCTAAGGTCCATTATTAGCCCATGAACATTTGGGCGGGGTAGTGTAGTGGATGGCCAGGTGTGTGCGGCAGGTGGTTCTCAAGTGTCTTTGGGATGAGGCCCAGGTGTCTTCGGGCGTGGCAGTGGATTTTCTAGCCCAGGTGTCTTCGGGCGAGGTGGTGGTTGTTCTGGCCTAGGTGTTTGCAGGCGTGGTTACATGTGATATTTGTGGCCCAGGTGTTTGCGGGTGGGATTCTGCAGTGGGACAGCGTGTGGTGGTTGTGGCCCAGGTGTGTGCCGGCGGGTGTGGCAGTGGGACTGCGGTGAGAATGGCGGGATTGGTTTGATGTGTAGGATGTCTCAATAACCAGTGGGAAAGTGGAGCGGGGTACCCAAAAATCGATGTGCTCTGATTATATATATTACTTGACTTGCGTTATTTGGGGAGTGTGACTCGGTGAGGCCTGGGGTGGATAGTTTACCTTGATAGGTGTTTGGTTTACTCCTTTTTGTCACGGGACTTTAGTACGTTCCCTCACTTGTGCACGAGAGTCTTTGGATTTCCCTATTAAGTGTACTTGTATGCTCACCCTATGTATATAAAACTGCTTTCAGGTTTCCAGGAGGAGTTCGGGGATCACGCAGGACCATACTAGCTCGAACCTTTGGGGCGGTTGCAGTTGTTGCTTTTCTTCTTTGGTACTTACCATTGTAGTCACTTTTTGTACTTTGTGGCCTTACTTTTGGAACATGCATGTGGGAATGGTTTAATTTTGGCTTTACTTTTCCTTTACCTTGGTTTTGATGAGTTTCAACATCTTATCTCTCGATCTTATAAAACAAAAGGGGTAATGCCTTCCATTTGTGAGAAATTTATATACCCTTGGTGCTAGTCGCCACTCCGGGATCTATTGAAGGCAGGTCTCGGGGGTTATTATCTCTCCATAAACTTAAAGAAGGAAGGTCCTGGAAATCTGGTAACCCTTCCCTCCTTTTGGTGAAGGCGGGTCATGACAGTGGATGATAAATATTCCCCAGTAAATTCTGAAGTATAAACAATCTCAGATAAAAATGAGATTGCAAGATTTTCCATTACCTTAGGTCTGATTTGCTTTGTACGTGTCTGAACCTCCTGTATAATGATTTAAATAATGTTATTGACTTATTCCAAAATCGTACTCATTGTTATGATGTCATATATGGTCATATTCTTAGCTTCTTATTAGTAATATTTCATTGCTACTTGTTATTCAGGTGCTTATTTCCTTTTGTTCTTATGTGTGTTTTGTCGAATAAATTCTTATTCTTATTATTATGTTATAGATACCTCATTTATAGAATGGTATTAGTGTAATATATATCATATTTATTCATTAAATTCATTTATATAATCATTAAGCATTGAAGATCATGTTGAACGAGTCGCATCACATCCTGGAAACGGTAGGTCGTACGTACGCACGAGCGATTATATCATTCCAATGATCATGGAATTGTATTGAACTGTATGTATACTATTTTGGAATCAATATAACTTTACAATAATCATATATAGTAATTATTAACACCATTATACCCATCCAAGTAAGGTGGTGGTGGAAAACAGATTACAGCACGGCGTGGAGACTGTATTCTATACGTACGCACGCGTAGTGATTTCGTTTTCCATAGGATTGATAGAAGGTGAAATAGTGTTGTTTAATATTTATAATAACATATCAGTATTTGAGTGATAATTATGTTATTACTTCATAATGAAACAACTAAATAATAAGAATTAGTAGAAGAAATAAAGTTGAGAGAATCGGTAACGGACATTACCTATTCATTGAAGCGCCTCTTCTTAACCTCCTCTTAGGGCACTAAAGATGGTCTTTGAAGAAGACCAGGACCTCTAGGAAGTTTCTATGGAAGTTGAGAAGGGAATTGGGAAGGGTTTGGCCGAGCTTGAAGGATCAAAGTGGTGTGAGGAGGAGAGGGAGGAGGTTCCCTTTTATAAGGGAGGATAGGGGCACCTTAGGAAAAACGTAAATTATTATTTTATAATAAAGTCATATTCCATTTTTAATAGCTCAAAATTGATTTATTTCGAAGATATGGTGGGGATGGGTCTAAATCCTCTCATCCAATATATTTTAGACAAGTTTAGGTTATTATTTTAACCTTATCATTTAGATTTACCTCTAAGTTAAATAATTTAACTTTTATCATGTCTTCTTGTTTTCTTACACTATATGGTTAATAAACATACTATAACAAGCCAAACGAAGCCTAAAGGGTTAATTATTAATATATATAACCTTATCTAAGTCATTTGGCCGAACATTAGATTTTTATTAATAAAATAACAATTAATAATATAATATTTGTTTTAAAAACTATTTTATGTCAATTTTGACACTATTTGGTAATAGATTTTTGTGAAAATCATAACAGCATTATTAGTTCAAAAAAAAGTTAATTAAATCAATACTAATATTTCATATTACCCTATAAAATTAGTGTAATTCTTAAAAAGTCTCAAATTACATTTATTTGGTTATTTATAATATTAATTATGTTAATATTTTGTTAATAAGGTAATTACTGCATCATCATTGAGTCATAAATAAATTAAATTATTTAAAGTCTAAAAATTATAAATAAAATACCATTATTTAGGATATATTTTTATCTTTCTAATTAATATTTATATTCGAATTTATCTTATTTATAACCCTATATTAAAAATGTTTTAATTATTAAACATTGATTTTAACTATTTTAACTCTTTTTTAAATAAAATAATATTAAATGTCCTAATCTAACCCATGTGGACCTAAATGGTATTATTTTATTCCTAAGGCTGTTTTTGGTCGAATTAAACTTATCAAATAAAATGAGGACATGTTTTAGGGTAATAATAATACTATTTATACCCTTAATTACCCTATTTACTTTTAACCGTGTAAAATAAAAGTAAAAAGTTACTATTCACCAAATAAAATTTTGATCTTATTCAACCACATTTTAGTCCTTGGTATTAACTGTGTCTCTCGTATTTTCGAAATTACACTCATAGAAGCGGTAAAATTAAGTTTTATGTAAATTTTCAAACTCTTTTAGGAGGTTGGTCAAAGACGGTGAAAAGTTCAATAAAATTTTTATATATCTAAAATTATTATAAAATAACTCCAATAAATTACTTTGCACTTATATATGTATTATGTATCAATTTTTACCTAAAATAAATTTAAATAAAATAAATAATTATATAAATAAAAAGTCGGTTTTTAAATAGTAACCTACTGTTTTCACTATTCATCAAAATTTGAATGTTTTCAGAAAAATACCAAAAACTCTCCCTAGGTTAATATCGATATTCCGAATCCAAAAATGAAGACCATTTTGAAAGATAAAATTTATAAAATTTCAAAAAGTGTGTATTACTATTCATAACGGCTACTTTTAATAATATTTTTATAGCATATAGTTGTTTAGTGAAACTCAGTATTGGGCACAACGCAAGTTATCAACGAAGGTCGAAATTGCGTGTAAAGCAAGCCAAACTAGTGTTGTGTGTAGTGAAAGATTCCTTTGATGATGTATATATCATAAAAACAAAATATTTCTCATAAAAATCTCAGGTGTTACATTCTACCCCCTTAAAAATGAATTTCACCCTCGAAATTTGTCATTTTGTAACAAAAAGATGAGGATACCTCTCCCTCATCATATCCTCAAGCTCCCATGAAGCTTCTTATAAGTGGTGGATCCTCCATAAAACATTCACCAAGAGAGTGGTCTTATTCTGTAGGACTTTTTCACTACGATCCAGAATCTCTATCAGTTGTTCTTCATAAAAAAATTTCTTGCTCCAGTGGTACAACTTCTGAGCTGAGTACATGTGAAGGATCGGGTATGTACTTTCTTAGGAGAGATACATGGAACACATCATGAACTTGAGATAGATTTGTTGGAAGCGCCAATCAGTAATATACCTTCCCAACACGATCTAGTATTTCGAATGGACCGATATACCTAGGGCTCAACTTTCCCTTCTTTCCAAATCTCATTACTCTCTTCCAAGGAGATATTCTTAAGAACACTTTATCAACCACATAAAACTCTAGGTCCTTACTTCGGTTATCGGAATAACTTTTTTGTCGACTCTGATCTGCTCTTATGTGTTGTTGAATAGATCGGACATTTTGTACCACCTCATCAACAAGATGAGTTCATAATAGCTTTCTTTCCCCAACTTCATCCCAGCAAGTTGGAGTTCAGCATTTATTTCCATAGATAGCTTCATAAGGATCCATCTGAATACTGGAGTGAAAGCTATTATTATAAAAAAAATTCCACAAAAGGTAGGTGTTGATCCCAACCACCTTTGAAATGCATAGAGCAAGATCTTAACATATCTTTTAGAGTTTGAATTGTCCTCTCAGACTGACCAACTGTCTGAGGATGATATGCAGTGCCGAAACTCAACTCTGTATCCAAAGTATGCTGAAGACTTTGCCAAAACATTGAGGTATACCTCAGATCCCGGTCAGATATAATGGAAAGTGGTACTCCATGCAATATTACCACTTCCTATACATATATCCTAGAAAGTCGTTCCAGAGAGAAATCTTCTCTAATAGCAATAAAGTGTGCCAAATTCATAAGATGATCAACTATAACCAAGATAGCATTATTGCCTTTGTATTTTTTAGGAAGTCCGGTGAAAAAGTCCATAGTGATGTTTTCCCATTTCCATTCGGGTATGGGTAATGGTTGTAACATCCCCTTAAACATCTTTCTCTCAGCTTTAACTTGCCAACAAACCAAGCATTGAGAGACATATTTCGCAACATTTCTTTTCATGCCATCCTAGAAGAAGTACTCCTTCAGGTCCCTATATATTTTCGTGCTTCCAGGATGAATAGAGAATGAAGAACTATGAACCTCATCCAGTAGCTCCTTCTTTAATTCTGGGATGGGTGGAACACAAAACCGATTTCTGAACCTTATTACTCCATAACAATCAAGGTTGAATTTCAGAACATTTCTCACCATCTTTTATAACTCTACATCTTCTTTATGTGCCTCTATAATATTCACATGTATAGATGGTTGAACATTCATTTGACAAAGATAGGATTTTTTCACTTCCATTATAATTCCAAGATCCATCCTTTCTAAATCCATAAATATTGGATCTTTTGTGATCCTCATCATGGATAAGCTAGAATGGTCTTGTTGAATTAATGCATCTCCCACCTTGTTTGCTTTCCCAGGGTGGTAATGAATTTAGCAGTCATAATCCTTAATCAGCTCCAACCATCTTATTTGGTGCATATTCATCACCTTTTGTGTGAAAATATACTTTAAACTTTTATGATCTGTACAAATATCACACCTTTCTCCATAAATATAATTCATCCAAATATTTAATGTAACGATTACTGCAGCTAACTCCAAATCATGAGTTGGGTAATTTTTCTCATGTATTTTCAAATGTCGTGAGAAATAAGCTATCACCATATCATTTTGCATGAGAAAACACCCCAGTCCCTTCTTGGATGCATCACTGTAAATCAGAAACCATTCTCCCCTATAAGGACGTGTGATCATAGGTGCACTAGATAACCTTTTTTTTTACTCCTTGAAATTCTCTTCACACTCCTCCGTCCAAACGAACTTAACTCGTTTTCGAGTCAACCAGGTGAGTGGATTAGATAATGATGAAAAATATTTCACAAATCATCGATAATATCTACCCAAACCAAGAAAACTTCGGATCTCAGTTACTGTTGTTGGTCTCGACCATATTTAAATAACCTCTGTTTTTGCTGGATCCACACAGATCACCTCTTTTGAGATTATGTGACCCAAAAATGCACCTTTTTGAAGCCAAAATTCACACTTGGTAAATTTGGCATAATGCTTCCGCTTCATCAGGGTCTTTAATACAATTCTCAACTTATCTTCATGTTCTTCCTTACTCTTTGAATAGACAAGAATACCATCTATAAATACTACCACAAACTGATCAAGATAGTCTCTAAAGACTATATTCATTAGATCCATGAAGATAGAAGGGGAATTAGTAAGCAGAAATGGAATCACTATAAATCTATAGTGTCCATACCTTGTACGGAAAGTCTTCTTTCATATATCCTCCCTTTTGACCCTTAATTGATGATCCCCTGAACGAAGATCAATCTTGGAAAAGTATTGAGCTCCGTGTAGTTGGTCAAATAAGTCATCAATGAGTGGGAGAGGATATTTGTTCTTGATATTGATCTTGTTAGGATCTCGATAATCAATGCAGAGTCTCATTGATCCATCTTTCTTCTTAACAAATAGAACAGGTGCTCCCCAAGGTGACGCACTAGGGCGTATGAATCCCTTATCAAGACTCTCTTGGAATTGCTTCTTCAATTCCTGCAACTCAATTAGGTCCATTCTATAAGGTGTCTTTGAAATAGGTAAAGCAAGAGGTATGAGTTCTATAGAAAACTCAACTTCATGATTTGGTGGAAGACCAGGAAATTCCTCCGAAAAGACATCATCAAACTCCTGTAAAATGGGTATGTTATTAATCGTGAGTTTCTCTGCAACCATTTGAGATAAATAACCTTCATTTAGTGGAATCAAGACCCATAAGATGGATGAGATTTCCACTGGAACATTATGTTCATCCTTGCATTGATAGACAATCATAGATTGATCTGGAATATGAAATGTGATTTCCCTTCTTTGGCAATTGATATGAGCTCCATATAAAGAAATCCAATCCATGCCAAGAATCACATCAAATTACACCATAGGAAGGATCACAAGATTTGCAGGAAGCAATTTCCCACAAACTTCAATTAGATAAGAATTGTAAACTTTTGATGTGACTGTTGTTCCATTAGGGGTTTTCACAGCTAACTCAGTATCTAACTACTGAGGTAATATGGCGATACCCTTAGAAAATTCTTCTGAAATAAAAGAGTAGATGGATCAGGAATCAAATAAAACATTTTCTACATTAGAGTGGATGGTAATTGTACCTTTCACCACTTTATTGTCATACTCCACATCACTAATAGAAATTGCATGTGACTTTCCTTTTCCATTGGCCTTAAGAGTTTGCTGACGTCAATCATCATAAAAAACCCTTGGATTACGGCATTGATTTGCATAATTCCCCATTTCCTTTCACTTGTAACGTTGAAGTGTAGGAGGTTCACTCTGTGTATCCTTTTCCTTGTTCGCATCTCTATATATGTTCTTCCCATCATTGTGGCAGTCAATTGCTCGATGACCTTCCTCTCCAGATTTGAAATAGTTACTTGTCCCATTAATTCAACTCCCTCCATGTTTCTTTCCAGACTTTGAGCATAAGGGAAAAATCATCTTCTTTTCAGTGTAGTCTTTATATTTCCCTTTGAATTCCATTTTCGTCTTCTTATCAAATGCATATGACTGATGGGTTACTCTAATGTCCATACCAACCTTGAGATTACATCGAACGATTTCCTCATAGCTATTGAAGTTCTTTATGGCTAACAGCCTTCGAAGAATTGGTTTTAAGCCACTAAAGAATCGATCGATCTTACTCTCAGGTTGGATAATAATCCCAGAAGCGTACCTTGCAAGTCTTGTAAAATTTTCTTCGTAGGTACCAACAGATTCATCATACTTTATCTTCAGTTCAAGAAACTCCTTCTCCATCATTGTTTGAAGAATACGAGGGAATTACTTATTGAAAAATAAGTTCTTGAACTCTTCCCATTTCATGGGCTCAATTTCATCTCTTGGCCTCGTATTCTTGATAAGATTCCACCATTGATCAGCTTCACCTTCCAAACGATATACTGCTAAGATGAATTTATCATGTTCAGAACATTGAAGAACTGAAAATATCATTTCAGTGGTACTTATCCATTATTCAGGCTCTAATGGATCAATAGACCCACTAAATGATGGTGGACGCTTCCTCATGAAGGATTCAATAGAATATCGCTCCTTCCTTTGATTGTTTGGAAGTCCTGCATGATTCATATCATGAAAAAGTTGTGTGATCATGGCTACAAGATTTTTCATTCTATCTCCCATAAAGTTAGGTTGCTCAAGGGGACAATCATTGAATTTCCAGTCGCATTCAGCATTAACACAGTTCCTTCGGGTTCCATCCCTTGACTAAAACCAATAAGCATAGTGTGAGAAACACTAATCATAATACGAAAACCACATAATAAGGAATAATATTTCACACTTAAGGTCTTATCATAGGTTACTCATGGCCATTTCTAAAAAACTATGATTGTGTTCTATGCTTAGACTTATCCTTAGGGTTCTTACTAGGGATTTCACATCCTAGTTTCCAAAGGTTGACTATACCTTTCCTCTGATACCAGCAATTACAACCCATACTTTACATATATTGTTAATACTTCAAAATTGAAGCACACTTATTAAAAAAATAACAAAACCATGAAATGACCCTATAGGAATAGTGTCTTTAGAAACTGAGAAACATAAATAACTAGTTCATAAATCATCTACACTGTCTCCCTTTTATTTTATCATATCTAGAGTAACTTTTGGCATATCTTACTTAATACCCTTCTTCCTGACCTAGGGAAAAGAAAACATACAAAAGGGTGAGCTCAAATGCTCAGTAAGGGTAAACAAAAGAAATATCAATCACATCATATTAATAATAACATAACATTTTGGAAATCATAACCTGCAAAAGAGATCATAATTTCATAACATGGGATAAATAATAGTTGTGAAATGTAATCCCAATAATCATAACATAAAACATGAATCTTTGTAGAATACACACATAATCATAGAGAATAACTTCTTAGTAGTCAAGACTCATTTTCAAGACTATCCTAGCGGACAAAGTCCATTTATGAATCGAGTTCACTCCTCATTTTAGTCCTGTATCACTGAACCCGATTAACCTGTCGTTCTAGACATGTCTATCTCATGAGATATAAATCTTTACCCAATGAATTATAGGGATATATAGGTCCCACCAATATCATAATGATATCATTTTTATGTATGCCACATGATTATAAATCATACATCATAGCATAACCCATGTAATAAAAATGGGATTCTTAAACATCATAACATCATAACATAATACATATAAGATAAAAGGACATCATAAAAAAATAATTCCGTCATAACATAATCAAATCAATGTAAAAATATGGATATAAACAGAACCCTATATTATCTTAGATGGAAAATGATTTTGATTAAACACTTGAACTTCATTCTTGAAGAAAATATCCTCTCTACTTCAAAAACATTTTTCCTTTCTTAAAATTTCATACAAATATAATCTAAAAGAAGTTGTTTAAAAATAAACTTGAAAACATGTAAAGGAATCTTAATCGAAATAATGTTCTAAAAATCCATTCAGGTCGTATATGATGAAAAAAACATTCTTCTCGTACTTTGGCCGGAAAAGTCAAATAGTACCTCATATAAAAAAACGACAAAAGATTCCTTTCATATCTTTTATTAAAACTCATCGAAGGGTAAAATTAGATTTAAACAATTGTAGGAGGATAGAAATAATATTACATATTGAGGAAACATGGATGTGGATGATAAATATTCCCCAGTAAATTCTGAATTATAAACAATCACGGATAAAAATGAAATTTCAAGATTTTCCCTTACCTTAGTTCTGATTTGCTTCGTACATGTCTGAACCTCTTGTATAATGATTTAAATAATGTTATTGACTTATTCCAGAATCGTAATCATTGTTATGATATCATATATGGTCATATTCGTAGCTTCTTTATTAGTAATATTTCATTGCTATTTGTTATTAGGGTGTTTATTACTTTTTGTTCTTATGCGTGTTTTGTCAAATAAACTCTTATTCTTAATTTTAGGTTATAGATACCTCTTCCCATAATGGTATTAGTGTAATATATATCATATTTATTCATTCAATTCATTCAATTCATTTATATAATCATTAAGCATTGATGATCATGTAGAACGAGTCACATCACATTGTGGTGACGGTAGGCCGTACGTACGCACGAGTGATGATATTGTTCCCATGATCGTGGTATTGTATTGAAGTGTATGTATACTATATCAGAATCAATTTAACATTACAATAATAATATATAGTAATTATTTACACAATTATACCCATCCATGTAAGGTGGTGGTGGAAAACAGATTACACCATGGTGTGGAGACGGTATTACGTATGTACACAGGCGCAGTGATTTCGTTTTCCATTGGATGGATAGAAGGTGGAATAGGGCTGATTCATATTTATAATAGCATATAAGTATATGAGTGATACTGATGTTATTACTTTATAATGAAACAACTAAATAAGAAGATGTATAAGTAGGAAAAAAAGTTGAATGAATCGGTAACAGACATTACCTCTTCTTTGAAGCGCCTCTTTTTAACCTCGTCTTAGGGCAATAAAGACGATATTTGAAGAAGACCAGGACCTCTAGGATGTTTCTTGGGAAGTTGAGAAGGGATATGGGAAGGTTTTGGCCAAGCTTGAAGGCTCAATGTGGAGTGAGGAGGAGAGGGAGGGGGTTTCCTTTTATAAGGGATGATAGGTGCACCTTAAGAAAAACTAATAATATTATTTTATAATAAAGTAATATTCGGTTTTTAATAGCTAGAAATTGTTTTATTTAGAAGATAAGGTGGGGATGGGTCGAAAACCTCTCAACCAATATATTTTACTCCTTGATATTAACCGTGTCTCTCATATTTTTAAAATTCCACTCATAGAAGCGGTAAAATTAAGTTTTATATAAATTTTCAAACTCTCATAGGAGGTGGGTAAAAGACAGTGACAAGTTCAACAAAATTTTTATATATCTAAAATTATTATAAAATGACTCAAATGAATTCCGATGAACGTATATAGGTATTATGTATCAATTTTGACCAAAAATAAATTTAAATAAAAAATAATTATTTAAATAAAAAGTCTATTTTTAAATAGTAACCCAGTGTTTCCACTACTCATCAAAAATTGAAAGTTTTCAGAAAAATACCAAAAATTCACCCTAGGATAATTTCGATATTCTGAATCCAAAAATGAAGTCCATTTTGAATGATAAAATTTATAAAAATTCAAAATTTGGGTATTAATATTCATAACGGCTATTTTTAATAATATTTTAATGGAATATCATTGTTTAGTGAAACTCGGTATTGCATACAACACATGTTATCGAGGAAGGTCGCGATTGCGTGTAAAGCAATCCAAGCTAGTGCTATGTGTACTGAAAGATTCCTTTGATGATGTATATAACATTAAAACAAAATATTTCTCATAAAAATATTGGGTGTTACAAAAACAATAGCTAATGATAATGATATATTCTATTATAGGTATGGTTTTCAATTGTTATTCTCATGTTCTAATATCCTTAAGCTCATTTTATATTGATATCTTACTTTTGTACCCTTATGAATCATGTACGATCACAATTAACTATCTTTACTTTCTCTGGATTATGATGATGGTTATTATATATAATATGTTAATGAATGGTTCTAGTAAATAATAACATACTTTAAGGTGATATATCTCACTTATAAAATAGTTGTTTATGATTCCTTGTTACCAAAGGAATTATAACAAAACAATTATAGAATTGATTTTTATTTATGTAATTAATATTCATCTTATCAGTTTTAGTATTTATTTAGGTAAATCTTGGGTGCTTATAGATTCTATTGGAGAAAAAATCTATTATAAAATTGGAAAATATGATGAGAATTCATTAGAGTTATTCCAATAAATATTTCTATGAATATGTCTACGCATCCATATATTGATAAGTATAGTGGTGTGTCGATGTATAAGAAATTGTCCTGGAATTTTGATAAGTTCTGGAGATTGGGGATTCCATGAATTTAATTTCCTATATAGATACTACAAGTGTAATTGTGTCTATATCATAGTTATATTAGTGTAATGACACCAAAATCCACATTTATAGGGACTTGATCAACACCTGGTGCATAGCAACATTAATTTCTAAATACATAGTCAGACACTCTCATGGGATATGATTTAGAAATTAACAATCTAATTACTAAACATCCTAAAGGGCTTAAATAAAAAACATTAATGGAATAGGTTAAGCTTAAGGTTTCATAGTGTAAAAACTATTTTACATGATTTAGTCATCCTATATGTGATTTTTAAAGATAATTTGGTTTTCAAATATGAATTATATTACCCACTCTACGATTTCTAGTTTTAGTCATTGCCTAGGACTATAATGAACTAGGTCTACATTGAATGTTATATAAAATGTGTTGATATAAAAAAAATGGTTTGATTACTAGAGTGAAGGATATTTTGATTATCCCTAATCAGTTATGACAATATATGATTAAAAACATGAGGTACCACTAACTCTTAGAGACACCTAATAAGAAATTGATAGATAGTGTCAAGATATTGGGGGTGTAGACCATAAAGGTAAGAAGAATTAGTTTCATATATTCGATGAATGGGGGATGAAGAACTCAATATAATGTCTCAAAGGGATGGGAGGATGTTTCAAATGTGGAATAAAAGGAAAAAAAGAGTGAAATTTCCAACAAAGAATGAAATGTTTGGTTAAAATAATGGTTGAAAATAAAGATCACACTAAATTATCATCGATAGTTTTATGTTTTAAATTTGGAATATATTGAAATTATTTAAATTGAATTCCTAAAGGTAAATAGAATGAAGAGAATCATCAAGGTTCTCTGAGTAATTGATATATTACGAATTTTGTAGATCCCATCAATGACATATGAAAGGTTTGAGATGTTCTATAAAAATTATTTATGTTAAAATTATATCATGATGAAATAGAAGTAGATGAAAGAAACTTTTCATATTTGATATTGTAGGAAACATTTATTTAGAAATAAGCTTATGAAGAATAATTAATGGTTTACCAATGAAGTAGAATGACTGGGGTCCTTTTTTATGGTAATTCATGAGTCAGGTTTTATGAATCCTGAGATATATAATAGTTGTTTTGTATAATTTTGTCTTTATGTAATTAAAATAATACAATGTGTTTTGATATAATTGAATGCAAACTTATTATGGAAACCAAATGATTAAATGGGTATAATGATTAATATGAACCTGATGATAATAAAATATTGTTTAGTTTGGATAAAGATATCATAGATATGGATAAATTAAATTGGATATTAACTATTAACTTGGAAACATATCAATGGTTTTATGAAAAAGTGTATTTTGGTATCCCTGTTGTAGTTTAAAGAATTTTTGGATTTATAAAATGTATTTAATAATTTGTGTTTTTATTTAAGGAATGAGGAAGTGTGTTTGTTTCTGTTTATGTTTAACGGATATTATATTTATTACCAAGCTTCAATAGAATATTTGACCTAGGTGTCCACATATTTATTATGATAAAATTAACAGATACATTATAATATATTTATGATTAAGGATATATTGATATTGGATATTTATAGACCATTTTATATACTTTTTTATTTCAATTTTTTTCAAACACGGAGGAGCATTAATGTTATCTTTTAGTGGAGTGGATTATGTCTCAATTTTTATTTTGATGGAGAACTTCTCTAATAAATTTTGGATAGGGTATATATTTAGAGGAATAAGGAATTTATTATGGATATTTGGATGATTTTTGTGCTTCAAAAATGAATAATTAAGCATTTATATTCAATTAGATAATGAAGAGGAAATTTGATGAAGGACAACCAATGTACAAAATATTTCATATGATATAAATAAAATTTGAGATATATATATATTAATTCCATTGAAATTCGTGATCAAAACGAGATGGTTTCTTATAGATTAAAACATCCATTGAACCCCTCAAAATTACATTGTTTGATCCATGTATCTCTCTTAAGTTAGTACATACCAGATCATTCACATGTAATGAAGTCTGAGGTGAAATATCTAAATAATGATCTTTCTTATGATGAAAAACTACTAAATATTCTAAATCATATAGAGAATTTTCAATGAAAAAAGACAACTCAGCTGGTAAATGTATTGTGGAGAAGCCTCCTACAAGAGTATGCTTTATGGGAACATTTCTATGTAATAAGGTAGATGTATAATCATTTTTTGGTACCAAAGAGAAGAATTTAACAGGATAAATTCATCTTAAGGGGTAGAATGCAATACAACTATAATTTATGAAATATTTTTTTCAATATTAATTTACATTTTTTGAATATTAGTTGTTATAAAACACATAGAGTTTATCTTTAATTACATGAAACATGGATTCATCATGTTTTACATACGACACCATGATTATCATACATAAAATTTATTGCCAAATTTAAAGGAAATATGGAATACTAATAATATAATAAATATGATAATTATCAAATATTGATTGTAATGTTAGTTAAGAATTTTATTAAATAAATTATTAAGATATATTGTTTACAGCTATTTATAAAATGGATTATTTCATTAGAAATTAATTTGAATTAATAAAAAAACTCTTGAAAAATAAAGGAAATCTATATTTGAAATATTTTTTTTGGGTAGGGAAATCTCATATCTCAATAAATTAAATAAATATCCTTATATATATTATTGTAATGAAATTTATCTATTATAAATATTAAATCATATGCGTTTACATTTATATTATGTATTTTCTAGGAAATATATAAAAATAAATAATACTTTCTTCTTAGAAACTATATTTTTCTAAAAATATTTCTAATCACAATTTCTACACTTATTAAAAAATTAATTTTCCCCACTTATTGACTTTTTTTTTGAAAAAGTAAAATTCAATTTTTAAATCATTATTTAAAATTTATCCTATGGTCAATTTTTTAGTATTTCTAAGAAGATACTGTTTTTGATAAATAGAGAAAATAATGTTTTTATTAAGAATTTGTATTTTTTTAATGCTTTTAGAAAATTCAAAATTCATTTTTAATTATTTTAAATGTAAAATTTAATATACTATATATCTATTAATCCAATTTAGATCATTTTATTTGTTTTCATATTGTATTTTTATATAAAAAAATTTTAAACTTTTGAACGTTTTCTCTTTGGAATACTCCATTATTATCGCATCTTTAGGAATAATTTAATATTAATTTTGCAAGTATCTATTAATGAAATTTGAAAAAACTGGTATCCATGTTTGGAATAAAAATAATTTATATTATCCAAAAATTTAATAATAATATATTGCCATATTCAATATTGAATCATTATAAATTTATTACGCTGGTTAAAGTTAAAATGTGGTTACTAGTTGTCAGACTAAAAATATAAGGGGTAAAATCACATAGAAACATTTATAAATCCCATTTTATTTCTATTATTACCTTATATCCTATAAGGTTAACTAATTATACATTTTGGAATCTTTTTATTAATTAAAAAAGTGGTAACATTTTTTTCTTTTAAAAAATTACATGTTTTTTACTTAGCTGACTTCTAAAAAGAAACTCTCTCTTCTCTCTACATCACAGATCTAAACACCTCTATTTAATAAAATACCTACCAAAATGTATTTATTTGTTTCCTTAACTCATTATATTGTTATTATTTTGGTTTTTAATCCATACTATAATGAACATATGTGAAATCCTAATGAGGCTATATGAAGAAGAGGTAAAATTCGTAACCATGTGTTTTTGTTTTATTTATTATTCCACCTCCATTAATTTTTTACATGTATGATAAAATAATAATTACAAAATATAACCTATACATTGATTTTATTATGTTAATTTAATAGCCTAAATCCATCTAATCATCTATCAATGGTGATAGAAAATCACCATTTGTGTGTACGACCTGCAGTGGCTTTAGGAGTTGATGTTGAACATTTTCCATCACCACCTCCATTAGATCGATATAATCATGGAATTTAGGATTATATATGATATTAATCATAATATTATAACTATTTAATTATAATAACACAAAAAAGTTTTTTTACCCCAACACCCATTGGAAAAAATAACGCCGTTCATATGTATATCGAACTACCAGCTCGTGAGCTAATATGATGTTTTTTTGATTGGATGATAATATGGGTTAATTAAATAAATATATATTATATTGGTAACATATTTATACTTATATAATTCTTATATAACATTAATATCCCTATATTCTAATTTTTGGTAATACAATAATCTATCTCATGTGAACGGCAGGCTACCGCTACACAAAGTGATGTAATTCATTCTTCACATATGGTTTACATGGTAGGGGGTAAGAGTACGTTTAAATTAAAATATGTGATATATATATATATATTATTAATAATATTTTTAATATTAAAATTTTATTTACTTCTCTTTCTTTTAATCCATCATAAAAATGGAAATATCATTCATGTGTACATACTACATATCGTCTACATGAATAGTGTTAATCCTTTTCTATCACTTACTTTTATGGATTGCTGTAAATACTTATATAAAAAATATATATGATATATATATATATATATCATGTTTAATATTTTGAATATGATATTTCCATGATTAATGTCAGAGGTTTGAATATAATAAATCCAAACATACACAAACAATATTGTGGTAATTATGAGAAATGTTATTTTAAGAAGAAATTGTTAATAAACAGGTAATTAAAGGACATTAGTTTATCATATATGGTATGATATGTATATGTATGGTTCTATAATATATTTATAATTATATTTTTTTATTATAATGAAGTTTTTATAGAGTATAATAGATTTCTATCGTTATGGTAATAGATTTCTTGTCTTTCATTTATTTCAAGAATACATGGAAATTCACTATGTATTTAATTATTTTTGTTTATATACATACTTCCATGACCCATACCCCAGGGCCCATATCGTGACTACCCTAAGCCCATCTACCATAGGCCAGGGGCTGGCGACTAGCACCAATGCCATAATTCCCTAAAACTGGGAAGGCATTGCCTTTATAAATCGTAAACACACACAACCAGAGTACATGTGGAAGAAAACACTAGGTAAAAACATTATGTCATGGGCATTGAATGTAAAGGGTCTGGAAATACAAGCCCAACAGTAAACTAAAAGGAAAGGACAAACATGTAAAACTAAAAAGGCAAACAACTGGAAGGTGTCTAGCAGATTCCGGATCATCCACCACGGATCCTACCTGAAGGGTAGGTACAAATAGCCTCCTCAGTTCTCCACGTCCGTCCGTCTCCTCCGGGTACCAAGTCGTCATGAGATCCACCTCTGGGTACAATCCAGTCCCCGTACACTCCGCCTCGATCAGCTTTGTCCATCATCTGCATCCAACACAATGAGGTGCGGGCATAACCTGTGTAGCGGTGAGTATAACGATACTCAGTACGGACCCTGAGACCATCGAGGTCTCACAGAATCCAACATGGATAAACCAAAAATTATGATTTCAACGGATAACCATTACATAGGTATATACCCATACATATACCTATGTTATCAAGTAACCCATCTCAATCATGAGGAAAATAGAATGGTCATTGACTCAGCTCAAACCATGATTTTTCATTATCGAAACCACAAATGCTGGAGAACTCCGCCTCTATTGGGTATCGTGGGCATGTCGTGACACTGATGAGCTTCTCACTAACCTTGGACTGGTTAGCTACACCTCCTATTGAGTACCGCGGGTCTGATGCCAAATACCGGGCGCTCCGTCCGCTGTGGGTATGCCACCAAATACTAGGCGCTCCCCCTAATAGCCTACAGAGGTTCTCCTCCTTTCAAGTACCACGAGCCTGATGCCAACTACACGGTTCTTCATCTTCCATGGTCTTACCGCCAAATACCGGGCTCTCCCCAGTGGGCTAGTTGAATCACTCTACGTCGAATCGGTCAAGCAGTCATCAGGTCTATCAGCTACTAGGTCTTGACACTCTATACACTCATCTCCAAGGGGATATTCTCCATGAGCTACTTTTCGATACTCCAAGTATCACGAAGCCTCACGTGGAAGTATCTCAAAGGACCACGACATCATAGGGGTCTCAACGCAACAGACGGCACGCCAATCGGATGTCAGGTCTGTGAGTTATTAGCATTTTAGTCCCGGGGGCCCGGTTGGATTCGTGTATGAACCAACCTGGCCATGACTCAACTATACCCCGAACTCTAGTGGGGTATACTTAAAGGGATGACTATGATCCAAGAATACCGGTGCCACTGATGGTTCGTCAAACGGACATCTAGTGCCAAATATATGGCCCAAGAAGGTAATGGGCCAGTAATGGGTATGGGTCCGGTCCAACCCAGTCGGACCGACTTGGCCCAACCTCGTCTTGGCCAACCCGGTCAGACATGATGGGTCTGACCCGGCCCATTGGGTGGGCCAGCCCACTATGTTTTGACCTAGTCATCTAGGCCACGCCCAGCAGACAATGAGGGCGGTTCGGCCCGACAATCTCCACGTGGGCAGCTCAGTAACTCGGCCCTAGAGAAAAACATGGTCCGACCAGTGACACTTCGGGGGATGCCATGGGTTGGCTCGGGAGGCCGGTGGTCGGGAGGCCAGCAGGCAGGCAGCGTGGGGCGCGGGTAGGTCGGCAGTTCACCAGCTGGCCAGAGGTGCTCCGTGCAGGGCGCCGGGGTGCCAGACAGGGCACCGGTAGGGGTCGAGCAGGCCACCAGCAGGGTGTGGTGGCACCGGGTAGGGCGCCGGTGGGTCGTGGGGGCACTGGGCAGGATGTAGGAGATGCGCCGGGCAGCGCGCCTATGGGGCGCGGGGGCACCGGGTAGCGCGTCGTCGGGGTGCGGGGGTGTCGGGAAGCGCACCGATGGGGCATCGGCGGAGCTGGGTAGTGTGCTGCGTGGGTGGCGCGGTTCTCTAAGGCTGTGGGTATCACTGCCCTTGTTCGCCGTCTTCATCATCGTATCCTCTTGGCCAAGCCATCGTCATCGAACAAGAATAAACAAGGGTAGGGTCGTACCGTGTTCTTGCGGCTCGTGCCCTCCTCGTTACTGTCATACAAATTGGAGATTCTCATACCATATATTTTTTTGATGAAGAACGAGATTCATAATAAAATTTAAAATAACACAAAACTCCATACCTCTCTTTATGATTGATCGTTGATGATGTCGCGGGAAAAGGCGGAAGTCAATTCGTCGACCTCGGGAAAGAAGAAGCCGAGGATGGTGTCTCCATCGTTCGTCAAGGGTGGCACTCCCTCCTTTGTTACGGTTGAAGAAGGGAGAAGATGTTTGTCGATGTTCTTAGCGTTCTTCGCATTCTTCGTTTGAAATACGATTCTCCATTGAGGGATTTTTCCAAAATCTCACAAGAAGTGAAATGCCAAACCCTAATGAAATAATAGACTGCCTATTATTTTAAGTGTTGGCACGTAATTAAAAATAGTGAATTAATAACCCGGATCCACCTAATTGAAACATGTGCACTGGCTTATTAATTGGGGAGTTGGAAAAAAATTCAACAGATTTCAAAAGTTGATTAATTAAATGAGAGAACCCTACAAATTAATTAGGGTGTTGAGGCTCAAATAATTAATTAAGGAAAGGTGAGGAGGCTCTCCCTCATTAATGAGGGAGAGTTGAGAGGTTATGGTTTCCTCCCATTAATGAGGGGTCGAGTGGCCTCATGTGGTCCCCACCACATTTAACCTCACATGGGAGGTTGGGTTTGGGTAGCCCCCACCACCATAACCTCTCTTTGGAGGTTAGGGTGTGGTGGTCCCACCAACCACTCCCTAGTGGAGGTTCCAACTACCCGCACTCACATGGCATATGGAATAAAATAATGTGTGGCTATACTTTATTTTGTTATTATTTTTATAAAAAGACAAAAACTAACTTTTATTCCTGACCATCCGCCATTGCGGTGAAAGTCTTCTTAAGAGAAAACTAGCGTTGCGAGTTCAACGGGGCCCTTGGATTTCTATTCCGAGCACTAGTTCAAATGAAATAAAACCCCACTTGCATGTTTACTGAACGTACCCTAGAAAAACATCAGAAATTGATTATGGACACACCGGACCTCAGAATCAAGCGCCGTTAGAAATTGCGGACTCATATAATTCGCCTGTATTAAAAAAAATCCACAGGAATTTTGGGTCTTTACATTCTCCCCACCTCAGGGATTTACATCCCCGTATGCTACAACTCGTACTAAGGGAACAAATGGGGGTACTGAACACGCATATGAGCCTCCCGCTCCCATGTTCTCTCCTAGAGGTTCTCGTGCTGCCAGCGAACTTGCACCAGAGGTATCGACCATCCAAGGAGGAACTGATTTTGTCAATCCTTAATCTCCACTAGAACCTCAGTGAAATTCACCCCATCATCGATGTCCAACTCCATGTGGTCGATGATGTGGGATGGGTCATGCACGTATTTCCTCAGCTGAGATACACGGAAGGCGTCTTGCACTCGATGCAGCTGGGGTGGAAGATCCAAGTGGTAAGCCACCTCGCCTACTCTTCTAAGGACCTGGAAAGGTGTAATGAACCTCAAAGATAGCTTTCCGCCTTGGAAAAATATCTGTAGACCTCGTCGAGGTGAGAACCATAGGAAGACGTGGTTGCCATCCTCGAACTCCAGAGTTATCCATCTCTTGTCAGTATAAGAATCTTGCCAGCTTTGTGCAGTCTTCATCCTCTCTTAGATGATCTTCACCTTCTCAGTGGTAGACTATACCATCTCTGGTCCCACCAGTGCTAAATCCCCTAGGTCTATCCAACACAGTGGGGATCTTCAAGTTCGTCCGTACAAAGCCTCCCAAGGTTCCATACCTATGGTGGAGTGATAGCTAGTATTGTAGGCAAACTCCACCAAAGGTATGTGATCCTCCCAGCTACCGATGTCGAGGACACATGCATGAAGCATGTCCTCGAGGGTCTAGATGGTCCTCTCGGTCTGACCATCATTCTGTGGATTGAAGGCGGTGCTCAAGTGAAGTTGTGTCCTGAAAACGTCCTACAACCCCTACCATAGCCGATAAGTAAATCATATGTCACGGTCAGAGACAATAGAAGAAGGTACTCCATTCAAACGCACAATCTACAGAACATAGAGGTGTCACATGCTCACAACTAATCCCTGCTCTCTGATCGATAGGAAGTGGGCCGACTAGGTGAGTCCCTCAACGATCACCTATATCAAGTCGTGACTCCAGGATGTATGTGGAAGACACATTACGACGTCCATGGATATCCCATCCCACTTCCATTCTGGGACATCAATGGGAGGAACCAATCATGTTGGTACCTCGTTCCCTGCCTTCACTTGCTGACAAGTGAGGCACCATGAGACAAACTCTTCTACTGCCTTCTTCATTCCTGGCCAGCAATGCTGTCGTCGAAGGTCTTCGTACATCTTTGCCACACCAGGATTTTCTGCCAGATGGGAAGTGTAGAACTCCCTCAACACCTCCTCTTGAAGTGAAACTGGTACCATGGTACATCCTCTAAAGAGGATGATGTGCTCCCCACCTTCAGAAAATTTATCAGGTGCCTCCCCTGTGGGTATATGAGCACGTCATGTCGTGTAGTCAGTGTCCCCACACTGTGCCTCCCTGACTCGCTGATAAAGTGGAGGAGTGACTGTAAGATACTGAAGATAGGCTGCTTTATCCCTATCAAGAAAAGATATCTGCAAGGCAGCTAGCTACTCTGTCGCCTCTCCTAGAAGCTCAATGTCTGATCTCCTGCTGAGAGCATCCACAATAATGTTTCCTTTCCCTGGAGTATAGACTATCTTGAATTCATAGTCATGAAGGAACTCAAGCCATCGTTGCTGTCTTAGGTTCAGGTCCTTCTGAAAAAAGATATACCTGAAACTCTTGTGATCGGAGTACACGATAAAATGTTCACCCATAAAATAGTGCCGCCACATCTTCAAGGTGAAGACCACTGCTGCTAACTCCATTTCATGGGTAGCGTAGTTCTGCTCATGCTATCTCAACTGCCAAGAACCATACACGATCATAGCTCACTCCTGCATCAGGACACACCCGAGTCTAGTCCCTGATGCATCACAGTAGACTATGTACCCTACTCCCCCCTCTGGAAGCCTCAATATGGGGGCACTAGTCAGCCTCTGCCTCAGCTCCTGAAAGCTCTTTTGTCATCTCTCCAAGCACACGAAGGGTTTCCCCTTCTTAATCAAGGCTGAAATGGGTGCTGCACCTCTGGAGAATTCTGGAACAAATCTACGATAGTATCCAGCCAAACCCATGAATCTCCAAACCTCTATCACACTTCTAGGTGGATCCCAAGAAAGCACCACCTCGATCTTTGCTGGATCCACTGCAACTCCAGCCTCCTAGATGACGTGTCCCAAGAAGTGAACCTCTTGAATCCAAAACTAGAACTTAAAGAGCATACAATAAAGCTGGTTCTCTCGAAGTGTGTCTAGTACTACCAGTAAATGGTAGCCATCCTCCTCCTCAGTAGTCGAGTAGATCAGTATGTCGTCGATGAAGACTATGACAAAGCGATTGAGGTTTGGCTGGAAGATCCTGTTCATGAGACTCATGAACACTATTGTAGAACTAGATAAACCAAAGGGCATAACCATGAACTCTTAGTGGCCGTAATGACACCTGAAAGTCATCTTCTGCACATCCTCATCTCGAACTCTGAGCTGGTGATAACCTGATCTGAGGTCTATCTTCGAGAACCATCATGCTCCCTTGATCTGATCAAAGAGTTTAGAAATCCTAGAGAGTGGGTACTTGTTCTTTAAGGACTCCTGGTTCAGGCAATGGTAGTCGAAAAAGAGCCTCAAGCTCCCATCCGCATTCTTGTATAACAGAATCGGGGCTGCCCAGGGAGAAACACTGGGCCAGATGAATCCCTTCCCCTAAAAGTCTTCTAGTTGTACCTGTCGCTCATGAAGCTCAGTGAGTGCCATCCGATATTCTGGAGTAGATATCAGTGATGTCCCTGGGTACAGGTCAATGTAGATGTCCACCTCTCTGAAAGGAGGTAGCCCTAGATCATTGTTAGGGAAAACATTCGCGTACTGGTCCACCACTACAGGATATGACGGACTCTCCGCATCTACTACTATGTGGGTAAGGCATGCCAACTGGTGAGTGATCAACAACACTATCCTCTGAGCAAGTCTGTCCTACGCTGAAATGGTTCCCTTCTCGCCGGTGAAGGTGAACCTGGTCCCATCCGTGTGGACACACCGCACTCTATGCCTAATACAGTAAATCTGAGCATGAACTGTAGATAACTAGTCCATACCCATGATGATTTCCTAAGGCCACAACGCCGCTATGAGGATATCTCAGCCGAAGCTCTCACCTATTAAAGTAAGCTCACACATCTAGAACCAGTGCGTAATTGTCGAGTCTGCTCCCGTAGGAGTCTCTAGCCGCAAAGATTGAGCCAACGGCTCCGTCGGAATCTCCGAGCTCCGAACGAGAATAGTGGAAATGAAAGAGTGACTGGCACCTATGACTATATAAACTACAGCTATGGTGGAGTAGACATAGATCGTACCACGTATCATATCCAGAGCACCATGGTCATAGGCCTTAGCTACCTGAAGAGGATCTCTCCCATGTCCACCCGCTCCCTGCAGTTAGGGTGTACCACCTAGTGGTGGTGGTGGTAGCACCGTGTTTCATCGACCGCTGCCAGATTCTTGACCAGATCCTCTGCCACGTCTACCAGTTCCCTATGGAACACCTCGATCAAACCTCTGACTCTATCTAGGAGGTCCCTGAAATGACTTCTGGTCATTAGTACGGCGAGTCGGGCAGTCACGAGCCCTGTGACCAAGCCCACCACAAGAGTAACACTGCCCGCTCCCGGCATGTCTGGCTCTGTACCCACTCTGGGAGCCTCGCACAACCGATCAGGAGTCATGAGGTCGACCACCTATGGGTCTAGTCCTCTTGGACCTCTGCGTCATATATCTACTGCCAGCTGTAGAAGACTCTGCTGCAAGTCGACTACTGGTGGGTCTCGCTGCTCGACACTGCTCAGCAAGGAAACTCTCCACTAGGAGGGCTATATCCAACACTCTCGCCTACTTCGGGATGCTGTGGGAGATAACTAAAGATATAATCTATCAAATGAGTCCATGATCCAAGATATGGCCTTGAATAACTGGCCATGTACCATATCATTGGAGTAGCGCGAGAGGTATTTGAACCTCGCTGAGTACTAAGCTACACTCATGGTGCCCTGCTGCACATGAATTAGCTCCTATATATGCACTGCTCGTAGGTTTGATGGAACAAAATCCCCCCGGAACAGGCTCTCGAAGTCTTCCCATAGAAGTGACACCTCATCATGCATCTGGAGCATTAGGCTCCACCATCTACCCGCTGCTGCCTGAAGGAGGATCAGCATGAAGTCGGCTGGTGTCCCTACTAGCCTGAAGACTCTCTCCACAGCCTCCAGCCAATCCTCAGCCGGCTGCGGGTCTATATCTCCCTGGAACCTGGGCGGCCTCTAGCACTAGAACTCATGAAACGCGCTCAAGCGGCTTGCATCGTTAGCTGTTGGGGTTGGTGGCATTGGTGGACCAACGGGTGGTGGTACCACTGGTGCCTCAACTGGATAGGGCCATGTACCGTAGCCTCATCACTCAGCAGGCTGTCAGTGCATACAACTCTTGGGAATCTAACTGGTCGTCTGCAGGGAGGCATCCTAAAAGAAACAGATGTGACACGGTCAAAAGACTATACATGGTGAGCTGACATGGTTTGACATAACATAAAGCACACTTTTGAAAACACACACACAATCAGTGTTTTCGTGTACTAAGTTGGAAATCAGTAGTCCGGATCATAGTGTATGAATACGTCAGCTTCCGCACCAACACTGGTCTCCCTGATCTGAAAACAACACTCAGTACCCTTAACACTATTTCTTCCCAGAGAAGAAATATTAGAGTCATATGTTCTGCATTAGAACCGACTCCTTTGTTACCAATTTGTCTTGACCTACCCCCTGGGGCCTATATCATGACTACCCCCAAGCCCTCCTTCTATAGTCCAGGAGGTGGAGACTAGCACCAAAGGCGTAATTCCCTAAAACTGGGAAGGCATTGCCTTTATAAATCATAAACACACACAACTAGAGTACAAGAAGAAGAAAACACTAGGTAAAAACTGTATGAAATGTATGATGAATGTAAAGGGGCTGGAAATAGAAGACCAATTGTAAAGTACAAGGAAATGAAAAACATATAAAACTAAAAAGATAAATAGCTGGAAGGTGTCTAGAAGCTCTTGGATCGTCCATCAAGGATCCTACCTAAAGGGTAGGTACAAATACCCTCCTCATTGCTCCACTTCCATCTGTCTCCTCCGGGTACCGACTCGTCGTGAGGTCCACCTCCGGGTACCATCCAGTCCTTTTACACTCTGCCTCGGTCAGTGATGTCCGTCGTCTGCATCGAACACAATGAGGTGGGGGCATAGCCCATGCAAGGGTGACTATAACGACACTTAGTAGGGACCCTGAGACCCTCATGGTCTCATAAAATCTAACAAGGGTAAACCAAAAATTATTATTTCAATGTATTACCATTACTTAGGTATATTACCATGCATATAACTATGTTATCATGTAAACCATCTCAATCATGAGGAAAACACAAAGGTCATTGACTAAGCTCAAACCATGATTTTTCATTATCAAAACCACGGATACTGGAGAACTACTCCACTGTCGTGTAAAGTGGGCATGTCGCGACACCGAGGCACTTCTCACTAACCTTGGACTGCTGAGGTACTTCTCCTTTCAAGTATCGTGGGTATACTGCCAAATACCGAGCACTCCGTCCATTGTGGTTCTGCCGCCAAATATCGGGTGCTTCCCCTAATATCATATAAAGGTACTCCTCCTATCGAGTACCGTGGGTCTCCTTCCAACTACTAGGCACTCTGTCCGTCATGGGTCTGCTTCCAAATACCTGGCGCACCCCACTGGGCTAGTCGAATCACTCGGAGTCGAATCGGTCAAGCAGTCATCATGTCTTTCAACTACTAGGTCTCTACACTCTATATGCTCATCTCTGGGAGGATCCACTCCATGATCTATTGGTTGATACTCTAGGTGTCACAAATTATCAAATGGAAGTATCTCAAAGGAACGCCACGTCATAGGGGTCTCAACTCAATAGACGACACATCAATCAGATGCTCGATCTGTGAGTTATTAGCATTTTAGTCCCAGTGGCCCGATTGGATTACTATATGACCCAACCTGATTGTGACTCTACTATACCCCTAACTCTAGTAGGGTATACTCAAAGTGACAGCTATGCGTCATGAATACTAGCGCCATTGACGATTCATCAAACGGACATCTGGTGCCAAAGATATGGCCCAAAAGGTAATGGGTCAGTAATAGGCCTGGGTCCGGTCTGACCTGGTCGGATCGACTTTTCCCAACCCAGTCCGGGTTGACCGTGTCTGTGTTGAGCTGGTTAGACTCGCTGGGTCTGAGCCAGCCCATTGAGCGAATAAGCCCGCTATGTTTTGACCCGTTCCAGCGGACCGCAATAGCAGTTTGGCCCACTGGCCGCCACGTAAGCGTCTCAGTAAATCGGCCAAGAAAACTTGGCCAGTTTGGCTAGAGACACCGTGGGAGACGTCGCGGGTCGGCTCGGGAGGCCGGCGGCTGGGAGGCCAACACGCAGGCCGTGCAGGGTGCGGGCAGGCCGGCCTGTCACCAGCAAGTTGCAGTTGCTCCGGGCAGGGCGTCGGGGTGCGGGCAGGCCGACTGGTCACCGGCAAGCCTCGGGTGCTCCGGGCAGGGCACTGGGGTGCCTGGCAGACCGCCAGTAGGGGCCGGGCCAGCCTCCTACGATGCGCGGGGGCACCGGGCAGGCTACTAGCGGGGCGCGGGGGCGCCAGAAAGCACGTCGTCTGGGCGTGGGGATGCCGGGTAGTGCACCGGTGGTGCGTGGGGGTTCCGGGCAGTGCGCTGGTAGGGCATGGGGGTGTCGGGCAGCACTATGGTGGGGAGCGGGGGGCGCCAACCGACATGCCGGAAGGGTATGGGGGAGCCGTGCGGTGCGCCAATGGGGCACAAGGGCGCCAGGAAATATGCCAGTGGGGAGTAGTGGCATCGGGAAGTGCGCCAGCGGGGCACCGACGGAGCTGGGCAGCAAGCCGGGGGAGCGCACAAAGGTTTAGGAAGCATGCAAGGGTGCCGGAAGTACACTGGGGCACCGCGGGGGAGACGCGGTATGCAGAGGCCGCAGGTAGTGTGGCCCTTGTTCACCATCTTCGTCGTCGTCTCCTCTTTGACAAGATGTCATCATCGAACAAGAATAAACAAGGGGAGGGTTGGACCATGTTCGTTCGGACCGAGCCCACCTCGTTACGGTGATAGAAAGTGGCGATTCTCAGACCATATATTTTTTCGGCGAAGAACGAGGTTTATAGTCAAATTTAAAATAACACCAAATTCCCTACCTTTCTTGATGATTGATCATTGATGAAGTCACGGGAAAAGGCCGACATCAATTCGTTGATGTCGGGAAAGAAGAAGTCGAGGATGGTGTCACTGGCATTCTTCAAGGATGGAACTCCCTCCTTTATTCCGGTTGAAGAAGAGAGAAGTAGTTCGTCGATGATCTTCGTATTCTTGGTGTTCTTCGTTGGAAGAATGGTTCTCTGTTGAGAGATTTTTCAACAATCTCACTGGAAGAGAAATTCCAACCCCAAATAAAATAATAGTAATCCTATTAAATTTAAGTGTTGGAACATTATTCAAAAGAATTAATTAATAACCCGGCTCCAACCAATTAAAACACATGCATTGGCATATTAATTGGGGAGTTGAAAAAAACTTCAAAAGATTTGAAAATTTGATTAATTAAATGAGACAACCCTACAATTTAATGATGGTGGTGGGGCTCAAATAATTAATAGGGTATAGGTGAAGAGTCTCTCCCTAATTAATGAGGGGGATTTGAGAGGTTATGGTCTCCTCCCATTAATGAGTGGTCGGGTGGCCTCATGTGGTCCCCACCACATTTAACCTCACATGGGAGGCTGGGATTGGGTAGGCCCCACCACCATAACCTCTAATGGGAGGTTAGGGTGTGGAAGTCCCACCACTAACTCCCAAGTGGAGGTTCCAACTACCCACACTCACATCGCATCTAGATTAAAATAAATTGTGGCTACACGTTATTTCATTATTTTTTTCTAAAAATCCAAAAACTAACTTTTATTCCTGACCATCCGCCGTCGAGGTGAAAGTCTTATTAAGCAAAAACATTCTCTGTGAGTTCAACAGTGCCCTCAGATTTCAATTCTGAGCAATAGTTCAAAATATATAAAATGTTGCTCGCACATTTACTGAACGTACCTGAGCAAAACATCAGAAATTGATTCTGGATACACCGGGCCTCGAAATCAAGCACCGTCAAAAACTGCAGGCTCGTAAAATTCCCATGTATTAAAAAAATCCACGGTAATTTCAGGTACATACACATAAAATTTGATAAGATATATCATGAATATATTATTTTTATGATTCGTATTATTTCATTTGATGTTATTCTTTGATGGGGATTACGAATCATAAGATTGCTGAAGTGGTAAGGGATGTTTATCTAAAATTTCCTTCCTCGAGCCATAAGTCAAGTTATAAATCTATCATAATTTATGAGGTATTACTTATATAAAATTTTAATTTAATATCATGAATCCATTTAGTCTCATTATATTTTATGTTTTATTAAATTGTATAATCTCATGGTTTTTTTATTTCAATTATACCTAAACGGTAATATTTTTATGGTAAAATATGATCATTTAACTGGATTACACATGCATTGGATATTTTGTTGGAATATTACAATCAGTCTCTCAAGAAAATATTTATTTTTTTCCTCAAATAGTTATAACATGATAATATATATTTCTATAAATTTTCTTCAATTAATGTTATCATGATTCAAAAAATAATTAATATAATCTTACATTACTTGTCTCTTGGGTCCAAAATGCATTTTTTATATATCCATGTTTTATAAAAATGTGTTATAAATTTTTTTAAACATTTCTCAAGGGAATTATTTAATAAATTTGTTCCCACGTTTTACTTTTAAAAGGTGTTTTAGGATGAGTCTTTATGACGATTTCAAAAAAATAATACCCTTTTGGATTTTTTTTGAAAATGTGAATGCAATATTTGTTTTAATGTGAATGAATTGAATAATATTTTACACTTCCACGAACAACTAATTATTATAAATATTCGTTAAAAAAATTACTGATTAATTTTAAGTAAAATTATTTCAATTTTTTAGGAAGTTTTTGTTTTTGAAAAAATAATATGAAAAATGTAAAGGATATTGTCCTGAATATATTTTATAAACTATTCTTAATTATTAAATTTTATGTTTCCATGGTTATTTTTAAAGAAATTAATTTTAAAATGGTTTATGTTTTAAAACCCTTTTGTAATTTTTGAATGGATATTTTCATATTTAATCTTTCTATGTGATCTTTCAAAATAATTTTTCATCTTGGATGACACCATTTGATGTTACTTATACATTACCAAGTATATAATCAATGTATATCATTATAATTATTTATGTGGATAGATTAAGTTTATGATGATAATATTTTTATGGAAACAGTTTCACTTCCATGGGTGATACCATTATAAAATTTTATGAATCCTACTTCTTTTTTCATAGGTTATTCGTTGATTAAATGAAAAAAAATGATTATGAAACTTGTTCCTTTTCAACAGGTTATGTTATTATGAAATATTTTTGAAACCCATTTATTTTTATGAGTTTTGATATGATGAATATTTTTATGATATTGTGGTACACATTTATATGATTTTCATTTTGTAATGGTGGTTACATTTTAAATTAGGATAGAAGTTATTTTATAACCCTGGAAAGTGGGTACATTATATCTCTGACTGGTAAGACCTATTGTAACAACACCAACCCTAGTAGAACAGATATTGGTTAAATTATTATATGGGTATTTATTACAATAGAACACAGCCAAAATGGATGAATAGATTACTAATCCTGAAAAATTAGATACACACATGAATCCTACATTGCAACTGAAAATATAACATACAACATGAATACTTCATTAGAAACATTGTTATTCTTCCTGCATATCACTCTTAATATACATCATCTCACCTTGGGGAACATAAACATAACAAAGGGGTGGGATTAGATGCTTAGTAAGGGTAACTATACATTATATTCTATGAGTTAATATCACATAAATCATATGCCAAGGTAAATTAATAAAATACAATTCATTTAAATTATCGCATGATCATGTAAACATAATTATAGATATTTTAAAAGTCGAATAATCACATAGAATATCATTTACTAATCTCATAATTATTGAATTCATAATTATGGTAATTTGAAACATACCATTGAGGCCTCAACCAAGAAATATGAAAATAAATGGTTAAGGCCTTGTAAATATCCAAATTGTGAAATAAATGGGCAAGGCCTCAGCCATTTCCATAACTGATTTGTAAAATTAGATGAACCAATAAATCGATGGGTTATATTGTGCTCCACCATCACATACTAAGTCCAATGCTTCCTTCATTTTAATGGGGTGAAAAAACATATACATATGAAATGTAAATAACTATTTGTAATCAGAAAACATAATCACAAACCATTGTTAATATTAAGAAGAATGGTATGAAAATAGAACATCCATAGACAAACTGATCATAAACAATTTAGTAATATATGGTACATTATATCATAATATATCACCCTCAATAAAATGTAAAATTCAACAAAGTATGTGGACATAGATGATAATAATCTAATAAAATCATTGAACAACATTGAGAGAAAATACCCCATTTTATTAAAAAGATTTATTTATATAGAAAAAAACATTAAAAGATAAAAATTTAATTGGAATTTTTTTTTAAACTTTTAATGTAATATTGAATACTTTATGGTGTCATCATGGTAGAAAAATATAATTATATCATATAAGATAAAAAAACATTCACTTCACTATTTTTGCCTAAAAATTTATAAAGTATCACATTTAAATAATGAATGAACATTATATTAAATCAATATAATAAAATTAAATCATTGGTAAAAAAACATTAAACATAATAGTAAAAATATATTTTCTTAATCCATGGACTTGGATAGTGAATATTCCCCAGTAGATACTTAGGTATAAACCATCATGCATAATAATGATATTAAGAACTTAAAAATTACATTGTACATAACATTAGTTGAATGTGATTTTGGCACTTTTATAATATTTTTAAGCATGTTATTAACTTATACTAGAATCATATCCATATTTATGATATCATATAAGATCTTTTTATATCATTTTTTCAGTAATATTTCCGTATTGCCTTTATTTTGGTTGTAAATGGCTTCATTTTCCAATGCATGTTTTTTCATGTATGTTATGTTTCATATGCATAGGATTTATATATATATATTTTATCCAAATAATTTTATTAAGTTCAAATATATTATATTTACTCATTATTTACATTATTATAATAATTAAATTATGAATAACTTGGAAATTTAGTCTCATCTGGCCATGTAGATAGTTCGTCGTACATACATACGAGAGACGGTAAAATTTTCTTTATTATGAAATGGTACTGAATTAGAAATTATACAGATTATACAGAATAGATTTAATTTCATATTTATTATTCATATCCATAATATCTATCATTATACCCATCCAAAATAATTTTTTTATGGAAAACATATTATGCTACTCTGTGGAGACAGTAGGTTGTACATAGGCAAACGTGATGATTTCATTTTTTCATATAATAGATAAATGGAGAAAAATGGTTGTACCATTATCATAATGACATGTTATAATATATATGACATGTGATTTTTTTTACTTTATAATGAAAATATAATATAAATAGGAAGTATATGATGAAATGAACATGAATGAGTTAGTAAAAACGATTACCTCTTCTTTGACCGACATTATTTAAATCAATTCTGAAGGGATCTAGAGTTGGTATTTTTATAAAACCAGGATCTAAATAAAATGTATAATGATATTGGGATGATAAATTGGAATTAAATAGTTGAGCTATAAGGCTGATAGTGGTGTGATAAAGTCCGGGAGGAGATTCCCTTTTATAATTGAGGTGACGAGAACCTTTGGAAACAATAAAACTATTAAATTAATATAAATTCATATTCTATTGAAAATGGATCCAATTTGAGTTATCTAGAATATATTATTGTAATATGTTGATATCATCTCAATAAATTATTTTTAGACTAATTTAGATCACATTAGTAACGATTATCGTTTTTATTTAACTCTTAGTCAAACCCTTTAACTCTTACTGTCAAAAAATGTATATTTACACATTAAAAGATAATATTGTTACAATTATACTCTAAATGAACCCCAAATAGATAATTTATGGAAATTGTCACCTTATTCCAATATTTTTTCCAGATTTAAGATTGTTAATAATTTGATATCATTTACTAGAATATTATTTATTTTAAAATATCATTAGTTTCATTTGTGACACTATTCATTACTTGAGTTTTTAGAAATATCATAAAAACATGATATCTTTAAAAAACCATAATTAACACTAAAATAACAAGACCAAGTCATCCATAAAATTATCTGATGATATCGATTATATATATTTATATATATATTAATATTTTTAAAATCATTTATTTGATTCCCACATAAATTAAGAATTTTCAACATCATCATTATGTTGCCATTTAATTTTATTATTTTATTAGTAAAAATTATATATAAATTAACATGACATTGAAAAAATATTTATCTTTTCAAATAATATTTTAAATCTAACATATCCTTTATATAACCCTATATTAAAAATATTTATTTTGTTGAAAACAAAGGTATGAAAACATTTCCATTGAATATAATACTAATAAGGTTATATTATAGTCCAAAAGTGAATAATTCGTCTCATAATAGACCCTTTAAATATTATTCAAAGATAAAACTCTTCCAATAAAATTAACACATGTTTTATGGTAATCATCTAATATTTTTTTACGCTTAATAATCACATTTACCCTTAACAGTGGTTAATAAAATATTACTAAATTTATTATCCATATCTCCAAAAATAAAACAATCCTAGCTAAATTATTTTTACCCACTAATTGAAAATATGAAATATATTTTTCAAAATTAAAAACACATATGTGTCATAAATTAATCTAAATTTATTCTTGTTGACAGAATGAGAAACTGAGTTTAAAAGTGAAAATCATCAAAAGATTGAAATATTTTTCTTTAAAAATTTAATGTGAAATTGATTACAAATACATATAATAGATAAAATGATAAAAAAATATAGTTATTAATTAAAATAAATCAAATTAAAATTGATCTATATATTAATTATTTCGATGAAAAAAGTAGTTTTTATTTAAAAATCAGTATTTCTCATTATTCATGAAAACATTATATTTATCAGAAAAATAAAAAAAATTAAACCGAATTAAATTATTATATTATGATTTCAAATTATATTTTTCATAAAATATATTATTTTAATTTTTGGAAAATTTTATTTAAAATTGTTTATCCATTAAAAGGATAAACTACCATTAATAAAATATATATAGATTTCCAAATAATCGAGTTTTCTATTATATTATGCTTTTAAAATCTGTTGGATGGATATAAAAAATATTGGAAAAAATAAATATATATTTCATTAATATAATATATTAACTATAATTGATTTAATTTAATAAGAAAAAGTGATTTTGGGAGTATAATAATAAAAAACGTTCTATTATATTCAATTCGTTTGTATTTTCATTTCTAATTAATTGGTTACCAATGAATTCATCATATATTTTTATGAAAAAATATATTTTCAAAATATATTTAATATTATTGATAACTACTAAATTAATGGCAAGGTTATAAAACAAACATTTTATAAATAAAATTTATATGTTTGATTGAGTTTATTTTTGTGTGCAACATAAGCTATCAAAGAAGTTGAATTTCAAAAAATTTACATGCCATAAAATTCATGGGGTGTTATCTGATCCCCAATAACAATAAATTTAGGCCTCTCAATTTTTGAATTTGGTTTCTGTAACAATGGTTTAACTATTCAAAATAATTTTATTGAAATCCCATATCAAAACAAGGGTTGATAAAACACCAACATTAAAATTGTGAAAGAGACGTACAAAGGTCACCAGATATAACACATTCAAGGGTTATATGTTAGAAAGCATAGAAATGGAAGAGAAATATTACCATAATTTTCTAATTAATAGTAATATTCTACATGATCAAGTGAAAGTTAACAATAAAAAATCTATTAATTTGTGTTGATCTGAGGGACCATTAGATTCATAAAAAAATAAGGTACTATGATAAAATTTTTGGTTTCAATATCCATTAGAAAAGAGCAGAAAAATTATTTTATATCATATAATAAGAACATGATGATACATACATACTTAACAATTATAGTTTCATCTTTTAATCAATATCTACCACTAACTCATATTTCTCAATAAAATATAATATTGTCTAAAAATATTCAACTTATCTAAATCGTATAGGGTTCAAAAAATGAAATTATACTTCATCTTTAATACCATTTAAATAATGGACACTATATTATACAAAGCATTAAATAATGCAGTATAGTGTTAGGTGATTCACCCTTATCTCCCTTCAGTTTTATGTTCAGGTCTCACGACCATGTCAAATGTGATGATTTGTCACTAGTCCTACAGGTTGTCCTTTTTATAAAACTATATTATTCTATCATTCTAGAAATAACCTTAATAAATTAAACATTAATGAAATGTTTTATCCTCTGAAAATAAAATGAATTTTTTATCTTAATTTAATCCTACATTAAGACTCCACCAAAATAATTCTATCCAAATTAACAAATCGAAAAGGTCTCTAAATTTCCATAATCAAACATAAAATCAAGTTCTCTAAACAACAAAATGTAGCTCTTGTTCCCACATACCAAATATTGTATTACATCAAAACCATAAAGTAATGTTCATGCATCCAAATAATTAATGAAAATTTATTTTAGTAAAATCCTTATATCTCATGATATATAGAATTATAATTTCATAACATAAATCATGAATCAAAAAAAACAAATAAATTAATTATTCCACTAGTACTGTATAAAATCATAACATTAACCTTGTTATCTTTTATTCATCTATGGTATATTTCCTTTTCTCTTGGTGTATTCATTTGCATAGTGTCCCATATCCTTATAATTGTATAATTGATCATTGATATTTTCTTTCATTCACTTAACATCATGATCATGATGTCCTTTAACACCACACTTGAAGAAAACTCATTTTTCATTTAAGTAGGTATCACATTGTTTCCTTTCAAAAATATCACTTGTTGAAATATCCTTATTTCCCTTCTTACATTTATTTGACTCTTTATCCACAATTATCATCTTCACATTATTTCCCATAATGTCATATAAATTTGATAATTATTGCTCTGTATTTATTACACAAAGGACTGTATCTTTGTATAATGAGAAATTTTGGGAGAAAAATGACGTTTAGATGAATGGATTTGAATAATAAAATAAATGATAAATCCTAATATTTGGGTTATATATGTAGTATTTGTCATTCTATTCAAACCTAGTAAAGTTTTCTTCCTACATAGAAAAATTATCATCATCCTTTTGCCTCATATTCATGAATTATATCTCTATATCCTCAATTTCCATGTGAGGGAAATATTTTTCAATAAAATTTTACTTGAAATAATTATATTCAATGTTCTCAATATCTTCATCCTCCATTGTGTTTTGGATCAATAAACCCTATTGATCCACATCTCCTGAAATATGATAAACATCCATGAAAACACTCTCCCTTTCATTACTTCCCAAAGAATGAAATATCTTCTCTAAGGAACATATCCATTGTTCAGATACAAATGGATTTATACTCCCTTGTAATTTCATAGGTTTTTTCATGATGAAGTGGTCTAAAAATGTTACTCCATGTTTCAAATCATAATGCTCTATACAGGTAAGTTTATTATTCATAACAAAGTAAGTTGACCAAGTATGGTTATTTGTTGTTCAACATTGATTGTAGATTTAGCTCCCTCATCATTATCCTGTATATGAGGGAAATATTTACATTTATATGGTTTCCAGTCCTTCTACTATGATAAATGTCTATACAATGGAATGCAATAGATTATGAATCATAATGCATAATTTTGAACTTGTAACACTTATCATAAATTGAATTATTTATTCATATATACAAAAATAATTATAAACATGACTTCTTTGATGAAATATTTACTTTCATATATTTCATACTGGTTTGTGAGGAAAATTATAATTATCCTAAGCATATCCCTTAGGATTGTCTAACTAGGTGCATAGTATGGCCTGTTGTGGTGTACCAGGTTATGCCGAGTCATGCTCGATGCACCTTGTCAGTGTTGTGGACCTTAGGTGCATCTGTTCTAGAACCATGTCCACTTGTAGTATCTAGAGAAGGAAGTAATTTTAATATTAACTCCATGATTTTATACCGTACCAAAATTTTAGGATGTTCATATATACTTATCCCCAAGGTCTATCTTAGGTTTGTGTTCCCTAATATACGTTTTCTAAATATAGTTTCCAGGGTTTTTACTAAACATAATCTGATATCAACTATAAAAACCCTAACCCTAATAGCCTAGATTTATTAGATATATTTTTAGAATGGTATATATTACAATAATTCACATACCAATGGATAGAATATATTAGTAGTCCTGAAAAACTAGATACGAACTTGAAACTAAATTACAAAAGAAAATATAAAATATAACATAAATATATCATTGAAAGAACCATTAGTCTCCCAAAAAATCATTCACATTATAAATATTTTTACTATAGGGGAGATAAAAATATGAAATTGGTGAGCTCAGATTCTAATTAAGGATTAGGTTATATCAGAAGCTATTATTAAATATCGTACCAAAAATATGGAAAGGTAAATATCTAAAACACAAGTCATTTAAATAATCACATGATCTAAGAAACGTGACCAATGATATTATAGTATCCAAATAATCATTTTCAATATCAGTAAAAAATATCATAATGATATAATGAATAATTTTCTACATCTAAAACATAACATTGTGGCCTAAGTCACGATATCTATAATAAACTGGTTAAGGCCTCAGCCAAATCCCTATATGAAAATATATGTTAAATGAATCTACCAAGTCCATGTATGATTAGTATCATGTAACATTCCTATGCATTAAGGGGATATAGTGGTCCCCACACATCACTTACTATGTCCAATTTATTCCTTATATTAATGGCGTGAAACGACATATACAATTTAAATTTAAATAACTACTCCCAATCAGTAAATACAATCACACACAATTCTTATAGCATTTTTAATGGTATCAAAATAGCACATGCATAATCAAACTGATCATAAACCATTTAATGAAATATGGTAGATTATATCACAATATATCACCCACAATGAAACATAAAATTCATGACTGGATGTTGACATAGATGAAAATACTCTCATAAAATTAATGAAAAATCATGGGAGAAAATGACCCTTTTATGGGAAAAATTTATATAAAAAGCCAAACATTTTTAGAATAAAACATTCCCATTGGAAATAATCTTATAAACATGTAATAGAATCTTTAAGGCAATAATGAGTCATGACTCTGGATAGATAATACACTCATGCCGTGAAGCATAACAAAAACATCCCCTTCCGTATTTTTGATGATAATTTTACAAAGTCTCTCATTTGGAAAATAAATAAAATATTACCTTAAAATCATCTAATAAAATTAAAACATAGGTAAAAATACCTTAAAATTAATAGTAAAACCCGATTTTTTTATGAAACATGAACATGAATGATAAATATTCCCCAGTAGATACTAATATCAATAATCCTAAATAATAATGAAATTGTGAAGTTAATACTTACCTTATAATTTCTTTTAGTAGAATGTTATTTCACCTTCTTTATAATTATATAAATAATGTTATTCACTTATACTCTAACCATTTCCAAATTTATGATATCATATATATTCATCTTATATTGTTTTGTTAATAATATCTCATTATTACCCATGTTTCAGGTGTTAACTAGTTAATTTTTCTATGACTATTTTGTCATTTAATTTCTATTTCTAATTCAAAGTATATATATATATATATATTATCTAAAAAATATATTATGTTGTTATATATTACAATTATTTATTATAAATTTTATTATAATCATTCTTAAATGGTTAACATCAAAAATCAATCTAACCGCGTCGTGGAGACGGTAGGTCGTATGTACACACAAGCAATGATATCATTCCCTTAATGGTGAAATGGTAGTTAATGGTCCAGTATATTAATTAAAAATAATCAATATCATGTTATAATTATTATAAATATCCACTATATCTATCATTACACACTTCTAAAAAAAATGGTGAAGAAAAATAGATTACACAACATTGTAGAGACAATATGTCATATGTACGCATGCGTGGTGAATCTATTTTTCATATGATTTATTAAATGAAGAAAATGGATGACCCAAAACCATAATAAAAAATAATCACATATATGATTCTATAGATATTTCATTATAATAAAAACAACACATAAATTGTAATTAGAATAATAAATGAACTTGAATGACTTAGTAAAAATGATTACCAACTCTATAACGGACATCATTTAGGTCACTTATCAAGGAATCTATGGTTATCCTTTTATAATAAAAATATAACCATGATATAAATAAGAATATATACATGACATATAGTTAATAATTATTCATACTATAGTGCTAAATGTGGCATGAGGAAGTGACGGAGGAGGTTCCCTTTTATAATTTTGTTGAGGGGAATCATTGAAAACACTCAAACTAATAAAATATTATAAACACATTTTCAGCTAAAAATTACTAAAAGGTTAGTTATTTAGAAGCTAATATGAGTATGGGTTGAAGTCCTCTCAACCAATGGTTTTTGGGAAAGTCTTGGTCTTGTTATTGATATTATATTTTTGCTTTATCAATTCGTTGAACCCTTTAACTATAACAGCAGAAACTTGGATTTTTTACTTCTTAAGGGTCAATATAGTTACTATAAAATACCAAAAGAACCACAAATAGTTAATTGATGAATAAATGATCCTTATCCAAATCATCTGTATGAATTTTTCATTTTATTAAATATTACATCATTTAATAAAATATTATTTATTTTAAAATATCTTTATTGTTAATTTTGATAATTTTCATTACCTCACAATACAAAAATATAATAAAAACACAATATATTTGAAAAAACAAACTAAAATAATTAACTAAATGTTAAATTCATCCATAAAATTCATGTAATACAGTAATTAAATAAAATTATAATCATTTTAATATTCATAATATCATTTATTTTATTCACTCATTAATTAAAAAACTACTCCATCATCATTGTTTCACCATTAAATTTAATTATTTTCTCCCTAAAAATTATAAATAAATTAACATGATTTACATAAATATTTTATCTTTCCAAATAATCTATATAGAGAAACATATCTCTCATATGACCACATATTAAAAATATATCTCTTATAAAAAACAAAAGTATGAGAAATTTGATGTTCCATTGAATATAAAACTAATAAGGTTGTATTATCATCCAAAAGGACAAACAAAATCTCATAACAAATCATTTATTTATTAGGTATGAAAAATACACATCAAATAAAATTAGGACACGTTTTATGTTAATTTTATTGTATAATTTTTACACATAATTAAATGATTTACCCTTAACCATGATAATTAAAATATTGCTAAATTTAATATTCACGGGTAGAATAAAAAATTTATTTACATAATTTGGAACCACTAATACAAAATATTAAATCCATTTCTCAAAATTAAAATTTTATATTTTTTAATAATTGATATAAAATTAATCTCATTGTCCGAAATAGAAAAATGGTTTTAAAAGTGAATATGTTCAAAAGGTTGAAATGTTTTCAAATTAGTATTCCTTATGAAATTGATTACAATGTAACATATTGGATTAACTGATATAAAATTTTAGAATTTTAATTTAAAATAAATTAAATATATAATTTCACGCTATAAATTATTTCGATCAAAAAATATTATTTTAATTAAAATTAGCAATTTTCACCATTCATTAAAACATTAAACTTATCATAAAAATATCAAAAACATATCCAATATAAAAATTAAATATTATTTAAAATAATATTATTATTTTTTCAAATATAATATATTAAAGTGTGAATAATTGGGTTTAAAATATCTTATTCATTAAACGGATGTAAAAATACCTTTATAAAAATGTATTTTTTATGCATAAAATTGGGTTTCTTTTCATATTATTATAATAACATCTGTTGAATGACCATAGAAAATGTTTTTTTTATATATATCATATATTTTTTTAATATAATTTACTGTTTTAAATTAATTTAATTTATCAAGACAATACTCTTTTATGAGGATAATAATAAAAATATTTCAGTTACATTCAATTGGATTATATTTTCATTTCTAATTAATCGGTAACCAATGATTTCAGCTTATATTTTTATAAAACATAAATTTTCATAAGATAGTTAATAATATTCTTACCTACTAATTTTATGGTTAGGTTATTATTGTAACATCAAAATATTAAAATTTAGTAGTTTTTCTAAGCTCGTCGTTGCTTGCAACATAAGCTATCAACAAAATTGTATTTCCAAAAAATAGGAATAACATAAAAATATTGTGGTGTTACACCTATATCTTTAACTAATTCATAGGTTAATATTGATATCTAATGTGATAAATATTACTTTAATTTGGAGTGATCCTAGTTTATAATTGGATTTTATCGACTGAAATGGTCTTGGGAGTGAACCTTTACTATTATGTTTGATTGGGTAGTAAACCAATTCCACGATGATAGTATCATTAGTGTCATTGAACAACTAGGTAAGAAATTTTCTATTCTTAAGAGTTTGCTAAAAATCGAGGCGTTATTCCTATTTTATGTCCTCATAGATCATCTTCTTTTATTACATTATGATTCATGTCTTATGTACTACCACGATTTATTCCATGACACAAGGTTATGATCTAGGATATGAATGGCATGGGTTCGAAATGTAATTCATATATTTTGATACCCTTATAATCAGGATATATTGATATATATGATGTTCACCCTTACTGGGAATCAAAGAACACCCTTTATTATATTTCCATCCCCTAAAATATTATATAAGGTATTATGAGTGATACGTCTAAAAAAGTTCTAGTTATGGAAAACATTATGGGGATGATTTAGATCACATATATACCAGTGGTTTTTGTGTCTATGATTCTAAATCCTCTAGACCTAAAATATTCTATACTGAATAATTATGTTATGCAATGAATATTCATCTTTTAAGATGTAATATCTATGTATGATAATTTTGTGACATTACAAGTTAAATAGTAATGAAAAACAAATGAAAACACAAAAAATAAAAAAATTAACAATGTGTTGGATCCCATGAATAACTGAGTTTAGAGTCTTCAGTTATACTTCAAAAAGGTTAAACATCTATGGAGGGTGATAGTAGCTATTCCCTTCATCATAACCTAATAGTAATGCATCTCTTCTTGGACACTTACTAGAAATAGAATCTTATCTTTCCCAACTAACTCATCAACTTCATTAAATACTACTCACAAAATTTTGATTAGACTTGACCACATGGATCAATGTTTACGAGGATAAAACTAAATCCTATAATTGAGTAACATAACTCCTTAACCCAAATGAATTATCCTATTTTAAATTAAAAAAATTATATTCTTTTCCATTTATTTATGGATACATTCATTTTTATAATATTAACTGTTTATTTAACCCAATTTACTCAATTCAAGTAATCTTCTCTCTCTATCCATCATTAAATAAATATTTATAGCCTTTAGTTTCCAACATATCATATTATTAAACACCATATTAGAGTGAAATAATTTTCCAAAATGAATCCCATATGGTGACATGACTATGATTTTTTAAAGTAATTCATATACACCCATATTCCCCCATCAAAATTAAAGGACCAATCAATTTTAGAGTAACTCAAAAAAACATTAATCAATTTTTTTTATTCCTTATTAGTGTATTCTTCCGGTCCACTGGTCATTGGATGCTTGGTTGTAATATGTATTTGGAAAACCAATAATTGTTCATAAATTATTTTAATGAGGAATTTTTACAGTGAGTCCCATTTTCAATAATGAAATCCTTATGCACATAAATTTATGAAGAAATGGTCTTCCTCGGGAATTAAATTCCCCTACTAGCCTAGTTGTCTAAAAATGACACTCCCTTAACCGAAATTGATACATAGCCAACAAAAATTAAGAGGTATTTATTAATATGTGATGAAGGAATGTATCAAATAACATCCATACCATAAATATAAAATATTTCAACATATAAAATGACATTTAGAGGGATGAAATTGTTTCCAACCTACATTAAAAAGTCTTTACAATATTTCACATCATACAAAATGACATTAGGTGTCATTAAATATTAAGGTCTTGTAGAAATGAGTTTGTAAAACCCTTTGAGTAGTCTTATAAATTCTATGATGCCATCCCCAAGAAGATTAATTGAAACTCGCATGAATAGAAAGAATATCTTACTTGGGAACACATCACCACAAAATGCTATCAAAAAATATCTAAATCAATACATGGTCGACATGGAGAAAAAAATTAACCACAATAATATATCAATTCCTCTGGTTAAGAAAAATTTCCTAAGTAACAATTCCACCATTGAGTATGTAAAAAAAATTAAAAAGAATGGAACTACCCTAGAAAAATAAACATTATTTTTTCTTCCGGAAATTTAGAGTTTATCTCTCATGGGATATTGTTTTGAGTGTTGGGAAGCATAGAAATGTGATCACCCACAACATTATCACCCCAAGCATATCCCTGATTACAAATTCAAACTATTTTAAAAGTAGTAACCATTATATCAATTGTTTTATCCAATTTCATGGAAAATAGATACTTAACACTCCAATTGTCCATTAAGATATTTTATTTTAATCCTATTATGTGTTTCATGAAATATAATTTTGAAAAAAGAACTATTGAAATTTATTTCTCAATAGTTTTTATAATTTAATTAACCAATATATATATATATGTATACTATCATATTATACAATATAAATCTTTTTATATTCAAATTCACTTAATGTATCTCCTATTACGATGCCATTGGAATCACTCAGAACACCAAAAAGAAGTGTCTAGTCACTGGAAGTTAAAATGCATATAGAAATAAGATTCTAATTAACTAAATTAATGGATTCAAAACACTACCTATTAAAACCAAATAGTTTGTGAATAATAAGATGAGAACAAAATGGATTATTTATTTAATAAAAATCCACGATGAACCTCGTTAATAATAAGGCTTCTCCAAGAATTATTATAATCCCATTGACATTATTTGAGGGTAGATGAATTTTTATTAACTCAATTTTAGAATTTTCAACTTCTATTACATTCTTCGAGGCATTGTTAACTAATAAAATTCTTTCAATTACCATGTACAAACATTTATACCTATTTTTTGAATGGATTCTCTCTTTACTCTATTGAAATGTATTTTCAAAGATTTTTAAAATTCCCTAAAACTCTAAACATAGTGTGGAAAAATCATCCATAAATACTTCAATAATTTTCTAAATCACATAAAAAAGTAATTAATATTACACCACTGAATTGTGGAATGATCACCACATAATCCAAAGAGCATTCCCCTATATTATAATTTCCCAAATAGATTGGTGTAGGTGGGTTTTCCCTATTTTTCTAGGGCAATGGGATCTTAATGTAACCACAAATTTCTTCCAAAAAGTAGAGATAATTATTTTCATCCATCCTCTAAAAAATATGGTCAAGAAATTGTACAATAATATAGTATTTTATAGTGGAGTATTTATGTTTTTGTTACTTTATATAGACCATAAAATTGTTCATAACTCTTGATTGAATATGCTTAATCATTTTATTAGATATCAGAGCCACTCCACTCTTAATAGGAACTACCGAAGAAGGACATACCCATGGTAGTCTACAATTACAAATATTATTCTTGAGTCATGTTTCCTAATCACTTCCTCTATAAATATATCTTTTACATTTAGGTTCCATCTTCTCTACCCTTCCACCCTTTATTTATAACAAGGTCCAACAAAGATTGTATACATGAAAAATGATATAATTATGACCATAATATTTTAAATAGACCATCCAATAATAGTCTTAATCAACATTAATACAATGAGAACGTTATCACCATGACTTTACCCAAACTAAGAAGAAATTATGATCGTAAATGATCAACATTCTCTAAAAATGAATATTTTAAAATAGTTTTCATGGTCTTTAGCTATATATTTTGAGGTCCATTATATAAGGGGATACACTATTTCAAAGTTTGACTAAGGCCATCATGCATACTTTTAAAATAGGTCTTAAATAATTAATCCCTTTTATCTATATTTTTTTAGATAATTAATTATCTAAATGAGACTCTTTTGATAGTGTTCATGATATGATCTACAATAAATACTCTAGTAATTCCTCAAATTACAAAACAAATTTATCTAAATGTTCATTATTCATGGTATAACTAGTCCACAATTAGGTTATAATAGGTTACTCAGTTAAAATAATGATTATTCTATCATTCTCCAAAACTCATCATCATATTCATCAATTGAGTCTTCAAATTATATCACCTCATATTTTGTAACGAGTTGTCCTTTTTGGGTTCAATAATTTTCATTAAAATAATAAAATACATTGTACCTTCACATAGAATAAAACAAATTGCATTAAAACCATTAATGACATCCCCACTGGTAGTGAGAAAGGGTCTATAAATAATTATAGGTACTTCCTAGTCACATTCCATAACTAAAATGAGGATTTCAGTTGAAAAATTTTATTTCTAATTCCAACTAAAAATTCATCTACCCGACCAACCGGTCAATTAATGGTTTAATATAAATGTTTTTACAAAATATTTTGGGTTTATTTCACTTTTAATCTCAATTGTTGGAATATGGATGATTGTATTAAATTTGTTATTTCTGTAATATCACAAAAAAAAATTACTATCCAACTATATAATTAATTGTGAACGTGATTACAACTATCCTTAGATCATGATGTATGGGAGCAATCACGTTTTCCACAATAGTACTACACTACTCTCTTAGGATATAAGTAAAAAAATAATTCAATAGTTTTCTTGGTGGAATAAATATTATTTTGTGATTTTAGATAATAAGTGATTTGAATTATTTCATTGAATAAGGGAACAACAATGTTTAGTTTATTTCAAACATGTATAAATTTAAATAGATCTGAATCATTATTCATATTTATTTTCCCTTTGGAAATATAATGATTTGTGAAATATTCCTCACAATAGTATGTATCCCTTCAGCTTCATCATTATGCATTTTCATTCCATAACTACTCTTAAATTGCATGTATTTTTATTGTTTTTCATTATGTTGAACAGACTCCAATAAACATTTATTGAGGTAACCTAGAGTCCCAATTCACCAGATTTTGATTTTTGGTTTTCAGTTTCATCTATATTTTTATTAGGGTGATATTTGAGATCTTTCCTAACATAATGTTTAGTTTGGAGTCCACTCATAGTTCTAACTATCATGGAAGTATCCCAAGGATTTGGCTCAGTAGTGTAGGGAAATATTTATTTATCTTCACATCTTGCCTTTATATATAACTTCCCACATGTAACACTATATTTTAAACCTTGATTCATACTTTTCCTTATCACAATTAGTTTTTTTATATTTATGGAACTAATCAATCAGTTTTTGGAACATATCATTGGCTTGATCTTGACAAATAAATGTCATGTACTTTGGTTGGGGTTGAAATTTCTACATATTTTTTTAGAATGTAAAGGGATTAGTAAGCCTAAGAATTGAATATTATATCTACAAATGAATAGGGTGGTTCTAAATTCATAGGATGTAATTGTTCGATATGGAGTCAACACATTGATTCGTTCTAGGGTAGTACAAAGAAAAATTAGAATTTTAAGGAGGTGGGTTGGCATGTCTAAATTTGGGAAACATGGTTGTGAATGTAAAAAACATCCTACTTTGGTGGTAAACCTCTATGTGTGTTTTTTTATTGTTTTCAACCATACATCCAACATATTATGATTATTCTGGTTTAGTGGTAGCGGTTTCATTAAAAACTATAGTTCTTCTTATATGATATTTGTGTTAGGAACTATTTTACATTTTTTTAAAATTATGTATGAGCCCATCTACATTTTTATCAAAACAATTCTCTTCCAGATGATTAGTTCACTAGTATTTCATAGTATGGTGTGATACGACTCTATAAGTTGTCAAAGAGAAATTTTGGAGTTAATTTTTTTTGAACAACTACTAAATAATCCACATGAATCTATCCCTACAATCATGGAATAAATCTCCCAATCTTATAAAAATCCATTGAATTGTTGTAAAATATCATGAATAGTATCCCTAGGGTAAAATTTATTTATAAAATAATTTTATTAGTGTTACCATGAATAAAAAATTTCTTCATCATTTAGATGAAATGAAAAAAAAAATCATTCCTATCATAAACAAATGATATGACTGTAGGTTTGACCTCTTCCCCACATGGTCATCGAAGTAAAAAAAATTTCAGTATTCTATATAAGTTCTAATGAGGTCTAGTAAGTCTTCATAATGTAATAAATGATGGGATGGTATCAAGTAAAAGTGGGATTTCATAATTTCATAGTTTATTAACCTAGTTATTTCCCTAATGCTTGATGGGTTGTTGGACACTATTGGCAGTAGGAACACCCTAATAAATACTCTATCCATTAGATCATTATCAGGTTGTGGGAGTAATAAATTTACTACATTTCTGTTGTTATCATTATTTTTATTATTAGGACCCTCTTAATGATTTTAAATTTCAATATTATTCATTAGTTTTGTATTAATTTGATGTTTTTGAATTTTAGTTATGAAAACCTATAGATTGTAAGTTTTTTACCCGGTTTGTATTAACACAATATTTAGAAGACTTGAGTTTTTTGTATGTGTTTTTTATTGGGTGGGTATGTCCTCCCCAAAAAATTAACTAAAATATGACCTAACCATAATCATCTCTAGGTTTCACAGAAATTAAAAGATTTATACTTCATTCATAAAACTAGTATATTATAATGTATGGTTTGATCCAGAAGGTTGAACTTCTGAAAAAGGGAATGTGTGTGAAAAATGAACAAAATAAAAAAAATGGTGATATGAAAATATGAAGGGATTGAGGAAATTATGGTGATGAAATTAGTTGGATGAAAAGAATTTGGATAAATGGAAATAATAAACCACATGATAATGAACATAGAGATAACGTAAAAATATAGGATAATCCTAGAGATGGAAATGGGAAAATAATTTCATATTTTTATTAAGATGTGTATTTTTTTATTTTTCTATCTTAATTCAATAATAGTTTCCACTAGACTGGATTAAAGATCATTGTCGTTTCTTTCAAAGTACAATGATATTGATACATGGATTCTATATTTTCTCAATTGTAGAATCAACTAACCAAATCAATATGGAAACTAGGTACATTTAGAAAAAACCTCCCAATTGTTTGTAATATTATACACATTCATGTTATTTCCACTTCTGAGAGACAATTCCATATTTAATTTTTTGTTAAGACCAATAAAACATGAATTTTTCTCACTAAGATCCTTAAATTAATAGACATGTATGCCATGACTACTGGCAAAATGGTAGATTCAAATCACATTTGATTAACTAATGAATTAAAAATAACTTCCATATCAATCTCATTCCCTAATTTTATTTTTTCCAACCATTATATGAAAATAATGAATTAGATTGGAAATTTATTGAAATGAAATGGAAAGTAAAAAAAGAAAAAAGAATCTAAACCAATTATATCAACCAGGATTCAAAAAATCCTCCTAAAAATACATATGTGTGGTATTGTCTGTTATAATTTGATTCTCCTTTCTACCTCTTATATTTTATCTCTATATCTGCCTTCCCCTCTAGGGTACATCTCTTCTCCTATTTTATAAATATAGGTAAAAAAAGTATTTAATATATTCCTCCTTTAGTACCTACATTTTTATATACATAATTTCTATATTTTTGTAGTTATTTTTACCCCATCATACTAAACAATATTAACTCATCATCTTCAGATCCTTTTATGATCTTATAAAAGGATGTTATGTTGATTATTTGGTAATATTATAGGGATTATATATTATAAGCTAAATAGTTATCATGAATTACATTGTAGATACTAAGTTTGGAGTAAAATTCTATCACGACACTAGATTTTTACCTAGCTATACACGAATTCAAAATTTGGCCTTCTAGAAAGTAATTATTGACTTGATCACTTTCCCAGTTCATCCAAACTATGAATTCAAGGAATCTGGGGTTAAAGACACCATTGAAACATGAATTGTTACATCTTTATTGGTTCGTAATATATCAAAGTTGATTTTTATAGTCCTGATATTGTCCTATAAGACTTTTCCAGAGGATATTTGAAAAATTTTATTATGAGAAATAATGGGTGGTGGGATGTTAAGATTTATTATAGGATGTCAACACATATTATTTATTAATATATTAGCTCATATTTTGATAAAACTATTTATACCCTTAATGTATCTCAAAGTGTAGTATCATATTCAATTATTTTATATTTTGGTAGTGTCATTAGCTTCATCATTATGGGGTTCCACTCAGTGAATGATCAAATTCATGGGGGTACTCTAGCTTGGAAAAAGGAGGTTTTTCTTTCATTTTCATCAACACTAGAATATAAAAAACTATGTATCATGGTAAAAAAATGTTTCTATATATTATGAAGTGGAGAATATTAGAATCAACAATCTTCAACTATTGTGTTAGCACATCTTTAGGCTTATATTTTGAGATGTTCCTTTGGGAAAGAACTGTGTGAATGATTGAGATTGACTTGGAACATGGGGAGCATAATTCCAAACTATTTGTATAGAAAGTTATCATTCCTATTTTTTTAGTATTATGATTTTCACTTGAAACATTCATTTTTATGCTTAATAAAGAACATACCACAGTCACATTTTTTAATGTACAATAGACATCATCAAGGCATGCTAACATGCATTTATCAATTTTCAATAACGATTGGCCTCAGTTCACATGAAAAAACTCCCCATGGTCATGTGATTTATCCAACACTTTATAAAACTATGCATCTCAATTAGAACATGGAGATAATCTCCATGTCCTTGAAGTCACTCCAAAATAATTTTCATTTATTTTGAAGAGGAGAAAATTATAATCTTACCACTAATACTATATCACTTGTAATTATAGGGAGACTTTTCAATATTTTCTCTGTGGAAGCTAAAAAACCTGAACTTTATAGTTAATCATCATTGAAAATCTAAATTTAAATGAAATAAAAATATCAAAAAAACATATAAGGCATAAACCATTCATTTTAATAAATTGATACACAAAAATAAACAATTTTTTACTGAATTAGATGAAAAATAAATTCATCTTGAAATAATATAGATTATAAGATTCTCAGTAATGAGCTAATTTTATAATTAAAAAATAATTTTATATTCATAAAACATTTTTTTCTATGTGTGATAATATAATCCCACATCAATGAGCTATGAGAATATTACAATATTTAATTAAAATGATTTATTATTGACATGACACATACTCAGTTTCAGAATTGTATCACTCCATCAAAAAAATAGAGAACATTGAAAATTTTAACCATATTTTGCAACTCCACGTCCACTTTTTGCTCGTATACAAAAAGTACATGTATATATAATTGAACAATAATTTAATAAATATTTTATTTATCCCCTTCCTTCCTGATTTCAAGGTACAACACTAGAAAATCCATTAATACATGACATTTTGTGATCCTTTTCAAATATAATTTTGCATAATCCTTTTGACTTAGAGCATTAGTCTCCTTCTTTTCTTTCCATGGGTGGTAACAAATCAACAAATCAAAATATTTTATCAACCCATATCATCTTCTCTATTGATTAATTAACTCTTTTATGTGAAAATATACTTTATTGAATTTTTTTATTATATATGTCACATCGTTCCCTATTATGGTTATTCTTCTAAATATTTAATGAAAATATTATGGCAGCTAACCCTAAAACACGAGTTGGGTAATTTTACTCATGAACAATAAATTCACATGTGGAATATGGAATGAACAAATCATTCTCCAAAATAAATCACCCAAAACCTTTTTTCAAAGTGTAAATATAAATTAGAAACCCTCCTATACTCTAGGGTAGTATGAGAATAGTTTCATTAACCAACCATTTATTGATTTCTTAGTAATTTTTTTCATTGTGGTTACTAAAAAATAAATTATCCCCCTTACGAGTATATTATATGATTTTAATAGATATCTATAACAAATACTTCATAGATAATTAATAATATGGATAAATTTGATTAAAATAATGGACATTTGTTATTTTTGTTTTTTACCAATACTTAATAAAATATTTCATTAATAGATATACTAATATAGTCTCCCTTGAGATTATGTGACCCAAAAATAAAACATTTTAATACCAAAAATCATAGTTGGAAAATGTTTCATACAATTAATCCTTCTATATGGCCTTCAGTAAAATCCACATATGATATTCATGATCAACCTTAATCTTGGAATGCATATGCATATCACGAATAAAGTATACCACAATATATTCAATTTAGTATTTAAATACACTATTCATTAAATTCAATCATATATTTGAGGAATTTGTATATCCAAATAGAATCATCATAAATTCATAGTTTCAAAACAACAAATAGAATGATGTCATGGGTTTTCCTTCATATATTATGCTAAATTGATAGTATCCAGATCAATGATTATTCATGGTAAAATATTGACCACCTAGAATTTGATCATACATGTATCCAATAATTATAAAATGATAATTATTTTTGGATTGTGATCTTTTTAGTTTTTCAATGAATAAATTATGAGTTTCATTAAACCAAATTTCTACTTAAATATTATATTTATGTTCCTAATTGTAAGGAACATGTCTTAAGGGACCCGTTATCAAAATTATCCTTGAGTTTCATCATTAATTCCCAAAAAATCCTTAATGTAAATTATAAAAAACATATTTGAAATAGTTATAGAATAGGGAACATGTTCTATCCAAATCTACAAAAATAGATCTTAATTTATTTTGAATTAAACTATTTGTATCCCTAGGAGTTTCTACCCATGTAAAAAGTAAGGGTGTAGTATACATCCACCAGAATTATGTCCCAAACATACTCAACCAAACCATATTATTGTTATTACTCCCAAATTTCTAACTTCTAATACTTCTTCGATGGTGCTCATCATGGGTTATAAGATGATTATCTTTAGTTCTTAATTGGGATGTTTTGACATATATTGATTTTTTAGGAACCCAACAACATGCCATTTCATCAATTATTTTATTCAAATGCTAGGATTCCTCAACCACTATAGTCGATGATGTTGGGGTCCAGGATTTGAATAAGATTATAGGACTTAATCTCTTTAATTAATTGATTCATCCAGAGAGATTACTCCCCAATAAATTTATCCACCATAAATGTGATAAATTTTTTTGAAAAACGTTATCAATAAAATCTTGGTTTGGATACTAGTAAATTATGTCGCTCACTTTTGGTATAGGTAAACTAACTATGATTTGTTTTGTTAATGATATTGGGAATAAGGGATAACTTAATAATGTTTATTTTTTCATTAATATGCATATTTTTCATCATTCATTATTAATGGAATCTAATGTATGAGGCATCTTTGGTATGAGTCATAATTCGTCCCATTCTATTAGAGGGGAAGTTACTAAGAGACATACAACATCCAATGCAAGTTTCATAAATAAAATCATTATTTTTACATGAGGATGATATCCATGGATATCAATAATGTTATTATGTTTTCGTTCATTTTTGGATGTTGTCATATGTTTGGAATATTATGAGGATGAGTTCATGGATTTTGTGTCTTGTGGGGATGGGGTCATAGGTTAAGAGTCATGTGTTATCAAGGTCACAAGTTTAGATTTTTAGGGAGATGTTTCCCAAATACTTTGGTCTCATATTGGGCCACTTGTAGTTTAGTACATCATTGAGAATATGATGTCTACTATGACATAAGATTTGGATATTATAGGTTAATTGTGTTCTAAGGAGAATGGTCACATTGTGGGGTTTTCATCTCCCATGGGAGAGATAGATATATCGATTCTGATGTTGATATATTTATATCGGTCCTCATAGTGGAATCTGATATACCTAGTTTGTGACAGGGATAAAAACACATGTTTGAGTGTATATTTTAAGGAAACTTAGTTAGACATTTCCAGGTTGTATAATATAACACATTAAAGATTCTTGTCCAACAATAGAAGTGACAATGATTGTCTATGTAGGACTTATGCAATGAATATACCATGAAGTTGGAGGGTCCACTCATTTTTATCTCATGATGCATCCTATATTTGTCACAGAGTGTACAAATATAGCTTAACATCATGGGTTTATGAACCCCACGTTTACCATAATGTTATGTGAATAATATTTTCTGCTATAAATGATAGTTTCCTATATCCCAAATGTTTTTTGGGACTTACACAGAGATATGATCATGTGTATCTAAAGAGAAATTGTTTTTTGAGTAAGTATTATGCAAGGAAACTTATTGGGTGTCTCTGAGGTTCATTAATGATGTAATTGGGGTATATGTGTGGAAGCTTTTGAGTTGCTACAAAAAATAAATGATTGTATAATTGAGGTTTTTGTGTGGAAGAATAAAAGGTGATGATGAGTATAGATGGATCAATTGGATCTTATTATTGAAGTATGCATAGGTGATGTAGAAAAACACTGATGGTTTGATTGGGGAATTTGTGTAAAATATTACATTTTTTTCTAAGGAAAAAAGATTTTGTGATGGGGGAATATTAATAGAGGATTCATAGGCTCTAATCAGGGGAAGAGTTGGTATGTATGGAGATTCCCCAATTGTGTTTCCCAAGTAAATGTTTAGGTATTGCATGTGGAGTTTTCCAAATTTATGGGGACATGTTCACATTATTAACACTTAAGGAATTTCCTGGTAATACCACCAAGCATCATGAACATATTACATATGTAATCATGGGGTTTTAACCCAATTAGTCCTTTGATTGTAGCATATGCTAAGATAAATTTCAAAATCTTGTATCAAGGATGTTAAAATAACCACATTATCATCATGGTGTTAGGATGTTATTTGTAGGGCGTATGCAATTGCATACCCATTCATTCTTCTCCACATCGTGTCATGAGGGAATCCCAAACATCAAATAGGTTGGAAAAAATGATTTGGGAAAAAATGACATGGAGGCCAATGGGGGATACTTTGAAGTAGTATGGATATATATGGGCCATGAGAATATATATTCTCATTGTGTCTTATTCATGTATGGTCATGAGGGAATCTTTACCTACTGATATTTTCAGGAATATGATCAGGTATTACACCTATAGAGTATTCCTTTTAAGGGGATTCATGGGAATTGCATGGTTATATATGGTGATTGGGTATAATGGATACCAATTATTTATTACTTATTTTAGGACATGATAGAATCATGACATGTTGATAATGTCCGGTAATATGATAGAGGATTATACAGGTGGAGGATTCCATTAACAGGCTACTTTAGAGTAGTAAGGATACATATCAAGATTTATCATATGGGATACTCATTCATTATCCCATATTCTAACTCATCATGGAATCTTTAATAACTTATAGTTTTGATATTTTCATTGGGGTTACACCTATGGAGGATGCATGTGGGGTGTTCTTGAGAGCGGTAGGGGTACGTGTGGGGCTCGTAAACTCGGTATTCCAATTTTTTAATCATCATGTTTGTTCATAGGGGAATCCCAACTTTCTAATAAGTCAAGAAAAATGTTTGGGTATTACACCTATAGATATTCCAATTTCTAATCAAGGAAGTATGATATAAGTATAGAAGAATACTACTCTATCCCTCGTCAAAGGGAAAATAAATCTTTTTCCTATAATGATTCCACTATTGCGGAAACATGTTGTATTCTTGTCATTATAGAGAAAATGATTATGATCAATGGAAATAAATGATATCCATACCATATTCCAAGAAATTATTTTTCCTTAAGGGTTGATGATATTAGTCATGTGGAAGGATGGGGAATTAATGAACCTATTTTGGATAGATAATAAACCCATGACAACATTCCATTCCTGAAGATATGTCTAATTAATTGAGATATCATGTATGATGCTTTGAGGTAGGAATAAAAAAGGTTTGTGGGTTCTTATAGGTTATGGGATTAAATATGGTGAAGGAGTTCATGAATGGTTTATAGTGATAAGGCACTTGAAAAAAAGGATTTCATTTTCTTTTGAGGATTTCATGGACCCATGGGTAAAATTTTATGAATGATGGGTGCCTCATGAAACCCTAAGAGGCCTGAAAGACATTCCCCTCACTTGGTCTATGAAGGGTAGAGATTCATGAATTTATAGCTTCTCCTGAACGTAAAATGGCCATTTTCTTCTAACATTAATGGTGAAGGGGGTATTTATTAAACTAATAGAGGTTAGTACATATGGTGTGTGATAAATTTACATCTTCTTGTAATATATAGTTTTATAGGGATTTGAAATCCTTTCTGAAGCTCCACCATTGATGAAGGATTCATTGTTTTATAATATAGCTCCTTGTATAGTTTTTCAGACTGAGTATTCCACAATCCATTCCCATGGTCCTTGATATATCCAAAAATGCATGTTTTTTTAGTGTTATCAAATTCTATCCCCTCCCTCAGAATGGGAGATGTCACCGAATATGAGGGTCAAATTATTATATCAAATAAAAAAATTGTTGATATTGGAAGTTAATTAGTAAATACTAACCCATTATGGAGCCTAAAAATAAAAATAGGTTCACCAAGTGAGGCCACAAGATCCCCATAAAAGGTCATATGATCCTCTCTTTTTGTTAAACTAAACTCCATTATGATAATTCTATGACTATATTTCTTTACGCCCATAAACAAATAATCCTTCGCATATAGAACGCATTCTGGACCTTCTATGATGATAATTTTTCATTAGAAACAACATTTGTGAGGTTCAAATATTCATAAACAATAATTAATTTACCAAACTCTATAAATTTTCAGATTCATTGAAATGACTACTGATTTTGTTGAAGCATTAAATCCCAATGAAGATATATCAATTGTAAATTAAATATTTTAGGGATCTTATAACCCAGATCTAATCACAAGACACTCACTATGTATTTTATATTGGACCATAAGAACTACTGACTACTATAATGTCAAATGTGTTTTGGATTTATAAAGATGGATGATGTAGTGATCCCTAATTCCAATCAAGACACCCCCAACTACTATTTTAAGAGTTCCCCATAGATGTATTGGTGGAATTGGGCTCCAACTGATCCATGCATTGAGGACCATTATTCAATCAGGACTGACTCTCTAGGAAACCTTGTGCAGACCATCGATGGCGAGTACCTTACTACAATGAAATCTACTTCTCATCAAGAGTTCCTTTTCATGTTTTTCCTTGGAGTACATCTCCAAAGATAAATGGAGAAGGAATACATGTTTCATTAGTGAAAATTCATTGGTTAATATCCCTTTTCAAACGATGTCGTCCAGTCATCAAATAAATTTCTACGGAGTTGAGGTGGATTTCAATGCATGCAGCAACATAGACATCCCTATTTCACATTGAACACCACCCAAATATAACATGAAGACTATTCAGAAAGTGGACTTCATGGACAATAATCTTCCATATCCACCACATGGATTTATACATATACAAATTAAAAATCTATAATATCATTATTATCCCATTATAGGGGAGATTTATGATGGTTTCATCCCAACAATGAATGTGTGGTATGACAAAGAACAACGTCTAACTCCAGAAAATTTATATCGATGTTTATGTCACGGGGTGAAACAACACAAACCTAGGATGAAATACATGTTATTAAATCAATGGTTAATCAATATTTTGAATTAACATATAGAGAATATTCCTTGGAGAATCCATTAGTTCTCAAGGGAATCATAACCGACGAATGAGAACTCTAATAGATAGATCCTACCAAAGATACATTTTTACCTAGGGTGGTAGAGCATGAAGGTCCCCCATGAATATCGGGCTTATAGGATTCATTGATAAATTCCTCAATAAATATCTACTTACAACTCGTTACTCATACATGGTGATGCTACATAGAAAACTCATCAATTACGAAATGTAGTAAATTAGAGACACACAAATATGGGTGTACAATTATAGTCAATGACCTAAAAACTATCAAATAAAATTAATATATGAACCATATTAGTACTCCCAACAGTATATTTTGTCCATCTATTATGAATATCAATAATATATTCCCACTATGAGTGGAATTGGATAGCATAATCATGAGTATAGGGGTGTGTGAATTCATTATTATTCATTTATTCCCACTCCCAATGGGGATAATTGTGGATGATAGCATGGGAACCATGAAGCATTGATCATAATTCTTGGCCTTTCAAGGTTGGGTACTAGTGTTGAGGATTGATTGGAAGGTGGTTTATGATCCATACAACCTACATTAGTTTGAATGAAAAAATTCATTCCCTATAGAGGCTCACACCATGGGTTTAAACTAATGTATACTTCGAGAACCATTAGAATTTCCACTAGTAGACATATCACCGGTTTTCTTGAGAAGGATGTAGGGGAAGGACATATTTTCCATCATTTGATGATCCATGTGGAATGTTCACACATACCAGCATTGATCGGATAGAATTCATCTAAGGGACGTGTTAAGGAAACAAGTCCTCTAAGAAGACCCCCAAAAAGGGGTTTCATAGCCATGTAACTGAGGGTGTGTTGTCATTAGGGGATTCTTCCATGGTTGAATTGGTTGAGAAATGGGGAGAGAACATGTGATATTTCTAAGGGAACCCACATCTAATTCATGTAAATCTTACGAGGGGAGAAAAATAGATTGACAATGGATTCTTGTAAAATATCATTGGGAGTATGGCGGACCTTCCTTGGTGGTTTTGAGGATTCATGATGTGGCTATTGGGGAACACATGTTTCATGTGGAGGTTCTAATGACATAGTCTTTCCTGAAACATAGAGGGACTAGGAGATCATTTGATAATTAAACTATGTTTGAGTGATAAGGATTCACATCCTGGGTGAGGGGATTTATTTCATTGGGTTGGGAAATTTTGAGTTAGGCTAACAAGCACATGATATTGAGGAAATGTAATAACTAAGGGGGATGGAGGATTTGGTCTTCTCCTATAATTTGTAAATACCCATAATCGACTCGATTTGGATATTGTTGTAAATCCCATCCCCCAGTGAGATCCCAATGGGTCAATTTTCTAGAGCCACGTCATTGGAGGAAGGGTCAGTAGAGAAAGAGTTTAGAGGAAGTGAAACTTTCAATGATTCATCTTGTGAGGAATTATCATTAGTTATGAGGTAATTATCCATCTTTTATAGGTTACTCCTCATTTTTAACACCTTGGAATTGTTGAAACTCCCCTTTTTTCATTATAAAAGGTTTAGAATGAATGGTGAATGGTTATATATACGATCAATCTCTGATGAAGGATGAGAATGACGAAACTCTATAAGGGTATTCTATAACACTTCCCACTGAAGATATAGTTGTAGGAATCAATCCTTATATCATAGAGAAAATTGTTAAAGTTTATGAGGTGGATTGACTACCTCAAGGGCCATCTTTTCACTTAAACTCATTTTACCTACTAAATAAAAATTTCCTTTTCTGACAATCCATACTTATTTTTTTAAAAAACATTAGCCAACATGCCCAACTATTGAGAGACCTCATCTAGAAGACGTATCAAATGATGGATAGGAGTCATCAATGGATTAACCTTCACTAAACTACTCTGACCTACTAGCCATCCTATATGCTTCATTTATATATTTTTCCTATAGATCATTTACCATTATAACCATATGTATATCATCAATAACTATGAATTTATTTTTCATTACAATTATTATTGGGGACCCAAATAGTAGTGGGGATGCTAGAGAAGGCAGGTCCCATGACTTATAAGGTGATGAACAATTGGTTGACCTCAAAGAGGGTGGATAAACATTAATTATTGGTCCATCCTTCCACTAAGGTGAAACATCATGAGGATTCTAGTGCGTCTCCTCTTGTTGGTGATCCTTATCTCCTATTTAAAAAATATCTCACTTCATATTAAAAGATTCCCACTGATGATCCACCTACTTTAGTTATTTCCACCTCCTCGAGTATGATCCCATGCATCTCAAATACCATGAAGGAAATCGAACTAATGTGGCATAGGATTACTAGATAATTTGGTTCTAATAATTTGAAAGTGTCCTGAATTTCATAACCCACACCCCATGGACCAACATAGAAATCTATATGGGGTCCCTTGTACATTGTTTTGTGTATTTGGAGACAATTAAGGTGGAATATCATGGAATCCATTATCCAGATTGAGAAATACATTCTTAGTGTGAATGTGTGTGTAGTTGGTGGTTGAATTTTTATTCTTCTTGGTACATTAAAACTATATATTTCACCTTTTTATCTAGTTTTTCAAGAAATAGATAGCTAGGATTGAGGGGTAGGTATAATAGTATGAGTATGTTTTCACTACAAAGGGCGAGGTTATCAACCATCTGAGGAAACATTTGGAAGTGTTCGGAGCTGAAAACGTGGAATGAAATTCATTTACAATAATGTATGTGGTTGAATATTTTCTAGTGAAAATTCAATAGATTTTTGTTCTGCCAATAGTTGAGGAGTATATGGTGGAGTTCATGAGTCAACAACTTTCTCTTGAAGCCATTATGGAGGGCTAGATGGGTCGGGGTTTTACCTATTTTAGGTCAAGATATAGGGGTTGTCTTCCTCTTATTCTTTGGTTGTAATAAGTGAGATGATTTCTGATATGGATAGCCTTTATATTTCCATTTTGGACTTCATGTAATGAAAAATTTGGTTTCTTCAATTTTGGGTGTTCTATATTTGTTTTATCTCAATAAAATTAACAAAAAGACAATATATAAACCACTATTCCAACATGATTCATTCTTAGGGTGTGAAAAAAAGATAAAAATACAGTCCCTCATTTATTTGAGAGTATCATATAATATAAAATATTTTGATGCCTGGATTATCCATCGGCCACTGGGAATGTCTTGACTATAGTGATGCTTTTTTGAGAGGGGAACTATGTAAATCCTACATTATTTCTCACTATGTGTGAGTGCAAGTGTGAGGTTATACCATGGGTGTTGGATTCTACCCAAAGGGGTGTGGGGTCATGAAATTATATATATATATGATTTAGAACACAAATCTGAATGATATGTTAATTGGGGATATTTGTTAAACATGTTCATATTGAAGGTACCATTATCCCAATACTAATGGCGGGTATGTACAAATGCGATTTTGTGGTTGATAATGTTAAAAACATTAGATTCATCAAAATGTAATCAAAATATCATTGATACGCGGGCCTAGGGTAATTTTTGAGGAATTTTTTCAAGGAAACATCACCATTAAGGAGTATCATTTAGGCATGGAGGATTTTAGGGATCATGATAAAGTAATTCATGAATCCAATGATAAACTGAGGGAATATATTAGTGGAATTTGACACTCTATGTACTATGCCACCATGGATTAGGAACACCTTGAAGGGGAATATTGATCTATGTGATGGTCACTCTCTTCTGCCAATGGGAGGGGTCATCCTGATCATCATGTAATATACATATAACATGAGTAGTAAGGTAGTTTACCACCACCAAAATAGGTAAAGGTTCCTCTTATGTGAGGGCTGAAGCATCATGTTGTTTTTTATCCTGAAATTTTTATGTGATCCATTCCATATAAACAATTATGTCAAGGAAGTTGAATAGGTATTGTATCATCATATAGTGAGAATGAGGTATCATAATTTTAAAAGTCTTGTGAAATAGATGTTGTCTATAGTCTTATTTCTTTTATCAAAGAACTGTGAATCAATTTGAATATCATTCACCATATGACCATATATAGGGTGGTTCCTGAAAAAGGACATCACAATGGGGGGAGAGGACTTTATCCAACTCTTTATTGAGCAAGAGGGTTTGGTGAGAACATACAATGTTTTTTATAGAAAAAGGTAGAGACCCCTACGCTATGTTCCATGTTTTATCTCAATCCCTTACATACTTCAAAGTTATATTTGCAACATGGTGGCTAAATTCCTAGATTTTTGTTAGGTTTTCCATTACGTGTTTTCAACCTAACTGGATGTTGAGCCTCTTGGATTGAAAATTTTATAATCATTCTAATCAGAACAAATTGGGTAAGACAACCCACATGGTAGGATAATATTAATCCTGATGTGAAAAGGTGGTCCCCGATGGGTCCCAACAAGAACATCACTGATATAGGTCTCTCATGGAAGGTGGGGAAGGCACAGTCTAATTTTATTTATGGGTTATTTCACAGATTTTATGGTCCTAATTCCTAGGATAAAAGATGGTCTTCTCATAAAATTTATTATAAATAAGGCTAAGAGTGTGATATTGGATTATGGTACTACATCTCAGACCATAATAATATTTCAAAGAATTGTTTGTGAATTATAGAGGGTATTATGAAACAATCATGAATGGAAGCCCATGGAGGTAGTGAACCCCATTAGAGATATCCAAGTAAATTTACACATAGTTTTAGGTATTGATTCAATGAATGTGTTATGGTCAATCTAGACCATGAAGGTACAAACCCTACCCGGACTCATAAGTCAATGGGAACTATTCCCTATTTGGTTAATAGTGATTTATGGAAAGTTTACGCTATCATATAACAAATATTTAAGGGTCAAAAATAATTTGGGTTAGGAAATCCCCAAGTACATCAACTTTCTGAATCAATGAAACTATACGCACAATGGTGTAACACCATTATTATTAAAATATCACGAGAACTCATAGTGAAGATTAATAGAAGTATACTAGGACCTTAGAGATTATAATCAACCAGGAGGGTAACTAAAGGGTGGGGAATGAATATTGGCCATTTTCAAAACATTGGTTTTAAAAATACATCAGTCAATGTAGGGATGAAAAAGTGATTGATCAACCATTTATATTGTTTGAAACACAGGAAATGTTATTTGTCTGATGAAATTCTTTGAGGTGTATTCCAATGATAGTAGGTTATCCGATTTTACCATAAAACCGTGTAATTATGGGACACAATAAAATTTCTATATTGAGTAAGATTAAAATAAAGGATGATTTGATGTTTGGATAAGAACCACTAAATTGTTTGTGTGAAATTTAACACTCCGTGCTCAAAGAAACAATGCATTATTTCATAATGAAGAGGGTATCGATGAGTGAGGGTCAAAGTCGTTATTTAGGGTTGATATATAAAATTCGATTAGTGACTTGGTTTTAAATGGGGTATAATGAATTAGTGACTCTATATATCTATTTATAAATTGGAATCAAGAAATTGTTGTTCTAGAATACTTTGAAGTATTTAAACGATGCTTGAAATAGAGTAAGACATCTCAGGAAAGGGATAAGGTATCTTTTAATTCTGTATAATATTATAGAGATAGGTTCAATGGGGGTTAACAAAATATTGAAATGATTTTTAATAATTATAATAGCATCATGTTGGGATGATGGGGGGTGTTCCATTTAAGGTTATATAACATGGAAAAATGGTGATGTTGAGATGTTTTTTTACCCAAGGATGTTACAAAACCATCATGAATTTTTTCCTTAGTGGTCGTACTCATTCAATTATATCCCTAAATGGGAGGACAAATTTGAGGTTAGGCATTAATATAAGGATCTATGGTTAAATTCTTATATCATGGAACTGGGAATCAAGCAATAAATAGTAATACAATATAGCGATGTAGGATACCAATGTCTGATGTGTGTGTGTATAGGGGGGTATCTTCCCATGGGTCGATAAAGAGATGAACTTATAGTTTAGAACATCATAAAGGGAGATGTTAGTTTTTTAGTTTTAGTTCATGAGTCTAAGAACAATAGGATGTTGTTATTTTTAAGGGTTTATATTAATGATCAAGGATGTTTCTTCTAGTTAAATGTTGAGATCATGGAATCAAGTTGGTTGTGTCCCGTGAATGTTTTCTCTACATGGATGAGTAATAACACAACATGAATTGTGTGACAAAGAGACCTATGACCACACCAAACACCTATGAGACATGTTTTACATAGTTTATGGTCATGATAGTTTTAGAAATTGTTTGTGTAAATTTAAGGTCACAGATAAAAGACTGATGGGGGAAACCCATGAAAGAAATTGAAGGTATTGTAAAAATTATGGGAATATAGGGGATGATTGTCAAATTTCCATAAAATTTGACAACTAGTTTAACTTCATAAATCATGGAAATAAGTGGAAACAATATACTTTTTAATGATCGTGTCTCTTAACCATGTTGGGGAAGATCCTACCATAATTCCTTATCACACATGAGTAATTCTCAGTGTGATAAATTAGGATAGGAGGGGAGTTACCCTTACTCTAATGGACCACATGATAGGGGTAAAGGAATCTATCATAGGACTGTAACAATAATGCTTAAATTCTTGATCACTGTATATGGGTATAGTAGGGAATATCACAAAGGGTGTAAAGATTCCTTCAAAATAATGGAATGAGTTAGGTAGGTAAATTTTAACATAATAAATATTGACCATTTTAAGAGGGTGATCAATGGGTATGGATTGACTGTTGACTATGTTTGAAACATGGAATCCATAAACATGTTAGTAAATTTTGAGGTAGGAGAATACGGGGTTGATTGTTGATAAGGGAAAAAATGTATATCTTCAACTATCATAGGATTATCTTAGGGGGGATGTACCTATGAAGGTATTTGGGATTGATTGGGTAGAAACCATTACTGTTCGACAGACCTTTCAGATACAAAGGATGATGATGATCCAGTTTGAGGAATAGATGAAGTGTTAAGGTGAGAATGTGGGGCATTTTGAGGGATAGATAAATATTATAAGAGATATCCCTCTATTCAATTGAACATTGTGTATGGCAATATCAATGAGATAGAGATGAACAAGAACTTATAGGGGATAAACTAGAAATATTTTAGTAGTTGGGTTAGGTAATGTACATGATTTCAAGGCATACACGGTTATCCAACCTAACTATTTATCAAGAAACACACACTTCAGGATTATGTCATGGTAGATTATCTACACTATAAGGGGGTTTCTTAGATGATGAGTAATGGGATCACATAGTTTTTCTTTGTGTGATGGGATAAGAACTATGAATTTTAACATGTTGTGTCTATGAAGCTGGATTTTCATTTTAACATCATAAGTTAAGGTTGAAGTTGTACTAAATAGAGGTCGCATATCATTGACTATAGTTTCTTAAGTATTAATATCATGTGACCAATACATTATCTCATATATTATCATCATATGGAAAATAAAATTTCATGAATTTTTTAATCATGTTTATAAGAAATAGACTTATGGTTATACATCCTATTATTAGGGCATGGTCATGTAGTTTTAAAACATGGGACTAAGACATAACAACACTTCGATCTTTCTATTTAGGGAATCCATCCAAAATACCAAATCTCATACAAGCTAGGATCGGTGTGAGAAATGGGAGAAAATGGTGGGATTCCCTTTTCACTAAATATTGCATGAATGTGTTGGGAATAGAATGATCCATTGAATCTAGATGATCCTTTGAGACAATAATATATGTTAGGCATCAATTCCTTAATACTGATTAAACATGTGAATACACTGAATGGTACGATTGTGTGACAACAAAGATGTTAAAAAAACACCCTGTCTTAGGATGAGTTTGATGGTATATTTTTCATTAAAATGTAAACATTGAATATGGGTCTATGAGTGGGAAATGAATATCTATTAACCTAATTCAACACATGAATTATTCTTCCAACTCATCAGGAAAGGGTATAAAATGTTAGAGGAACCACTGAATAAATTCAAAACACAAGGAGAATCATATTAATTCTGGATTCCGATGCATATTGAAACCTAGATAAGAGGGGACCCTATTTTGGTCATGTGATGTCACTTTAGGGGAACCAATTAAACATGTATTATTGGTGGAGAAATTCAAACTCTATTGAGAAAAAATTTGAAGCTCGAGTGAGGTGCTAAGAGTGTGGCTCGGGAACCCAATGGTACAACATATCTTATTTATGAATATCTCTATAATTAACTAGGATTGATTAGATGTTAAAATATTAAGGTGAAATATGATAGGTTTAACCATGAAATGTAAGGATACTAGTCAGTCGACAATCCAGGTCGCAATGGTAACTTGATTATAGAACATCGAGTACCATAAATGGTTAATGACGTTGTGGGGTCTATGGATGAGAATGGGATAAAAAAATACTTGTACCACAAAATAACATAATTATTGAAATAAGGTCACACATTGTTCTGAATGTGGTTTGATAGATGAGTGGAATAATCGAGGATTTCATTTATGTGAGGAAAAAATAATCACACATTTTTTAATCATGTGATGGAAATATAGACTATGAAGTTTTACAACTTGCTACATAGATTAAATTCCCAATGTTTAGAACAACGCATTTAGTTTGAGGTCATTCAAATTATAAATTAATGTTCCACTTTAATAATTTTCCATTGATTGGATGGTTGTTCTATTTCACATCCATTTTGATCAACAAGTATGAACTCCTATTGTAGACATTATAAATTATGTATGTTCCTTCTCATATTGTTTCTATATTATTTGGATCCTTCCCAGGTTTCATTAGCACCAATACTGCCAAGACAATGTTCTAGAAAGTTAAAAGGAGAACATTCATGTTAATGCTTGTGGATCTCGATTCATAAAACTTTATAGGTTATAATATGCTTTGAGTCTACTATCATCAAAGACTTTAACCAAAACTATAAAAATTATTTCTCTATTTTTTTTAAAATTCTATTAAAATATGGTTATCCATAGAGAGGGTACCTACACCTATAATAGTACTACTACCTCCTTCAAATAAAAATGGAAGTTGCATGTCTCCTGGGTTGAATTTTTGGTCCTTATCTGATATTCCATATGTAATTATATTATTTATCAGTCTAACTCATATTATTTTGACCCACCATATTCTATAGGATGTATGATAGGTTTCTATTGAATGTGTCGATCATTGAATTTTCTCGTTCGTGATAGATGGTGATGGTGTTGGATCGGATGTTGTACGTGGCGTACAACATCATCAAGTAATTAAATCAAATTTTAATTCAATTATATTTGAGAATAGTGTGAGGAATTCTAATTAGATAGATGATATGGGACCTAACAACACTAATCAGGTATCATGACATCAAATCATCGAGAAAGATGGAATCCACAAACTTTGAGATGAAATTAGTCAAAGTCAGAATGATGCTACACTTTGGATTTGTTGCTGGTGCGTAAGGGTCCAAGGGATGAATTCCCCACACAATAAAATGGCATGAGTAGTTAGTGGAATATATAATTTTTGGAAACTGATACAAAAAGATGGTATAGATCTAATTTTCATCATACTAATTACTGAACTCAATGTAGTATAGATCCAAATTCATCGTGAAGTTCTCATATCATTAGATTTGATGGGATAACATCAATACATCTTAATAGGGACCTCATGTGTCAACAATCACTTCTTGTATGACCTAGGGAACATCTTTTCATTGGAATCATATTATGATTCCATCAAAACCTGGACTATATATATGGTTTTATCTTGGTTTTCAACATTCTATAGTGTATACATAACAATTTACCGTTTTATTTTTTCAGACATGGCTATGTTTGGTGGGAGTGTCCCATGTTGGAGACGACCAATATAAGGATTCATCCAATGAGGTGATTGTTTCACTATAGGGGCCTTGTGGGACCCACTAATTATATTTTTCTTGAATGAATGTTCATATTTTGGTCATCTTCATCTTCAAAATGGGTGAAATTATCCTTCTACACAGATCAAAAAATATTAAGACACCCTTGTTTAAATCATCATGCAATGAGGGTAAATATATTAATGAATTAGATTGGTTTTTTGGACAAGGGAAAGTGAGTCACCATAATAATGGACGATAATATTTCCATACAAATGGGAGTTCACACAAATAAGAGTATGAGTTGTGTGTTCTTGATGACATAGTAAACATTGACTTATTTTTTAACTAGTTTTGATTCTCCATTCACAAGCTTCAAGGGGACATAAATCTCAATAGCGAAGTCAAGGCTGGTTATAATTGTAGGACCCCGGGACACCCTGAGAGGGGAGGGGTGAATCAGGGTGTCAAATTTTACTTTTAATGTGATGGATCTTATTCCCACATTGTAAGGAGCTTGTTAAACCTATATGATGGAAATGAACAGAAAGCAAACATTCACCTGCAGAGAGACGACACATCACTTTTTACTTGGTTCACCACTAAGGGCTACATCTAAGGAGCATACGCCGATAGGTTTTCGGTCATACCAAATTCCTCTAAACATCACTAGCTTTAGATTACAATGGTTCAGGCACAGTGACTCTGTCCTAGGCTCACTACCTTTACAAAGACTCGGGGATAGCTCAATGCTTCCCTCGGGTCACTCCCGTTGACTCCCCCGAGATCACTGCCCTTGGTGAAGTCACTCTCAGTTTATAGATGTGAATTTCTTTTCATCATCGCTAAATAATACATCCTGTGTTGCGTGTAGATGATATTTTCATGTCTAACTCTCACATGTAGTAAAATATAACTTCCCTTCAAGGGTACCGGGAAATCTCCCAACATTCACGCAACTAAAAAACACGTGTGTGCTTCTTTACTGCCAGCCACGCAGGTCTCTTGCACGGCACAAATTCAGCACGCAAGATCAAACTAGGGCGCAAGTATCAACCAACCACCTGCGCGACACCTTCTACTTCAACTTCAAACCTGCGCCACTCAATTCCATTCTGACCCAAACTGTCTTGGACGTGCACCCAACAAAAGTCGTGCAATCTCAACTTCTGCGACCAAACTACCACTTGCGTGACTCAACTACTTGCGTGATGGGAGGTCAAAAAATTTCTATGTCTTGAACTTCCTTACAAATGAGGATGGTTGGTCCTCTATTTATAGTAAAACTAGACCCCCTGTATGGTGGCGCGTATGTATCCTCACGGCACGCAGGTCTCAGCACGCAGCTCCAACCGCCCTAGCCTCTGTCGCGTAACTCACTTACACGACCAAACCAGTACTTTTGATGCACTCTTTCCTTTTCCATATTTTGTAGTTCTGATCATAAAGAACAATAGGTGCGTAAGTTTCCAAAACTCCTAGGCACCAGTGTGCAAGTCCCTTCTCGGCGCACAGGTCACGTGCACGACCCAACCAATAATTGCACGAACCTTATCCCTTTGCCATTTTTCCATGTTCTAAACTGTAAAAACACTAGGCACACATGTTCTCTCTCCTTCAAGTACACGGAGAACAAGTCTATTTTCCAAAATCCATTTTCTCCATTTGTTGATTTTCAGGCCCAAAAAATTGGCAAACACTAGAAGATGGTTCCACCTTCAATATTGTAATATGCTTGACCTGTATGAGGACTTTTCTAGAACACATTCTGAACATCCTCTGAGGATTGAAAACAAATAGAAACCATTCTCTAATTCATACCTAGATGACCATGGTTCCAAAAATATCCCCCTTTGGGATTGTTGGAAATCAGAAAATAAATTCAATAGATCCCCATCCATATGTAAACCAAAAACACAAGAATCAACTCATCCAACACTCTAAGTCTACGTGAGCAATGCTCGGTGTAGAAAATAGGAGAGGAAGCTTGAATTGGGTTCCAGTGTTTTGTAATTCTCAATGACACCCAAGAAGCATTACATGACCGATGTATTCCTTCTCATCCTTCTCATCATATCACTGACACTGAATTCGCATTGTGGAAAAGAAGCATTACATGCCTGAACATGCAAGAATTTATTCATTTACCCCCCATTGACAATAAACCCAAAGACTGGTAATTTGTTCAATGTTTAGCTCACACCATACTCCACTGGATAGTATCTCCCCCACAAAACCTGCATCACATCCATAAATAGATAAAAATAGTTATCATAATCGGGGAGAGGGGTATTGTGTAACCTACTTATTCACTGGAAGGTGGCAAAACACCAAGGATCAACCGATGCTTCTCAAACAGAGCTGCTGACAGGTTACGATATCATCCACTTGCTCATCATTTCCCACATGATCCATTCTAATCACCCCTTGCTCAACCTTTTCTTTGATAAAGTTATACCTTATTTCAATATGTTTCATAAGAGAATGCGGAACATGATTCTTCATCAGATCAATTGTGCTCTTGTTATCACAGTAAATTACCATTGGTTGATTCAACTCATCACCAATATCTGTTAGTTGTTTCTTCATCCATAGCATTTCAGTGTATGCCTTTGTGGCGGATATATACTCTCCTTTAGCAGTACTAAGAGAAGTAATTTCTTGTTTCTTGCTCAACCATCCAACACATTTCTGCCTAATATAGAAGGCTCCAGAACTGGTTGACTTTCTGTCTACTACATCACCAACCCAGTCCGCATCGGAAAACCCTGATAATTCATTGTCCCCACCTGCAGAAAAATATAACCCAATTTTATATGTACCTTGAATTTACCATATGATTCTTTTTACTACTACCATATGTTCCTCCTTTTGATTACTCTGAAAGCGGGAGGCAAGAAATGTGGCAAAGACAATATCTGGCCATGTGGTTGTCCGTTACAGTAGGCTCCCAATGATCCTCTTGTACATTGTGGGATAAACAAAGTCCACATCCTCATGCTTTCCAAGTTTAGTTCCAACTACAATTGGAGATGACATTGGATTGGAGTCTTGCGTATTGTACTTATTCAATAGCTCTCTTGCAAACGTTTCATAAGAATTGAAAGTGTAATCCTTCTTTTGAATCACATGTGCCCCAAGAAATATGTGAGCTCCCCAAAAATAGACATTTCAAATTTTGATTTCATATGATTGGAAAATTCATCCACTGATTTCTACCTTCTGCCACCAAATATGATACCATCAACGTAGACTAGAACCATGAATTGATCTTTTGGAGAATTATTCACATATAGATTATGATCCACTCCTCCTATTTTAAACACCAGCTTCTGGAGATACGATTCCAGGCGGGAATACCATGCTCTTGGTGCCTGCTTCAAAAAATATAGTGCTTTCTTCAGTTTGCTGACCTTTGTCTCCTTAGTACCAAGAACAAACCCCACTAGATGTTCATTGTAGACTTCTTCTTCGAGTAAACCATTCAAGAATGATGTCTTGACATCCATTTTCTACACTTTATATCCTCTTTGGAGTTCCATGGAACGGAAATGTCTGATTGACTCCAGTATAGCCACTAGAGAAAAGGTATCTTCAACATCAACACCTTCAATCTGGGAATACCCCTTACATACCAGTCGATCCTTGTTTCTGATAACACTTCCCTACTCATCAAACATGTTTTTGAAGATCCATTTTTTACCAATCACATTGTGACCTTCAGGTCTTTGGACAAGATTCCATGTATGATTCTTGTCAATATGATCTAGCTCTTCATTCATGGATTTTACCAAAGATTCATCCTTAGCAGCTTCTATGAATGAGGATGGCTCCACAACTGGCAGAAATGAAGATTGCGTGTTATTTCTCATCCTCCTTGTTTGTGTGGCTACACTCTTGTCACCAATTATGTTAAATGGATCAATCTCAGCTCTACGATTTCTCTGCTGTGGTTCAGTTGCATTCTCTCCAGCCATGGTTTCTTCTTCAGATTCTTCTTCTGAGTCAACATCATGATGTGACTGCTAAGTGTTTTTTCCATCTTCCACTATTTCTGTATTTGTATTTTCTTCATGTTGACTTTCTTCTTGAATTTTGATAACATCATCATATGATTTCTTTGAAGCATTTGTGGTTTTATCTTAAATTATCATAACATCACTACTTACTACAATTATTCATAATAGCTTGTTGAAACACTTGTAGGCTTTGCTGTTCATTGGATACCGAAGAAAAATTCCTTCATCAGCATTGTCACCAAACATCCCTTGATTTCATTCTTTATTCCGAATGAAACATTTACTTCTGAAAACATGAATGTATTTCAATGATGTCTTCCTTCCATGCCATAATTCGTGTGGTGTCTTAATTTCACCCATATGAAGCTATGTTCGATTCTGAATGTGCACTGCAGCTTCAACAACTTCCTTCTTATAATGGCGAGAGATACCACTCTCAATCAGCATAGTCCTGACCATGTTGTTGACCTGTCGATTCCGGCGCTCAACAATTCTATTTTGTATTGGTGTTCTCACAGCAGCTACCTCTTGTTGTATTCCATGTTTTTCTAGGTAATTCTGAAACTCAATGGACCTGTATTCCCCTCAATTATCAGATCACAAAACTTTTATTGTTCGTCCAGTACCATTCTCAGTGATTCGCCGATATGTATTCATGTAGTCAAGCACTTCTTGTTTCCTGTGAATGACCCTAAAACATGCCATTCTACTGTAATAATCAATGAGAAGAACAAAGTACCTTTCTCTATGTGTTCTGGTAATATTTATCGGCCCGTATACATCGGTATTAATTAGATCAAGAAGATCAGATGCTCTTTTCCTCTTTAGCTAATATGAACTACATAACATCTTTCCCCGAATGCAATAATCACAAGATTTTTCACACTCACGCTTCAGGTTTGGAATGTCCATGACAATCCTCAATTTTGATATTTTCTCCGTGTCTTGTTGATTGATGTGACCCACTCTCCTATGCCACAAATTGTTTTCTTCTTCAACAGTCATGTAGCAAACATTTTATTTACTATTAACTTGATACATATTGCCTTCTGTTTTGCATCCTTTCATTAGTGAATTTCATGTCTTTCCCTTGATAGTGCAACCTTTTTAATTGAAAGTAACAATATGTCCCAAGTAACAGAGTTGACTCACGCTCAGTAGATTATGACGTAGGCCATCTACGTAAAGGACTTCATTCTTCTTTAGCTCTCCATTAGTTAATTCAGTACTTCCACTCCCTTTGATTTTTAGAGATCCTTCATTACCAAATCGAACCATTCTATCAACCTTCCTTTCGATATCTGTTAACAGGCCAGCATTACCTGTCATATGGGATGGACAACTACTATCCAGAATCCAAGTATTGTTGCTTTTTGTAGCTTTGAGGGCCACCTCTGTAAGGTTGGATTCCTCAATTTTCTTCATTTATTTCCACTAGACATTGGAATGAGTATAGAACACTGATGGAATTTCCATTATCTCATCTGTGTACATTGGTTCTTCATAGTTGAAGTCTTATTTGAGAGGAGAAAACCAGTTTGAAAGAGCAATGGTATCTTCTCAATGATATTTTACTTGTCTTGAATTCTAGAATGAGGTGTCCATTTCCCTTATCTTCTTTCAATTAACAACCTTGTGACGAAAGTAAGAGCAATGAAACTAGTATCCATAGAAACTGTTTCTTCTATAAGATGGAGGATATGAATTCAGTCTCCTTTTTTGAAGTCCTAGATATTCCCCATTCAGATAGCTCATTGCCTCTTCGCAATATGACATCGTATGCCCCCAGATATCCACAAAACTGACACTTCATGAGAGGAAATGCCTTCTCACATGAGTTTATACTCATACTTTCTACCTTGGGATAATAGTTGGACAGCCTGTCATTTCTGAATGTGTGAGGACAATTTTCAGTTCTCGTATTAGTATGGATTGAGGGTTTCTTTTTCCAAACATCAAGAAACTTTTCAACATGTCCAACTTTCATATTATCATTCTTTTGGCTCTCTTTACTTCCACCAGTTGATGTCTCAGCTTCACATCCAATTCCACTCTTTCACATGAAAGCGGGTCTTTGATCACTCAAGACTTTTCCTACCCCTTCTGAACCACTCTTGGCTCATTCCAGTAATTCTGCATCTGAGAATCTTTCAAACTATATTTTCTTCCTTGATTATTTTGAAATTCATTCAGTCTCAAGTTTACTCCTAAGAGTAACTACTTCCTCTTAAGGACCCTCAACAGTTGTGGATTATTCTTCTAGTCTGTAGGTGAGGTCATTGGTGACCTTTTCCTACTCTTTAGTTCTCAGCTTCAGATCCACTACATCATCATTGCTTTCAAGAATTTTAGAATGTACTTTCAAAATTCTTCTAGTCGTTCAATTTCAACTTCATGTTGATCAACATATTTAGTTGATTATTCTACAATTTATTTCCACTTATTGCAACTCTTACATTTAATCTTAAGCTTTCTAAAAGCATCCTTAAGTTTTAACTCGGGATCAACACTAGTTTTTAACTGATTTTCTCCACCAGTATCTTCTTATTATTCAATACTGGCCATCATGGAATCATGTTTCCTAGTTTTAAATTCTGGTTCTTCTTCGTCACAGAATTCATTATCATCTTCTTCCTCTTCACAGACAAAACTTTTATTTAGAACTTTCTTTCTATATTTTAAGTCTTCTTTCTTGAAAAACATTTTATGAGGCCTCTCAATGTTTTCAGCATCGTTATCATCATCATCGATCTTTTTTAAGCACTAAGAAGCAATGTGTCTGACTTTTCCACAACGAAAGCAAGCTAGAGGTAACCTCCCTTTGAATTTCTATTTTCCCTTATAGAACTTCATGGAAATGAGAGAGAGAATTTTTTTTCCTCCTCATATTCACCACTACTATATTTTGAGATTTTCAGTTTGTACATGGATTTGAACACCATTTCCTTGCTTACTCGTGTAGTAGCATCTTCTAGTTTGACTATCATTTCATATGCCACCAAGCTGCTCAACAGATCATCCAAAGAATGTTTGGAAAGATCTCTTTCCTCAAGGGTTGAAACCGTTGCATTGTACAGGGGTGGTAGTCTTCTCAGTATTTTCTTCACAATGTCAATTTCTCTAATTTCTTCTCCTATGCCTCAAATTGCTCCAACGACTTCAGTAATTCAATTGAAGAAGGAGTCTGCATTCTCATCAGGATGCATCTTCAGATCATCGAACATATTGTGTAGCACATGAAGTTTTTCCTCCTTCAATTTTCTATCTCCTTCATAAATATTTTCAAGTTTATCCCACATGGAATTTGATAAGGTTCAACTCATCACTTTTAGATAAAACTGATCAGAAAGTGTTGCGGTGAGAGGATTATGTGATTTAGCATCTACATCAATAATGTTTCTATCTGTATCAGTCATAGCCAAACCTGTTGGATCAGGAACATTAATACCATGCATAGGGGATAATAGAACTTCCATTCCAAGGGATCTTAGATGAGATCTCATTCTGTTCTTCCATATCTAGAAATTATTTCTATTGAAGAGATGGACTCCCCTGACATTGACTTCATTATCCATGACGACAAAGGACAGATTCAACACCAGCAAACTTTACAATCTGATACCACTTGTAGGACCCCGGGACACCCTAAGAGGGGAGGTGTGAATCATGGTGTCAAATTTATCTTCTAAAGTGATATATTATGTTCCCACATTGGTAGGAACTTGTTAAACTGGTAGGATGGAAATGAACAGAAAGCAAACATTCACATGCAGAAAGACGACACAACACTTTTTACTTGGATCGCCACAAAGGGCTATGTCCAAGGAGAATACGCCGATAGGTTTTTGGTCGTACCAAATTCCACTAAACTTCACTAGTTGTGGATTCCAAAGGTTTGGGAAAAGTTAATCTGTCCCATGATCATTATCATTACAAAGATTTAGGGATAGCACACTGCTTCCCTCGGGTCACTCCCGTCGACTTCCACTGGCTCACTACCCTTGGTGAAGTCACACTCAGTATATAGACGTGATGGTCTCTTCATCATCGCTAAAGAATACATCCTCTGTTGCGTGTAGATGCTCTTTTGAAGTCTAACTCTCACCTGTAGTCAAATATCACTTCCCTTCAAGGGTACCGGGCAATCTCCCAACTTTCATGCAGCCCAAAAACACTGGTGCACTTTTTTACTACATGGTGCACAGGTCTCCTGCGTGGCACAAATTCGGCACGCAAGTTCAAACTGGCACGCAGGTATCAACCAACAACCTGCATGACACCGCCTACTTCAGCTTCAAACCTGCGCGACTCAATTCCGTTCTCACCCAAACCGTCTTGGGGTCGCAGCCAAAAACAGGCACACATCCTCTACTTGGGCGGCCCAACTACCACTTCTGCGACTCAGCTACATGCCTGAAGGGAGCTCGAAATATCTCTAAGTCTTGAACTTCGTCACAAATGTGGAGGGGTGGTCCTCTATTTATTGGAAAACTAGACCCCCTGCGTGGTGGCACACATGTATCCTCACGGTGCGCAGGTCTCGACACGCAGCTCCAACCACCCTAACCTCTGTCGCGTAACTCACTTGTGCGACCAAACCAATACTTGTGTGACCCTCTTTCCTTTTCCATATTTTTATGTACTGGTCATAAAGATCAATAGGCGCGCATGTTTCCAAACCTCCTAGGCACCGGTGCGCAAGTCCCTTCTCAGCACCCAGGTCACTTGTACAACCCTTATCCCTTTTCCATTTTTCCATGTTCTAATCTTGAAAAACACTAGGCACGCAATTTCTCTCTTCTTCAAGTACACGGTGTGCAAGTCTCTTTTCCAAAATCCATTTTCTCCATTTTTCGATTTTCAACCCCAAAAAATTGGCAAACACTGGAAAATGATGCCACCTTCAATAATGTAATCTGCTCGACTTGTATGAGCACTTTACTGGCACACATTCTGAACTTCCTCTGAGGATTTACAACAACCACAAACCATACTCCAATTCATATATAGATGACCATGGTTCCAACAATAAGGACTTAATTAAAATCCTCATTATTGGTAAAAACATCCATCAATAAGAATTATTATATCCAGATGTCCATGATTTGATTGGTGAAGATAATCCTAAGGGTAACTCTTTAATGTTTATGGTTGTGGATCCTTCACCTAATTAGGCTCGTAAGGAATCATTAAAGTGCATATTCCAATATAGTACTACATGATCAACAAATAGAATATCCCAATATATGAATTCAATGTCCATGGGATGTTTTTTTGTGGTTAAATGTAAACATATGAAATTATCTAGTGTTTATCCCTTTACATATTTCTAGGGGATAAACATGATGTTGAAGAGCATCAAAGTTACTGCATATTGTACCAATAAACTAGCTATTATGGGTAGGTGGAAAATTTATTTGTGGGATCAATGTAGGTGATTGAATATATCTCATCAATCTATAGGTAGTTCCTCAATTTCAGTAACATATATACCAATGTGATGCATCACTTCTTGAGGAGGTAATACATGTTCTCCATGTTGGTATAATGTTTCTTAGGTAATACAATTTATAAACCTACCCACATAGTTCAAATAAGCTATGAGGGTACCAAAATATTGCTATATGGTGGTCACATATCGAAAATGAGGCTTCCATGGGGCTAGTACCTCGGGGTTGGAGGATATAATAGATACTTCCTAAAATCTTTGAATACATTCTTTATATCCTTATCTAAAGGACAATTACTGAATTTTTTCATGAACCTCAAAATGGGATTTCATTGAACATCTATACCCGTTATTAATCACTAAATGTTTTCCATGAGGTCCTAGTTCACTTGATACTCCAAAAGGTTTCTTGGATTAAGAATCTAGAAAAATTCATTGATCTTCACAAGATTGATTTTTATACCATAGTACCTATTGATGAGGTTGAGAAACCACCTATAGGTGACCTTGAATTCACACATCTTGGGGTTCATCTTATTGTGATGGTTACTAGGGAATTCAATTACATTATCATGGTCCTAGATATTCTTTTGATACAAGAGTTGTTTGACCACCAAATAATCCACATATCATTACACCACTACCCAAAGGAGTATCTATGAGATATGGTGCATGGAATGCTGGTAGCTAATCTTGATATTTCTTGAACCAAATTACATAACTAAATAAAAAAGGGTTCCCAGAGGTACACTATAGGTTGAATCTCCATCCTCACAGTCCATTCATACATAATTGTACCTAGAGTACTCATCCATGAAAAATAATGCCTAAATCCTGGTAGTTTCATCAATCAATAGCTCTATGATTGAGTGGTGAAAATCATCATTCAATAATTTTTTATTGAGGCCTTGGAATTTATTAAAGTATTTGATCTATAAGTTCCCCCACCTGACTAGGATGATGTTGGTCAGATACTTGTGATATTTAAAAATCCATACAATTTTATATTTAATATAATTGTAAAAATTAGCCTCGAACATGGAACCATTGTAATGGTTCATCTTTTTGGGATCTAGAAATACCACAATGTGTCTTCTTTGGAGAAAAGGAACTAGAAATCAACATATGGTTGATCCAAAACATTTACATATAAATCTATGTGAAGTCATTATAATTATTGTTTTAGAAATACATAAAATATTATTATTCCATTGAGGATATTTCTGTTCTAATCTATGTTTCCATTAAGTCCTCATTAGTGAAAATATTTACCTTAAACAAGTCATCATCACTGGTAGCGATTCATTCCTCAAATTTCATAGGGGAGTCTTCCAATTCATCATAATTTCCTTAAAAAAATGACAGGATTGAGGAAACTCCAATAGTGATTAATATCCCTTTGAAATATAGTAAACTATTTCTCAAGGTGTTTTGTAATCGTTGTGGGAGTCTTACTCTATTGAGATCATGGAATAATGTAGTAGGGTAATTCTATGTGGATTTTTTTGTTTATATCCATATTTAATATCAATATAGTAATAGTGGGTTAATCTCATTCAGTTCAATCTATCTTTTTAGAAAATAGTACATTATCATGTACTGATTTCTAAGGGGTTTTCCTCCTAGTAAAAAACATGTATTGGTTTTTCTATATTCATCCTTTCCAACATTGAGTAGTAATACATCTTTATCAAAGATAATTCATTCTTCCCATGGACTATGAAATGTTTCTGGAGATCTAGGGTCATTGGATCTAGTGTGTAGTATGTAAATATTATGATATCATTGAATTTCACCGATGTTTTTGTTGAAGTGGAATTCAAGTCTTTGGGGGACTTTATTTTCATGGCCTCGTCAATTTTAAGCTCTTACCCTCCCTTTTATAGTACCTAGTGACCCTATAATAGGATTCATAAGAGTTTATTGGAACATTATCACTTGGGAGTACCACTACTCAATCATTTATGGAGTATTTGAGGTATTGTGGTCATGAGGAGTGGTCTATTGCCTAAAAATAGATCTAGTACCTTAACAATAAGTGTTTTAGGAAATATTTTGTGAGAACACCATAAATGTTTTATTTTCCACTATATCACTGAACTGGGTCTCTAGCTAACTATTGTATTATAGATTCCATACACTTTTGTTATACCCATGAATCATTATGTTAGCGGGGGTAAGAGTAATTTCTATGATACCAAGAATGTGGAGGAACTGATTTTTTATCAGATTTATCATAGAGATATTATTCAACCCGTAAAACAGGATTTTCATGCCATTGAATTGGAGTTTGACATATAGTGGACGTATGTGCACCTGGATGGTGGTATTTTCTTATTACTCAATGAAGGATACTATAAATTTTAAATAATCCGAATCTACCTCATCTTTTTGATTGGACATATAGGTTTCTACCTAATTCTCAAAATGGATTGTCAGATTCATTCCCTCGATGAGGGTCTCATACATGTCCATTGATAGGTGGAGTGCATTAACGATGGATAGATATGATGATATTCATATGTGGTGATTTAAAATTTCTTACTTCCAATCCATGGTCATAATTTTATATGATATGGTCCACTCATTGGAAAGAAGTATATTGGGAGTTGTTAATTGAGGCACCAAGGCCTAGAAAGTTCATTTTCATGTTCCTCTTTTGATTGGATCGTTTATGATGATTACTAGATAACTAAGATAAGAACACATACAATTGTGGGTGAGGTCATCAGTGTTGTGGCTGAAACACATGCTAAAAAATTATGATTTTTTATGTTGGTCAAATCAATGATGAGGTATATAAATAAAACCCATTTTGATCCCTAGTCTTGGATGAAGGTCTATTTTGAACATCATAAATTGTCCTTTCTAATGCATTTACATGTACATTTTTCTATTATTATTATGCCTTCCTCACCTCAACAAAATCATCTAGATATTCTATATGGGGAGATTGTATTAAATCATCACAATCAATCGTGAAAAAATCCACCAACATGAAACTATTGATATAGAAACTCAAATTAACTTTTTCAGTGAGGAAATATTGGATTGAATGGATTTTAGATTATTATCTTAACATAGGTCTATAAAGTCACTAAGAGTGAATGATTTTGTTTCACTGGATCAAGACTGTAACTTCCTTAGAAACCTCGATGTTAGTTTTCTGAGATAATGAAGGTTGTGATGCCGATGAGGTGTATGGAGTGTTCATGAATACTGTAAGATTGTTTACATTGTTTTTCACGAATTATTTCCTCTCCTATGAACCTAATTCCATTCACTATAGTATACTTTGTCAAAATTAGTGATAATAGATATATGTCGGACATGTGTCGGTATGCCACCTAACGAACCCATTTGATGGTCTACATGAATATAGATCCAGTTATTAATGATGATTCTCACCATGAAGTTATTCCTAAGTACCTAGTGGTATGTGAAATAGTTATCTCGATCTGATAGATAAAATTCCAAGTGTATTATGTATTCATGAATTTTTAGGATGTTCTTCTCAATGAAATAGATGAATTACAATAGGAATTGACCATCCTACATGTGGTGGACATTGATACTATTTTTAGTGAATATAATCATTAGTACATATCCTTTGTCATGGGATTGTTCTTTAACCTCATGGAAATGATAATTTTATAAATTATTTCTCTTTGGAGGTGTATGAATTAAGACAATATTAGGGGACTTTTCTACATAGTTCTTTTTGTCCCTACAATCAAAGGATTTTAGATAGAAGCTAGAGGATGTAAATGGTGTGCAAAACTCTTCGTCTATTATATTTCAACTTCTTATTCGTAACAAATTTTACCGAATTCACTGAATATTCTCTGTTGATAATTATTGATAAGGATGTTGAAAAGAACATATTAGTAATTTTCCATTCACATATCTAGTAGTTGTTACTGTTAAATATGTAAATAAATGGAGTGCATGAGCACCTTCTATTGCGTAATTAAGTAATATAATCATTAATAGGACCTATAATTCATATGGAAAGGTTATCAATGTTTGTTACATAGATGGTGGAGTAAAATAATAGTGGAACTTTTGATGTATATCGTCATAGCTGACAATAGATCCAAATTCTAGTTTTCTATATAAAATTAAATATGGTCTGTACAAGATCTAGATTAAAAATAAATATATTTTAGCTTTTAGTTGTACTATTTTTCATAGCATCTAGCTAAATCCTTGGGAAATGTGGTCTAGGTACTGTAATGAATTGAACAAGAAGTCAAATGTGTCCAATAATTGTGTACATAACTTTGGGGGTTGGTGAACTCGATACACCCATACTGGATACGATTTCCCCACTATGAGGATTGTGACTTATTACATTGTATTATCTATAAGATAAAAAATGAGAGGGACTATCACAATGTAATGTTATGTGTTGACGGTCATCTTGGCTTTCACAAGACTGTTGTATTGGGAGATAATGCAGTCAAGGTCCATATGTGATAAGTTATTCTACTATGGTGGGGTAGGAATTTCATATGATAGTCGATTATTAGGGAGGAATTATTACACCTAGATTTAGGTCACATGACCACCTACCTCGACTCTGGGATCCCTGGTAATATGGAATAACTTTTAATCTAGATGTGGGAGGGGGCTTCATCAAACATTTCATCACTATAATTGTTTTTAGGAAAGGATATTAGTGCTGATACTCTTGTATTTCTCAATATCCTCATGTATATATACCATTATTGCATCTATTTAATTATATGATGTGGATATATATATATACCATTTGTCTCAATGATTTCCTTTCCCATATCAAGTAGTTTTTAGAAGGTAGTAACAAATCCCTGATTGGAGTTCTAAGGTCCAATGTATGTATCTTCTAGATTGTGTGTAAACCTATCATAAGGACCTCAAATTTGTGTCCCCACTCACTGTCGATTCTCTCTATTATACCTAGTTTCATTTACTATATTCTTTTAATCATTGAGAGTATTAATTAGGAAGATATTCACAGTGGTAGTGGTTGTGAATAATCTCACTACCTCATGGGTAATGTTATCCTAATTTTTATTATATATCTATGAAAGTGGACTTGATTCATTGAAATCATACTACCCCCAGTTATTCATTTTCAGATTTGATACACCTCTAGGATGATTCAAAAATTTATGGTGATGCTCATAATGTTGGTCCATGGGAATATTTAGCAGTGTTCGTATGAATCTTGTCATTGAGCCACAAGATATACAAAAATATCAACCATTAGTTAATGTTGATATATAACCTCAAGGTGTTCCAGGCTCCCATGATAGGTCATCTGGTAATACTAGAGGTGGTTGTACATCACCAAAATATTTTTGATACAGAATTCCATGTGACCCATAATAAGAAACACTATGATGGTGACTCTTAATGTTTGTGGTAGGAAAAAATTGAATGACAGTTGGTCAGTGGCCCATATTTCCTACATACATTCCTCCCCCAACTAATTTTTTGATGGGTCATCGTGTTATTGATCAACCAATTCTCTAATTGGAAATTATTGAGAATCATTGTAGATAGTTATATGGACCTATTTGGTAAGTGACTCACCTATGTAGGGTTCACCACAATGGCCAATCAATCCTAAAATCATGGATTATCTTTTTATGGAATATAAAACATCAGTGATATATCCATGTTGGATTAATTAATTATGTGAATACATTGATTGAGAATTTAATCATAACCTAACTTCAATGATGACTTCTCATTTTCATCCCAACAATGTAATTCAGATCCAAGGATATCTCCATCATCCATAGTGGGGTTATATAGGAGAGATGTTGATGAGGAGAGGAAATGTTGTATGGAGAGTATTTGTATAAAATCCAGGATATCATCTGTATGAAAGTGTTTCTAAATATATCTAAGGACCTTATGGATCTCATCCTCTCAGATCACCAATCTCAGTTGAGGGGATCCTACATGTATCTTTGGTGGTGTAAGTAGAAGCGTATCTATTGAGTTGTTTTTCATCTCAGACTCTGAGAGATTTATGGTAATGTGAACATTCCCTAGACCATGCCTCTTACTACATTGTCATTCAATATGAATCAGTCCCTAATATTTTAGGGGGTTTCATTCCAATTGGGAAGGGTTTGCACCATAGGAAGGGCCCCCATGGTGGTTTTTAGTCCTTTCCCCCTAGATGAATCATCAGGGAATGGGAAGCCTTTTTCAATGAAAGGACCTCTTGGTTGGATGATGGAATTGTGGCATTTCAGTGATGTTCGTCATCATAATGTAGACCATGAATGTTTTCGGTGTAACCCTAGGTATAATGATTTATCATGACCTTTCTTGAAGTTTAATGGGGTCTCCATCTCAATCAAAGGTGGACATGAAAACAAACTGTGTTGGTGAGACCAATAGGTCCATATGTGGAAGAAATGAACATAATTGATGTTGACAAGGACTCTTATTGGGAAAATTTGGAATTATTCCTTAGGAATCAATTTTGGGAATTATTATACGTGGTCAACATAATAATGATATAATCAACCTATTTTCTAGCATGTGGTTTCCCCAAATGTTGTCGGTGATGTAGGGATGTGGTTTCCCACATATGTGTCATTTTTTTAGAATTCATAGATAGTCACACTAGTATATCCCCTTCATCCTTAATGTAGGGGAGAAAGCTATGAGAGTTTTCCCCTGAGAGTCTCCTAAAAATGATGGGTGTGGTAATTGGGGGGATGCATAGTCCCCATTGGAGGTTGTGTTGGTAGGACACCAAAAAATCCAAAATCAAGAAGTCCATATCCATGGTTGGTAACATGCATTCATGTTCCCTATAATGAACAAGGTCATTTATCACCTTCTATTGAGGAAATTGGAGGGGAGATAGGGAGACAGAACCTGATATCTGTGGGAGGGGTGGCCATTATATATTATGTTTATGCTATATTTTTGTACCACTGTTTCTATTTACCACACACATATTGGGGATTTTTCTTTGAGTATTTCTTGTATCTTGTTTCAGGTAGAATTTATAAGGAAAACTGCGAGTATAAGTCTGAATAAGGTGATCCCAACTAAACCATAACATTTATACTCCCCATATGGAAGGATAATAATTTCATGTCAATGATTCCCATATACATAAATTACAAATTCTTTTCACCTTTCCCCAATTGTAGGAATACAAATTCACATTGGGTTCAACATTTTGTTGGTGATGTAGACGTCAAAATTGTTCAGATATGGTGACATCCAAAATTAGTATGGTTTAATGTTTCTCGTCAAATCTTGGTTGTAGGGGAATAGATTCACAATAAGTTAACCATTTTTTCCAATGCATCAAATTGTGAAAACATTGGGGGATTGAATATGATTCTCTTCGAGGCCTCTCTATGAGTGGTTTTAATCCATAGATCAGTCACATGACCCCTAATAAATTTCCCTATAATTATGTTTTCTGTAGTTGGGTGGCCTATACTACAACATTTGATCATGTCGGGATCTGTTATTTGAATATAATATTGGCATATCTCTTAATCCGTTTATGTATTCCTAAATAGATATCATTTTATTTTTTGGGTCTTACTTAAAGATTATGGACACGTATTTGAAACTCATTCATAATTCTATATTGAAGTGGGAAATAGTTATTTAAGCTACCTTTTTTCATGATAGGGGAGTTACTAGCAGGTTGAGGATGGTGAGCATGTTGGGAATCATGTACATATTGAGAATGTTGGGTGTGTTAGGATTTTTAAATGACTTATTCTTTTTTATTTTGGGGAATATCACGTATAAGGCATCTCAAGTATAAGTCCCAAGGCATCCCACCTTCATTATTGGAAAACATACATTGGAGTCATAAAAAATTTGAGGATTGTTTCCACCTGAATCACATGGATTCTAAATGGGATATATATCAATGTATATCGGGAATGGTCATATGTTTCTTGTCTTTTGAAGATGTAAAAATAGGTTTAGAGTCGTGTGGGGATGAATTCAATGATTTAGAGACTAATATGGATGTGGTAACATGTTTATAGTTTTATGGGGACAAGGTCAACACATTACACATTTGTGGAGATATTTCCAAAATAAACTAGTTTTATACTGTGAAAAAATATTGTTTTGCTTCACATGGGGCATATAATTATAGTGGGGACCTTTTATTTGGATGTAAGGGGCCATGTATGTGTTATGGAAATGGTAACACATTAAGGATTTGATCTCCCATGGGGGGATAAACTAGTTGATGGTGATGTTAATATATTTGGATATCATATCATTTTTCTATCCTGTGTAGCATGATATGATACATGGATAAAAATTCAGGTGTTTGGGTGTACAGTATTAGGTCATGTAATGGGCCCAGTCCTTGTAGTGTTACAACATATAGTAAGGATGCTTATTCCATGGAGGGTGAGAAAAAAAGGATTCTGCAATGTATATATGTAATAGGTTCCTAAAATATAATAAGGATCATATCATGTTAATTAATTGAGTAATGCTATGTTTTTCATCTAGGGAATGTACTATTCAACATAATGTGTTGATGATTTTTTCTTTCTGTTTAACATCATGTAGCTTGGATGTTAGGATATGTCATTTAATGTATTATAAATGAGATGTTAGTTGGTAAATGTACAAATATATTCCTTGGTGCTGCTTAGGTGAAGTGATATTGTGATATGGGATTGTTTTGGTTTGTTTCTAGGGTGTCGTTAAGGAGTAGTTATTGTGTAATTGGGGTTACATGTAGAAGTTGTCTAGATTATCTCGAGGAGAAGTGAATGTATAATTATAGTTTTTACATAGTGTCTAATTTGGTGATTCTGAGGAGTAATGATAGTATGATTGGGGACTCAAGATTCCTAGGATATGCATACATGCATAAATATTTTTATTTGGGTATATAAATGGAAGAATCCATAGTTAATCTACGGTTAAGTGATGATATTATTTGGTAATCCATGTTGATGATTTCCAATTCATGAGGATATTATCTCACTCTTTTCAAATGAGTTATATTAATCTCCCCATATGAAGAATCAGGTGTGTATTACATTTGGAATCTTATTATTTTTACTCAATTTGTAATTTTTGGATCAGACTGACTACGAAACCTAATGAAAAATCGATTTCCAAATGGCCTTTAGTGAACCTCCACATAAACTAAAGGCTACCAACTAGATCGAATGATCTAATTTCGGTACAATGGTGAAACTATTTTCCCATCATCCAAGTGGAATAATTTTATTATAATAATGAAATAATATACAATAGTAGAAGAAATAATTAATAAATTACAATGAAGTGGAATAAAAATACACATCCTGAATAAATGTGGACAATTCCCAATAAAACCATGAATGAATTCATTTCCGGTTGATGGTGCAAGGTATATGAAATAAAATAAAATATGGAGTACAATAAAATAAATAGAATATAATCTAAAAGGATAACTCAATAAGAATCATGAGTACCAACTCAGTCTTGTGCTCCCAAGATCCCATGTAAAATTCACAACCCAAGAAATAATCCATATCCTACTGAACATTTGGAATTCTCAGTAACCCAAGTGCAATATATTCCTGATCAGGGTGTGATATATACTTAGGAGGCCACCACAAATTGTGTTTATATCACAATCCATCATAGAAATATAAAATATTTAGTGCACATGTATAAAAAAATTAAAGGATAAATATGAAATACATAAATAACCAAGATGGGCTCAAGATCCTCAGGGGAACCAGTCCTGAGTATACCATCTTTATCCTATGCTAGATATGGATAAACCATATGAAACCTATAAAAAAGAGACATTGGGGAAGTGATGATAAAAGACATATAATATGTTTCATGATATGGACCAAACCAGACAATGTGATTTGTCTTGGGGACCACATCCCTAGGATAAAAAATATATATCATTATCCCTTACCACAAAAGTTATTACCCAAATAAAATAAGTGTCTTCCTAGTAATGTCTGAGATAAAATTTTATAAAGAACCCATTTATCACACCAGAAGAACCATAAATGCGCAATTCCATCAGAGTATATATAATGAGATTCATGATTACCCTTACAAGTATCATCCATGGAATAATGTGATAAATAACCCTCAAGCCAATACCTATTATCTCTTGTATGGGACCGAGTCTCAATCAAGGACTTCTATAACCAACTAACAACAAAGCTTCTCTAACGAGTCTCCCCTATGTTACCATTTTCACTCATGATGATGTAAAAAACACATGGTTATCTAGTAATTGCATATCATTTCCATTATTATCATATAAAGAATGTACCAATGAATTATATCACAATAATGATGAGCCCTTACTTCAAATATCATGGAAGGAATCCGATGTATCTATTGTGATGTTTATAATACATGTAATTAATTAAATCAATCAATAAAAAGGGTATTATAGTTATAATTTCATAATTTGAATATATTTTTTCATAATATTATCATTCCCATGTATAATTACATTTTATAAAAAAAGGGGGAACATGCATAAGGAAGATACATCCAGAAGAAATTACTCAAAATGATTTCCTAGAAAAATTGATGCCAAAAATACAATCATAATATTGAAAATATATCACTTTTACAATTGAAATATAGTTTAACTCAATGAGGGGTTTTATTTGAAAACATTTTGTTTTAATTAAAAGAATTAAACTAGTTAATATTAAGAAATTGTATTTCATTACAAGGCCTAAGGAAACCCACCTCTAAGGTGGTTTTATAAGAGGATAACATCCAAATTTAATATACAGATAACAAGAAAACCTAATGTGATGGATCTAAAAAATTCCAGAATCATTTATAGTGATGATTAAATAAACCCACCCTAATGGGGTTATTTGTGTTAAGGACAATTCCTCCTACCACACCAGGAGTGGTATAAGAACAACTCAAAAAAAGCATGAAAATTTAAATCCATGATATTTATTATCTTTAAGAGACCCTGGGTAAATCCAATGTGAAACACAATGGATATATTTTATAAAGTAGTGAAACATTAGGGAAAATATATTAACCAACTAACATGTTCATATGACAACCAAAACATCCATCATCGAGGTTTGAAATTGTCTAGTTCGAGTGAAATCTATGAAATTGATGAAATCCATGGAAATGTGATGAATTTGGTCACGATAAAATAGTGAAGAAAATGATTAGAGAATCTATGAAAGGATAAATATATGTGATGAGATTACAAGGATTCTTCCAAAAAACACTGACATTCCATTTGAATAATGGACTATGGAGATATCTCCATGCCTCATATCAGAAAGACGAAACTCTGCAAGAGAGGGTAGGTACTACACAAGGCTGGGAAGAAAACGAGGAGAAAATGATTTTAGAAAATAGGGGGAAATGGTATATTTACCCCAATTAATGAGGAACAAGGTTTGGCCACACATTTTTCCAAACCATACATAATAGTTATCATACAACTTCTTAAGTATGGGTTTTCACAGTTCATACACATAGTTTGGTAAACTGTGTGCTAATCGTGCATTTACAAAATCTCATTATATGAAATTTTGGTGAACAGTCTTAAGGCCTTGTGTTCATGGTTAGAAAAAATTGTGAGACACCCTAATCCTTCATTAATAGGCCACACAGTTACCTCTAGTGGGCCAAATGATTTTAGATTAATCTTTTATTATTATTAGTCCTTCAAAATAAGAGTTTATTTGGTCTAGAATTATTAAAAATAAATAGAACACCCATGACACCAATTAGTCATTAAAACATTTCAAAAAACAAAACATTTATATGATCCAAAACATGATTTATATTCTGAGACTTTTTTTATATAATTTCCTATCCATGAAATGATAAAATTCAAATACCATTGTAATTTCACCTGATCCAAAAACATGGGATGCAACATTCTCCCAAGATTAAAACTTATCATCCTCAAGAATCCTATAGGGTGACAATGAAGACAACACATGATCTAAAAAGATCATGAAGTCCTATAAAAACATTTTTCGTACATTTCAAATTTCCTAATGCACATCCAAACTTCTCTTATACTGATGGTATATGAGTCATTAAACTGGATCCAACCCTCATTTCTGAACTAAACATCGAGACTGTTCTTACACAAGCACACATAATTAAATACATTATCATAATCTCATCTCTTCAAACATATGGCATATGGAACTTCCGACTATGTTTTTTATAGTTTAACTGGAAACCTTAAATCATGGGTTCCATAATGTTGGAATTGCCTTTCAAAATATGAAAATTTCATTCCTAAGACAATCACAACATCATTACTGATTTGATCAAGTTTTGATTCCAAACTAACCTCATTTAATCAGGTAGTGTAGACCACTCCATGAAAATCAACTGCCAACATTACATTTCACTAATCCTAACTTGATGGCATGCATGATATAGTTCCCCATCGACTGCATTTAATGAAGCGAGAGGATGATAGGTCAAGCCACCACCTATCAAATATTCTAATAATTGTTTTCTTATATGGATGAAATATTTCATAATCTAAACCTAATACTATTAAATGAATGAATCTTTTAATTATCTCTGATAACACTCACAAAAGTCGGTAACCATCTTCTAATGACATCTCTATCAAAAAAGACACTTTAAACATCCATACCCAGTAAAACGCACATATATCAATCTAATAAAACACATTTGGATTATTAAAACATCAAAAATCACATATTTTCTTAAATAAAGAATAGTGTTACCTCATATTCAAAGAGTTAGAACTCAAGATCTCATCCATGGTAATTTATACTCTGATGTTCAAAGAGATACATCTGTATATTTCCAAATTTCAATAAAACAAGAAAACATAATGATCCAAAGCAGAATTCACCTGGAATTCATGAAATATAAATTATCTTGGTCCCACGATCCCATCCAATGTATTCTTACATCAAAACATAGGTATCACTCTAGACTAAACATCCCTCTATTAACAACCACTTTTCTAGAGCTCAACTCTGATGGAGACCACATATCTTCGTCCAATTACATTTTCATTTAGTGCGGGGTGTAACAAAAAATATTTTAGTGTACTGTGATGATGTCAAGATATGGGAAATGATCACCAATAAAGAAAAAAATACAATATTAGAATATTGAAAAATCCAAAAAAAGGACCTGATACACTTCCACTAAATCCCAAAATAGTATCCATCTCGAAAAAAATTAAATGAAACCATCAACATAATGAGTAAGAAAGTATATCAACCATAGGTTTCCTTCATTAGAAGAGATCATCTAAATCATTCAATACAACCCCATTACCCCATAATTATTCTTTTACCATGTGAGGAATTTTGGTGATCACTCAAAGCCAGCCATCGAAAATCTTCCTTGGCTAATGGTTGTTACAAAGGTCGTATACTCAACCCTTAGTTATATAGCCATAAATCCTTGAAATAACTGACATGATACCAGCTTTTCTACCTTAGGGGAATTCAATAGTATGGCTAAATTCTCCCAAAAGTTCTTTCTTTTTTGTGTGCCTTGTACTTGGAAGGACATATATTACTAGATTTTACTTGGAACTCCCAACAAGAAAAGTTAACTTATCATCCAATTTACGGAAAAAGGAATCTCATCCAAAGGCATATAAGAATACCCCACATCATATGGTTACTAATCATGGATAACATGATTTTAGAAAACAAAAATTTGAAATGACATGTAAATTGGCCCATAAAAGGGGAATTATAAATTCTTTATATTATATTTAGATGTGAAACTCCTCCCAAGTTAATGATACTAAAGAATAATTTTCTAGAATGATGGTTAGAGTTTATGGAGGGAAGACCTCAATTAGGATAATTATAACTATATTGACAAGATAGACCTGATTCTTATCAGGGGTTACCACAGTGGGAAGATTAGAATGATAGAGTAAATCTATCCATGAGAGAAGTTGACCTTTCATTTCGAAGATCTGATAAGGGATGAACCAGATACTCAGGTAACCAACATATCTTGGAGACTCTTTGGGGAGATTAATTTAGGATGGATTTAATAGTTCTTAAATGGCTGTTCCATTTTTTTTTACTCATAGTTTCTCACTTATCCCTTAAATGTTTTTGAAGAATAAAAATTTAATTTTTTTCAAAGGAAAACATGAACAACCAACATGTCAAAACACTTGATCAATCTTGGAACAGTATCCCAATAATTGGGATGTGTATAAATTCCTACAACTCCCAAAAAAATATAATCTTGAGGTGGCCTATGAATGTACCTTAATATCTCAAAGCTTAAACAAGTTGAACCTAAATCATAATGTTCACCGTATCACATTAGAAACTTGACAGATATTTCATTGGTTGACATATAAAATCCCGATGGTTTAGCATAAAAATTGAAATCTCCAGGATGATATTTATAGGATTATAGAATCTATGAATCCAGTATCTCGAGGTCAATAGAAGGAATTAACCCAATGTCATATTATCCAATATGATTTTTATCCCGGTTGAATACACACTGAGACTTCCATTGATGAACCTATGAAAAAGAAGAAGTAGTAGCAGAAGAAGAAGAAGAAGGAGAACCTATACTAGAAACATTATGACCATCCCTAGGAATCTCAATCCTACTGAAATTAAGAATTTAATAATGAACATGCCCATATAAAGTGTGGAAACACTGATAGTCCACCCATTAAGAAAAGGGTGTCCATTTTATAAACACCTTTTGTGTCCAACAATGGAAAAAATGGAACCCAAATGATATCTCATGTCTGAAATAGTTCACCAGCACTCATTGAGGTATTAGGGTTGTGACAAATATACCTACCTTAGGCTACCAATTTACCAAATAGAACATATTGACTTTACTGGGAAGTTTACACCTTATGAGTCACTAGGATTGAGGGGATATAATTTTGGTTCAAGATATGAATGTAAATGCCTACAGGTAATTCATATGCTCTAGTTATAAGGAAAAATCCATGAGAGATTTAAACTAAACATACACAAAGTTTAAGACTAAGTTCATCCCTTAAGGATCAATTTTAATAAATTAAATTAAGATAATTTTCTTTCATTGGGTATTTTAAAGGATCAAATTAATTCCTAGTACAATTTAAGGAAAAACAAACATTTATACAAGATATATTATTTTGAAAAATTCCCTTGACATAAGGAATGTTTTATCAATCATCCTTTTCAAATGTTATTTATTTTAACAAAATCCCTTAATATTTAAGTCATTTTATGACAAAAAACCCATTCTAAAATCCAATTATTTATTTATAAGTCTTCACTATTTGATCAGTTAATGAAAATTTCAATTCCAATCTATAGTGGAAAACATCATTTAGGATGAAATTTAAATTTAAATTAACTAATGCCTCATAATGTAGTAACGTTGAAAATAAAAGAGTTAGTCACTTATTAATTAATGAGGGGTTTATTTATATAATATTCCCCCATACTCCTATATGTGATCTCTTACAGGTTTTTGCATGTAAACTAAATTATAATCCCAATTTCACATAAATGTACTATGATGGGGTCAAGCACAGAGGAATATTAATGAAAAGGTGGCCTACAAGGGTCTCGTTAAGTCAATTTATATTCAACTAATGTTTTTATGAAAAATATTAAATATTAATATTTAAAACCCTATTATATGTTAATTCCATAAGAAAAATTCCCCAATTGATATTCTTGGGTCCAATTTTTCAGTTTAAAATTTAGTCATATGGGTCCTCATGCCCAGAATAAAATGTACAAGTATTTATAAGGAAATCAATTTATTTTATGTCAAAATTTATAAAATTTTATGTTTATATAATTGAATTTAATTATATGTAGCTTATATATAATTGTTAGATTTTATGGGATACCGTTTTCAAATTTTCGATGTTCCCATGGACATTATAAATTTCCAATTTTCTCAAAATTTAATCATAAACACTATATTTTATCCAATGCAACTAGTGTTTCATGGAAAAAACATATCATGACTGATTTTTAAAATTGAATGTCACTATCAGTTTATATAGGAAATCATTATATAAATTGAACATGGCATTTATTTGACCCACTAATATATTATAATTTTAATGCCAAGCTATCACATGCTGTAAATAAAAATAACATTATGAATAAGTATATAAGAATAGCTTATGAGAAAATAATTCTAATTGATCACCAAAACTTGGTAAGTGGTTGGGGATGCTAAATAAAAAATTATTCATGCTAGCACACCAAAAAATTATAAGATGAAATTATAAATAAGAGCATGAATGATAATTAAATCATATAAGAAAGATCTAATATAAAACATTCCAAATTAAACACAAAACATGCTATAAAAATAATCATGCTAATAAAATATTTAAGATTATAATAACGAAACATGTTATTAAAATTTCCTATGTGGAATATTAATGGAATTATAATTCAACATTCATGAAACATCATTAAATTTCAAACTTCCATGAAATTCAACCAATGTTTCATGTAATATTCATGGAATTTTGATCCCTAAATACTTATAATGGAGCATGAAATGATAAGTTCATGTGGTATCAAACAATGGTAAATGAATAAAATCTCAAAAATCAGTATGAAGTGGAATGTACTCCAATCAAGAGATGTGTAATAATAATCAACTGTAATAACAAACAATTTGAACAAGAATCCCATCCCTAGACACTTGGACATTTCCCCCATACATGGATTGATAAATCCCTGACATGGATATTGTCCAGTCACCAATAAATTCCAAGTTGTAGGTCCAAAATTCAAAAATAGTTGGACGACAAAAAAGAACCTATGAATACACTTTAAAATGATTCAGCCTAACTAACTGTGAAATTAGTAACTGAACTGGTCACTACATGTCCTCAACTGTGCCTCCCTATGTGTGGGAGGTTGGTGACTAGCAGTGAGGGTCAAATTATTGTATGGTGTGAAGACCATACCCTAACAATAATCATTTCACTATAGTAGGATAATAATGAAATATCTGACCATAGAGGAAGTGGTAATAAATAAAACACCAATTGGTGGAAGAAAAATACAAATCATGAATAAATGTGGTTAGGACCAAATATATCAAACTATTCATGCATGTCCAGATGATTCTACAATGTATAAGATAGAAAATAAAACATAAAATAAAGTACACTAAAAATAATAGAATCCCAATGGATAACTCCACGAGCATACCATGTACCAACATAACTCTATACTTCTATGCTCCCATGTAATCTTTATATCATAAGAAATATTCCATGGACCTATCAACAATTTGGACTTCTTGGGTACTACAATGCAATGGAATCTCGAGGATGCTTTCAAATATAATTTGATTTCCACCACCAATGAGGTCAACATCCGAATCTATATCATACACATAAAATAACTAGCTAATATACATAGGAAAATTAATGCAATATTAATTAATAAATAAATAACCATCTTAGGGTAAGGTTACTCAAGGGAACCAAGCCTGACTACACCTGCTTCAGCCTAAGATAAAAATGGTCAAACCATATAAAACCATTACAGAGATTCATGTGGGGAGTCATGATAAATGTTATAAATTTGGATTCATGATATTTATTGAACCCAATCATGTGCTTTTTCATGACGGACACATCTCGTAAAAAGTATGTATCATCTGCCTTTACATTAGAATTGATTAAAAAATAAATAAGTATCTACATAGGCAATTCTACGGTGAATCTTAACAAGAAACCTATGTATCGTTCTATGACGACTATAAATTTTCACTACCATCTGAGTTGATCTAATGTTATCGTTGATTAGCCTTACAAGTATCACCCCTAACATTATGTGAGAAATTACATCGAGCGTATTCATGGTTTCTTATATTGGGGATCACGTCTCACTCTTGTCCAAGTATAACCATCTATCCACTGACCCCATCTAAGGTGTCTCCACTATGAAACCAATATTCCTTAAGTTGAGGCATAAAAATAATGCATGTTGAGCCCATCCTAACATACTAGTGTCACCCCCATTATATAAAAAATTCATCAACCAAGGTGATAATAATAATGACAAAATTTTCATTGTCATCCAATGGAAGGAAATCAAAATTTCTCTCACGGGGTTCATAATTCATTAAATCAAGTAAAATTATCGATAAAAACGACTATGAATTTTACCGTTCTATAATATGAAGCAATGATACCAAAAGAGGTCCACACCCATCTGCCATTTTTTATAGTAAAATAATAAACATCAATAATAATACACATCAAGAAGAATGAACACAAAATAAGGTTATGCAAATACTAATACCATAATTCCAAGAATTTCATATAAGATATAACACATTTCCAATTAGAATATTATACACATCATTGATTGGTTTTATAAGAAGACATGAAATTTTAATTCAAACTATAAAAATAGTTCATTTTATGTAATTAAATACATCAATAAGGCAAAAGGAAACACAGCGTGAAGGTAGTTTTAAAAAATATGATAATCACATTTTAATATATAAATAAAAAGAAAACCCAAATTGGTGGATCAGAAAAAGAACACACCATTAATGTTGGTTATTAAATGAACCCATGATAATTGGCTAGCTCAGGTTGAGGTCATCAACTATATCCACACTATCATATGATTGAACACACCACAAGACATTTAAGAAATTTAATTCAAGGGAATTTCTTATTTTTGAACCACTCTGGGTATGTCCAGTTTTTGTCACAATGAATATTTATTATAAGGCAGTGAAAATTGCGAAAAAAAATCGATATATCTAATACCTCTAGATCATGAAGAACCACACATTCAATATCATGTCTTGAAATAGAAAGTTTCGATAGAAATAGAAGAAATGGTTGAACACCTTGAAAAAAAGTAGAATTAGGTCACACTAAAATAGTGCATACAAGGAATATATTAATAATGAAATTAGATACATGAGTGATGAGGTTACCATTATGAATCCCAGGAGACTGGTGGTGGATTATTCTGATAATGGATGAGGGAGATCTCTCCATGCTTATGAGATTATAGGTGGAGATCCATGGGAGAGGGGAGGTGCTACATTTTTCTTGGAAGAAAAATAGGAGAATATTGTTTAATGATAATAGGGGATAATGGTTATTTTAACACCCTTTAAAGAGGTGCATGGTTTATCCTCACATTTGGCCAAACCTAGAACCAACATAGATCATTCAAATGCTTAAAGAGGTGGCCCACATGGTTGACATGTAATGTTTGGGATATCGTGCTATAACTGTTCATTTTCCACAGTCCAGGATCTCAAATTTAGGTGCATCATCATGCATCCTGGTGTACATGATTAGAAAGAACCATACAGTACTGTAATCCTGAACATGCCACATATTTTCCTCTAGTTGGATTCATAGTTTCATAAAAAGTGTGTTCCCTTACCAGTCCTTCATAACTTGAGTACTTGTGACCCTACACTCTCAAAATTCAACTGAACACCCATGGATCTTCTTAGACCTTCAACAATGTATAAAAACCATACATTTAATTATTCCAAAACTCATATTTTCATTACAAGGCTCAGATTAATGAGTGGAACGCCCACCAAATGAACAAATTCAAATTCATTTAGAATTTCATCTAGTCTAAAGACATGGGATACTATAGAAGACATCTATTTATTGTAGCATATGGTAAGCCACAATTTAAAATCATGGTTTAAAGACATTATGAATAAAATTTATTTTCTAGAAACTAGTACATTGTGTGTCGGACTTATCCATTGATAGGTTCATTCAGTCTTAACCATGTTGTTTCAATAGGGTATCCTAACCAACATATGGGTTGTAGGATATGATTGTGGAAAACCCATATGGAGTATTTCCATAGGGGTGTCTTGGTAGAATCATGGATATATACGGGACTTGAAAATTTTAGATTCTAATTATAAAGACTCTATTTATCTTTATGGTATACAATGTTTTATTTTATGATATTTAATTTAATGATGATTACAATTTTGTAGTTACAAAAGATGTATGAGATTATTTCATAATCTCATCAGTATTCTTTATTGCGTTCTTTAGTTTCACTTGAGGTGATTATTTAATATTTATATTCTAAAATAAATATATTTTTTTCTTATCTAAATATTCATTAATATTTTATATAACATTACCTTTTTTCACTCTTTGTTACTTAAAATGATTGAGAAATGTTTCTAAGAAATATCAATTTATTTCTCTTTGGTCAAAAATCCATTTTCATCAAAATCCATGTTTTCTAAAAAAAAAATTCAATTTTTATGAAAACATTTAAAATTGATTATCAAATACATTTTTTACCCATTTTACATTTTAAAAAAAGCATTGAAATGAATTTTCTTGTCATTTTCAAATGAATTCGCCTTTGGATTTTACTGAAAATTAGAAAGGAATATTTTTATAATGTGTAATACATGAATGGAATTTCCGCTATCATGACCAATCAATATATTATAACCTATTTCAGTGTTATTTCTAATGTAAATTATTTGAACAATTCTTTTTGATAAATTTTAAAAAAAATATTTTAAAAATAAAAAGGATATCTTCCACAAATATTAATAATGATCTTTTTATGGTACTTATATCGATCAATGACATCAAATCATTATTGTACTTATAATCTTTTAGAGAAATATTTTATTGATATCATCCTTATTAATTATTTGGATGGATTATGGGTTTGATTATTGATGTTCTATTTTGATACAATTCAATGTTACTCTAGATGGTTTATGGTTATGTTTATTGATTAGGGAATGTACTCACTTTTCATATTCATTTTTCAATAGGAATATTTTTTTATGTTTTCCTCTTCTATATGAATAATGAATTGTACTTAATAACTAAAGGGTAGGGATTAATATATCCCCTTTATGCATAGGTAGGTCTCATGAGACAAAATTGTATAGGTATTGGCTAATGACTTACCCATTTATTGATGGTGTCTTGTATGAACTAGTGAGTGTTTGTTTATGATGTCCTGTAATAAGAATTCCATAATAATAAATTCAGTTATTAATCTTCCATAGTATTATTAGATAATTATAATATCCTTCATTATGTTTTCTTATCATGTGATTATTTATATGGAAATATTTACTTTATTTTATTCCTTCCATATTATGCACATGTGATTGATTAAATTGAATTAATTTTATCAATTTATCTTTTCATGTTGTTTATACCTTATAGCATCCACTATAAGATTACCATTACTGATCATTTTCGCTCACATTTTTCTTATGATTTATTTTTACCCAGAAGTTGAGGTATTTTTTTTATTGATATACATGGATACCCTAAGGGTATAATATAATTACAAATGAAATTATTATTCTGTTTTATTATTTCAAATGTAAATTTGAATCTATGTATGTTTGATGTTTATAAATACTACTAAACTATTTGGTCTGTTGGTATGAAATTACATGTATCTTATACCAGCGTAATAAAGTATCCAATGAATCTGGTCTATATGGTCCAAGGTCGTTATATTTTGTGTTAGAACATGTTTAGTAGAATCCTTGGGACCTATAATATGGAAATTATAGATTAGATAACATAACCCTATTACCAAATTTGGGGATATATCTATGTATTGGATATCATCTTATATATTTTGTAACAACCCTGGATAACAATAGTTAAATATAAATCCTAGAAGATTTTCATGAACATTTCATTATTTAAATATACTTTAAATGATATTATCTCACTCTAATTAATGTATTTTTATTCTTACACTTTTCCATTTTGTTTTTAATCAATGGTGGGAACCCAAGGGATCTAGAATAACATTGAATGTTATAGGGAATTTTTTGTTGAGAAACAAAATGGAATGAATACTAGAGTAAAAGATATTATGATTATTCATAATCCATTATCATGATATGTTATTAGTAAACATATGCCTTCACTAACTCTTAAACTGACCATAGAATAAAAGGATAGAGTACAGTGAGAGCTCAAGTGGTAGAGACCGTGGAGGACAGAAGATTCAATTTCATATATGTTAGTAATTTGAGATGAAAAACACCAGTTAATGTCTTATAAGAATAGTAATATGTTTTGGGGGTGTAAAAGAAAGATATAAAGAAAGTAATTTCTAAGGAAAAATGAAAACATTGGAATAATAGTCTCTCTGAGGTATTATTGATGTTTGAATTTTTTTTAATGGTGGGAAGTATAAAAATTAAACAAATTAATGTCCTAGGGTAATCTCATTAAGTGAATTAGTAAGACTATTTGAATAAAGGTAATATTTCATACGATGAAGATACTAAAAATTACATATTAAAGGAAAGAGGTATTAAGGAATTAGATGATACGTCCTATATAATGGTTTAAGAATGTAGTGGAGTAATTAATGTGGTTTTGTTTGGATTCTATAATTACGTTATCTAGGTATTTTATCAAGGATATTATAGTTAAAATAATACTGATATATATGGGGTTTTTACCGCAATGCTTCTTCATTAAGGATTTAGTCGCATGTGATGAATTATAATAGTAACCAAGATAAGTTATTCGGTTGCAATTTTATCTTTTGAAAAACCATGATTTGGGAAAGATTGATCTAAATATGTGCCTAGTGACAATGAAATGAAAATTTGATAGTATGGGGGACCCTGAAATTGGTTATTAATTTGATGGTTTATGTTATCATTGATTGAGATTACTATAAGTCTGGATTTAAGAAATATATTCAACAATATAGGATTTTATTTTTGGAAACATGCATGTTGAGGCTTAATGGAAATAAATGTATTAATATATTTGTTATGTGATAATAAGAGCTACATTATTTTGTTTTTTTGAAATTTATCTTATGTTGATTTTGTAAATTTAGTGTCCTTATAAAATTTCTGAAAGATGTATTTTGGATGATTCTTATGTTTAACTACTTATGGGATTGATTAAGCTGAACTTTTGATCTTATTGTCTAAGGTTAAATTATGATTTATCATATTGGATAATGTATGATTACCACATTGGTTTTGATAAATATTTATAGAATGTTTGAATGACTCTTGTATATTATGGTTCATTAAAATTGTTTTAGGAATGAAAACCCATTTCGAATATCCATCTATATGTGTATGAAATGAAGTTGAAATAGATCAAAACCAATAAAAAGGATTGGATCTTTACTTTCAATTAAATTAAGTAAGTTTATTTTTTCATGTCATTTATTTGGATAGTAGAATAATCCCTCAACTCTAGGAAAATTATTTTGGGACAAAATAGTTGTATGTTTACTTTTCATTATGAGAAATCAATTGTCTTTTTATCAATCATAGATTTATGGTTTTGTGATGGTTTACTTTCTAATGTCAATGTTCTATATAACTCTCTATTAAAAAATGATAGTAATTTTTCTATTCTATGTCCATGTTTTTACTTCCTACTAATAGTTTTCTATTAAAAATCCTAGTTTTGTGGTGACCTTTGTATTTTCATTTTCTTTTTTTAAGATGATGTTTTAATTAACAATTTTTTACCATGTTGTTATCCCATAGGGTAATTTTCAAATATCAATAATTGATTTTGAAGGTGAAATTTAAAATTTTCTATTATGAAATTTATTGAAGGTGGGGATAATGTAACATCATAATATTTTAGACTATATAAAATTTAATTAACAACATACATTGCACGAAGCACAAAGCATAAACAAACAGCAATTTATTATTATTTAAATGTGATCATAATAACCAAGCCACTAAATTGGTAGGAATGAATTGTATTAATAACATTATAAAATATATAATTTTTCATATCATTTATAATATATATATTAATTCCTTTTGAATAATCTGTTAATATTTAGTAAAATCATTTTATTCTTCAAAAAATATGTTTTCCTCAAAATGGGTTTCCTCATTTTTATGAGTAAATGAAATAATAATTTTTTAAAAATTAAAAAAATTTAATTTTATAAAACTAATATCATTTTTTAAATCATAATACTAAAATTTTCTCAAGGTGAGTTTTTGGTAATTTTTGAGAATATTGCTTTTCTAGTGAATAATGAAAAATACAATTTTTTATAAACGTTTCATTTTCATTATAATAAAAAGTATCTATAATATTTTAATTTGATAGAATATTAAATTAAGTACTATTTATATGATATAATCTAATTAATTTTATTTTAATAATCCTTATACTTTATTTTGGTATAACTACATTTTTAGGCATAAAATACATTTTTCAAGAAAACCACTTTTTTTTAACATTTATCGAGATTAAATTTAAGTTAAATTATTAAAATTATATGTTTCAAATTTTTAAAAATTGATTAAATATTTGGATAATTAATTTTGAAATTTTTTTATATTTACCTTTTATTTTGGTCTAATATTAATAATAATTATGGAAATTTTTATTACCATAGTAAAGGGTAAATTTGTAAATTTAGCTTAAATATAATATGATAAGGGAAATAAAATTAACATAAACCGTGAAAAAATTTATAATAATAATAATAATAATCCATAATCATTCATGTTTCAGTTATATGACCATTTTTTGACTATTTGAAATGGATTATGACCATTATAATATTTTATTTAATGAAAAGTTAAAGATGACACATTCAACATCATAATATCTATAAAATTTATAATATTATGTTATTCAATGGATATATTAGAAAATAAATATTAATTTTTAATTTAAGTAATTTATATTCATAATTTTATTTTATTTTTAAATTTTGGGGAAGAAATATTTACCTTAAAAGTAGGGAGAACGCTGATGCAATAATTATTTAATTTAATTTAAATCATATGAATGATTTTAAAAATATTAATAGAAATATAATTTGTGATAAATAATGTGATAAAACAATTCAGACTATCTTGACATGATTTATATGTAATAAAATAGTTTTTTCTAATTATAAGTGTTCTATTGATATTATTAAAGTCAAAGTAATGAATAGTTCATAAAAATGGCATGAAGAATATTTTTTTTAATAATATTTAATTAAATGATATAAAATTAATAAAAATCATAAATTAGAACAAAATATTTGTATAATTTTTAAAATTTCATCTCGGATATATTTATGGGTTTTTTGGAAATTTATAGTAACTATATTATCCGTCAAAAAGTAAAAATCCATGTTTTCATGCTATGTGTTAAAGATGTTTAATAAGGGTTAAAACCAAAAGATAATGGTTATTTTATGAGGCTATTTTTACCCATAATAAATTTTTATTTTAAATTATCATGTTTGGATATATTTTGAATTGAAAATTAATTTCTATTTATTTAAGATTTGGAGAAATTCCAAAAGTTCCCCTCACCTAAATTATAAAAGGGCACCCATTACTTCACTTATTTAGACCACATTGATCTATATATCTCAACAAACTATTAACCATTACTTTTATTAAACATTATTATCCATGTTAGGGTGGTTCTAGTCTCCTAAAAATAGCAAACTTATGTACCTTAAGAATATATCTAGAGGAGGTCCGCCCAAGAAGAGTTCATTATTTTTATCAACTCTTTCAAGTTTATTTATTCTTCTACTATGTTTTCAAGTGTTGTTTCCATCCTAAAATAAGAACTCCAGTAAAATATATACAATGATATTTTTTTATTCTTATGAAAAAAATATATTCTACCTTTTATCCATGCATCAAAAAACAAAAGTGATGTATCAGCGTACGTACGGCTTACCATCTCCACATAGTGTTGTAATTCGTTTTTCATCAGCACATTACTTGGATGGTTGAAATTTTGAAAATAATATATATATATATATTATAATTATTAAAATATATTGATTTTTTAAAAATTAACATATCATTCACTGCCTTACCCTTTCAATCATTTCCAAATAATATCGTCCCTCGTTTGTATGTATGGTTTACCATCTCAATGAAGTGATGTGAATCATTTTCAACGTCCACATTCAAACAATTGTAATAAAAATGTATTTATTGATGAAATTTGATATCTATAACATTAATATCATTCAATATATTATGGATCTATATCCTTTTTTAGATAACCAAGACATTCATGAAAAGTATGCATGAGAAAAAAAAAGTAATTAACACCCAAAAGCGTGAAAATAGTGAAATATTATCATTGAACGTGTGGTAAAATGTTATAAAATGATTATATTAGATTTTATAAATATAAAAAATGTTCTAGAATAAATTAATAAAAATTTTAAAACCATTATATTGGATGTTTCAACTGGTTTTAAGGAATTTGATCCTGAGGTAAGGGTTTCTCATCTCTTTTTTACTTCTGTGATATATGTGACTTATTTTCCACTTATTCATTATGTGTCATGAATTTACTAACCCTTTGATATATCATATAATGAATATATTTATTTTCATGGTTTTAAATATTTCATTTGATAATTATTACTTTTATGGGGCTTATGATTCAGAAGATACCAAAGGGGTAAGAGTTTATTTCCTAATCTCATCATTATTCAGGATTATTTTTGATTAAGTTTCCCTTGGAGGAATTATTCAATATTTAAATTTTAAACTCAATATATTTTATTCTTCCATGATAATTCATGAACATTTCATTTAATTGTATCATTTTCAACTATTTTTTATAAAAATTTATTTAAAAAATTATTTTAAGAGAATTTGACATTATTTCTATTCAGTCAAAAATATGATTTCATCAAAACTCAGTTTTATAAAAAATTGTTTTTGAAAATGTTTTAAACCCATTTAAAATGATGTATCAAAGTCAATTTTAACCCATTTTACATTATAATTTTTTTAAAGGAATCATCATATTCTTTACAAAATAATTCCCTATTTCCTTTTAATGAAAATATAAATTGAATCATTTTTAAAGTGTATAGAATGGATAGTATTTACTTCCATCATGACCACTAAATGTTTACAAATCTATTAAATTGTTATTCTCATGTGTATGTATTTTCAATAAAATTTGTGAGGTTTTTTTTATTTCAATTTTTACGATGCAATTCATTTTTTACTCAAAATTTTTATAAGGATATTTTTATGGAATTTATATCCATCAATTAAATCAAGCCTTTTTAGTACTTATAATAAACTGGGGATAAATTGTATTGATAACATCATTTTTATTTATTTGTAAGTTTTATGATCCATATGAACATGGATGTGCTATTTTTATATCATTCATCATACAACTCTTTATGTTTTAAGGCTAGGTTTATTGATTGGGGAATGAATCCACTTTTCTTGTACTATTTTTTCAATATAAATGTTTTGGTTTTTTATGTTTTTCTCTTTCATGTGAGGAGTGTACTGAACTTTGTATGTGAAAGGCTGGGCCCAATTTATCCCCTCAATTAATCAGTAGGTCCATAGATAAACTATTTTACGTATTTTCTGAGGTCTTACCGATTTATATATAGAATCTTGGGAAAATCCTTGTTGGTATGTTTACAATGTACCACATTATGCATTCCATCACTATGAATTCAATAATTCATTTTCTAGGAGATTCTTCGATTAGTAGAATATCCATGGTTTTATTTCGTTATCATTTTATTATTTATATTGAAATATTTTATCATATTTTGTTCCAACAATATTACAATAAATTTATAATTTAAATAGAATGTGTTTCATTTATTTATATTTCAATATTTTTTATGCCTTATGTCTTCCACGATACCCATACCCTTACAGAGTATTTGAGATCACCGCTTCCTTATGTTTCTTCTTTCTTCATGATATGAGATAGTGTTTTGTGATTGATATGTAGGGACACACTAAGCAGAATAATTTCATTTTTAATGAAATTTTTTTATTTTATTTTTTAGTATATAATTTTAATTTCAAGTGTATATATAGTTTAAAAATCATAAAAAACAATGTTTTCCTTTGGAATAAAATTCCTTTGGAATATAATTCCTTGTGTAAGGTGTAGGTCCTATGTAAAGGTAAATTTTTCAATTGTAAGATTGAGTTTTTAAGGGTCTTATATGGGTAACCCCTAAGTTTTGTGGTTAATTTAATAGTACACCTTAATCTAAAAAGGGTACGTAATGTTATCCCCATGTTTATTTGATTTTTGCAAATGTAATCCTTAATTTCCAAGGGTTATGTAAGGGTAAGCATATGTTTTCAAATAATGTGTAAGGTTACCTCATAAATTTCATATGTCCAACCCATAATTCCTAAAGGATGTGTGATGTTAACCCTTAACTATGTAAGGGTAATTCTCAATTCAAATAAAGGTAACTCCGGATTTCTAAAAAATTTATAAGGGTAGGTCTGAGTTGTTTTAGTGTAAATCATCATTTCAATGTGTTAAGTAAGGATGACTCAGTACCCTCAGATGATAATTATGAGCTTCATAATGGTAAAATCATATTACACTTATGCATGTATCTTTTTTGTGAAAAAATATTTAAAAACATTTTGTTCATTTCTCCTTCCCTATCATGAACTTGTAACACATTATTAACATTTTCAAAAGCCAAAAACCACAAGAATTAATTTTTTCACTCATATAAAATTGTAACTCATGTTTTTTGATGATTTTAAATGTTCTGCACTTGAGAAAAAATAAAAATAAAAATCATATGATGAATTTAATTTTATGTTTTAAATTGTGCAAACTAGAACACATATTGATTCCTTTAAAAATTACTAGACCTTATATTACCGTCCTTTGTTATCTCCCCTTGAGACTCTGTAGTACCTAATTCCCAAATCCATGTTTTAATATTTTACTTCAATCAAACCAAGTCCATTTTTTGGTTTCTTGTAATGTAAACCCACTCTATATCCTCTATTCTGGAACATCATTTTTCAAGCGGTAAGTCTTAGATATCCTTTTCTTGTAAAACATTCAAAATAAACTCTTCTACATTTTGGAAAAAATAATAGAGAATTATTAAATTTTAATTACCAATATTTTATCAAATAATAATAAAAAATAATTACTAAATGCATGTCATGGATAATTTTTAGTATATTTAATATTATCCCATTTGGTATTTTAATTTTTCCTGAGGAAAAATCTTTTATAAATTCGATAGATTAACAAATAATTTGGAATTATCTGTGATAGAGAAATAGTTATCGGATATGGTGTTTCAATTTATTTAGGGAATAATATAATATTATGCAATTCTAGGAATCCCTGTAGAGCAGTTTTATCCCCAAACTACATGTATGTGATGAAATTAGTGATTCCTCAATTAAAATTTTTACTTTACATCGAAAAGATTGAGGTAGGAAGTTTCTTGAATTTTTGAGTCCCTTGTAAACTCTTATTGTTTTGATTCATGATGTGTTGTAATTTGGCATTTCACTTAATTTACGGTGATTATTTATAGTTTTTTGAATTATTATGATACCCATATATGATCCTTATATTAATAAGTATTTATTATTATATTTTCATCATTCTTGATATTGATTATGTGTTTTTATATATTTTCTAATATGTGCTCATGATGACCTTCTGTGTTTTCTATAAAATGTTATGCCCTGTTATGTGGGTCACGATGTCATTGGAAGTTTTTCTTGGTATTCATGATATGTGACGGTCATGATATGACTACCCCATCTAGGGGGAGTATGAATTTAGTTTAGTGATAACAGTGGTGGACCCTTACATAGGGTATGATCCAAAGTTCCTTGTCGCCCAACCCAATACCAGACGCCTTACAGATACCGATTAGACTTTATAGAACTCAATTCTTTGTGGATAATGAGTATATGTTTACCAGTTTGCATTGTGGCCTTACTCGTCTCTATTTTCCTTGAGGATATCTATTTTCATGTAGATAGACAGTGTGTCTAGTTCTATATTACTTCTGAAAACATTGATTATTATTTTGACATAGAGTTGAATCAGATGTAAAAGGGGCTTGGGGAATCTTGGTTAGCACAGGGGTGGTCAATATGTGATTATTATTCTTTATTTTGAATTTATTATTATCATGGATTACAACTACTATACATTTCATCTTTTTTAATGATGCACATTCAGTGTCTTACAGGATTTTATTACACAAACCTTGCACAGACATCTCAATGGATGTAAATACTTCATGTATAGGGATCTAAGAAATGGATAGAGGATAGTGGTTAATGGATGAGTCATAGAGCATGGAGCTAGTGGTGAGACTGGGATATACCCTAGAGGATACAATGTTTTCATTTATTTATCAAGTACACTTATACCTTGGTATGTCTTCCCACCCCCATATACCATTTATTTAAGCATTGTATGATATGTGTACCATATGACATTATATTCTTACTCCCCTTTTACTTTGGGTTGTTTATATTTATTTTTAATACTGGTGAAATGATATGATACAGATAGTATATTCTCCCCTCTAATAGCATTTATTCCCTCACTACTAGTTTAAATCTTCTTTCATACTAGGAGTCCCATATGAGGTCATGTGACTCTCCAGCTTAGACCCGGGGGCCTATATTGGGGAATTATAAGAATATAAGTTCAAATTGTAACAAAATATATTAATGTGAGGATAAATTTAAATTATTAATTTGAAAATTTATTTATTTCTATATAAGGTAATATAAGACATCAAATCCAAGGCTACCCAAAGTATCTAACATGTTTACTTCCCAGAATGAGAATGTTAGAATTCCCATAACTTTAGAAAATGAACCTATTGAGCACGGAAGATGAAGATAGAATAAAAAACAAGATCAAATCAATTTCTAATAGGGAATTTTAAAAAAATAATCAATAATATGATATTTCTCAATAAAAGGTAGAATGAATTTGTGGTATTCAATTTGTGTATACAATGTCTATCATTAGTAGGCATCATTTGAATAATAGTAACACAAATGGATAAATAATTCCTAGTAGAAAAAATATTATTGTAATCAAAAGAGAATGAAGTAATAGGTATATGAATAAACAAATATCATCCCAAATAACAGATTTAGAGAAAAAATGACCTATTTTCCATCTACACATATCATCTAAATAGATATTAGGACTTATAATAAGAGAAATCACAACCTCTATGTCTAGAAGCTCAAATAAGTTTCCAGGGATACACAGAAAAAAAGTTAAAAATAATATTTCATAGTGAACTAAAAATATTGAAATTTTTATAAGGGTAAGATATAAATCAATTTATTTAATTTAAATGTTATTATTTCCATTAAATAAAAACTTAAAATTCATTTTTAATTGATCGTAGAGATAGTTATATTTTACAATAATAAATTTTTAGGATGAATTAAAGTATGTATATCATTGTAATTATGAGTCATGATTTATTGACTATAAATTTATTTGAAATATGATATTAAAAAATATGAATATGACATTTCATATATAAAAAACATGAACACAATGTGTCATCGGTGGAAGAATAAATATCTGACTTGAATTGGTGACTGTCAAAATTTAAATAAGTCTATAATAATGAAAAACATAAGGAAAAAAGAGCCTTGTTTCCATTCCCAATATCAGATCAAAAAATATATGATATTTTATGGGGTTTTTAATTTGTTGAGAAAATATGAAAAACAAAGTGTTAGAAATAAAGGAAATTGAATTTAAAATAGGTGTGAAGGTAAATTTATATGAGAAGTTGGTGTTCAATTAAAACTAGATGGAGAAGTTCCCCTTAAAACCCTAATTATAAATATAAAAAAACTATGATCACAACTTTGATACTTCTTACCACAGACAACCTAATAAGACAAGAAACATGAGCATATAAATTCTAAAATAACAAAATTTATATTATCTTCTAAAGAGTACAAAAAATGTGGTTATTTTTAACCAAATGATATATACTCATTCCAATCACCTAGTTTACAATATTTTGTAGACTAAAAAAAGTTGATATTTTTTATATATGTATATGGTTTTAGGATACAATATTTCTACTAAAAAGACTTTTTAGAACCACCTATACTAATTTTAATATTTCCACCATTACATTGGAGACAAGTGTTTTCCCATATTTTACATTTAAGGATTCCATTATGCAAGTGGCTTAAAATTAGAAATATGGTTTGGGTGTGCTAATTAAGTTTACTTTTGAGATCTAATAATAATGATTATATTCCCATTTATTCACATCATTAATTAATTTTGGGAATCCCCTTATAAATTAAAAAATTGTCCATTTATAGCATTTTTAATCCACCTCATTCTTTTTCTTATCATTGGGCCACAATCTCCATGCAATTAGTCTTTTACATTTACATACCTTATACCTCTTGTGATATATTCACCAATAACAATTCAATACATATGTGTTCCATGATTCTTATCACTATTATAATATTTTAATAATTTCATTAATGATTTAATGCTATAATAATTCTTAGTGAGAATTTAATGAAATTTTAATAAGATTTTAATATTCTCTAGTATTGAGGTTTTATCATTTTAATAAGTGTAATATAATTTATTGTGAAATTTTTAAATTTTGGGTGAGTAATTATGAATTCAGATTCTATAGTACATTATAAATCAATAAATCTATAACTATAAGAAACAATTATCCCACACTTGAATTGGAGATAGAGTTGGCCATTTACACCATAATGATTTAGAAGTGTAACATGTATTATTAATGTTTTCTGATGAATTCAATTGATAAAATTTTAGATTACATTATCTTCTTATAGTAATAGTTTTTATGAAAAAAAATGGGATGAGTTTTTTATACAATTTAATATCATTTCTGATATAAAACATGGAAGTAAAATGATGTCAGAGGTGCACTATGATAGAATACTAAAAAATATATAGAATGTGTGAGTATGTGGAAAATGATGAGAATGATAATAATTTTTCTTTAGGAGTTCCAAAAAGTAGTGGTTCCATAATTTTTCGCATTTGATTTATAAAACATCTATGGTGTTTGATCTACCAAGTCGATGTAACATATTATTAATACAAAGGTAATAATATTATTATTTCATTATATGGTGGGTAATTAAATAACATGCAGTCACTAGTATCCAATTTGATTATATTTTATTAGAATATATTATCAGTTCCTTTAGTTTTAATGTCATCGTTTTTATTAAAATTTGCTTAATATTTCGAGGTTTGATAAGTCAAAACAGAGAAAATATACCATAACATAATATTTCTATTGTGAAAGAGTATAATGAAAACAAAAGTTATTATTGATTTGGTACCTAAATTCTAGATTTGTTAGTATATAAATTTTGAGCATAAAAAAAAAGAAGAATTTTCAAAAATGTCATATAATGATATAGAAATGAGGGAACTTCATAAAGGATTGTGAGTTTTATCAAAAAATTTCAATACAAATACATGAAATAATATATGTATTTATAGATAAACCTATAAAATTAGATCATTTACTTTAAATTTGAGAGTCATTCTTAATAAATGATATTGTATTTTTTTGTGAACGTAGTGGGGATACTTTATATAGATCAATAATTTATTATATTCTATAAGAATTTTGTTTACTTATTGAGATATGATAAGTCTTAAATATATGACACCTAACCTGTTTCAAATGATATGTGTAATCAACATAAGATAAAGATGTAATAAAGATGAAAAAATTAACATAATAAACTAATAGGGTATTATAACATATTTTAGGAGATTAAGGGAGGATCAAATATTATTGGTAGGGAATTATGACAAAAATAGTAATCATCCACCATTTTAATTGTCTCTTTTTAAATAATTGTATTAAAACCCAAGTTGACCATTTATTTTTTATATTGGAGTGGGATGGAATTTTTCCTTGGGAAGTTGTTTAGTATAATATATAAAATTATATGTTTATTTAATCCTAAAATGATGATGATGATTCAGACACATTAGATATATTATTATTATCAATTATGAGGATATTTTGGGTTTTTAGTTGGTTATTAGGTAATTTAATGAGTATTTCATCATTTGTTTACGTTAATGATAAGAAATGTAGGTAATATTTTATTTTTCATATGTTGTACATTTATAGATAGTATATTGTATTATTGACATTGTATATCATTTTTTTCTGTAAAATGTGTGATGTAGTGCATGATGTGTTCCCCATTTCTCAATAATGGAAGTTGAAACTAGACCCTTATCACGTGATTCATTTCAAAACTGGTAATTTTAACCCATAAAAAAAATAATGGTACATGATGATTGTTAATGGGTGAGAGAATATACTCAGAGGAATGAGTATTCATTTTTTGAGATTTTTATTGGAATATAAAATGAGTCATCAGAAGACATTGGAGAGACATGACAATATGTAGTATAAAATTCATAATTTTTATAACATAAAAAACCTATAATGGGGAGGAATGAGATACCCATATCATATTGGTTAGTTTTTTTTATTTTAATGGATTTTGGATAAATATTATTGTTTTTTGAATAATTTTTTATAGGTCCATATTTATGTGCATGGTTGGAAAAAATGAACAACCAAAAATGAAATGATTTTTTAGAGGTGTAGAGTAGTATATATTATGTCTTAGGGGTTAAAACAATATGTGAAAAGGACATTAATTTTCATAATATTGGATATGTAACCCTAAAAATATGGTTTATTGTTTTAAAACCACGAATCTAAACTATTTAGTAGATTAAATTATTATGATTTTAATTTTAATATACTATTTTTATTTTTTAACAATTAATAAATCCTTAAATAGTGTTATAGTTTTATTATGGATTCTTGGTTGGGATTTTTTTCTTATATAAATAAGATCAATATCATTCCCTCAAATATTGATTATATTAATAATTATACTAAAATTAAGAGATCTTCATTCATAATAGCTCTATCTCTGTCCCTTATTATATATTTAACATGGTAGATTATATAATGAGTAATGGAATTGTATCTCATCAATCAAGAAATAAATATTCATGTTATGGCTTTCTGGTTTCATAGTTTTTTAAAATATAAAAAAGGAAATTCGTTATTAATCTAGATATAACATGATTTTAGGATTTTATTATCCATGATCAATGAATCATATTTCATCTATTTTTTATTATAATTACATGAGATTTAATATTTCCAATTTATGACTAGTTGATGAGGACTCAATTTTTTTCTGTTAACACCTCAAGATAAATGATTTTATAAAATTGATGGTTTTTGGATGTTATGAAATTAGGTATAAGATATTTTTTAAAAATAATAAATTTCTATATTTTGGTATTATAGGATTTTGTTTTAGATAATTTCTTGGATTTGGAATCCATGTAATTATTCTTGTTAGTAATTTTTAGAACAATATTATTGTATATATTGATATATTATTGATTCAACTTTTATAATTCAATTTTCATAGAATAGAATTGTTATTAAAATGAATCCTAGTTCATATCCTTGGCGATATCAAGATTCTCCTCTTTCCACAGTCTTATTGATATGTCTGTTTTTGGATCTGATTCCAAGTTATCTAGATGAGTTTCTTGTTCATTGTATAGTGTTGTAGACATATTGCTTTTTGTTTTATGTTTTATTTCCTTTCCACTTCTTGTGGGTTAACTATTTTTTTTCTTCATAGGACCTAAAATTCTAGTTTCTATAAAATATATTATGATAAAATTATATATGGTTGGAGGCTTCTGTGTCTTGGTGTAATAAATGGATAAATATATGGAGTATGTGTTAGAGTTTTTTTAATATTGTTTTGGAGTAAGTTTTTGTTGGAGAAGGTTGATGCTGAAGACCAGGTGGTGTTATATCTATAGGTAGTTGAATAAAGTGAATGTAAAGGATGTGCAGAAGGTGCTGGTGGTGGAGGATGTTGTGTTGGTGCAACAGTTTGGATCAGTTGATAAATGATTATGGTAGTGGGTGTGGATAGGTTTGGTTTTAGGTGATTTTGACATTTGGTCAGTATCACTATGAGTAATATGGTATATACCAATGGTTTTGAACCATTAGTATAAGGCCTATATCAAAAAAAATTCTATAAACCAATTTTTTGTCCACATTGATGTATATTATACCAATGTATTCTTTAAACCCTTTGTGTAAACCTATACTAATGTTTTGGAAACCATTGGAACAATTCATATATATTAAAATAATTAAAATTGTTGTAAGACTATTGTTTTAGAGTTCTCTATACTTCATATCAAGTATCACCCCCACCTTAGATCAAAATGTCAACACCTGCAACCAAAACCTACAAGAAAAGATAACACCATCGCCTGAAAAAAAACTCTACTCCATCACCAAAAATAACACTACCAAAAATAACCTACAAAAACCCAACCAGACAATATACATAATTAAAAAAACTAATTAATGCATTCAATAAGTGAAAAAAATCATTCAAAACATCACATATACACATTCACATCAAATCATCTAACATCATGTGTCATAAATATCAATCAAAAATGTAAAGTATCAATCTCTATATCATCACATCCAATATGTATTTGAGTTAAAAATACCAATTCTTGAAATATGGAATATCTAAAAATCATAATTGTAATTTTCCATGGTCCAAAGAAATCATTAAAATAATTGGCTAAAACCTTAATAATCATAAGGGGAATTAAAATAGATACATACCTGATGAAATTTATTAAAATTAAATATTCATTGGTTCTAACCAACATAATTATAATTTTATCGACAGTATCATACCATACATATTATCGAAATCAAATTGAAATGTCTTTAAATATGAAATAAATAAAAATGTTATATTAATTCATATTTTTAAAAATGTAATTCCTATCAAAATATTAATTATCATTATGAAAAACTAATTCATCTGTACCTCACCCATTCCATACATGTGAATGGGGTTGAGATCCTAATATATTCATCATTTAGGGAATCAATTGTCTGTCCTATAAATATACTTCCCTTTTAATAAAGTTTTATTCCACGGTGTCCTTTATGTTCCCATTACAGGGACACTAGTTACTTGGTGGTCTTAAAATAACAAAATAGGCCCCTGAAACCCCTCCAGGTTCCACAAATACCTTCTATAGTAAACTCAACATGACTAATAATTAAATAAATATTTATTTTTTTGGGATGATGTTCTGATTCGACTATGTACTAATAAATTCAATGTTTTTGGATTTCGCTTCAATACAAAATCAATATTATTCCAGTGAAAGAACAATATTCTGCACACATCTATAATTTATGAATCTCAATAATAGTATTCATTTTTATCATATTAGATTATTCAATTTTGGTACCTATATAAATTTTAAAAATATAGAGAGTCTTGAGATGTTTTTGTGTTAGTCTATGGAGTTTTTATCCTAATATGGTTATGGGAATTTCTCCTTAGAAGATTTACATATATTATTCCTTGGTTTTTACATTGTTTGGATTTCATTAGATGTGGTGGTTGTGTTACACCATAATCCTAGTTCATAAATTATCATCATTGAATTTGTGGCTATTGATAATGCAACGATCAATAGAGAAATGATCTTTTAGGCATTACCCTCTCAGTAGAACCATGATGTTCCATGGTTATATTGTATTTAAATAATTTGATTCAATAGTATTTAGGGAGGATTTCACCATGATTTTTTAATTGGGCCACCATTTCATTATGAAAAATGCTATCATACATTAATATTGTGCCTTATATGATTAAATATAAATCCAATTTTCCCTTTCTGATATCTCTAATTATCTAAACTCTCTTCCAAAAAATGGAATTATTTGGACGGTCTTGGGTTCCCATTATCCATTGTTTGGTAGAAGTCTAAACTTATATTTTGATGTTTGAGATTTTTTCATCTAAGATATGTTTTGTTACCTTTTATTTATTCCATATTTATTATACTATTCTTAACTATTATGAAAGAAGAGTTCCATTATATTTAGGATTTATTAGTGGAGGTTGTTATGGATGTTTTATATTTTCTGGTATTGTGGTGTATCCTTTTGTGTTTTTCAGTTCCAGTCCGTTTTTTACCCACCATTTTTTAATCCATTACTCAAATATTAAGTTTAAATAGGTAATTAAAAATTTAAATTTCTATTTCTATTTAAATTATGGATTTTTTCTTGTTTATATTTCTATTTATGAGTGTTTGTGATTATCCAAAAAATATAATCAAATGGGCATGACTAAATTAATGGGGATTTTGTGTTTTATCATATCGCACTTTTCCATTTTATTACAATTATTCCATTATTTTTTATGTGTTTTGATAAGAACATGTTATTTTATTTTGTTTTTGTTGATGTGTTGTATATATTTTTTTGACTTGAGAATGTTCATATATGGTTAATGAACTGAATAATAAAAATTACGTTTAAATATAGAACTTTAAACTATTTTATGAATCTATTTATGTAATGTGTGAATTATTTAATACGGAATCATGATTATTTAGATCGATGATTATTGTTTACTTATATAAATTTAATATTGATATAATATTGAATATATCTTGATGTTGTAGTGTTTCTATTTTTATTTGATATCTGTTTTGGGTCGGTCTCGAAACGCCCAACGGTTTTGTATCCGATGACACGTTGACCTACTTTCCAAAGGCAGGCATTCATCGGGTGGTCTGACCAGCGACGCTTAAGAACTCACATTGGTCGAGAGGATGGGAATTTGGGCTCCTCTCACCCTTTTGGGGGGAATTATTGCATGTTCTGGGACTCTATTATAAGTTTAAGATGTATTTATATGTTCACGAATCTCTGGTTTATACCCAAGCATTGTATCCACGGATTTCTCCTGGATGGCAATGGTCAGCTGAACGCAGGTGTCCGGAGTCATTTAGGCCTGAGGTTTACCATACCTCGTTGGATTAATGACCCTATGGAGTCGGGACTCATTGAGGTGGAACTGGGATTTGTGCGGTGAACCGATCTGAAGATAGTCGGATCGACCAGTTCTTGGGCTTGAACCTCATGGAGGCTTCCTACGTACCCTTCCAGAGAGACAAGGATCAAAGTCTACATAGTTCATAATGTCTTAGGACTTACGTTTTGAGGTATCCCAGAGTGATGGGTTGGGGCTTACACTCTGAGGAGTCCCATGGTGTGGATGATGGGCTTGAACCTTAAGAGGCTTCATACGAACCCTGCCTAAGAGACAAGGATCAAAGTCCACGAAGTTCGTAATGGCTTGGGACATACACTCGGAGGTAGCCCAGAGTTATGGATTGGGGATTACAGTCTGAGGAGGACCATAAGAGTATGTCATGGTCGATGCTTACTCTAAGACCACATGGGTTATGCTCGGTGTGAGAAACAAGAGGTGGAAGGGACCAGACGATCACGTCGTGAAAGGTACGTCTGTGAGAAGTGGGGTGGGGTTATGCATGGAGCGACCCATAAGGTCGGGGCTTACTACGAGATGGACTCCCATGGTGTCTTAGTCATGTCTGTACATGATTTCATTCGAACCCATTGGTGTGTTGAGGAATATAATGGGGGACAACACCTATGCGCAAGTGCACGAGCGGGATAACACCAAGGGTGTCAGAATCAATCCAAACAAAGGGAAATGAAATGTGTAAATTATATGCCCGAAATTCGAAACACAATGAGGGTAGCATGGTGATGGAGGATAACCATTGACCATGTTCGAAACACAACATTCACATCAGGTTAGCCTGAAATGGGCATGAAAAAATGTGGGTCGACCGCTGACCGAGTACGAAACATAGGACCTGACTCGAAGTGTTGTCTGAAGTAATCAGGGGCGTTGGCCCAGGACGGTAGGTGAGCCGATGCGGCATGAGTCCAGGCCATTAGGGGGTCCCTTCGAACATGTATGGGAATGAATATCTGAATTAATGATGTGCAAAGCATGAGGTGGAGTGATGGAATGTTTTAATGGATTCTAGCGCTCTTGAAGTTATGCCACTGTAAACATGGCATGAGGCATATTATGCTTGGGGAATAAGACATCTCATACATGGAGAAAGAGGCATCTAATTATTGAATGATAGTGAATGCTACAGTTTATAGTCATTTAGAGAGGACTGTTTCAATATAGTTTAATGTCATATGTATAGGACGAGGGCCATACAGTTTAACGTCTTGTGGTCAGGACGACTAGGAAGGAGATACCTAGCAATGGTTGGTGTGGGACTTACGCAAGGGCGGCCCTTTCTAGATGAACCTAGAAAAAGGAGCTAGGAAATGGGGTTATAGGAGATCCATGAGGAATAGCTCGTTTGTACATATGGTTTACCATCTCAATGAAGTGATGCAAATCATTTTTGATGTCCACCTTCCAAAAATTGTATTAAAATTATATTTAGTTATGAAATACGATATCTATAACATTAATATCATTCAATATATTATGGATCTATATACTTTTTAAGATAACAATGACATTCATGAAAAATATGAATGAGAAAACAAAGCAATTGACACCCAAAAGCCTGAAAATAGTGAAATATTAACAATAAACGTGTGGTAAAATGTTATAAAATGATCATATTAGATTTTATAAATATAAAAAATGTTCTGGAATAAATTAATAAATATTTTAAAACCATTATATTGGATGTTTCAACTGTTTTTAAAGAATTTGAACCTGAGGTAAGGGTTTCTTGTCTCTTTTTTACTTTTGTGATATAAGTGGATTATTTTCCACTTATTTATTATGTGTCATGAATATACTAACCATATTATATATCATATAATGAATATATTTATTTTCAGGGTTTTAAATATTTCATTTGATCATTATTACTTTTATGGGGCTTATGATTCTGAAGATACCAAAGGGGTAAGAGTTTATTTCTTAATCTTGTCATTATTCATTATTTTTTTTGTTTATGTTTCCCATGAAGGAGTTATTCAATATTTAAATTTTAAAATCATTATATTTCATTCTTCCATGATAATTCATGAAAATTTAATTTAATAGTATCATTTTCAACTCTTTTTTATATAAATTTAATTATAAAATGATTTTAAGATAATATGACATTATTTCTATTCAGTCAAAAATATGATTTCATCAAAACCCATTTATCTAAAAAGACATTTTCGAAAATGTTTTAAATCCATTTAAAAAGATTTATCAAAGTCAATTTTAACCCATTTTACATTATAATTTTTTTAAAGGGATCATCATTTTCTTTACAATACAATTCCCTATTTCCTTTTAACTAAAATATAAATTGAATCATTTTTAAAGTGTATGGAATAGATGGAATTTTTTTCCATCATCACCACTAAATGATTAAATATCAATTACATTGTTATTTTCATGTGTATGTATTTTCAATAAAATTTGTGAGGTTTTTTTATTCAATTTTTACAATGAATTTCATTTTTTACTCAAAATGTTACTAAGGTTATTTTTATGGAATTTATATCCATCAATGAAATCAAGCCTTTATAGTACATATAATAGACTGGGGATACATTGTATTGATAACATCAATTTTATTTATTTGTATGTTTTATGATCCATATAACTATGGACGTGCTCTTTTTATGTTGTTCATCATAAAACTCTTTATGGTTTAAGGCTAGGTTTATTGATTGGGGAATGAATTCACTTTTCATGTACTATTTTTTCAATATAAATGTTTAGGTTTTTTATGTTTTTCTCTTTCGTGTGAGGAGTGTACTGGACTTTTCATGTGAAAGGCGGGGCCCACTATATCCCCTCAATTAATCGGTAGGTCCATATAAAAACTAGTTTACGTATTGTATGAGGTATTACCCACTTATATATAGAATCTTGGAAGAAGTCTTACTAGTATGTTTATGATGTACTACATTATCAATTCCATCACTATGAATTCATTTATTCATTTTCTAGGAGATTCTTCGATTACTAGAATATCCATGGTTTTATTTCATTGTCATTTTATTATTTATATTGAAATATTTTATCATATTTTGTTCCTACCATGTTACAGTAAATTTATAATTTAAATAGAATGTGTTTCATTTATTTACATTTCAATATTGTTTATGCCTTATGTCTTCCACTATTCCCATACCCTTACTAAGTATTTGAGATCACCTCTCCCTTTTGTTTCTTTTTTCTTCATGATATGAGATTGTGTTTTCTGATTGATATGTAGGGACACAGTAAGGGGAATAATTTCATTCGCAATGAAATTATTTTATTTTATTTTTTATTATGTAATTTAAATTTCAACTATATATATATTTTAAAAATCATACTAAACTACATTTTCCTTTGGAATACAATTCCTTTGGAATTTTATTCCTTGTGTAAGGTGTAGGTCCTATGTAAAGGTAAATTTTTTAATGGTAAGATTGAGTTTTTAAGGGTCTTATATGGGTAACCCCTTGGTTTTATGCTTAATTTAATAGTACACCTTAATCTAAATAGGGTACGTAATGGTATCCCCATGTTTATTTGATTTGTGTAAATGTAATCCTTAATTTCCAAGGGATATGTAAGGGTAATCATATGTTTTGAAATGATGTGTAAGGGTACCTCATAAATTTCATAATTCCAGCCCCTAATTCCTAAAGGATGTGTAATGTTAACCCTTAACTATGTACGGGTAATCCTCAATTCACATAATGGTAACTCTTGACTTCTAAAGGATTTATAATGGTAGGACTGAGTTGTTTTAGTGTAAATCATCATTTCCAAGTGTTAAGTAAGGATGAATCAGTACCCTTAGAGGATAGTTATGAGCTTCATAATGGTAATACCATATTACCCTTATGCATGTATCTTTTTTTGGAAAAATATTTAAAAACATTTTGTTCATTTCTCGTTCTCTATCATGAACTTGTAACACATTATTAACATTTTCATAATCTATAAACCACGAGAATTAATTTCTTTCACTCGTATAAAATTTTAACTCATGTTTTTGATGATTTTAAATGTTCTGCACTTGAGAAGAAATTAAAAAACAAATCATATGATTAATTTAATTTGGTGTTTTAAATTGTGAGAACTATAACACATAATGTTTCCTTTCAAAATTATTAGACCTTATATTGCCATCCTTTGTTATCCCCCCTTGAGACTCGGCAGTCCCTAATTCTCAAATCCATGTTTTAAAAATATACTTCAATCAAACCAAGTTCATCTTTTGGTTTCTTGTAATGGAAACCCACTCTATATCCTCAATTGTTGAAAATCATTTTTCAAGGGATAAATCCTAGGTACTTTTTCTTGTAAAACATTCAAAATAAACTCTTCTACGTTTTGGAAGAAATAATAGAGAATTATTAAATTTTAATTACCAATATTTTATCATATAATAATAAAAAATAATTACCAAATGCATATCATGGATTATTTTAAGTATATTGACTATTATCCCATTTGGTATTTTAATTTTTCATGAGGAAATTATTTTATTCATTCAATTGATTAAAAAATGATTTGGAATTATCTATGATAGAGAAACAGATATCGGATATGGTGTTTCAATTTATTTATGAAATAATATAATATGATGCAGTTCTAGGAATCCCTGTAGAGAAGTTTTATCCCAAAAATACATATATATGATGAAAGTAGTGATTCCTCAGTGAAAATTTTGACTTTACATCGAAAAGATTAAGGTAGGAAGTTTCTTAAAATTTTGAGTCCCTTGTATACTCTTATTGTTTTGATTCATCATTTGTTGTAATTTCGTATTTCATTTAATTTACGGTGATTCTTTATAGTTTTTTGAATTATTATGATACCCATGTATTTTCCTTAGATTCATAAGTATTTCATTATTATATTGTCATCATTCTTGATATTGATCATGTATTTTTATATATTTTTTAATATGTGCTCATGATGACCTTCTGTGTTTTCCATATAATTTAATGCCCTGTTATGTGGGTTACGATGTCATTGGAGGTTTTTCTTAGTATTCATGATATGTGACGATCATTATATGACTGCCCCATCTAGGGGGAGTATGCAAGAAGTGTATTGATAACGATGGTGGACCCTTACATAGGGTATGAGCCAGATTTCCTTTTGACCCAACCCAATACCAGATGCCTTACAGATACCGATTAGACTTTCTAAAACTCAATTCTTTGTGGATAATAAGTATATGTTTACCAGCCTTCCTTGTGCCTTACTCGACTCTCATTGCCTTGAGTATATCTATTTGCATGTAGATAGCCAGTGTGTCTAGTTCTATATTACTTCTGAAAACATTTATTATTATTCTGACATATAGTTGAATCAGATGTAAAAGGGTCTTGAGGCATCTTGGTTAGCATAGGGGTGGTCAATATGTGATTAATATTCTTTCTGTTGAATTTATTATTATCATGGATAATAACTACTATACATTTCAGCTTTTTTTAATGATGCACTTTCAGTTTATTACGATATTTTATTACGCACACCTTGAAAAGACATCTCAATGCATCTGAAGACTTCATGTATAGGGATCTGAAAAATGGATAGAGGATAGTGGTTAATGGATGAGTCATGGAGCATGGAGCTGGTGGGGAGACTGGGATAGACACTAGAGGATACAATGTTTTCATTTATTTATCTAGTATACTTATACCTTGGTTTGTCTTCCCACCCTCGTATACCATTTATTTAAGCATTGTATGACTTGTGTACCATATGAAATTATATTCTTACTCCCCTTTTACTTTGGGTTGTTTATATTTATTTTTAATACTGGTGAAATGACATGATACAGATGGTATATTCTCCCCTCTGATAGCATTTATACCCTCACTGCTCGTTGGAAACTTATTGCATACTAGGAGTCACATATGAGGTCATGTGACTCTCCGGATTAGACCTGATATCCTATATTAGGGAATTATAAGAATATAAGTTCAAATTGTACAAAATATATTAATGTGAGGATAAAGTTAAATTATTAATTTGAACACTTATTTATTTCTATATAAGGTAATATAAGACATCAAATCCAAGGCTACCCAAAGTATCTAACATGTTTACTTATGAGAATGAGAATGTTAAAATTCCTATAACATCGTAAAATGAACCTATAGAGAATGGAAGACCAAGATAGAATAAAAAACAAGATCAAATCATATTCTAATAGGGAATTTTAAAAAAATTGTCAATAATATCATATTTCTCAATAAATGTTAGAATGAATTAGTGGTTTTCAAATTGTGTATACAGAGTCTATCATTAGTAGGCCTCATCTGAATAATAGTAACACAAATGGGTAAACAATTCCTAGTAGAATAAATCTTATTGTAATCAAAAAAGAATGATGTAATAGAGATATGAATAAGAAAATATCATCCTAAATAAAAGCGTTAGATAAAAAATGACCTATTTTACATCTACACATATCATCTAAATAGATATTAGGACTTATAATAAGAGAAATCACAACCTCTATGTCCAGAAGCTCAAATAAGTTACCAGGGATACACAGAAAAAAAGTTAAAAATAATATTTCATAGTGAACTAATAATATTTAAATTTTTATAAGGGTAAGATATTAATCAATCTATTGAATTTAAATGTTATTATTTCCTTTAAATAAAAACATATAATTCATTTTTAATTTATCCTAGCGATAGTTATATTTCACAACAATTATTTTTTAGGATGAATTAAAGTATATATATCATTGAAAGTATGAGTCATGTTTTAGTGACTATATGTTTATTTGAAATATGATATTAGAAACTATGAATATGGAATATCTTATATCAAAAACAAGAAGAAAATGTGTCTTTGATGGAAGAATAAAGAAATAACTTGAATTGGTGATTGTCAAAATTTAAATAAATCTGTGATAATGAAAAAAGGTAAGGAAAAAAGAACCTCGTTTCCATTCCCAATATCAGATCCCAAAAGATATGATATTTTATGGGGTTTGTAATTTTATGAGAAAATATTAAAAACAAAAGTGTTAAAAAATAAAGGAAATTGAATGTAAAATAGGTGTGAAGGTAAATTTATATGAGAAGTGGGTGATCAGTTAAAACTAGAAGGGGAAGTTCCCCTTAAAACCCTAATTATAAAGATAAAAAAACAATGATCACAACTTTGATACTTCTTACCACCAACAACCTAGTAAGACAAGAAACATGCGTATATAGATTCTAAAAAAATAAAATTTTTATTATCTTCTAAAGAGTACAAAAAAGGTGGTTATTTTTAACCAAATGATAGATACTCATACCAATCACCAAGTTTGCAATATTTTATAAACTAAAAAAAGTTGACTTTTTTTATATATGTCTATGTTTTTAGGATACAATATTTCTACTAAGAATTCTATTTGGAACCACCTAAACTAATTTTAATATTTCCACCATTAAATTGGAGACAAGTGTTTTCCCATATTTTACATTTAAGGATTCCATTATGCAAGTGGATTAAAATTAGAAAGATGGTTTGGGAGTGCTAATTAAGTTCACTTATGGGATCTAATAAGAATGATTATATGCCCATTTATTCATATCATTAATTCATTTTGGGAATCCCCTTATAAATTAAAAAAATTATCCATTTATAACATTTTTAATCCACCTCATTCTTTCTCTTATCATTAGGCCACAATATCCATGCAATCAGGCTTTTACATTTACAAACCATATACCTCTTGTGATATATTCCCCAATAACAGTTCAATACATATGTGTTCCACGGTTCTTATCCCTATTATAATATTTTCATAATTTGGTTAAAGATTTAAGGCTGTAAAAATTCTTAGTGAGAATTTAGTGAAATTTTAATAATATTTTAATGTTTTCTAGTATTGATTTTTTATCATTTTAATAAGTGTAATATAATGTATTATGAAATTTTTAATTTTTGGGTGAGTAATTATGAATTCGGATTCTATAGTACATTATAGATCAATAAATCGATAACCATAAGAAACAATTATCCCACACTTGAATTGGAGATAGAGTTGTCCATTTACACCATAAATATTTAGAAGTGTAACATTTATTATCAATGTTTTGTGATGAATTCAATTGATAAAATTTTAGATTACATTCTCTTCTAATAGTAATGGTATTTATGAAAAAAAGGGGATGAGTTTTTTATTCTATTAATATAAGGCTCCAGCCTTAAACCTTACTCAATCTTGAGTTATTACAAGATTACACATTGAGGATCTTTTCGGGTTTAGAGTTTTAGAGAATTAGATCATAAAACTTGCATTACATTCCACATATAAACAAAGTGGTTACATAAAGATAGTATTCTTCATTCCCATCAATGGAAACATATTTAAAAAAAACATTGATTCTTTCTTGACACTTCCTTGACACTATCACCATATCATGTACCTTTCCCTTGACCTGTGAAAAGCATTTCAAAAAAACTTGGGATGAGCATAAAAAGCTTAGTAAGGGATATAAAAATATAGAAAGGAAACATTGGTACATATATACATAAGGATGAGATCATACATTACCCATAAAACATAATCACTTTAACATACCTCATCAAATCATGAATAAATCATAGAAATCATAAGACATAAAGGTAACTTGAGGCATTCGTAACATTCTTACGTAGGGAGTAACCCTCTTGGTTACGTTTGGAATACCCATCACAGTATATTCCCTAAATATCTTCGGAGAAACCTTAATGTTCCACTCCTTCACGTTACCCAATGCATTGGAGAGATATATCGGGCTCACCCGCCCTTAGTGTATCACAGAACCACCCGTCTTCATAATAATGCCCAAGAACCTCAACATAATCGTATCACATAAAACATGCATAAAGGAAACATAACATTTCCACCATTCAATCACAAGATATCAATACAACACTTTGATATAAAAACATTATGAAAACCATTTTCAATACCAAAATAAAAGAAAATTAAAACATGGTATTTATTTTTCTTTTAAAAAGATGGTATGACTTGTAGAGGAAGCCAAAACTCAAATAACGGTCACGGCGGCGGAGAAGTCATTGTCACCGCATACGTACGACAAAAACATTCCCTTTTATCATTTAGTAAATGTTTCGTATAAAAAATATTTCTTTTCAATGAATGTAAAAGTCAAAGGGGTTTATACACCGTATAAAAGAAGGTTCTGTATAAAACAAAATATGCCTCAATGAAAGGAGATTGAGACGAAGTCCCATACCTCGGGTCCGACTTGACTCGATCGTTCTTTAATGTCCTGAATAATAAACTTGAGTTAATTTATACTTGTTTAAGAACCTTTTTCAAGTTCATTATTCCTTTTATATCACTTATTACCATGTCATGAACACTATGTAATTATTTAAGTTAATAACGGTCGTTTTAACGATCATTGGTACTTGAGTCAAAAATAAGCCCTTTATAATTACATGTTGTTCATGTATCCATTATATCCAGAATGGTATTCATGATTTATATATCATATATGTCATATATATCCAGTACATGCATGCATTTATAATATTACATAATCATTTAGAGGTAAGAAATGAAATGCACCGTTCATTGAGACGGTAAGCCGTACGTACGCATGAACGCTACTTTCATTTCTATTTAGTATTTTATAGAATTGAATCATAATTATATAAAGGTATATTATAATTCCAATATAATATCATATATAGTATCATAGTTCCATCCTTTATACGTCCCACATATGGTATTTAACAAATCAACTCACTTTAAGGGGGCGGTAGTCCGCACTTCCTTAAATGAAGATATCGCATTTACCCATAATAGAAACCATAAAGGTATACCCAAAATGAAAAATACATAAGCTTAAGTAAAACATAAACATATCACATATCATATATAAATATAGTGACATCTTAATGGCCACCTTTTAAGGTGTTAAAGTAATGTTGAACAATCATCGTTTCGGGAGGCATAAATTCACCATCCACGGAAACAGTATGTTCGTTAACCATTAGATGTAGGTGTGTGTAAGTGTAGCTCAAATAATTATTATAACAACACACTAGTATATTGAGGATACTGGAGTTGTTACAAATTAAAAGAATAAAAAGATTTTAGGGGTTGGAGAAGCAAAATAAAACAAAATGACTCAAAAGAAGACATTACCTTAAAATCGGGTAACTCCCTTTGGTTTGAGCTCAAAGGCTTCCTTGGGAAGCCTTCTGCCAAAAGTGAGGCTTCAAGGAGTAAGAGAGGTAAGTGGAAAGACAAAATGGGCAGGGGTTGGCCGAGCCAAAGGCTTTGGGAGTGTGTCTAAGGAGGTAGAGGTGGGGGCCTTTTATAAGAGGAGAGGAGGGGCACTCTTGGAAAGTAAAGAAATATTACTTTATTTGAAAATGAGTTTCGGATTTAAATGGTCCCACATTGATATAATTCGAGTCTCAGGTGATAAGTGTTCTAAATATACCCATCCAATAGGTTTTGGACATGTTTATGTTTTAGATATTACATTATCTTTCCATTTTATTTAAATCGTTAAATAATGAGGTCATCACTGCATCATCATGATGTCATAAATAATTTAATTTATTTAAAGTCTAAAAATTATAAAAAAAATACTATGAGGTAGGAAATCATTGTATCCTTCCAATGAATATTTATAATAAAAAATCTGATCTTTATAACCCCATGTAAAAATTGTTTTCGTAAAACATATGATGTTTGTGTCATTTTTACTTTTACATTAAATAAAAAGTTATTTATCTCATTTCCAAACCAAAGTGGTTCCATGGGGTCCCCAAGATGACCCATGGCTTATCGTGGTCATACATGACACATCAAATAAGGTTAGTACATGTGTCTAGGTCATTTTATATTATTAAAGCATTATATTTACCTTAAACTACACTAATTACCACTAATCGCGATTAAAAACTTAATAAGTTACTATTCACCAAAAAATTATTTTAATCTCATTGAACAACATTTTACTTCTTAATGAAAACCATGTATGTCAGATTTTCGAAATTCAAAACACAAAGGTGGCAAAATTTCATTTCAACGAAAAATCAGTTTCTTTAACTACCACTTAGTGATTTCACTATTCATCAAAAATTGAAGTTTTTCAGAAAATTACCAAAAATTCACCCTAAGCTGTATTTGATATTAAAAATTCAAAAATGAAGTATATTTTACAAAATTAAAAACATATAAGTCACATTAATTAATTTAATAATTAATTCCCGCAGTCAGAGCAAAAATCGTGTTTTTATGAAACATTAAGTATCAAAAGATTGACACTAGTTTAAATCTGATTTCAAAGTGAAATTAATTCCAACGACCACTATTGGATTTAATGGTAAAAATATTTTCTAATTTCACTTTAAAACCAATTCAAAAGATAATCTAATCATATAAATAAATTAGATTAAAAAGAGGTTTTGAATTAAAATACAACATTTTACATTATTCATTAAAAAAATGAACTTTATCAGAAAGATACCAAAAATTTACACAAAGTAAATTTTGATTTACCGATTCTAAAGAAGAGTTATATTTGGTCCAATAGAATTTATAAGATTGATCAAAACTATATTTAATGATGGTTCGCCGTCAAAAGGTGATAAGTGAACCCTTAGTAAAAATTAGGGTATAAATGCCTAAAATTGAATGCTTTCCGTATTTTAAGCCTTTATCTTGTATTGGATAAATGTAAAAACATTTAAAAACATATATAATCATATTTTAGTTATTTATATCCTTCCCTGCCAGTACAACGTCTACGTGTTAGCTAACATTTAAAATAATATTATTTTATTATTTGAGTGCAACGTAAGATTCCCAAGAAACTCGTTGTTGCGTGTTGGGTACGCCATCGAGCATAGCATCCCCTTTAAAGTCATATTAATATTTTATTCACAAATATGGATAAATATAAAGATGTCATATTCTTTATTTACCTGGGGTGTTACATCCTTCCCCCCTTTTGGGAATTGCATCCTCACACTTTTAAAATTGGGCTTGGAAACATCCTTGAACGTCCCACATCAGAACAAGAGTCGGTAAAACAATCACTTTAAGATAAAGAAAGATAAGTACAAATGTCACCCGAGTTAACCCATACTAGGATTCCAAGTATGAAAACATGAACATGGAGGGTAAAACCAAGGGTTATGTTCCGAGGGAGAGTGATAGAAAACATGTTTAGGAGAAAGTTAACCACAAGAAAATCAAAAACTTGTGATGGGTTAAATGGTATTTGATTCCCCGGTAGGAAACGTTAATAGACAACATTTTTCTTTTAAGTTACTTTTCATTGAGGAATTTATTTTTGATCTTAAGGAAACATAATTACTTGTCATGTTGACTTTCAACTCTTTTTAGGTTTCTTACACAAACTCATAATAGCATACCTTGATCATGGCGTCCACTCGGTTTCATCATCATCTTGTTCACGTAGGTAGAAGTCCCATGCATTACAACAATGATTTAGAGATCCTTCAAAATCATTTCCTTCCTCCATCCAAATACACCTCGTACAACATGGGTCATATGGGTGTTCACAGAAAAACAGTTTTGGAAAATAATCATGTATGACGTATAATTCCAAAACATCTGATAAAACATAATTTCTAAAAAAAAATCGGACCGAAATTGAGTTGAAACTTTCTATTATTGGTCCTTTTAAAATACCATAAGTATGTGATGTGAGACTATATTTTAAAAGAAAATATAAACAAGTTGCGCAAGGGTCTCCTTCCTCATCACCATTTTTAAAATCATAATATGCTTCAAATTCTTGTGATAAGGTAAAATATTTGAAAATACCTTGATAATATTTACCTTTCTTGAAAATATGAGAATATTGTGAAAATAATATTTGTCTAAAAACAACCCATGATCCACGATGATAATGAGGTATAGTGGAGGTGTTTGATTTCTCAAAAAACTGATTGCAAGTGAGTTGTATGCTAGAAAAAGTTTCACAATCATCCGAAAATGACTTTGCAATAATTATTGCAAGCATGTCATCAGGAAGAGATAGTAATGTCGTTTGAGATCTTTCTCCTTCCATTCGTAACCGACTTTACTTGACCTGAAAAAATGTTATAAAACAAGGATTTAACTGAAATAATAGATATAGGGACTAATCATGTGTCTCACAAGAACTCCTAATCCCTAAAGTTGTCTAAACCGACCTCTGATACCAACTATAAGGCCCCAGCCTTAAACCTTACTTAATCTTGAGTTATTACAAGATTACACATTGAGGATCTTTTCAGGTTTAGTGTTTTAGAGAATTAGATCATAAAACTTACATTACATTCCACATATAAACAAAGTGGTTACATAAAGATAGTATTCTTCATTCCCATCAATGGAAACATATTTAAAATAAACATGGATTCTTTCTTGACACTTCCTTGACACTATCACCATATCATGTACCTTTCCCTTGACCTGTGAAAAACATTTCAAAAAAACTTGGGATGAGCATAAAAAGCTCAGTAAGTGATATAAAAATATGGAAAGGAAACATGGGTACATATATACATAATGATGAGATCATACTTTACCCATAATACATAAGCACTTTAACATACCTCATCAAATCATGAATAAATCATAGAAATCATAAGACATAAAGGTAACTTGAGGCATTCATAACATTCTTACGTACGGAGTAACCCTCTTGGTTACGTTTGGAATACCCATCAGAGTATATTCCTTAAATATCTTCGGAGAAACCTTAACGTTTCACTCCTTCGCATTACCCAATGCATTGGAGAGATATATCAGGCTCACCCTCCCTTAGTCTATCACGGAACCACCCATCTTCATAATAATGCCCAAGAACCTCAACATAATCATATCACATAAAACATGCATAAAGGAAACATAAAATTTCAACCTTTCAATCACAAGATATCAATACAACACATTGATATAAAAACATTATGAAAACCATTTTCAATACCAAAATAAAAGAAAATTAAAATATGGTAATTATTTTTCTTTTAAAAAGAAGGTATGGCTTGTAGAGGAAGCCGAAACTCAAATAACGGTCACGGCGGCGGAGAAGTCATTGTCACCGCATACGTACGACAAAAACATTCCCTTTTTTCATTTAGTAAATGTTTCGTATAGAAAATATTTCTTTTCAATGAATGTAAAAGTCAAAGGGGTTTATACACCGTATAAAAGAAGGTTCTGTATAAAACAAAATATGACTCAATGAAAGGAGATTGAGATGAAGTCCCATACCTCGAGTCCGACTTGACTCGATCGTTCTTTAATGTCCTGAATAATAAACTTGAGTTAATTTCTACTTGTTTAAGAACCTTTTTGAAGTTCATTATTCCTTTTATATCACTTATTACCATGTCATGAACACTATGTAATAATTTAAGTTAATAACGGTCGTTTTAACGATCATTGGTACTTGAGTCAAAAATAAGCCCTTTATAATTACATGTTGTTCATGTATAAATTATATCCAGAATGGTATTCATGATTTAGATATCATATATGTCATATATATCCAGTACATGCATGCATTTATAATATTACATAATCATTTAGAGGTAAGAAATGAAATGCACCGTTCATGGAGATGGTAAGCCGTACGTACACATGAACGCTACTTTCATTTCTATTTCATATTTTATAGAATGGAATCATAATGATATAAAGGTATATTATAATTCCAGTATAATATCATATATAATATCATAGTTCCATCCTTTATAAGTCCCACATATGGTATTTAACGAATCAACTCACTTTAAGGGGGCGGTAGTCCGCACTTCCTTAAATGAAGATATCGCGTTTACCCATAATGGAAACCATAAAGGTATACCCAAAATGAAAAATACAGAAGCTTAAGTAAAAAAATAAACATATCAAATATCATATATAAATATTGTGACATCTTAATGGCCACCTTTGAAGGTGTTAAAAGAATGTTGAACAATCATCGTTTCGGGAGCCATAAATTCACCATCCGCGGAAACAGTATGTTCGTTAACCATTAGATGTAGGTGTGTGTAAGTGTAGCTCAAATACTTATTATAAAAACATCCTAGTATATTGAGGATACTGGATTTGTTACAAATGAAAAGAATAAAAAGATTTTAGGGGGTTGGAGAAGCAAAATAAAACAAAAGGACTCAAAAGAAGACATTACCTTAAAATCGGGTAACTCCCTTTGGTTTGAGCTCAAAGGCTTCCTTGGGAAGAATTCTGCCCAAAGTGAGGCTTCAAGGAGTAATCGAGGGAAGTGGAGAGACAAAATGGTCAGGGGTTGGCCGAGCCAAAGGCTTTGGGAGTGTGGGTAAGGAGGTAGTGGTGGGGGCCTTTTATAAGAGGAGAGGAGGGGCACTCTTGGAAGGTAAAGAAATATTACTTTATTTGAAAATGAGTTTAGGATTTAAATGGTCCCACATTGATATAATTAGAGTATAAGGTGATAAGGGTTCGAAATCTACCCATACAATAGGTTTTGGACATGTTTAGGTTTTAGATATTACATTATCTTTCCATTTTATTTAAATCGTTAAATAATGAGGTCATCACTGCATCATCATGATGTCATAAATAATTTACTTTATTTAAAGTCTAAAAATTATTACAAAAATACTATGATGTAGTAAATCTTATTATATTTCCAATGACTATTTATAATAAAAAATATGTTCTTTATAACCCCATGTAAAAATTGTTTTTGTAAAACATATGATGTTTCTGTCATTTTTACTTTTACATTAAATAAAAAGTTATTTATGTAATTTCCCAACCAAAGTGGTTCAATGGGGTCCCCAAGTTGACCCATGGCTTGTCTTGGTCGGCCATCACACATCCAATAAGGTTAGGACATGTGTATAGGTCATTTTATATTATTAAAGCATTATATTTACCTTAAACTACACTAATTACCACTAATCGCGATTAAAAACTTAATAAGTTACTATTCACCAAAAAATTATTTTAATCTCATTGAACCACATTTTACTTACTAATGAAAACCATGTATGTCGGATTTTTGAAATTCAAAACACAAAGGTGGCAAAATTTCATTTAAACGAAAAATCAGTTTCTTTAACTACCACTTAGTGATTTCACTATTCATCAAAAATTGATGTTTTTCAGAAAATTACCAAAAATTCACCCTAAGATATATTTGATATTCCAAATTCAAAAATGAAGTCTATTTTACAAAATTCAAAACATATAAGTCACATTAATTAATTTAATAATTAATTCCCGCTGTCAGAGCAAATAGCGTGTTTTTATGAAACATTAAGTATCAAAAGATGGACACTAGTTTAAGTCTAATTTCAAAGTGAAATTAATTTCAACGACCACTATTGGATTTAATGGTAAAAATATTTTCTAATTTCTCTTTAAAACCAATTAAATAGATAATCTAATCATATAAATAAATTAGATTAAAAAGAGGTTTTGAATTAAAATACAACATTTTACACTATTCATTAAAAAATGAACTTTATCGGAAAGATACCAAAAATTTACACAAAGTAAATTTTGATGTCCCGATTATAAAGAAGAGTTATATTTGGTCCAATAGAATTTTTAAGATTGATCAAAACTATATTTAATGACGGTTCGCCGTCAAAAGGTCATAAGTGAACCCTTAGTGAAAATTAGGGTATAAATGCCTAAAATTGAATTTATTCCGTATTTTAAGCCTTTAAATTTTATTGGATAAATGTAAAAACATTTAAAAACATATATAATCATATTTTATTTATTTCTATCCTTTCCCGCCAGTACAACAGCTACATGTTAACTATCATTTAAAATAATATTATTTTATTATTAGAGTGCAACGTAAGATTCCCAAGAAACTCGTTGTTGCGTGTTGGGTACGCCATCGAGCATAGAATCCCCTTTAAAGTCATAATAATATTTTATTCAAAAATATGGATAAATATAAAGATGTCATATTCTTTATTTAATTGGGGTGTTACAATTAAATATGATTTCTGATATAAAACATGGAAGGAAAATGATGTCAGAGTTGCACTGTGTTAAAATACTAAAAAATATATAGAATGTGAGATTATGTAGAAAATGATGATAATGATAATAATTTTTCTTTGGGAGTTCCAAAAGTAGGGATACAATAAATTTTCGAATTTGATTAATAAAACATTTGTGGTGTTTGATCTACCAAGTCAATGTAACATGTTATTAATAAAAAGATAATAATGTTATAATTTCAATAGATAATAGGTAATTAAATAACGTACAGTCACTAGTATCTAATTTGATTATATTTTATTAGAATATACTATCAGTTCCTTTAGTTTTAATGTCATAATTTTTATTAAAATTTCCTTAATATGTTCAGGTTTGATAAGTCAAAATAGAGAAAATATACCATAACATAATAATTGTATTTTGATAGAGTATAATGAAAACAAAATTTATTATTGATTTGGTATCTTAATTCTAGATTTATTAGTATATAAATTTTTAGCATCAAAAAACAAGAATAATTTTCAAAATTTTCATACACTGATATAGAATTGAGGGAACTTCATAAAGGATTGTGAGTTTTATCTAAAAATTTCAATACAAATACATGAAATAATCTATGTATTTATAGATCAACCTATAAAATTAGATCATTTATTTTAAATTTGAGAGTCATTCTTAATAAATGATAGTATTTCTTTATGTGAAGGTAGTGGGGATACTTTATAGAGATCAATAATTTATTATATTCTATAAGAATTTTATTTACTTCTTGAAATTTGATAAGTCTTAAATATATGACATGTAACCTGTTACAAATGATATGTGTAATCAACATAAGATAAAGATGTAATTAATATAAAAAAATAACATAATAAATTAATAGGGTATTATAACATATTTTAGGAGATTAATGGAGGATCAAGTACCATTGGTAGGGTATTATGAAAAAAATAGTAATCATAAACCATTTCAATTGTCTATTTTTAAATAATTCTATTGAAACCCAAGTTGATCATTTATATGTCAAACTAGAGTGGGATGGAATTTTTCCTTGGGAAATTTTTTGGTATAATATATAAAATTATATTTTTATTTGATCCTAAAAATGATGATGATGATTCAAACTCATTAGATATATTATTATTCTCAATTATGAGGAAATTTTGGGTTTTTTGTTGGTTATTCGGTAATTTAATGTGTATTTCATCATTTTTTTACGTTAATGATAAGAAATATAGGTAATATTTTATATTTCATATTTTGTACAATTATAGATAGTATATTGGATTATTGACATTGTATATCATTTTTTTATGTAAAATGTATGATGTAGTGCATGATGTGCTCCCCATTTCTCAATAATGGAAGTTAAAACTAGACCCTTATCATGTGATTCAATTCAAAATAGTTAATTTTAACCCAGAAAAAAAAATAATGGTACATGATGATTTTTCATGGGTGAGAGAATATAATCATAGGAATGAGTATTCATTTTTTGAGATTTTTATTGGAATATAAAATGAGTCATCAGAAGACATTGGAGAGACATGACAATATGTAGTATAAAATTCCTAATTTTTATAACATAAGAAACCTATAATGGGGAGGAATGAGATACCCATATCATATTGGTTAGTTTTTTTATTTTAATGAATTTTGGATAAATATATTTGTTTTTTGAATAATGTTCTAGAGGTCTATATTTATGTGCATGGTTGGAAAAAATGAACAACCAAAAAATGCAATGATTTTTTAGAGGTGTAGAGTAGTATATATTATGTCTCAGGGGTTAAAAAAATATGTGAACAATACATGAATTTTCATTATATTGGATATGTAACCCTAAAAATATGGTTTATTGTTTTAAAACCACACATCTAAACTATTTAGATGATTAAATTATTATTATTTTAATTTTAATATACTGTTTATCTTTTTTAACAATTAATAAAACCCTAAATAGTGGTGTAGTTTTATTATGGATTCTTGGTTGGTATTTTTTTCTTATATAAATAACAAGAATCTCATTCCCTCAAATAATAATTATATTAATAATTAAACTAAAATTAAGAGATCTTCATTCATAATAGCTATGTCTCTGTCCCTAATTTTATATTTAACATGGTAGAATATATAATGAGTAATGGAATTGTATCTCATAAATCAAGAAATAAATTGTCATGGTACGGATTTATGGTTTCATAATTTTTTAAAATATAAAAAAAGAAATTCATTATTAATCTAGATATAACATGATTATAGGATTTCATTATCTATGATCAATGAATCATATTTCATCTATTTTTTATTATAATTACATGAGATTTAATATTTCCAAATTTTGACAAGTTGATGAGGACTCAATTTTTTTAGTTAACACCTCATGATAAATGATTTAAGAAAATTGATGGTTTTTTGATGTTCTGAAATTAGGTATATGATATTTATTAAAAATAATATATTTCCATATTTTGGTATTATAGGATTTTTTTTAGATAATTTCTTTGATTTTGAATCCAAGGAATTATTCTTGTTAGTAATTTTTAAGAAAATATTATTTTATATATGATATATTATTGATTCAAATTTGATAATTCAATTTTCATAGAACAACATTTTTATTCAAAGGGATCCTTGTTCATCTCCATGGAGATATCAAGATTCTCCTCCTTCCTCAGGCTCATTGTAATGTTTGTTTTTGGATCTGATTCCAAGTTATCTAGATGAGTTTCTTGTTAATTGTATACTTTTTTAGGAATATTCCTTTTTATAAAGTTTTACTTCCTTTCCACTTCTTGTGAGTTAACTATTTTTTCTATTTTTCTTCATAGGACCTAAAATTCTAGTTTCTATAAAATAGATAATGATAAAATTCTATATTGTTGGAGGCTTCTGTGTCTTGGTGTAATAAATGGATAGATATATTGAGTATGTGTTAGAGTTTTTTGAATATGGTTTTGGAATTAGTTTTTGTTGGAGAAAGTTGATGTTGGGGGCCAGGTGGTGTTATATCTAGAGGTAGTTGAAGAAAGTGAACGTAAAGGATGTGCAGAAGGTGCTGGTGGTGGAGGATGTTGTGTTGGTGCTATAGGTTGGATCTGTTGATAAATGATTATGGGAGAGGGTGTGGATAGGTTTGGTTTTAGGTGATTTTGACATATTCTCATTATCACTATTAGTAATAGGGTATATAACAATGGGTTTGAACCATTATTATAAAGAATATATCCAAAAAATTCTATAAACCAATTTTTTGTCCACATTGATGTATATTATTCCAATGGATTCTTTAAACCATTTGTGTAAACCTATACTAATATTTTGGAAACCATTGGTACAATCCATATATATTCTAATAATTAAAATAGTTATAAGACTATTGTTTTAAAGTTATCTATACTTCATATCAAGTATCACCCCCACCTTAGATCAAAATGTCAAAAACTGCAACAAAAACCTACAAGGAAAGATAACCCCATCACTTGAAAAAAAACTCTACTTCATCACCCGAAATAACACTATAAAAAATAACCTATAAAAACACAAACAGACAATATACATAATTTAAAAAAACTAATTAATGCATTCAATAAGTGAAAAAAATCATTCAAAACATCACATATACACATTCAAATCAAATCATCTAACATCATATGTCATAAATATAAATCAAAAATGTAAAGGGTAAATCTCTATATCATCACAACTAATATGTATTTGAGTTAAAAATACCAATTCATGAAATATTTAATATCTAAAAATAATTATTGTAATGTTCCACGGTCCAAAGAAATCATTAAAAATATTGGTTAATACCTTATTAATCATAAGGGGAATGAAAATGGATATATACCAGATGAAATTTATTAAATTGAACGTTTCATTGGTTCTAACCATCAAAATTATAATTTTATCTGCAGTATCATACCATACATATTATATAAATTAAATTGAAATGTCTCAAAATATGAAATAATTAAAAATGTAATATTAATTCATATTTTTAAAGTGTAATTCCTATCAAAATATGAATTATCATTATGAAAAACTAATTCATCTGTACCTCACTCATTCCATACATTTGAATGGGGTTGAGATCCTAATATATTCATCATTTAGGGAAACAATTGTATATCATATAAATAAACTACCCTTTTAAAAAAGTTTTTTCCATAGTGTCTGTCATGTTCCCATTACAGGGCCACTGGTTACTTGGTGGTCCTAAAATAATGAAATAGGCCACTGAAACCCCTCCAGGTTCCACTAATACCTTCTATAGTAAACTCAAAATGACTAATAATTAAATAATTATTTAATTTTTTGGGATGATGTTCTGATTCGACTACGTACTCATAAATTCGATGTTTTTTTATTCCACTTCAGTACAAAATCTATAATGTTCCAATGAAAAAACAATATTATGGACACATATATAATTTATGAATATCAATTATAGTTTTCATTTTTATCATATTAAATTATTAAATTATGGTACCTATATAAATTTTAAAAATATAGAGATTCTAGAGATGTTTTTGGGTTATTCTGTGGAGATTTTATCCTAATATGGTTATGGGAATTTCTCAATAGAAGATTTACTTATTTTATTCCTTGGTTTTTACATTGTTTGGATTTCATTTGATGTGGTGGTAGTGTTACACCATAATCCTAGTTTTTAAATTATCATCATTGAATTTGAGGCTGTTGATTATCCAATGATCAATAGAGAAATCATCCTTTAGGTATTACCCTATCAGTAGAATCGTGAACTTCCATGGTTATATTGTATTTAAATAATTTGATTCCACAATATTTAGGGAGGATTTCACCGTGAATTTTTAATTGGGCCACCATTTCATTATGAACAAGGCTATCATACCTTATTATTGTGCCTTATATGATTAAATATAAATCCAATTTTACCTTTTTGATATCCCTAATTATTTATACTCTGTTCCAAAAAATGGAATTATTTGGACCGTCTTGGGTTCCCATTATCCATTGTTTGGTAGATATCTGAACATATATTTTGATGATTGAGATTTTTTTATCTAAGATATGTTTCGTTACCTTTTATTCATTCCATATTTATTATACTATTTTTAATGGTTATGAAAGAAGAGTTCTACTATATTTAGGATTTATTAGTGGAGGTTGTAATGAAGTTTTTATGTTTTTAGGTCTTGTGGTGTATCCTTTTGTGTTTTTCAGTTCCTGACCATTTTTTACCCATCATTTTTTAATCCATTACTCAAATATTAATTTTAAATAGTTAATTCAAAATTTAAACTTATTTTTCTATTCAAATTATGGATTTATCCTTGTTTATATTTCTATTGATGAGTGGTTGTTATTATCCCAAAAATATAATGAAATGTACATGACTAAATTAACGGGGATATTGTGTTTGATCATAATGTACTTTTCAATTTTATAACAATTATTCCATTATTTTTTAAGTGTTTTGATAAGAACATGTTATTGTTTTTTGTTTTTGTTGATGTGTTGTATATATTCTTTTGAGTTGATAATGTTCATATATGTTTAGTGAACTAAATAATAAAATTTATGTTGAAATATATAACATTACAATATTTTATGACTAAATTTATGTAATGTGTGAATTATTTAATAAGGAATCATGATTATTTAGATCGATGACTATTTTTTACTTCTATAAAGTTCATATTGATATAATATTGAATATATCATGATGTTGTAGTGTTTATATTTTTATTTGGTATTTGTTTCGGGTCTGTCTCAAAATGCCCAACAGTTCTATATCTGATGACACGTGGACCTGCTTTCCAAAGGCAGTCGTTCGCCGGATGGTCTGACCAGCGACGCTTAGGAACTCACATTGGTCAAGAGGATGGGAATTTGGGATCATCTCACACTTTTTGAGGGAATTATCTCCTCTTACGAGACTCTCTTATATATTTAAGACGTGTTCATATGTTCGTGAATCTTTAGATTATACACAACAATAGTATCCACGGATTTCTCCTAGATGGCAATGGTTATCTGAACACAGGGGTCTGGAATCATATAGGCCTGAGGTTTACCATCCCTCATTAGATTAATGACCCTGTGGAGTTAGGACTCACTAAGGCGGCGCTGGGATTGGTGCGGTGAACTGATGTTAAGGTAGTCTGATCGACCAGTTTTTGGGATTGAACCTCATGGAGGCTTCCTACGTACCCATCCTGAGAGAAAAGGATCAAAGTCTACATAGTTCATAATGGCTAGGGAAATACACTCTGAGGCATCCTAGAGTGATGGGATGGGGATTACACTCCAAAGAGGCCCAAGGTGTGGATGATGGGCTTGAACCTCAGGGATGCTTCCTATGTACCCTTCCTAAGAGACAAGGATCAAAGTCCACGTAGTTCGTAATTGCTTGGGACTTACACTCTGAAGCAGCCTAGAGTTATGGATTGGGGATTACACTCTGAGGAGGCCAATAAGAGGATGTCATGGTCGATGCTTACTCTAGGCCCACTTGATTCTTGATCGGTGTGAGAAACAAGAGGCGGCAGGGACTAGATGATCACGTCGCGAAAGGTGCGTCCATGAGAAGTGGAGTGGGGATTACACATGGAGAGGCCCATAAGGTCGGGGCTTACTCTGGTATGGACTCCCATGGTTTCTTCCTCATGTCTGGCCATGTGGTCATTCAAACCCATTTGTGGGTTGAAGAATATAATGGGGGTTAACGCCTATGCGCAAGTGCACAAGCGGGATAACGCCAAGGGCGTCGGAATCAATCCAAACAAAGGGAGATGAAAAGTGTGAATTACATGACCGAAATTTAGAACACAATGAGGGTGGCATGGTGATGGAGGATAACTATTGACCATGTTCGAAACAAAACATTCACATCACGTTAGCATGAAATGGGGATGAACAAATAAGGGTCGACTACTGACCCTTTTCGAAACACAGGACCTGACTCGACGTGTTGTCCAAAGTCATCAGGGGTGTTGGCCCAGGACGGTAGGTGAGCTGATGCGGCATGAGGCCAGGCCCTTAGGAAGTCCCTTATGACATACAGGGGAATGAATATTTGAATGAATGATGTCAAAAGTATGAGGTGGAGTGATGGAATGTTTGGATGGATTCCAGCGCTCTTGAAGTTATGCAACTGTAAACATGGAATGTGGCATCTTATGCTTGGGGCATAAGAGATCTCTTACATGGAGCAAGAGGCATCAAATTATTGAATGATAGGGAATGCTACAGTTTATAGTCATGTAGAGATCAGTGTTTCCATATAGTGTAACATCATATGGATAGGACGAGGGCCATACAGTTTGATGTCATGTGGTAAGGACGACTAGGTAGGAGATACCTAGCAATAGTTGGTGTGGGACTTACGCAAGGGTGGCCCTTTATGGATGAACCTAGCAAAAGGAGCTAGGAAATGCGGTTATAGGAGAGCCATGAGGAATATATGAGATGTTGGAGTGACATAAGGGTGCAATAGAAAATATTGCTGACCCGGCCCGAAAAGTTCGTGGTGCGACTCTCCATTTTTCATGGGCGTGAGTGACGGTAGCGAAGGGACAAGCCCGGAGGGCCGCGACCACAGCCCGACACTGATGCCGAGTGGTGGGGCGGGGGAGCAACCCCCACGGTATGGACCAGCGAGTGCGTAGGGTTTTCCGCATGGGGTGGGCCAGGTAGGAGTTGGTCGTGAGGGACTAGCTGCAGCAAAGCTGGCCGCATAAGAGACAGCCGCGGAGGGGCTGTCCGCGAAGGAGCCGGCTGCGTAGGGATGACCGTATGTGGTGCATGGTTTGGTATACCATGAAATGTGTCCGCGAAGGAGCTTTCCATGAGAGAGCAGGCCGTGAAGGAGACCGTCCTCAAAGGATGGACATCGGCGAAGGAGGCTGTCCGTGGATGAGATGGCCACGAGGGAGCATGCCATGAAGGAGTTCCCGCCTCCATTTCGCAAACAACACTGGTCTTCTGAGGTGGTGGCCTTAGAGGGACTATCTATAAAGGAAATAGCCGCATGCGGTTCGTGGTTTAGTTTCTCCCCTATACGGAAGAGTGCATCCGCGGATGGTCGCGGAACATTACCGCCGAGAGCGATTTCTCCAGCGTCTCTCCATGAGTATTCACCCGTCCTTTCTCTCCTCCTTTTCAACTTTTGTTCCCCTCAGTGATTATTTATAGAGTCTCAAATAGGTAGTATTGATGGGCACAAGACACATTTTGTGGAAGCCCATGAAGGAACTCCCACCCGTGGACGACTCGATCAACCAGGGAGTTTTGGAACCGAGATGCATGGGATTACTCCACGGTTGCATACCTCTCTACCTCTATCCCGCGAACGACATCGGTCCGTGGAGGGGGCATCTCGTGTCAGTGGACCGTCCTGACGTCCAGCGGTCTTCCAGGTCCGCACCCGTATAGGGGCTCCGCCCCCATCCCACGAACGACAACATCAGTGGGAGGGCGGTTCACAAAACTGGAGACATACTGTTGCTGGGAGCCGGTACGCGGACCGATTCGGTCCTTTTTCAAGTCTCGGGGTAATTGGATTTCCCCCTTTCAGAATTTTTAGGACCCTACAATATCAAAGTATGATTTTATGTCAGTTTTTGTGTTATTATCATAGGTATGGAATCAATTAAATATTAAATTAATTTATTAAATTTGAAAATTAAATGTTCTAAATTCAGTGAATGAGGGAATTGTCTTGGGGTAAATGAAATATAAATTAAAAGAAGTGGTTAATGGATAAATATAAATAAATGATTGGTAAAATGGTTGGTATGGTGAATGTGATAATGATCAATAAAATGAGAAGTTCAATATAATTTTTGCACTGTTTTGTGAGGATATATAGGGATGGTATGCATTGTACTAATATCATACATTAATGTCTTAGTAGTGTTAGTTGTTATAGAGTGTTATTGATAATTAGGTGGTCATTATGGATTGTTATTGTGTGGTGTAATAGTAGACCCTTTGGAATTGGGTTTTGTGACATACTATATCACCTTCTGTTTTCTTTTTATTACATACACTCCACCACTTGAGTTAGGGAAACTTACTAATTTCAATATATTTTTGATTTCCAATAGTTTCCCTAATATCCAAGTTGTATAATAAGTGATTGGTTTAGTACACTGTTTTCTCATCTCTCTCTTTTGGAATAGTACATATTATAATGTATCATGGTTTATATATTTAAATACATGGGTATGGGGGATATAATGGATAAATCTCTTTTGAAAAAATAATTGTTCACCACCCCCATTCCATTTCAATATTCACAACATAATTTATTCTCCTTAAATCATCAGGATTTTCCATGGTATGAAATAGTATAAAATACCATCCTTATAGGAACACAACCTAATTTCAATGTTTCTCTCCCAATATTACATACATTTCAAATATATTTCAATTAGATTATTTTCTTCATATTATAAATAATAAAGAAAAAAATATTTCCGTTTACTATAAATCACTAACAGAATCATTAGAATTACTCACACTCAATAATACAAGTTCCATATTTTCATGATTAAATAGAAAAAGACTACCATGATTTCAGTTAAATTTTCTAAAAAATCTAGATATTATTCATTAAATAGAGGATGATAATGTGATCTCTTGTAATATATTAATAAGGAAAATATCTTAATGTCTTGGGGATATATTATGATTTGAAATAAATAAAATTCATAATAAAAAAAATATAAAAATCCACCCACCCCGCATCATTCATACATTAACCATGCCAAACCACAATAAACACATCAGAAACCAAGATCCGAAAATAGTTTGATATATCTAAGAGAAATATAATATATTTATGGATAACCCAAAAAAAAGTAATTTATATAATACAAGAGTACTAGTACTAAACCATGATTAATGAATCTATAATAAAGCTTCCCAAAAAAATATTGGTTATTATTTTATACATAAAAAGAAAAATGATTATTGAAATATGATATGATAGATCTAGAACATTCCATTTGATGATTATGAAAAACTGAATGGAAACAAAAACTAATGATAGAGCGTTTTAGTAGGGAATAAAATAGAAGACTCTCACTAGAGTGTAGACTGGAGTTTGAAGTGAGGATATGTAAGTCGTGGTTATGTTAGGGTATAACTCTATAACAATTGTTTTTTAAAATAGATGGTATATATATTATATACCAATTATTTTACAAAGCACTAGTATATCTTTTAACAGTAAAAATGGTCACATATAATTGTTTGTATATATCACACAAAGACCACTCTATACCAATGATTTACTATAATTTTTTGTGTAGCCCCACATTATTAGGATATACCAACAATTATGGGAATCGTTGGAATACAGTAACCTATACCAACAATTTTTTAAAACAATTGGAAAAGGTTCATTTTCCCCTAGTGTAGTGTATGGGAGTTGGGATATGGGATTTTATTAATTTTAGTACTGAAGACAATAGGGTGTGAGTGATGGTGGTGATGTGATCTGGTTGTGGAGGATCATGGTCCTGTTATTCATGGGAGCTAATAATAGATGTGGTTAGGAGATGGCATGTTCTAGTTTTGGTTGACACATATTGATCCTGAAAATTAATATCCCACTATTGAGACTATATTTATGTTATAAAATAATGTGAGAAAATATGAAAATAAAGGACACTAGATTTAACATAAAAAACAACAAATAAAGGGGTAAATACCAATGGGAAAATAAAAGGATATCACTATGAGAAAAAGATGGTACCTACACTCCCTAACTGTAATAATAAAAATGACCTCAATTATATCTCTTGAATATATAGGGAACCCTCCTCATAAAATAGTATAAAATTAAACATTCCAAATGAGGGGATATTTCATGGTATCAAATATGATGAAACCATTGGAAAAAATCTCCATTTATAGGTTGTTTCCAACCCCTCCTCCTCCCTTATTCCACTGGTGGATTTGGTAGAGTTGGTTACCATCCACCTACCCTAGCATGCACCCATTGATAAGTTGGTTTAACTGAAAAGTTGAAATCAAATATAAATTTTCCCAACATTTTGTTAAGGATTTTCACTAATTTACATGATAATGTACATGTTATGTGTTGATTATTATTGGAAATAGTATTTCAAGGTTATAAAGAAAAATATACATAAAATGAGTGAAATTGGTTATTACATATCATGTGACATCATTACAAAATATATAGTAGAATTACACCACATGATGCGGTATGTGAAGCAATTCGTGATAAGTTTCAAGGCATGAATCATCATTACACGATGGGAACTATCTTTACACATCATCAATCACCAATCCATCACATATAGCATTCAAATCACATTTCCCAACCAAAATTATTCCACTGATGGAAGATTCGTGATGTGACATCCTATTACACAATGTGAGAAGGGTTATAATTACAAATATCATGTGAGATTCACACAAGATTTTCACAGATTCAAAATCTAGGTCGAAAATCATGGATCATCATTACACAACTTGAAATCCCATTAAAAGTCATGTAATTTCCCATTTTGATTATATGTAGTAGGTACTCATAGGTATAGGGTTATTATTTCTCTGAATCTCCTCCATTTATTTCTCATTTCCCTTTGAACCCCTCTCCACAAACTCGATTTTCTTAAATTCCTTTCATTTTTTTTACTTAAATTCAAACCTCATGGAATATTTTTTATTTTTCTTCATCCTTCTTTCATCTCCAACACCATTACTCATGAATTCATCCTCATGATGATTAATTTATGAAAACCCTTGGTTGAACTTGATCTTGTTCATGTTTCAAGTAAGTAATTGGTTATAATTTTAATTTAATAAATCTAAGTAGTTCTACTTTAGGATTTAATGTTCATTAACTAGTACATCTCAATCTATGTATGTTTTTTAATTTTCCAAACCCATATTTTATTAGTAGCTACACCGCCTATGGTTGTGGTCAAGTGTAAGGGTATATGAATTTATTGAATCCATTATTCTCAACTTGGTAATCAAAAGAATAGTAATCAGGTTAGAAAAAAAAATTATCCAATTTGTTCGAGTGACCCTGACCATGAGAAGTATGGATGAATGACCCAGACCTTGTTGGAGTAGATTAGGCTATGAAAAACATCCTATGACTCTTCATTCATTAAGATATAGTCAAATTGTGATTAAGTTGTGATTACTTCAAAACTAAGGATTGGCCACCTCTTAGGTGGAATTTTTTGGTTTAACCATATTCAACTAGAGACCTCATATTTCTTCTTGGCATATGCTTAAGACCATACCAAGTTACGATAGAGATTATATTTTACCAGACCTCATGAAATTGATCTTGATCCCTTCCTAATCTATGTTATTAATTCACAAGTCTTTAGTGTTAGTTTTCCAAGACATGACCAAATATGTGAGGACTTCTACATGTGGAATTATAATACATATATTTATAATACAACCACAATTCCCTATGGGATCGACCCCGAACTATCACTATACTACTTCTAAGTAGCGATTGTAGTTTGGGAAACTATTAAATCTAATTTCACTTCAGCCCGCATGAACTGAATAATATTTGTGGGCACAGAATATTTTGGCACTACTACTAGGGAGAAATTTTTCTATTCTTTACAATGAATAGTATAGAAAAGAACCTGGGATTGCTTCTCCCTTTTCCTCTTTACCATTCCCTCTTATTATTTATTTATTTTGAGACACCACTATATCCCTACTTCTTGAGGTATAGTGCATGCATAAAGGCCAATTGAATTTCACAAAAATCCATGACACCCATGAAAAATTTTACCTTAAAATAAGAAATCTAATGGTATATCTCTACTTATTGACAATCAAAGATGGATGAAGGAAATAATGCAGTGAGACCTGACCCACCAAACCTTCCAAACATAAAACCTATATTTCATGGACAACATCTTAGACATCTAGAATGAACCATCGTGGGTTATCGTTTTCCATCAACCCATGGTACTATGCGACGTATTTTGTGGCTACAAATTCAGGGACACACCTTCGAGATAAAACATGTACTAGTTCATATAATACATAACAAGGGTTATTTCATTAGGCTTCCATGAAAATATCCCCATGAAAACATTTTAATCTTCCTAGAAATATGTGATATCATTTTCAAATTGGGAGTTCCTTCTTCTGTAATTATACTTTGATTCTTTCCCTTTTCCCTATGAGATTGAGCTAAATATTGGCTTAGAAGTCAAGATCCTCTGTTAGTCATGACATGTGATGATCTAGAAAATTAGATTTTAGACAAAAACATAACCCCAACCCAGACTTGGAAGCTCCCAAATTATATAAAAAACTTCACCCAAATTGACAGAGAATCTACATGAGGATCACAAGATAGATTCAATGAACAAATGAGGAAGTTCACACACCATGGACTAGACACGTGGATACAACTCTAGACATTCTACCAGGGCCTACAGCCTTCCATACACATAGTTTTCAATGATTATATTGATGGAGGGATTATATTGAAGACACATGAAGCCAGTGGAGACATTTAGGATGATGTATCTCACAATTATAGTTTATGGTAGAGTGATCGTAGACCACCTAGGCATGGTATCCAACAAGTGGAAGAGAATACTCAACAGACTACAAAATTATAATCCTTGACCAAGATGATGGAATCCTTTTAGATGACTGCTACACCTCACCCCCCACCTCCTGCTCCTATAATAACATTTATGTCATGTGAAAAGTGTTGTGTCCCATATCTCTATTAAAATATCAAGGAAACTATTGATGAAAAATATCTTGGATTTTAATTAAGATAATTACAATTAAGAAAAATGAATAGTTCCAACAACCATAATAATATTTTCAACAGAGGATTTCACAACAACATCATCTGAATAGTAAGGGGTGTTACAAACAATGAATTTGTTAGGATCCTTTTAGTAATCATGGACCACCATGATATCCAACAATGAATCATGTAAACTAAACACCATAACAATAAGAAAAAAACCCCTTTCCTCCAAGAGGAAAAAAAATTTCCATCCATATCTACCAATACCCCAATAACTAGGTGTACCTATTTAAACTGATCCTGAAAATGTAATCTCATCCTTTGTTCAGAAGGATGATCATTGGATGACCACCCACGAAACTAAAATACAGAATCAAAGGGTGTCTCTTTAAAACCTTGAAAATAAAATGGGTCAAAAATCCAAGACCATGTCAGAAAGATTACCTGGTTCCCGACCAATAATACAGAAAAATACACAAGGGAAGTGGAAGAGGTAAGGGTTATGAGGAGTGTCAAAGTGTTGTATTTTCAGCAACCATGTAGAGGATGCAAAATAAAATCCTAGGAACTCAAGAATCAGAAAAAATCATAAAATAATAATTTCATGAAACCTCTCAATAAATACCCTGAGAGACACCCCTAAATACCCAAACACCTATGAAACTAGAGGAAGAAGTTTATTTTTCTCAACCACCCTATAAAACACGCCTTCAATTTCTAAAAAAAGGCAAAGGAATGAATAATTTAAGTCCAATGCGAGAATTTTTTGAAAATTTTTAAGCAATTGCACATCAAAATTCCATTTTTTATGAAATCACTCAAATTCCCACATATGAAAATTTTCTCAAACTGCTCCATTAAAACCAAAGAAAAATGTAATACCTATGATTCATCTCATTTATTGAAGAGTTTTCTGATGTTCTTTAGCATAAAATCCCACATAAAATGAGAGACCATGCGATCTTTTCAATTCCATTCACAATAGAAGAATGTTACTTTGGAAGAGCCTTGTGCAAATTAGGATCCAATATCATCCTCATGACGATGAATGTTTTCCTTAAGTTAGGGCTTGAAGAAATCAAAACAACCAGAGTAGCACTCTAATCAACTGACCGATCAATAAAAAATCATTTAAGGACTTCTCTAGGACGACTCACTCAAAGTCGAAAAGTTCATCTTTCTAGTAGATTTCTTCATTTTATACATGGTTGAGGAAAGAGTCATTATAATTATATTTGGCGAACCATTCATAGACACTGGGAAGGAATTGATCAATTTCAGACAAGGATGACTCGTATTCCATGTGGGAAATGAACAAGTTGTGTTCAATATAGAAAAGGCATCAAAACAAATAGAAGATTCTTTTGATTTTCAAGAGATCTCTCTCACTGACAAAAGAGAATGTTACATAAACATAAAAGAAGAAAGTGATGACATTTTCCGTGATTAAGTTAATGAATATTACATTGAGGAAGTAAACTACATAGAACCTATTAGAAGGGATATAATCCCACTTTTCCTACCCTCATACATTATTCCACCAAAACTAGAGCTAAAAAATTTCCTCAATACAGTCAGGTACTCCTTTATAATTATTTTTGATGTACTACCTTTTATAATTAACTCTAAAGTACCACATTCATAGGATAAATAATTGATTGATGTCTTAGGAAGACATAAGAATTCAATTTCTTAAGGTGTGGTAGATATAAATGGATTATATCCTACTTTATGAAACCATAAAATTCTACTTGAGGAATGTGAAAACCCCAAATACCAACCTCGAAGGAGAATCATACCACCAGTGAAAGAGTTTGTTAATAAAGAAGTGTTGAAACTTCTAGATGATTGAATCTTCTTTTCAATCGTTGATTGTGAGTGGGTGAGACCACTATTATTAGTTCTCAGGTAAGGTGGTATCACATTCAAAAAGAATTATGAAGATGAATTGATCTAAACATTGACCATCAATAGATGGAGAGTATGCATGGACTATAGAAATATAAATTAAGAAACCTAGAAAGATCAACTATACTTACCTTTCATGGATAAAATTCTAGACAGACTCACAAGAAATGAATACTATTGTTTTTTGGATGGATATTCGATATATTATTATATTGTAGTCAACCTACAAGGCTATTCAAAAATAAATTTTACAAGTTCATTTGGGACCTTCACATGTAGACTAATGTCACTCGGTATGTGTAATGGACGATAAAATTTTAAAAGATGGATGACATATATATTCCATGATATGTAACAATTCATAGAAATTTTCACAGGTTACTTTTTATTTTATGGAAGATATTTCTAGGTCTATATAATCAATCTTGAGCTAGTACTATAGCATTGTGAAGAGAAGTGTGTAGTTTAAAAGTGGGGAAAATGTCACATTATTAGCTAAGAATCCATCATCCATGAACCTTAAATTTCCAAGGACATTGAACTCTATCCCACCATGATAAAATTGATCAATGAATTACCTAAGACAACACAATTCAAATGTATGAGGAGATTTCTGGGCAATGTAGAATTCTATTGGCGATTCATGAAGTACTTTTCAAAAGTTTTCCACCCTCATACACAGCTGTTATCAAAGGAAACTCCATTTCAAATCAATGAGGAATTTTGGTATGCATTAAATACTTTAAAGAAAATATTGGTAGCTATTACTATAATCTTTTCACCAAATTGGGCTAAAGAATTTGAATTGATGTGTGAGGCCAGCGACATCACTGTTGTCATTGTTGTATGGAAACAAGTTGGTAAAATATTATTTCTTATCTAGTATTTGAGTCACACACTTAATGAAGCCCAATTTAATGACACCACTATAGGGAAAGATGTTTTATTAAATTTGTATGATTTTGAGAAACTATGTTCCAATTTGGTTTTGTCCATGGTGATTTTGCACACTAATCATACGGCCTGGGAATAATTGATTTATAATAAGGATATCAAGACAATAATGATGTGTTGGATCTTATTTCTCCAATAGTATTACCTCATCTTCAAGGATACCAGAGGCACATAAAATTTTATTATTAGTCATCTGTCAAAATTCCACACCCACTCATAAATAGTGATGATTATATGGACAATGAAGTCAAATTTCCTAATGAAACCCATTTCTACATAAAGGTATTACTTTCGTTTAAATATATTGTAAATTATTCCTTCATGGTATTTTTACACCATGATATCTCCCATCAACAATGAAGAATATTTTTAGCTGAACCATCACATTATTACTTGGAGGGACCACACCAACATAAACAATGTGTTGTTAGATTATTACAATATTGCTTTCTAGAGAATGAAATCCCAATTGTGTTATAAATTTTTCATTCATCACCAAATAAGGGACATCGTTGTACCGAATTAATGATATAAAAGATCCTACAAAGTGTACTTTTCTGTCCCACACTACACCAAATGAGGTGGATCATTTTTGAATCTATAATGGGTTCCAACGAAAATTCACCATTGTAAAAAAGAATAAAAATTTTCCAAAACCCAATCATGGAATTTCAAATCATCGATATATGGGGAATAGATTTCATGGGACCATTCCCAATTCATATGGAAATTCCTATATTATTGTTGGAGTTAACTATGTCTCCAAATGGGTAGAATCTGAAGCGATATCACATGACACAACAAAAGTGGTCAAGAATTTCATGAAAAAGAAAGTGTTCTAAGGATTTAGATTTCATATATTACTCATTTGGGATCAGGGAAAACATTTTACCAATCAATCTATAAGAGGACTGATAGAAAATTATGGAATCACTACTGGAAAATGGATCTTTCCCAACAGTTGTGTACCAACGGTTCAAAGAACCGTTGGCATATCATGTCTTTCCCAACGGTTTCTATAAACCGTTGGGAAAAACCCCTCTATGCATCGTTTTCCCAACGGTTGTATGAAACCGTTGGGAAAGATAGGTTTTTTCCAACGGTTCTTAAGAACTGTTGGGAAAGTGGTGAAGAAACCTTGTTTTCCCAACGGTTCTATTGAACCGTTGGGAATGGTTGGTCTTTCCCAACGGTTATTAAAAACCGTTGGAAAAAAAAATCCCCAAATACCAAATCGAGCCAGCGGCCTCCCCACATTACAGAAGCATTCACCTCGTGTCCTCCTGGAGCGATTTCTTGCAGAAGGACCTCCCAATCCCCACATCGTCCATCAGATCAGCACCTACCAGGTTAGACTCCTATATGTTATCAACGATATAGTTCCATCGCTTATAAATCATATACTTCTATTCTTGATTTTGTTATTCCCAATTATTAGGGTTTTTGTAAAAATTTATGATTGTTTCATGGTGGTCATGTGCACCACTATAGGTACATTGATTCACTAATTTATTTTGGTATTTCCATAAAATTCGAATACAATTTATTAATGAATCAATGTTGGGTGTTAACATGAAATTCATGTTCTTGATTTTTGTTGAACACCGTATTTATGGTATGGGGTAAGATTATTTAAAGTGTAAACAAATACTTATATAGAATTTCCTTGTAAAACCTGATGGTTTAATTCTAGTTAAATGGAATCATAATTTTTTATGTTATTAATATTTAGTAATTGATGAGGTGAATCATATATGTATATGAAAAATAGATCAAGATCATTTAGTATTGGATAGAATTATTCCCTAGTAATGTGAGACCCTTATGTTGTTGGGTGAGTATGGAGTAGTGAGATATATTGCTTGTTACTTACCTTTTTTCAATTCTATGAGCTAATGATGGCATGCACTAATTTTTTGAGATCTTTAAATGTTTTTATGGTTTTGATAGTGATCCATGATGTGTATCCTAGTATGTAAGATCTTGTTGGGTATTAGACCCTAGATTGGGTGAATTTGTATGCGGTAGGGTGCTTTCTAGGATGGGTTGTAGTGATGTGATGGTAACTTATGAGAGGGGTGGGTCTTACTAATGTGGATTCATTCTATATCACAAGCATGTAAATATAATTTTTATTATGATAACAAAATGTGAATGATGTGTGATCAAATATTTTCTTATCCTGGAGAATTCCTTGTGATATATTGATATGGTGGCATGAGTGATGATGCATGTGGTGACATGACCAACATACATGTGTTTCATGGTTAGTGATCAATTAGGCTAATGATCCTATGATCATTGGGATGTGACTCTCAATGATTCAAGAAGAGTTATTAATATGATAACATGAGGGTGTGTTCCTATTTGGTTTTGTCATTCGGTCAGTTTGGACCCCCCCACGCGCGTTTATCAAGCGCGTGCAACACTTAAAGAACGCATAATGAGACCTCCCGCACAGACCGCACGTCCGATTGACGTTCCGTCTGTGTGTGCACGTCGCGAATAATAATGGGATTGTTGTCCTGTGATTTCAGGTCAATCTGATGTCGTCCGCTATGAGTTTGAACGTTAGACGCCCATTTTGGCCGTTTATGACACCAGAACGGCGTTCCCGGTCACCGCGGGCACACGGCACGTCCGATTGACGTGCCTTCTGCTCGCCCACATCACAATTCACTCAACCTTTGATGTCGTCCGATTTCACGCCATTCAGAATTCATTCGGCCAGTTTGGACCCCCCCACGCGCGTTTCTCAAGCGCGCACAACGCTTAAAGAACGCATAATGAGCCCTCCCGCACAAACCGCACGTCTGATTGATGTGCCTTCTACGCGTGCACGTCGCGAATAATAATGGTATTGTTGTCCTGTAATTTCAGGGCAATCCGATGTCGTCCTCTGTGAGTTTTACCGTTAGATGCCCGTTTTGGCCGTTTATGACACCAGAACGGTGTTCCCAGTCACCGCGGGCACACGACACATCCGATTGATGTGTCATCTGCTCGACCACATCACAATTCACTCACCCTTTGATGTCGTCCGATTTCAGGCCATTCGGACTTCTTTCGGCCAGTTTGGACCCCCCACGCGCTTTTATCAAGCGCGCGCAACGCTAAAAGAACGCATAATGAGTCCTCCCGCGTAGACCGCACATCTGATTGACGTGCCGTCTACGCGTGCACGTCGCAAATAATAATGGGATTTTTGTCCTGTGATTTCAGGTCAATCCGATGTCGTCCGCTATGAGTTTGACCGTTAGACGCCCGTTTTGGCCGTTTTTGACACCAGAACGGCGTTCCCGGTCACCGCGGGCACACGGCACGTCCGATTGACGTGCCGTCTACTCGACCACATCACAATTAACTCACCCTTTGATGTCGTCCGATTTCAGGCCATTCGGACATCGTTCGTTCAGTTTGGACCCCCCCCCCCCCACCCCCACGCGCGTTTATCAAGCGCGCGCAATGCTTAAAGAACGCATAATGAGCCCTCCCATGCAGAACACACGTCCGATTGATGTGTCGTCTATGCGTGCACGTCGAGAATAATAATGGGATTGTTGCCCTGTGATTTCAGGTCAATCTGTTGTCGTTCGCTATGAGTTTGACCTTTAGACGCCTGTTTTGGCCGTTTATGACACCAGAACGGCGTTCCCGGTCACCGCGGGCACACGGCACGTCCGATTGACATGCCCTCTGCTCGACCACATCACAATTTACTCACCCTTTGAGGTCGTCCGATTTCAGGCCATTCGGACATCGTTCGGCCAGTTTGGACCCCCCCATGCGCGTTTATCAAGCACGCGCAACGCTTAAAGAACGCATAATGAGCCCTACCGCACAGACCGCACATCCGATTGACATGCCGTCTGCGCGTGCACATCACGAATAATAATTGGATTGTTGTACTGTGATATCAGGTCAATCCGATGACGTCCGCTATGATTTTGACCGTTAGATGCCCGTTTTGGCCCTTTATGACACCAGAACGGCATTCCCGGTCACCGCGGGAACACGGCACGTCCGATTGACGTGCCGTCTACTCGACCACATCACAATTCATTTACCCTTTGATGTCGTCCGATTTCAGGCCATTCGGACTTCGTTCGGCCAGTTTGGACCCCCCCACGCGCGTTTATCAAGCGCGCGCAACGCTTAAAGAACGCATAATGAGCCCTCCCGTGCAGACCGCACGTCCGATTGATGTGTTTTCTGTGCGTGCATGTCGAGAATAAAAATGGGATTGTTGTCCTGTGATTTCAGGTCAATCTGTTGTCGTCCGCTATGAGTTTGACCGTTAGGCGCCTGTTTTGGCCGTTTATGACACCAGAACGGCGTTCCCGGTCACCGCGGGCACACGGCACGTCCGATTGACATGCCCTCTGCTCGACCACATCACAACTTACTCACCCTTTGATGTCGTCAGATTTCAGGTCATTCGGACATCGTTCGGCCAGTTTGGACCCCCCCACGCGTGTTTATCAAGCGCGCGCAACGCTTAAAGAACGCATAATGAGCCCTACCGCACAGACCGCACATCCGATTGACGTGCCGTCTACGCGTACACGTCACTAATAATAATTAGAATCTTTCACGGTGGTTTCAGCTCAATCCGAGGTTGTCCGCTATGAATTTGCCCGTTGGACGCCCGTTTTGGCCGTTTATAACACCAGAACTGCGTTGTCGGTCACCGCGGGCACACGGCACGTCCGACTGACGTTCCGTCTGCTCGACCACTTCATAAATCACTCACCCGTATTTATCGTCTCATTTCAGGTCATTCCGACATCGTTAGGCCCGTTTGGACCCCCCTCACGCGCGTTTACGAAGCGCGCGCATCACTTAAAACACGAATATTGAGCCGTACCGCGCAAACCACACGTCCGATTGACGTGAGGTCTGCGCGTACACGTCACGAATAATAATTAGAATATTGCACGGTGGTTTCAGGTGAATTTAAAGTCGTCTGATATGAATTTGACCGTTTGACGCCCGTTTTGGCCGTTTATGACACCCGAACTGCGTTCTCGGTCACCGCGGGCACAGGGCACGTCCGATTGACGTGACGTCTGCTCGACCACTTCAGAAATAAATCACCCGTATTTTTCATCTGATTTCAGGCCATTCCGAAATCGTTTGACCCGTTTGGACCCCCCTCACGCGCGTTTACGAAGCGCGCACATCACTTAAAACATGAATATTGAGTCGTACCGTGCAAACCGCACGTCCGATTGACGTGCTGTCTACGCGTACACGTCACTAATAATAATTATAATGTTTCACGGTGGTTTCAGGTGAATTTAAAGTCTTCTTCTATGAATTTGACCGTTTGACGCCCGTTTTGGCCGTTTGTGACACCCGAACTGCGTTCTCGGTCACCGCGGGCACAGGGCACGTCCGATTGACATGACGTCTGCTCGAACACTTCAGAAATAAATCACCCGTATTTTTCATCTGATTTCAGGCCATTCCGAAATCGTTTGGCCCGTTTGGACCCCCCTCACGCGCGTTTACGAAGCGCGCACATCACTTAAAACATGAATATTGAGTCGTACCGTGCAAACCGCACGTCCGATTGACGTGCCGTCTACGCGTACACGTCACGAATAATAATTAGAATGTCTCACGGTGGTTTCAGCTCAATCTGGAGACGCGGTGTGGCCGACACCACTCAAAGTGTCCGTCTTTTGTTTCAAAAGGACGTCATTTTAAGTGAAAAGCATCAACTGACATATGGAAAACCGACCAAACGCATTCTGAATCTGTTGATAATTTATCCCAACAATCCATGGGTCATATGTGACGTGTACGAGCCAACCTGGGAAGATTCCAAGTCGCGGTGTGGCCGGGATAAGTCTAAGTGGCTCTCTTTTGTTTAAAATGGACACCATTTTAAGTACATACGGAAAAATGACCAAACGGATTCGGTTTCCATTGAAAATTTATGAGAACGATCCATGGGTATTATGTGATGTGTACGAATCAACCCCGCCACAATCGGAGACGCGGTGTGGCCGACACCACTCAAAGTGTCGGTCTTTTGTTTCAAAAAGACGTCATTTTAAGTGAAAAGCATCAAGTGACATACGAAAAACCGACCAAAGGCATTCGGACTGTGTCGATACTTTATCACAAGGATCCGTGGGTCGTATGTGACGTGTACGAGTCAATCCCGCCTCAATCCGAGGAGCGGTGTGGCCGACACCGTTCTAACTGTGTCTCTTTTGTTTAAAATGGACAGGATTATAAATGAAAAGAACAACTGACATATGCAAATCTTACCAAACGCATTCCGAATCTGTTGATAATTTATCACAATGATCTATCGGTCATATGTGACCTGTACGAGCCAACCCGGGCTCAATCCGAGTTGCGGTGTGGCCGAGATCAGTCTAAGTGGCTCTCTTTTGTTTAAAATGGACATCATTTTAAGTACATACGGAAAACCAACCAAACGCATTCGGTTTCCATTGAAACTTTAGGAGAACGATCCATGGGTCCTATGTGACATGTACGAATCATCCCCGCCTCAATCCGACATGCGGTGCGGCTGACACCACTCAAAGTGTCCGTCTTTTGTTTCAAAAGGACATCATTTTAAGTGAAAAGCATCAACTGACATACGCCAAACTGATCAAACACTTACGAGTTCTGTTAAAACTTTAGTAAAATGATCCATGGGTCATATATGACGTGTACGGGTCAACCCCTCCACAAACCGAGCCACGATGTGGCTGATACCACTCAAACTCTCTCTCTTTTGTTCAAAATGGACTAAATTGTAAGTGAAATCAACAACTGACATACGGGAAACGGACCAAACGCCTTAGGATTATATTGAAACATTAGTAAAACAATCCATTGGCCATATGTGACATGTATGAGTCAACTCTACCTCAATATGAGGCACCGTGGGGCCGGGACCATCCAAACTGCCTCTCTTTTGTTAAAAATGGACAACAGTTTACGTACATACACCAAACCGATCAAACGGATTCTGATTGTGTTTTAACTTTATGAAAATGATACCTGGCTCATATGTGATGTGTACGAGTAAACCCTGTCTCAATCCGAGGCCCGGTGTGGCCGACACAACTCAAAGTGCCTCTCTTTTTTTAAAATGTATTTAATTTTAAGTGAAAACAACAACTGACATACGAGAAACCGACCAAACGCCTATTAATTATGTCTAAACTTTAGGACAACAATCCATGTGTCATATGTGACGTGTACAAGTCAACCCTGCCAAAAACTGAGCCACGGTGTGGCCAGGACTACTCAAAATGTATCTCTTTTGTTAAAAATGGACTAAATTGTAAGTGAAATCAACAACTGACATACGGGAAACGGACCAAACTCCTTCAGATTCTATCGAAACTTTAGGACAATGATCCATGGGTCATATGTGATGTTTACAAGTCAATATCGCCTCAATCCGAGCTGCGGTGTGGCCGGAACTACTCAAACTATCTCTCTTTTGTTTAAAATGGACATAATTTTAAGTGAAAAGAACAACTGACATACGCCAAACCAACCAAAAGACTTCTAATTCCTTTAAAATGTTACTAAAATGATCCATAGATCAAATTTGACGTGTATGAGTCAACTCTGCCACAATCTGAGCCGCGGTGTGACCGGGACCACTCAAACTGTCTCTCTTTTGTTCAAAATGGACTAAATTGTAAGTGAAATCAACAACTGACATACGAGAAACTGACCAAACACCTTCGGATTCTATTTATATTTTAGGAAAACGATCCATGGGTCATATGTGATGTGTACGAGTAAACCCCAACTCAATCCGAGGCACCGTGGGGCCGGGACCACCCAAACTGCCTCTCTTTTGTTCCAAAGGGACAATATTATATGTACATATGCCAAACTGATCAAAGAGATTATGATTGTGTTTAAACTTTAGGACAATGATTCATGCCTCATATGTGACGTGTATGAGTCAACCCCGCCTCAATCCGAGGCCCGGTGTGGCCGACACCACTGAAAGTGGCTCTTTTTTTAAAAATGTACTTAATTTTAAGTGAAAACAAAAATTGACATACGGAAAACTGACCAAATGCCTACGTATTCTGTATAAACTTTAGGAAAACAATTCATGGGTCATATGTGATGTTTACGAGTCAACCCCGCCTCAATCCGAGCCACGGTGTGGCTGGGACCACTAAAACTTTCTCTCTTTTGTTGAAAATGGACTAAATTGTAAGTGAAATCAACAACTGTCATACGGGAAACCGACCAAACGCCTTCGTAATCTATTTACACTTTAGTAAAACAATCCATGGGTCATATTTGATGTGTAAGAGTCAATACCACCTCAATCCGAGGCATGGTGAGGCCGACACCACCCAAACCGTCTCTCATATGTTAAAAATGGACAACATTTTACATACATACGCCAAAATGATCAAACAAATTCTGATTGTGTTGAAACATTAGGATAACATTCCATGGCTTATATGTGACATGTACGAGTCAACCCCGCCTCAATCCGAGGTCCTTTGGGGCCGACACCACTCCAAGTGTCTCTCTTTTGTTTAAAATGGACATAACTTTAAGTGAAAACAACTGTTGACAAACGCCAAACCAACCAAACGCATTAGGATTCTATTGAAACTTTAGAAAAACAATGCATGGGTCATATTTGACTTTTACGAATCAAACCTACCTCAATCCAAGCCACGGTGTGGCCAGGACCACTCAAATTGTCTCTCTTTTCTTGAAAAGGGACTAAATTGTAAGTGATATCAACAACTGACATACGAGAAACAGACCAAATACCTTCTAATTCTTTTGACACTTTAGTAAAACAATCCATGGGTCATATGTGACATGTACGAGTCAATCCCACCTCAATACGAGTCACCTTGGGGCGGGGACCACCCAAAATACCTCTCATTTGTTCAAAATGGATTAATATTTTACGTACATATGCCAAACCGATCAAACGGATTTTGATTGTGTTGAAACTTAAGGACAATGATCCATGGATCATATTTGATGTGTACCAGTCAACCCAGCCTCAATTTGAGGCATGGTGTGGCACTTACTGAGTTACAAGTGATGAGACTCCTATGAAAATACCTTTTAACTATATATTATAAAAGTGGTTGTCGTATGAAGATTGAAATGGGTGTAAATAATATTTGACTTATTGAAACTCTGATTCAACTATACTGGATGATTTTTGTCATATGAAGATTCAAATGGGGAATTATTCACCATGACTCTATTCAAAGAGGTGGTGTTCTTTTTTGTTGTTTTAAGTGTGTCAGTGTTTTTGTCATATGAAGATTCAAATGGGGAATTATTCAGCATGACTCTATTCAAAGAGGTGGTGTTTTTTTCAGTGTTGTTTTTTATGCAGGTGTATGCACTGGAGGGGCCACTGGAGGGGCTGCTGACAATTCTGAAAATACTGAATACCAACGGTTGTAAACCGTTGGTATACTTTGCCATACTTAAACATATGCCAACGGTTTCAATGAAACCGTTGGGAAAAAATCTATACCAACGGTTTACAACCGTTGGTATAAGATCAAAGCCATTGAATTCCCAACGGTTTCCATGAAACCGTTGGTATAAAATAAAAACCATTGAATTCACAACGGTTTGATGAAAACCGTTGGGAAAAATACTATACCAACGGTTGTGAACCGTTGGTATAAGATGAGAATAATAGTATTCCCAACGGTTCTAAACCGTTGGGTAAACCTATACCAATGGTTCAGCAAGAACCGTTGGCAAATCCACACCTACAGTGGGCTACCCCAACGGTTTACTTCAAACCGTTGGTATATATCTTTCCCCACGCCTTACTTCCCTACGGTTTGGACAACCGTTGGTATAGAATATACCAACGGTTCTCCAGCCTATACCAACGGTTCTAAACCGTTGGTATATCCTTTATTTCCAGTAGTGAATCTAGTATAAGAGAGGAACTTCATACCACCCATCAATAAGTGGGAAAGTTGAATTGTCAAAATGAGAAATAAAACAAATCCTCAAGAAGACTGTGAACACAGGTTGAAGTGATTGGAGTCTAAAACTAGATGATGTACATTGAGCATACTAGACTATATACTGAAAAACCATTGGAAAAAAACCTTTCATATTTGTTTATGAAAAACCACGTCATCTTCCAATTTAATTAATGCATCACTCGAACAAGGAAATTAAGAAGCTCAATTTAAGATTCCCAAAAATTTGGAGAAGCTTATATGTTGAAATTTGATGAACAGAAAGATATCAAAAAATATTCTTATGATAATTCAAGTATCTAAAAAGAAATAATAATGAAATGGCATGATAAAAAAATTACAAGATGCATCATTATCCCATGAAATAAGGTCTTATTATTTAACTCAAAATTAAAATTGTTCCCTATGCAGTTGAAATTTAGATGGTTAGGACCCTTAATAGTCATTCATGGTTTCCCCTATTAGACCAGAGAAATTTAGAAGTAATGTGGGCCACTATTTAAATTCAATGTTAAAATATTAAAAATCTATCAACAACCCTTATGTGAAAAGAATGTCATCAGCCTGTAATTAATTTTAGCATAAAAGAGTCATTTTATTGGAGTTAAAAGAAACAATGATTTGGAGGAAACCTTGGATTGGTCAACGTAGGTATGATTTGAATATAATAATCCTTAGAAAATATTAGGGCATTCTGGGAGTGAAAGAAAATTTTATGAACCAAAATTGAAAAAAAGATGAATTAAATGTTTTTTGAACCAGTTTCACAATGTCTACATTTTATTGTCAAACATTCATAAAACATGGAACTATACAATGTGAAACTTAATTACACGTCGTGAAATTCCTCAAACCCATTTTTAAAAATATATTGTGAACCTAGGGTTCATGGACCACAACCCACTACTCCCTCCCTGGAAAAATTTTGTACCCTCAATCTCGACTGCACGACCCCCCACCTCTCCCCTTCTTCTCCCACAACACCCCCCTCTTTCCTCTCATCAAAAACAACCCCCCCCCCTCCACCTTGTCTAGTAACCCAATCCTTCCAACCACCCCTACCTATGACCTACTCCCATGATGGCATGGAAAAATACCATGCATCATGCACCCCAATATAATATCTATCATACTACAATGATCCACCACTCACAAAGCATCATTGAGGTTTTTCAACTCCCGCACCTTCACCACCTCAGGTAGCATCTCCCCCAAATCCCACTATAGATCCTTCTGATCCCACATCCCATGAAGGCTACCAGTCTAACTCCAGTGAATCGTTTAGGGATGACCACAAACATTTTCACCCCATCCAACATTTCTCTGACCACAAGAATCATGTCTCCCTTATCCGGCTAAACAAATAGATAACAAGGATAAAAAACTATCGACATGGCCATCCTCAACCGCCTGCATATCATCCATGATATCCTCCAACTACTCAACCATATAAATATTTATTATATTATGGAAGTGCGTGAGGATTTGTAACTGGAGTTTTTTTCTAGAGGTTCTCTCCACATTTGATGTGATAGTAGACATCCTCCTATTCAGACTTAGTGGATGACCTCATGAGCTCTTCGTTGATAAATTCAGGATAGGCCATTGAACTTACATAGAGTACTTTACTGCATATAAGGTATTTCCAACCCTACATCTCTACCCTTTAAGGTCTAAATCAATGAAAATTTGGAAAATGATCACATGGGGTGATCACACTGAGCACGATCCCAAGATCAGCAAGTCAATCCAACTCGGTGGCCCAGTGCTTAGGATCCTACATCGAGCCTTGACTCATGAATAGTGTGTCAGGGAAGAGTCTCATGAAGGTGTGAGATAGATAGACATCATCATCATAGTAGTATCAAAGGATGGCCTTGTCATTATCCTGGATGATCAGTTCACATATTACTATAGATCTTGTAGTCAGATTATGAGAGGAGCATTGATGGGAGATTCCTTCATCACTCACCTATCCATCCATCTTGGAATGTTCACTTCCACTCTTCTACTCACCACCCATGGACTGATGGATTCCATAAATTTTCTTCTTCTTTACAAGATGAGGCTCATGGTTAAGGATAATGGAACCTATCTATGGTATCCAGAAGTCCATGAGACAGTTGATGAGGCTCTAAGAGATCATACAGCCAACCATGCACCTGATCCACCCACAACTTCACCTCTATCCTCATCCACCCATTTCCCCACCAACCCAACATAAACTACCGATATACCCACCCATTCCTTCTATAATGATCTCTATGCCATGAAGCTTTGTATGTTAGAGAATCTGAGATGGATCTCTGAGCATCTACACGACACTTTTGTAGAGTTATCTCAATTCACAACCCCACCCCCACCTTCGTCTCTTGCGGTATCTTAACCACCACTAACCCCTAACAGACCGTCCTCTTTACCACTGCAACCCCACCCAAAACCTAGTTAGACCTACCATCAGTGCTCTTAGACTATGCTTATCGATAAGAGAACCCTAAAAAGTAGGCCCGACAAGGAAATGGACTAGCCACCACCCCATCCATTGAGGTTATATTTTTCAATCTAGCTTCCAAACACACAACACAACAAATTATTGGCACCCCCACTCCACCGACCCCTTCTGACATCACTACCATGGACTAGAAATGTACGCTAAATCCTCCCTTCGATTGAGAGTGTATTGTAATTCCCCAACCCTAGTTATGGTAGTCAGTGCATTATTTTAATACATTGGCATGATTATAAGGAATCAAGGAATCAAGCCCCGAAGTACCGATCAGTTTAGCAGTCTTGGAAAAAAGATTACATACATGAATGTTACGTTACATTATAAAATGACTAACAAAAACAACATTCTCCCCTTCTGAACACATTCATATCCCTTAGCCTATCCCTCAAGGTAAACCATAAAATACTTCGTCAATCCTGGGAAAAATAAAACATTGAAAGGGGTGATCTCAGATGCTCAGTAAGGATAACAATATATCATAATCTTTCATAAATAAGCATAAACCTTTAAAAAAATTATAATACTAAAACAAAATTCTTTAAAAAATAAAATTTAGCATAATATTGAAAATATGAAATCAAATAATTCCATTTAATTATTCACATGGATATTCTACTAGTCGAATAATCACATGCAATATCAATAGACAGTTTTATAATGATGGAATGAAAAATGAAAAACAACATAACCACATAGTCATGGCCTTGTGCTAAGACTACAAATAAGATTTTTTCAAGGCCTTATGCCAAGATACTAGTTTGTCTCATGTGACCTACCGATGCAGCGAGGAGCTATAGCAGGCTCCACTCGTCACATACTAATTCCAATGCATTCTTCATATTAAAATGATTAAACAAAACATAAACATTCGTATTAAAACTAGCAGACAAAATGTCAATAATTTATCCATAAACCGTGAATGGTATAAAAATAACACATCTATAGTCAAGAATATCACAAAACCTTCAATAAAATTTAGAATATTTGTATCATAATAAATCAACTTCGAACAATTTTAAAATCTATTAATGGATGTTGACATAGATGAAAATTATTTGTAAAATTGTTTGAGAGAAATATCCCTTTTCATGAAAACATTTAGAAGTCACACAATTTAGAAAGGAAAAAATTTTAAGAAATTTCTGAATAAATGTGTCTAATTAAAATTTGATGCTTTTGAAAGGAAATATCATTTTAAAAACATTCATGTCCATATAAATAAATGCTTAAAAAAAATTCAAAACATGGACATTAGTGAGAACGGTTTAGAAGAATAAATCATTAAAAAATTTAAAATGATGTTTTTGTAAATAATTCCATTAAAAATAATACCTTATAAAACACTTTTATGAAAAATGGACATTGATAATAAATATGTCCCAGTAGATACCTATGTAAAAATAACATCAGATAATAATGAGATTTTGAAATTATCCCTTACCTTGCACTTTCCTTTAGTCGAGGGTACGTTTAACAACCTGTATAAAGACCATAGTATGTTATTAAATTATAACAGAACCATATTAATATTTATGATATCATATATGATTCATTTATGACTTTATACTACCATTTAATAATAATTTCCTTGATAAATTAACATTTTGGGTAATAATCACTTTCTTTATCGTACGTGTTTTAACTTGTTACTCTTGATTGTATCACATAGATCATGATTTTAATACTTTCAGAATATAAAACATGATTAATATATCATATATATTTAAAATATAAATATGTATAATAGACATATATATGAAATGGAAAGCACCGTTTATGGAGACAGTAGGCTGTTTGTACGCATAAATGTTGTTTCTGTTTTCATATAGCATTGAACGGAACTAAGTGAATAAGATATATGTAATTATATATATATATATATATATATATCAATTAGCATTATAATTTCATATATTAAAAAATTATTATTGATATATATTTTATAATCATCGTTGAATGGTGAACGTGGAAATGAATCTCAACATGTTGTGGAGACAGTAATCCGTACATATGCACGAGCGACAATATCACTATATTGATGGAGATATAATATGTAATTGGATGGTATTTAAAATATAAATAGTTGAAAAAATGTTATATATATTATTTACATCATTTATACTTGTTATTATACCCATTCAAAAAATGAAGTGTTTGAATTGCAAACAACACCACGACGAGGAGATGGTAATCCGTACGTACACACGTATAATGACTTTCTCATTTATCTGATGGATAAAATAAAGAATATGGTTGTACCACTTTTTTAATAACATCACATTATAAATAAGATACTAGAGTTTCTATTTTAGAATCGAAACAACAAATAATGAGGAAGCGGAAGAAGAAAATAACTTGAAAGAGGTGATGAAATATTTACCTTTTCTTCGGGTTCTTCTTTTTGATTTGATCAAACGCACTTATTAGGATGGATTTGTGACCAATGGAAGGCCTCTAGGATGAAGCGAGGAATGTTGGGAGGATATTTGGGAAGGGATTTGCCGAGCCAGAAGGCTTTGGAGTTGTGAAACTAAGACAAGGAGAAGTTCCCTTTTATAAGAGAGGTGAGGGTCACCATAGGAAAAGCTTGAAATATTATTTTATAATAATAACATTTTCGGTTTATAAAGGATCAAAAATGAATTATTTAAATTCTAATGTGGGTATGTGTTGAATACCTCTCAAACAATAGGTTTTAGATAGGTTTAGGTGATCATATTTACCTTATCTTTTATATTTAACTCTTAGTTAAATAGTTTGACATTTACCATGTCTCTTTGTATTTTTATATTATATGGTTAATAAACATACTATAAACTTTCAAGAGAACCCAAGTAGGTTCAATAATGACATATATAATATTATTTAGGCTTTTAGGCCGAACTTTAAATTTTTAGGAATATTATATCATTCTACAATATAGTATTTGTTTTAGAAAATCAATTATGTCAATTTTGAAATTATTTAATAAATGATTTTTTATAGTCCAAAAAACATTATTAATTCGATGGAAATTTATATTTTCAATAATAACATGTCATATTAACCTATAAAATTAGTTTAATTAAGCAAAAGTTTCAAATTTCATTTATTTGGATATTTATAATATCAATTATTTTAATATTTCATTATTAAGGTAATTACTGTGTCATCATTGTGTCATTAAAAAATTAAATTATTAAATGTCTAAATATTTTAAATAAAATATAATTATGTATTTAATATTTTTTTCTTTCTAATGATTATTTATAGTCGAATTAATATAAGGTATAGACTTATATTAAATATGGTTTAGTTATTAAGCTTTCAATTTTGCTCTTTTATCTCTTCATTAAATAAAATAATAAAAATTGTCTTAATATAATCAAAGGGGATCAAATAGGATCATATTTTATTCCTATGGTTTTTTTGGTCGATTTATACATATACAATAGAATTTGGACATGTTTTAGGGTAATTATGATATCATTTTTACCCTTAATTTCCCTATTTACTTTTAACCATGGTAAATAAAAGTCAAAAGTTACTATTCACTATAAATTATTTTCATCCTATTAAACAAAATTTTACTTAATGATATTAACCGTGTCTCTTGGTGTTTTTAAATTTAACTCACAGAAGTGGTAAAATTATGTTTTATACAAATTTTCAAATGCTCTTACATGGTGGGTAAAAGACGGTAAAATGTTTGATAAAATTATATATATATAAACTTATTATAAAATGACTCCAATGAATTAAATTGAAAATATATAGGTATTATGTATCTATTTTTACCTAAAATAAATTAAATTAAAATAAATAATTATTTATATAAAAATTTTGTTTTATATAATAACGTTATGTTTTTCACTATTCATCAAAAATTGAAAGTTTTCAGAAAAATACCAAAAATTTACCGTAAGATAATTTTAATATTCTAAATTCAAAAATGTAGTCTAATTTAACAAATTTAAAAAAATAGTATTTGAATTTATTAAATTGAAATTAATTCCTGTTGTCAAAACCAAAAAACGGGTTTTTAAAAAGTAAAAACTATCAAAAGATTGACATGTGTTTATGTCAAATTTAAATGTGAAATTACTTATAACGACCGACATTGTATTAAATAATTAAAATATAATCTAATTATACTTACAAATCATTCAAAGGAATAATTTATCACTAAAAATTATTTCGATAAAAAAATTGTTTTCAATTAAAACATAGTATTTTTTCACTATTCATCAAAATATGAAAGTTGTCAGAAAAGTCCAAAAAATTATCCAAACTAAATTTTTATTTCCTGCTTCTAAATTAAAAAAATTATTTCATTAAATTGAATATATAAAAGTTTCAAATAACTGTTCTAAAATGGGTTTTCCATTAAAAGGTGGTAAAATTGGATTTTTTAAAAAATACTTCTTTTAACTAAAAAATGAATATGTTCTTATATTATGTCTAAGAAACAAATCATATGGATGTTAAAATTATATAAAGTATATAAGATTCAAAATACAGTTAATACTATTCATAACCTCTTTTCGAACGATTAGGGTGGTAAGTTGTGGGGTGCTCGAACTCGGTGTTGTGTCTAGCGCAAGCTATTGAATTACTTTAATGAGATAATGTACAGTGAAATATTGGGTTGTTACAATCTTCCATACTTCAATAAATTGCATCCTCACAATTTCAAATTGTTCTTTGAAAATAAATGGTTAAAAATAGAAAATTACCATTGTGGAAAACCCACATCGGAAATTGGGTTAATAAATTTTTTTCTTAGTAAGTGGGAAAGGGAAATGAAAAATTCACCACTAAATTATGATATCGATTAGGAGAATATTGGTGGAAATTAGAGACACATAATTGGATGAAAAGAAAAAATATCTATAGGGAGTGACTGAGGTCATCAATCATAAACAAGTGTAAAATTAAGGGCCTCAAAGCCATCAATCTAAGATGATGTAAAATATCATCGGTTCAACAAAACATAAGGTGTTAGGATAACACAATTTTGGGTTTATGATCTATTCTATAATGTTTATGAATTAATTTATTTATGGAATATGAGTAACAAAATATACTTGAAAAGTAGAGTTTCATCCTTCAACTAATTCCTACCAGAAACTCATCTTTCACTCCAAAAGATAATATAATTCAAAAGTATTCTATTTATTCTAATCATATACGGTCCCAAAAATAATGAATTTGTAATTGATTTGTCAGACTATTTAAAAAAAACAACAATACCCGAACAAGATAATCATGTAGGCTAGTGGTAGGTGATGCACCCTTGATGATTTTCGGTTGCGGGTTCAAGTCTAGTGCCCTTACCAGACGCGACAGGGTGTCACCCGAACTTCAGGTAGTCCTTTTTATGAAAATCCAAAAATAATCTTAAGATATTATTTAAGATTAACAGTATTATCCAATGTCAAACTTAATTGATTCAAACCTTTATACTTATCCAAAATACTTCTATCCAAACTCACAGTCCAAATTTTATAAGAAAGGTAAACATAATGAAGGTCCTTTTTTCCACGTAATAATATGTGAATACTTTCATCATGTATTCTTTTAAAACATGGTAACACCGTAATATAACCATATTGATTACATTCATTCCCCCTTATTCCTTATATAATAATATATATACTCTTTATATCAAAAAATTTTGTAAAATCCAACAATGATGGAATATTAAAATCATTAATCAGTTTCAAGGTAGTCAATAATATATAATATAATTTATCCAAATCAATCATATCTTATTCCAAAATCACTACCATAGTATCAGAACCATATTATGGTTTATTTTCCTCTTAACCATATATTTTCCATAAAATTAACCTCCCATTGAGTAACTTTTCATGGTTACACACAATCTCAAGTCCTTAATGAAATAGTTTTGTAGTATAATCTTTATAAACTCTATAATTATAATAACATCTACATCATTAATACAATAATGAAATGGAACAATACTTTAATAACTTCATAAGAACTCTTAATCATTCCTCTTCATCTTTCGTAGTATCTTAACATGATAATTATCAAATACTAGCATTTTGGGTATACTCTGATGATTTGGACATTGATTCGTGTAGTGTCCCAACTCCTTGTAGAGGAAGCATTATACATTTGAAACCTTTTTCTTACCCTTGAAATCACGTACTTGGTGTCCTTTTTCTCCACACTTATAAAAAACTCTCATTCCCTTCAAGCATTTACCATGGTGATTCTTTCCACAGTTATCACATGTGGTAAAATCCTTCTTTCCCCTCTTCCATTTATCCATATTTACCTCTTACATACTTTTCTTCCCTTTCTTCCCTTCAAAGCCATATGACTCAGTGAATTCATTACATATCTTATTAACACCTGATACTATTTCTTCATATGATGATAATACGTTGGAGACTACTTACATTCTAATTGTTGACTTTATACAATAAAAGATACGATCCTTCTTAATCTTTGGATCTTGCGTATTTCCGGAGATTTCATTTCATCTACAAGGATCCATTTCTAAACAATGGAATACACTATGTTAGTTTATGAATCCCGATAAATAATTCCAAACTTGTAAAACACTTAACATAAATTAAACAGTTTATAAATATAATCCATAATCATAAAAATGTTTTCTTTGAGGAGGTATATACTCGTAAATCTTTCATAATGGCTTGTAATGAAAATGTGAATTATCCTAAGAATATCCCTTAGGAGCTTCGTAACCAAGAGTGAAGCAAGACCCATTATCGTGCACCAGTTCCTATTCCAGTCTATCTCAAAGCATTGTTTTCAGGTTTTACCCCAAGGTACATATGTGATAGAGCCGCCTCTACCTGCTCTTATCTATACGGGGATGTATTGCTTGGAAAATTCAGAAAATCTATACGTTACCAAAATTCTAGTAAGTTCTTCTATACTAATCCTCAAAATCTTTCTTAGGGAAGTGTTCTATGATCAGAGTTTTTCTAAATATAGTTTCAAAGGTTTTTTCTAAACTTTTTCTAATACCAACTGTAATGCCCCAACCCCAGTTATGGGAGTCGGTGCATTATTTTAATACATTGGAATGATTACAAGGAATCAAGTCCCGATGGACCGATCAGTATCGTAGTCTTGGAAAATAGATTACATAGATGAACAGTGCATTACATTATAAAATGACTAACAACAACAAAAATTTACCCTTTTGAACACATTCATATACCTTAGCCTATCCCTGCAGGTCAACCATAAAATAGTTCTTCAATCCTGGGAAAAGTAAAACAAAAAAAAGGGCTGAGCTCAGATGCTCAGAAAGGATACCAATATAGAAAAAAATTTCATAAATAAGCATAAACCTTTAAGGCAATGTATAATACTAAAACAGAAGCGTTTTAAATCTTAAAATTAGCATAATATGGAAAATATAAAATCAAATAATGCAATTTACTTATGCAGATGGATATTATACTTGTCGAATAATCACATGAAATATCAATAGCCACTTTCATAACGATGGAATGCATAATGCAAGACTTTATAACCAAATAGTCAAGGCCTTGTGACAAAAAAATAGTTTGTCTCATGATACTTACCGATGCATCGAAGAGCTACAGCGGGCTCCACCCATCACTTACTAATCCTAATACATTTCATCATTTAAAAATATTTAAACAATACATCAACATTCGTATTAAAACTAGCATATGAAATTCTAGTACTTTATCCATAAACTGTGAATGGTATAAAAATAACACATTGGTAGTCAAACATATCACAAAAACCTTCAATATAATTTTGAATATTTGTATCATAGTAAATCAATATCAAACAAGTTTAAAATATATCAAAGGATGTTAACATAGAGGAAAATTATTTGTAAAACTCTTTGAGTGAAAGATCCCATATTCATGTAAACATTTAAAAGTCACAAAATTTAGAAATGAATAAAGTTAAAGACATTTTTGAATCAAAGTGTCCCATACCACTTTGAATCTTATGAAAGGAATTAACATTTTAAAAACATTCATGTCCATATAATAAAATCCTTAAAAACCATTTTGAAAACATGGACATAAATGAGAATGATTTAGAAGAATAAATATTTAAAACATTTAAAATGATGTTTTAGTAAAAAATTCCCTTAAAAATAATCCTTTTGAAAACTCTTTTACGAATCATGGACATGGATAATAAATATGTCCCAGTAGATACTTACTTAAAAACAACCTCAGATAATAAAGAGATTGTGAAATTAACCCTTACCTTGAACATTCCTTTAGTCGAGGGTACATTTAACCTCTTGTATAAAGACTATAGTATGTTATTATATTATACCACAACCATATTAATATTTACGATATCATATATGAATCATTTATGACTTTATACTACCCATGTAATAATAATTCCCGTGTTAAATTAACATTTCGGGTAATAATTACTTTCTTTATCGTACGTGATTTAATTTGTTACCCTTGACTGTATCACTTAGATCATGATTTGAAAAATTACAGAATATAAAAGAAGATTTATATTTCATATATATTTAGAATATAAATATGTATAATAGACATATATATAAAATGGAAAACACCATTTATGGAGACGGTGGGTTGTACGTACTCATAAATGTTGTTTCTGTTTTCATATCACATTGAACAGAACTAAGTGAATAAGATATATGTAAGTATATATATATATATATCCATTATAATTATTATGTAATATATTACATACTTATTAGTGATATATATTTTATAATCATTTTTGAATGGTGAACGTGGAAATGAATCAAATCGCGTCGTGGAGAGGGTAATCCGTACGTACGAATGCGCGACAAAATCATTACATTCATGGTGAAATTTTATGTAATTGGATGGTATATAATATATAAAACATTATTAACATGTTATATTTTTTATTTACATCCGTTATACTCATTATTATACCCATCCAAATAATGAAGTGTTTGAATAACAAACTACACCACAACTTGGAGACGGTAATCTGTAGGTATGCATGTATGGAGACTTTGTCATTTATAGGATGGATAGAATAACGAATATGGTGGTACCATATTTATAATAACATAAAATTATATAAAATATACTGTATATATTATTTTATAATGTAAACAACAATGAATGAGGAAGTGGAAGAAGAAAAGAATTTGAAAGAGATGATAAAATATTTACCTCTTCTTCGGGTTATTCATTTTGATTTGATTAGAAGTGCTTCATAGGATGGCTTTATGACCAAAGGAAGGCCTCTATGATTATGGGAGGAAAGTTGAGAGGATATTTGGGTAGGGGTTTGTCGATCCAAAAGGCTCTGGAGGTGTGAAACAAAGATAAGGGGAAGTTCCCTTTTATAGAGTGGTGAGGGTCGCTTTTGGAAATGCTTGAAATATTAATTTATAATAAAATCGTTTTCAGTTTTTAATGGCTCAAAAATAAATTATTTAACGGATAAGGTGGTAATGTGTCGAAATCCTCTCAACCAATAAATTTAATACTGGTTTAGGTCATCATATTAACCTTATCTTTTAGATTTAACTATTTGTTAAATAGTTTGACATTTTCCATGTCTCTATGTATTTTTATATTATATGGTTAATAAACATACTATAAACTTCCAAGAGAACCCCAATAGGTTTATTAATTATATATATAATATTATTAAGTCCCTTTGGAATATCATTAGATTTTTAAGAATATTATATCAACCAATAATATAGTATTTGTTTTAAAAACTCAATTTTGTAAATTTTGACATTATTTAATAATTTATTTTTGATAAAGTCCTAAAAACTTTATTACTTATAAATAAATTCATATATTAAATCCTAACATGTAATATTAACATATAAAATTAGTTTAATTCATAAAAATTCTCAAATTACATTTATCTGGATATTTATAATATCCATTATTTTAATATTTTATTATTAAGATAATTAATGCGTCATCATTGTGTCTCAAATAAATTAAATTATTTAATGTCTAAAAATTATTAATAAAATATAATTATGTAGGAAATAATTTTTTATTTTTAATGAATATTTATAGTCAAATTTATATTATTTATAACCATATATTAAAAATGTATTACTTATTAAACATTCAATTTAACTCTTTTAACTCTTCTTTAAATAAAATAATAATAAATGTCCTAATCTAATCCAATTGTACCAAAGAGGATAATATTATTTTCCTGAGGCTTTTTTTGTCTAAATATGATTATCCAATGGAATTAGGTCATGTGTTAAGGTAATTATGATATCATTTTAACTCTTAATTACCATATTTTACTTTTAACCGTGGTAAATAAAAGTCAAAATTACTATTCACGAAAAAATATTTTCATCTTATTGAACTACATTTTACAACTGATATTAACCATTTCTCTTATAGTTTTGATATTCAACTCACAGAAGTGGAAATATTAATTTTTATTCAAATTTGGAAATGCTCCTAGAAGGTGGGTAAAACACGGTAAATGTTTGATTAAATTATATATATATAAACTAATTATAAAGTGACTACAATGATTTACATTGAACATATATAGTTATTATAAATATATTTTTTCCTAAAATAAATTATAATAAAATAACTAATTATTTAAATAAACTCTCGGTTTTATATAATAACGTAGTATTTTTCACTATTCATCAGAAATTGAATGTTTTCAGGAAAATACCAATAATTTACCCTAAGCTAATTTTGATATTCTGAATTAAAAAATGAATTCTATTATACCATATTCAAAACATAGAAGATTCATTTATTAATTTAAAATTAATTCCTATTTTCAAAACCAAAAAGCAGGTTTTTAAAAATTAAAATCTATCAAAAGATTGACATGTGTTTATGTCAAATTTAAATGTGATATCCCTTATAATGACATACATTGTATTAAATGATAAAAATATAATCTAATTGTACTTCCAAACCATTCAAAGGCATAATTTATCACTATAAATTATTTTGATTAAAAAAAGTTATTTTCAATTAAAACATTGTATTTTTTCACTATTCATCAAATTTTGAATGTTATCTGAAAAGTACCAAATATTTATATAAACTAAATTTTTAATGTCCGGCTACAAATGAAAATTTTAATTTCATTAAATAAAATATATAAAAGTGTCAAATATTGGTTCTAAAAAGGGTTCTCTATTAAAATGCAATAAAATTTCCTTTTTTGAAATATACATCTTTTATGTGAAAAAATGAATTTGTTATTATATTATGTATAAGAAACACATAATATGGATGTTAAAATTATATAGATTATATAAGATTCCAAATGTAGTTAATAATATTCATAACCCCTTTTTGAACGGTTAGTGGGGTACGTTATGGTGCACTAGAACGCGGTGTTGCGTGGAGCACAAGCTATTGAATTAATTAATGAGATAATGTACTATGAAATCATGGGGTATTACATGTATGGTCGAGGAGATATTTAATTTTGTTAGATTATATTAGTTGACCCCTATTCCTATATCTTTTTTTGGTCATATCTATCAGGTATTGTTGATTTTCCTTTAAGTCTATGTGTCCCTTAATTTTGTACTCATACACTTCATCTATATATGGGAAACTAAATTTTCTCCATTTTACATGGATTATTTTTCAAAAAAATATCAATTTTATAGAATCCATGTCTATTTCCTCAGTTTCATCTGTGTTTATTGATATACATGTGGAACTATTTTTCTTTATTGGATAGATTGATGAGCACTTATCCATGATCATGTATCAGATTTAGAAACTCTAACATAAATTTCTTGCTTATAAGACACTACCATGACCATAGATACCCTACCTTCCACACCCGATCCATGCTCTATATGCACCTTAACTGATCAATCTTTCCAAAATACCCTATGATCTAGAGGACACTACCACGAGTTGTTACAGAAGATAGAGGAGTGATTGATTCATGTGAAGTAACTCCCCTATACATTTCTCTATACTTCTATATGATGACATCATTAATAAGCGCTTTATGGGAGGCAACCCATATTTCATATTTTTCTAGTTTTTTGTAGTAATGATTTTTTTCGTGTCTTCCTTTAATTGATTTTCCTTTTTTCCATGAATCACTTTGATATTTTTTGTAGACACCAGCCAACATTTAAATAAAATATCTTTTATTTATTTTCATAGAATGAACCATCCAATTTTATCACTTAAAAATTATTCAAACCTATAGACTAACGTTTTCTCTAGTGCATGATTTGTATTTCTGACACGTTTTTGTAGGTGAACCAATTCTAAAAAAATATAACAGCTTAACCTTACCCATTTCATACCACAATATACTAGGGGCTCATTATTTTTGTGTATTTAATTTTCCAATTTCCATTTCAACAATCTAATATTTATCTTCCATAATTCTGCAACAGTACATTCACAAAATGGGAGGACATTTTCTCCTTCGATGTGTGGGGGATTTTATCTTAAGTTTCTCTTTTGATACACTTGAAATTTTGTTCATCTCATCTATAAAGGAGAAATTTTTTATGTTGAGTTAGGCTTTGAACACGAAACACATTATACCCATTTAAATTAAAGAAAAGGTTAATGTTCGAAACTATTAGAAAACAATTCTTTGTCTAGGTTTATAATTTTTGAATGATTTCTACGCTTAGTAATTTAACTCAAAATTCAAAATTTTTGAAATTACATTAATTGAATCCTTACTTGGTTTTATACACTTACTAATTGCTAGTTTTCATTCTTTACTCCCATTACCAAAAGGATATTGAGCCTACAGTTGGATATTCTTATCTAAGCAGATTTCTTGAGTGAAACCTGGGACTTTTAAACCTATAAGAACTTTCATTGGGATCTTATTGATGTTATGACTGAACAAATACATTTTTTAAATTATTGGGTCAATCATTATTGAGATACATTTTTCTGAGACCCTCTATACATATTTCCTTCATTGATATTTAATTTTTCATGAATGACCTTATAGGATTCATCTATTACAAGACAAATACCCCTTCCTACAATGATCATAGTATAATAAATTAATTTACATTGAAAAAGATTGAGAGATGTTTTTAGCCTGCATGGGATGATATTTACTATGGAAATCTATTGTGTTGCACACTAAACTATTTTATTATGATCCATGTTCAATATATGGTGTTTATAATATATATCAATTCCTTTGAAATATACAAAAGAAAAAGAAAAAGTGATTCAGGTTGGGTATTAAAAAAGTCAAAATCACTATTTCCGTACTGATTAATCCCATGAAGGATCGTATGTTTTTAGTGGATGGATGTTAGATTTGTCTTAGATATGGATTTTTAAAAATAAAAATGTAAGAACGAACAGGATACCCTTCATCCATTTACATGATATATATATACATGGATCCAACTTGAGATGTTAGGAGTATGAACTTTATTTTATTCAGGGAGGCATCATTTCATTACATTTTTCATGACATCTGTGCATCATACTCTTGATAATGGCCTGTATGTTTGATCGTTTTTCACTATTTACCCACTTCCCAATATCCTAAGAGTCATTTCAACAATTTTTTAATCCCTTGTGATTAACTTTTTATTTATATTTATGAAGTTTAGATGATAAAACCAATGAAATACTATGGTTAGGAACATTTTTTTCAGGGTATGAGCATAACTCAAGTTTCATTTTACCGTAAGTGATGGGAAAAATTTAATTGTGTGGTAAAATGAAAATGTGTATAGGTTTCATAGAATAGTTAATAAATTGTAATCAAATGATTTAGAATTCATTTAATGAATTGAGGAATGAGGAATGACTATTTATTTGTAGGGATGTTTTTGTACACTAAATTTACTAACTTATAATTAGTTTTATTTTCCTAGATATAATGAATCTTTCTTGTTTTAATATTTTCATTCCCCTTTGAAATCTGTGTTAAAATATTTTTTCTTGAGGACAAGAAATTTTTCAAGTGTGGGGAAATTCAATATGATGAATATATATATAAATATTCCCATCATTTTGTTAAGGATTTTCAATAATTTACTCGATATTGAACCTACTATGTGTTGATTATTGAAGGAACTAGGATTTCAAGTTTTCAAAGAAAAAATGAAGAAAAGGAGAAAAATGGACTATCCTGAAACATCATTACATGACATGTAGTTCCATTTCACCACATGCTGCAAGCTGTGAAGAAATATGTTACATGTTCAAGTAGTGAACCATTATTACACAATGTGAACCATACTTACACAACATGTCACATTCAAAACACTTTTCCCTCTCAAAAGGATCTATCTAAAGGAATCTTTATGACGTGACATCCAGTTAGATGATGTAAGAGGAGTCAAAATTTCAAATCATAAAATAGCTTCAAGTGAGGAAAAGGCACATTAAAAATCCATGGATAAAATCTAGGATCAGTATTATATGATGTGAATACCCATTACATTTCATGTAATATCCATCAATTTATATACATTAGGAATGCACAGGAAGAGGGTTGTAATGTCTCTAAATCCCTTTATTTTTTCTTCCATTTCCCTTTGACTCCCTCCCTTTAAAAATTATTTTATTCAATTATTTTCATTTTTTTTACATTATTACTAGTATTTTGGATTGATTTCTGAAGTGTTATTAATCTTTAATGTGTCTCCAACACCTTTCCTTGTGCATTCATCATCTCAATGATCAATTCATGATGAACCTTTGTTGTGCTTGTTATTATTCTTATTTCATGTAAGTAATTGGTTATAATTATGATTGAATCCATATTTTTATTGTTAATTAATAATTTCATGTTCCTTAAATAATAAATCTTAATCTTTTCATGTTATTTGATTTCTCAAAACCAATTTTTATTTGTAAACTATACTTGTTTTAAATCTTTTTCCCATTCTTGATAAATTCTATGATGAGTTGCCAAACCAACTATAGTTGGGGTTGGGACTAAGGGTATATGAATTTAATGAATCTATAATCATAAACTTGGTAATACTAAGAATATTAATCATTTTAAACAAAAAAAATGTAATTTGTTTGAGCTACCCTAACCAGGGAATGTTCAGATGAACATCCCTGATCTGATTGGAGAAGATTATGACATGACAAATATCTTATACCACTTCCTTCCATAGAAGATAAGATTAATGCTCTTTGGATGTCATTACTTAGAAACCATGGAATAGTCACCTCCTAAATAGAACTGGTTGGTTTGACCATAGTCAACTATCAACCTCTACTTGTTTCTCAACCTCGATCTTAGGACCATGCCAAGTTAGGATAGAGATTATCATTTACCTGAAACCAAAAAATTGATCATGGTCCCTTCCATATCATTGATACTCATTTGTATTTCACTAGTTTTAGTTTTATTAATCATGAATAAACATGTGAGGAATCAAGCATATAGGGTTTTATGTCGTATATTCATACCGCCAACTCAATTCCCCATGGGATCAACCCTGCACTATCACTATTCTATGCCTAAGTTGTAAGTGTAGTTTGGGCAACTATTATATCTAATTTGACCACATCCCTGGAAATCTAAATGACACATGAGTCCACATCAAGTATCATATGTGGACAACCTTACCATCCTATCTATCTATTTAATATTTGTTCATGAACCAATCGTATCTTCATAAATTCTTTTTATTTTCCTCGCATGTTTCTCATATATCTACAAGGATTCATAACTACATATACCATATAAACTTTTCAAATTCAGTCACCATTATTAAAAATTTATAATTTATTTTCCTTAATAGGAATTTTACACATATCTACACTTCCTTCAACCACCGAATCTTAAAAATATTGATATTTTACCCAAATTTGATTCATCCTTGAAAAAAAATTTGGATTCTTTACAAAGTTCATGGTTCTCTAACTATCATAAAAAATGGAATCAAATGTTTCCTATGCTTGAACTCCTCTAATAACATTCACATAAAAAGCACATATTTTCAAGATTGTGTGTCTTATATGTACTATACCTCTATCATAGATAAAGACACAACTAATTGTAAGTTTGAAATGCATCTCATAACTCCTCCGAGAAGAGAAAACACATAACCAGTAGTTGATTTCCTCCAGTCAGAATCTCTTAAAAAATCTATTTCGTCAATTCCATAATAGTAAAATATAATCCTATATAACATAATGCTACAAATTAGGTCCCCATGATGTATCTCAGGATCTTCATAACTATGTTACAATTCTCTCATCATGGATTCTCTATGTACTTACTAGCTTTTATCATTTCATATGAAATGTCTTGTCTACTGAAATCATAATGAACATCAGAGACCCCACTGTTGATGCATATGGTAAATGATACATCTTCATACTCTATATTTCACTACTACGACTCATCATATATGATAACGTGAAATTGTGAGGAAGTGGGGTAGATATTGGCTTATGTTCTTTCATGTTGAATATTTTAAATAATTATCATAAGTAATTCTTATATGATAGCCAAATCATTCCATTATTTTTTCCTCAATAAATCTACTTCCCAAAAATATTATATTCTTGTCCCAATTCCATTATATCAAACTCCCTAACCAACTATTCTTTCATATATTTAATCAAATCAATATTAGGACCTACAACTAACATGTCATCGACAAACAATAAACTAATAATAAAATCATTACCATACAAATCCATGAAATATGAAAAGGGATATGAATAAAGTATTTTGTATCTAAGGATCATGATATATGAATAAAATCTCATATACCCACACCTAAGCACCTGGTTGAGACCATACTATATTTTTTCATCCTACAAACAAAGTTCCTTTTCCTTCTTCTACAAAGATTTTTAATTTGATCACATAGATCTCTACATCATGATCACCATGTTGATAATATTTCTTCAAAAATAGATACACTAGATGTGAATTTTATGTATAACACATTTTTAGAACTATCCCAGTAGATATTATTCTAAAAACATGATAAAATATTTCATTGAAATCAATACATTCCGTATAAGAATATCATTTGACAGCCAGTCTTGCACAATATTTTTTCATGTGGTCTTTTCCATCATGCTTGATCTTAAAGATCCATTTATTACTGATATCCTTCATTCCATGATGTAATTGAATAATATCCCACGTATTATTCTTTGGTAGGGCTTCAAGTTCCTTTTTCATCATCTCCATCCAGGTGGATATATCTAGAATCTAGGTTTCTTCTATGAAAAAAGTTTGATTGACCTAGTTTGAGTCTTATACTAGTGATCATTTCTCCTGAGTTTAGAATTGTGGTCTAGACTCAACTGGTACTAGATTCTCATGCACTCCTAATACCTTATTGCAGACTGATTCATCCTTGTATTTTTCTTCAAAGACAAATGTAATGATTTATGTATTATATTTAACATTGTCTATATTAATCATCATTTTCACCTTGACTTCTATAAAAATTATATTTTTTATGATGGTAATTTTTTGGTTAGCGTGGTCCCCCAAACATTACCCCTTCACATCATTAGTGTAACCCAAAAAGATAAATTTCCTAGATCTCGAATCCAGATTTCATCATTCATGTTCATGAAGCAATTCATATGAAGGAATTACGAATGTATATAACTAGGAAAAGTTAGTGGGTTTATAATTCCTCATCCCCATAAAATTTTTCAAACCAATTTCCATTAAAAGAGAACAATTGAACATATAATAGGCAATATTCCCTACTTATGCCTAGAATGTTTTGGGAATTCCCATAGTCTTCAACATCACTCTTATTTTATACAATAGGATTTTTTTAATTCTATTTTCTACTCCATTACACTATAGATTATACATGAACATTAATTGTCTCTTCATAACATCTCATTGAAAAAATACGTCAGACTCATCGATCCTATATTCCACACCATTTTAATGCCTCAAACACTTGATCTTGCATCAAGATTCATGATCCTAGTGTTCTTTGAATGTTTTTGATGTAATCAAAACATATTATTCTATCATGATTGGATACACCCAACATATATTAGAATAATAATCAATGAAAGATATAATGTACTTTTCTCCTCCCATGTATAAAATTTGTTCTTTAAAAATGCTCTAAAGGATTAACTTTATGATATATTTACTTAACTCTTTTGACATCCCAAACATTAATTTGTGTTTCTTTAATAAAAAGAAGTGCTCAAAAAATGGTAAAGATTCCTTTATAATACTATTTAGTAACTTATGATCAGAAATAATCTGCATGCCTTGTTCAGACATATGACCAAACTTCTAATTTCATAATGTTATCAACTCTTCTATTGTGGTAGTTGAAACAACAACTGTATTAATATCCTTATAACATTCACCCATAACCAAATAATGGTTATTTGAGATGTTTATCAGTTCGTCACCATATTCTCTCCCTTAAAAAATCATTCCTCAACATTTTTAGTCTATGACTTGGATCTAATGTCATCAAATTGTCTCAAACACGATATGTTCTTCTTCAAGCCCTTCACTTGGTGTACTACTCAGATGGTTTATACTATATCAACATACATATATAATTTTAGGGTACTGACTCCAATGATCTTAAATTATTTATTATCCCCATGAATATAATTCATTCTAAGATAGTTTCAAACTGATCAAACCATTCTCTTTGAGATTTCATGTTCCATGTTGATCCTGAATCGATTATCCATAATTAATTTAGATTATGTTTTCTGCTAACAGTCATTAAAAATTCAATGAATACTGTATCTTCATCTCAATAATTCATTTCCAAATTTTATTCAAATTTATGAATCTAGATCTCACTAAAAATACAATGCATTGTGGAACCTGTTTGTCTTTTTTCAATTGTCGACAGGCAATTATCTTTCATAGCACTACATGCATATTCATTTTCCAAAATGGAAAATATTTCTCAATAAATTTATCAATCTTGAATTTCCCCACCATATAGATATTCCATCTGTCTATAACCATCAATATTTCTCAATAATTAATTTAAGAATATCAAAAATGTTTTTTCTGTTGCGAAATATCAACTAGAGTCACAATCTAGGGGATTCTCAAATTAATGAGAATTATTAATTCCCAAACAAATAACATGACTAACATATGCATGAAACCTTCCAATGATTCCTCTTATGGGGAATGATAATTATTATATCCTGGGTGTGTTGAGAGTTATAACATAATATGAAGTGTAAATTTTTGAAATAAATGGAACAACATGTAACTTGAAAACCCCCAAAATTAAGGAGTAAAAAACTACAAGAAAATTGAAGGTTTTATTTATGGGTAAAACATGGAATAGAAACTCTTTTGAAAATGTTACTAATATAACAAGGAAGAGAAACCACCTCAATGATTATATGTTGAGTTATTGGTGAAAAATCATAATGGTATAATGGTCACATCCATTTCTATAGTTCCTCTCCAATTATGGTTTCTGGGAATGTGATTCCAATAAAAATTATGATTCTCCCTTTAGTTTAATTTAATGTGACACTAGAAATATGTTGGATTTACTTATATTGATCCCATATTTATTTTTGAGGAAGGAAATTCACATTTCATATTCCAAACAAACCAATGATCATTTTCTTGTGTGAGGATTAATATGAATTTATAATGGTAATCACTTATATCTTATGGGTCTTAATTCCTATTCATGAAGGTATTAATCTCATTTGTTGGGTATAATATCAGTATTGAGGATATAACAATCTTATAGAAGATTTTTGATGTCTTTCCAGATTAATTTCATAGTCTACCTTCAAAACAGGATGTTGTGTTTCCAATAGAACTATACCTGGTTTTATACCTATTTCCAAGACAGCTTATAAAATGGCCACAGTTCAGTTGTAGGGATTCAAGAATCAACTCTATGAAAATATTGATTTGGGATTAATACACCCTAGTTCATCACCATGTGGTTCATCTATTCTATTTGACAAGAAGAAAGATGGTTCAATTTACCTTTGCATTGATTATCAAGAACATAACAAGATAATTATCATGAAATGTTATCCTCCACCCCATATTGATAATTTTTTTGATCAATTATTTGAATTTAAATACCTCTATAAGATTGACCTTCATTTTGGATTTTATTAATTGATTTTTAGGAAGGTGATTATACTCAAGACATCCTTCCATATGAGCCACGGGCATTATGAATTTATATTGATTCTCTTTGTTATTAGTAATTCCCTTTCCATGTTTATAGATTTAATGAATACAGTATTTAGATATATCTTTAATATGTTTTTGGAAGTATTTATAGATGATAATATAATATATTCAAAGGTCAATTACGATCATTTGAGAGTTATTTTAAAGACACTATGAATAGTGAAATTATAGGAAAACTTTTCCTTGCATGTTGTTTGGATTCAATAAGTTTTATTTTTGGGAAATATAATCATGATTTTTGGTATATCGGTTGATCCTTCAAATACATAAGTTATTGAAAAAATTCCTACACCAACCATGGAAACTGAAATCTATAATTTAATTAGGTTTTATATATATTACTAATCCTTTGAGATATATTTATCTCAACTATATAAATGACTCTAAAGTTGAATTGAAATGGAATTAATATATTGTGGAAAGATGGAAGTCAAGATAATTTAAAGGAAATGAAAAAAAATGTTGTTAAATACATCAATACTCCCATTATCCTACAAGGTAGAAGGGTTTTTTATCTTTTTTGATGCATCAATGAAAGGACTAGTATGCATTATCTTATGGAATGACATGGTTATTGAAGCATGGTAGTTGAAAAAACTTGTTCCGAATTACCCAAATAAAAATTTTAAGATGGAAGTAATAAATCATTCATTAAATATATGGGGAATTATCTGTATGGATAATGGTGATATATATACCAAATATAAAATATTAAATAATATTTTTATATAGAAATAGATTAATATGTTCCAGAAAATATGATTTGAGCTTAGTTAAGACTATTTCTTCTTAATATATTACCACTATATGAAAGACAACAAGTGAAATATACTCTGAGTCAGAAGGATCATGATAGATTATCTATGTTGAAGATAAAAAATACAATATTTATTGATTTTCAAATGATGGCTCTTGAGATCATGAAGGAAGGGGAGAAATATTATATATCTCAAATGAGTTTCCAACCATCTATCCATGTTAATATTAAATAGGTGTAAAAAGAATATGCATAGTTGTAGAAGAAAGTGAGAAATATTATTGATTTTTTAAAATTTATTATGATGTAATGATAAAACTCATCAACTTTTTATTCATCCCATCAGAACCAGACATGAAAAATAGAAACTATATTAAGCTCGAAGTTCATCATTATCTTTTCAACCTAGAAGTACAAAGACAAATTGAGATCAAAAGAGTATTTTTTTTGTGGGAAAACATGAAAAAAAATATATGATAGAGTATGTATCTCGGTTCTTGGTGTACAAGAAATGTAAGGCTAAGGGAAATAATTATATTTGGGTGTCAAAATCATTACCCTTACATTAATGTAAGTGGGGAAACATTACCATGTATTTATTTTTCATACTCCATAAAACTTCTAAAGGGGACAATGTTATATGGGTTGTAGTTGACCACCTTATAATTTTAGCACACTTCATTTCCATCATATAATACTTCTTTCTTGATAAATATTCTAGGATATTAATTAAGTAAGTGTAAAGTTTTCCTAGAGAACAATGTTTTATTATATCTGATTTGGATATGAGGATTACCTCAATGTTATGGAGAAGTCTTTAGTAGTCTCTAGATAGGTCGTTAGGTTTAAGAATTGAATATCATCCTTAGACATATGGTTTGTTTGATAGAACCAATTAAACCATGTAAAATATTTTGAGATCATATTCTTTGGATTTAAATGGTGGTTTGGATCAATGCCTTCATCTATTTGAGCTCTCTTACAATAATTTCTTTAACTCAAGATTTTATATGGATCCTTATGAATCCCTCTATAAATGGAAATGTATGTTTATAATGTTCTAGGATTAGTTTAGAAAAATAAATATATTGGGACTATAAATCTGTATATGTGGTATGGAAGTCTATATCCATTCACCAGCAATTATGGTTACTCAAAGTTAGATGAAAAGTTATGTTAACAAATCATTCATGAAATCTAGAATTTGAAGGTACTAAAAATGAATATTTGTGAATTTATCCATGGAAGAAGGTTATGATACATTTAATGAAATCAAAGTTAATACATAAGTGTATTTTATCCTTTGATAATCTTGATCGACTAGGGATGTTATCTTCTCATTTAGAACATCCACTGAAACACTCTCAAGTTCGTAATGTTTTCCATGCGTCACTCATGTGGAATTGCATGCCAAATCCATCACATGTACTGAACATAGATTTCATACTTATAGAATAATATCTCTCTTATGAGTAACATAAAGTGAACATTCTTGATAATATAGAGAAGTCTCTACTAAATAAAACCCCTCACCTGGTCAATTTTTTGTTGAAAAAGAGGAATTTATATGAGAACATAAGAATGTGATGAAATATAGATATCTTCAACTATTTATATCAGAGTGATATAATTTGAAGGATGAAATTAATTTTAAGGTGGTAGAATGTAATACCCCAATATTTCAATATTCAAACAAAGCTAAATACAGATATATATATATATATATATTTCTCTAAAAAAATTCAATAGTTTATGATACACGCAACCCCATGTCTAAATGAACTGTAAAATAATATATCATTATAACATAGAAATTAAATTGTATAGAATTAATATTTCTAACTAATGTATTAAAAAATTGTGTATAAAATAAATTCATAATTTAGAAATTTATTACAAATTAAAATATGTATCATTTCATATTAAAAGAGTTTTATTTATAAAAAAAATGTTTTTATGTGTGTACTGTGATTTTGTATTAATAAATTAAATGGTCAATGTTGGTGAATTATTTTAATGAAATTTATATATTATATATTAAAAAAATGTTTTATATTTAATTTTATATTTTTTTAAATAAGGGACAAGAATAAATCATTTTTTATACGTATGAATTATTTTTTCAAAAAACAAATCCCTCATGTTTTGTGATCTTATTTCCCAATGAATTTCAGACTCTTATAGAAATAGAAAAATGAAAATTTTATTCCATATTTTTAAATAGGGGGATCAAATATTATGAACAGTTCTGTTTTATTTTTTGTCTCTGTAAATAGTAACATTCGTGCATTTTTTCGCCCTAGTGAGGGTAAAACTGGTAAAATGGTTTTAAAACTTTCGGATAAGGCTTTAAAATTTTTATAACTCTTTAATTTATTCTATTGGATGATAGGAGATCATAAATTTTAATAAAGTATCCAATAAATGGTCACTTGGTTCCATATTTCTATCATTATGATCCTTATACTAATTGATGAAATGAATAAATATAAAATGTCATTATGTCTACATTATTATTTATATATTTTTTTATATAAGGTTAAACAGAGTATAATTTTGGTTCTAAATATTTATTAGAAATATTAATTAATTTTTTAATTTTGGTAATTTTTTCTTGTTTTTTCGTTGTTATATAACTATCATAAATGCCTATGAAATAATAAAATAAGATTTCTCCAAGTAATAAAAAAATTATTTTAAGAATATCATCCTTTTTATAATATGGGGTTTTTATTGTTTCACAAATATATTATATATTTATATAACCTATTATTTATGTTTAAAATTATTACATTCAATGTCCATATTTATTGTGGTGTCATTAATGTCAAATCAAATGAATAGTTCCAAAATTCACATTAATGATATTTTATAATAAATAAAATTTTATTAAAAGATTTAAAATTCATAAAAATTATAATTTCCCAAGTGAATATAATATAGTTGAAAATATAAATAATTTTCTATTTATGAGTAACTTTTCCATTTATGGTAACATTTTTAACACTTTAAGACAGAATGATTTTTTTATGGTTAAGGCCAATAATTATTAACAAAGGGGTTAATAATAATGATAAGGTTTAAAATGAAAAATAACCTATATAAATTTCATTGAATGATATTATTTCAATCCTATCATCTTTTTATTATAATTCATTTCCATTGTTAATTATTTTTCTTTATAATGACTACTTTATTTTATTCTTTTAAGAAATTTCGTTTGTTCACTCATTATCCATTATAAAAGGAAACCACTCCTTTCTGTTCTTTACATCACATTGAGTCTTATACCATGAATATTACCTGGCCAATTATCTTCTAAACATAACTATTGATGAATTAGAGGATATTTGATTCTTTAAATTCCATTCCAAGGATCCTTAATAAGGGATCTAAAGGAATCCAATTAAAAGATAAGTAATCATCGTACCCAACATCTTTAAATGTCATTCTTCTTCTACATCATATAATTGTATAGTGTTCATAATAAAATTTGGTATTAAGTTTCCCAAATATATATAAATGCTTTTATGATCATGGTTTTACCATTCTCCACCCTCTTTAAAATCAATTGGGAAGTGGAAGTATCACTCGTGTATAAGTACATCTTATCATCTCTACATAGCAATACAATTCATTTATCATTACCATATTTCATGGATGGTTACTACGACATGGATAAAGATTATATAGGATAAATATTAAATAATTAAACTTGTATAATTATATTATAATTTCTACCTTATTACCTTCCAATCAATTGAAAATTGATAACATCGCTTGCGCACACATGTGGACAACCACCTCCACAGAACGATGTGATTTGTTTTTCATTTATGTTGTAAAAGTATGGAAATAATGATTTATTTAATGAATATATATGAATTAGATTAAATAATAATGTTTATTTAAGGTTTAATTATTTTTTACCTTCCTTTCAATCCATCTGTTGAAAATTGAAATCAACATTCATGCATACTTATGGCCTACTGGCACAATGAACAGTGTAATTGATTTTTCTATCTCTACATTTTATAGATGCCTCTCTATATATATAATTAAAATATATGACATATATATTATGATTAAAATTATTTATATTATGTAACTGTTATCATAGAAGAAGTATTGGGACTTCTAAACAAACATGCATGAAAAGCAAAACAATTATCATTAAACATAATGATTTAAATAACATTTTTTAAATTAATGTGTGATCAAATGTCATAATTAAATCACACATTGTATGATATATAATTTTATGTTTATTTATTACATTTATAATATATTTATATTTTTATTACTTGGTTTTTTAAAATATAATAATAAAGACGATACTTGAGGTAAGGGATTTTTGTTTCAATCACATTTTAATCGATATTGTTTATGATGATTTTCCATTGAGAAAATTATATGGAAATTCAATGAAAAATAAATTTAATTTCTCTTCTAATATGGGTTTTTACCTTACATGTTTTCCTTTCATTTTCCTCGATATTGACTCAAAATAATAAATGAAATTTTTTATTGAAAATATTCTTTATTTCTATCTTCAGTCGAAAATCATTTATCTTCCATATCCATATTTTCTAAAACTGTTGTTAAGAATGTTTCTGACCTCTAAATATTATATTTTAAATTCATTTTTACCCATTATATTATTTAAAAAAAATGGTTTAAAAATAATATTCTTATCATTTTCACAGTGAGGTTATTTTTGACTCATTATAAAAGTTTGCAAGGAATATTTTATTTTAAATAACACAAATAGAGTGAAATTTATAGCCTTCATAACTTCTCAATAATTGGAAGATTCCTATATAAGTTTTTATGGTTATTATCAAATTAAAATTTTCCTTATTCTTTGGGAAATTCTTATATTTAAAATATTTGATTTTAATGTGAAGGTTATTTTCCACTAGAAATATTCTTGTAAACATTTTAATAGATTCTTCATCTATGATAGCAACATTGGATTTTAATTATGTTTTACTGGGGATATAATATAATAATTCCATCCTTATTGTTTATCTAGATATTTTATAATTATTATTATCATATTATTATGAAACCCATATCTTTTCATCAGTTATGTTATGATGATTTTGTTAAATGATCATGAAACACATCGTCTTTGCATGTGTTATGATATGATGATATGATGAATGTTTTATGATCTTATGGAACACATATGTATGGTTTTCATTATGTGATGTGAGTTCTCAGAATTATATATCCATCCAACACATTATGTAAAGCTTGATATCTCATGAGATAATAATAGTAAACTTGTAAATATTTTTTATCCACTATAGGAAACAAGTGTATGACCCAAGGTTGTTGTTTGATTGTAAGGGAGTTTGGTTTGTGTTTGTTGAAAATACCTACATGGATATCCAAAGAGGTTGAAAGGAATTGGATCTTATAGTTTAGGCAGGAAATATTGTTGAAGGTGGCATTGCTTCCAAGTGTTTTCTAGGTTTTTGGGCTTCAAATTTGGGAGTTTGGTTTTGGAGGAGAAGGTTTTTTCATGTATGAGTACATATTTTACAAACCAAAAAGGATATTTCATATAACAAAAATAAGGTATGTGGAATGGAGAGGAAAAAAAATGGTATCATTTTTGTATAGTAGTGTTATACTGGTTGTGAAGGACAGTAGGTGGACCGCATAGAGAAAATGGTTTGTGGGAAAGTTTTCTGTTCATGGAAGGATAGTTGTCCATATAATATTTGTGGTTAATAGTAGATCTCATCATTTCCTGAAACAAGGTAGTCTTATGAAAATCCACTAAGGATGAATGGTTGTAGGAGGAATGTATAAGGAAACTGGTTCATGGAAGGAGAAGTACATTGTTAAATTTGTACCTGATCGATTATTTCAGTGAAATGGATTAAAAAAATTTCAGACCTATTTTCCTATATAAGGATCATTAATCCCTTAATTAAGAAGATATATGTTGATTAAAAATCTATGAGAAGTTTAGTGAAGCCTGTATTGGTTTGTGTGAACACAACTTCATGGTGGAAGTAGCAGACCACAAAGGGTAAAATGGTTTGCAGAATAAGTAGAGCTCTCCGAAGGATAAAACTATCTAAAAAATAGAGGTATTCTATCAAGGAATAATCTGTTCATGAAGTAGGATGGTCCATGGAAGGAAAAGGTGATTCATCAAGCACTAAAAGTAAGCGATACGGTGAGGTTTTCAGATGAGGTGGGATAATTTTCAGTGGAACAATTCTGGAATTATCATTTCATGGAAAAGTGGATTACATCTATGGGTAAAAATGGGAATTCAACAGATCATCTATCTATAGCTGAGGATTCATACATTCATGTAAATTAAAGGGTCCTAAATGTTCATAAATTCTGTGTGGATTCCTCTCATGGTAGTTAGTAAGGGGGTGTCAATGAATGTGACCCAAGGTATGTAAAGATATATCTCTAAAATATTATAAAGGCAATGTTATTGTAATAGGGTGATCATGTAAAAACTCTTCTACTCCACAACTAGTAAAAATTATAAATATAGATATGACTGACACAATATCGGCGTATGCTCCGTGGACTAGCCCTAAATGATGAACCAAGTAAAATTGTTGTATTGGTTCATTACATGTGATTGTTTTACTACTTGTTCTCATCAGACAGGCATAATAGATTCCTCCCATTATGGGAATAAGATCAGTCACTTTTTAATAAACAATTGACACCATGATTCACCTCTCCCCTCTTAGGGTTTTCAAGTGTCCTTCAAGTGTTATCAAAGCCTATATGTTAATGGTGGTAAATATGGTTTTATTTATTGTCATGGAGAATATAGTTAATTTCTTATGAGTTCCCTTTTTTATTGATGTAACTTCTAGATATGGATGAATAAAATGATATCTCATATATGATCTCTTGGAATGTAAGTCCTTTTTTCACTTCATAATGAATATATGTCACTGATCTAAAAGGGTTTCCTATGACTGATACATATAGAAAATTCGTGATACATATGCTAAAGTGCAAAATTTCCTCACTAATACTATGTCCGATCAAATCTATATAAAGGTGATGACATACACTTTAGCCAAGTCAATATAGGTAAATTTGGAAAATATATGTGAAGGATATAACAAAGCAAAGCATTCAAACATTCACTATTTTCTCAAAAGGTTTACTAATTTGTAGATTCATCGTGATAATAGTGTAGATAACTTTTTCAATCAAATTTCTAATGTTGCTGGTGATATTTAATGGCTTTGGGAAGAAATAAAAAACATTGACAGTGTTAGAAAAATCTTGAGAAGACATCCACTAATTTACAATCCAAAAAGAATCACCCATTGAGGAAATAGACCATTCAAAACGTTCTTAAGATGATCTGTTGAGCATCTTTATTGCATATGAAATGAAAGTGAAACTATAGGTTGAAAAAAGACATGTTGGAAAGGATATTACATTCAAATCCATGGAAAACATGATATTTTTAGAGATACTATTAATGAAAACAATAAAAAAGATGAGTATATTCCCCTCTTTTCTAAGAAATTCAATAGAGGAAAATGGATATTTAATAGACTTCTACACTTGTCCGGATTTAGTTGTGGTTGAGTGGTGAACATTACCTATCTATGTTTATGGAAGTTTGATGATGAAGAAAGTGATGCTGATAACTTGTAGGAGCCTTAGAATATGTTTTATCAAAAGAGATAATTAAATCTAGAAATAAATTTAAAAAAAATTGCTTTGTTTGTGAGTAAGAAGATGATAAAAATTAATTCTTTGAGGTAGAATAACTAGAGTTTAAATTTAGAAACAAAGATTATATTATGGATAAAATTTTAAATTCATAATGATAAAAATTTAAATCTAGAGATAATCATTATATAGTTGATGCTTATCTAAAGTCATAACATAAGGATTCCCTTAGAAAGAATGATAATAAAACTAATAGATGAAAAGAGTGGGGAGATGTTGTCGAAGAATTATCAGAATATGTTGATAATTTGGAAGCTAAAAATGAAAATTTAGAAGAAGTAGTGATATAATAGTCAACAAAATTTTATATAACAATAGATATGGTGGAACTGAAGCTCGAAATTTAAGAACAATAAATTTTCATCAATGACCTTACATCTAGACTGGATGAGATGTCTAAGACTAATGACCGTCTTGAAAAATAATTAGTTACTCTTAGGAGCAATCAAGAAATTGAATCAAACTCAAAATAAATAAATAAAAAAATATAGTTTGGAAGATACTAAGACGATGGGATATTTGAGTGAGCTAAATGGGGTTCTGATGGAGTAGAAAATGTTTTGAATGACCAAATATCCACATGCATGTGCAACAGTGGAATTGATTGTGATGCTAAAACATAAAAAACTAGAAATAAGATAAATATTAGCAAAGGGAAATGTAAATTTAAACATATCACAAAGTCAAATGAAGTGTTAACAAAGAGAGTCTCAAATCAAACTAACAGGAATTAATAATACATATTGAAATGAGAGGAAATGCATGAACAATACATACAGAACATAGAGATAATACATTACCCGTCATCTCGATGGTGTTCCTCTTAAAAACCTTTTTTCTCCATAAGAAGATGATTATGATTATGGTGAACCTAATAAAATTGAAAAGATGTTTGAAAGACCATCTTTATACTTCAATCAATCTAATATTTTATGGAAGTAAAAGAAGAAAATTGAAAAATCCAACCTCACTAACATATCGCTCAAAGCTAGAAAGAAGAGAATAACCTAGATTCATAATACCAGATGATAATACCATGTGAAGAAAATATAACCCTATTAATAAATTTTAAGAAAAGTGTTGATGGAATAATAAGGTTCAGTAATGATGGTGCTTTAAAGTTTTAAGGTAGTGTAGGTACCATAATTGCAAATAGCGAGCTGAAGAAAAAAGAAGTTATTTATGTGGATAGTTTATATCTCGATATCTTGAGTGTGATCCAACTCTGTGACTCAGTAATTGTAGTGGAATTAAATAAAAAAGGATGTACTATAAAAGAAAAAATTGGTAATTCATCCAAGAGAGGTTGTATAATAGATGGCAACTAATATCAGGTTGATAGTAATGAGAACATTTACTATCTGACACTAGAAAAATAAAACACCATCAGGAATCAAACGTTAGGTGACATTAACAGATAATACATGAAAAAGATATGTAATCTGAAGATAGTCATGGATATCCTAAATTTTGTGCATGAACTGGAAAATACATGTGACGCTTGCCTACAAGGAAAGCTAGTATGCAGTTCATATCGTCCAAAGAAGAAAAGAGAATCAAATCTTCTTGGTCTCGTCTATACAGTTGTATTTGGTCTAATAAATGTTTTTGAAACACATGTAGAAAGCTAATTGATTCTATTAATTTATTATTATAGTATAATGGCTTGTGTAATGGTTATACATACACAATGATTATTGTGTGATTGCATGAAAACATATCGTCAAATAGCTGAGAATGATACTAGATGGACAACCAATGTTCTACGGCCTGAAAATAGAGGGGAATACACATCCATTGAATTTAAAAACTACCTATAGAAAATTGTAATACAACATTATGTGTCCACTATGAGAAATCCATAGAAAATGGAGTTATTGAGCACAGGAATCAACATGTGGACAATTCCACCAGAACTATAATGATTGAGAGTTTTATATCATCCCAATACTAGGAAGAGTTTGTCCAAGCTATAGTGTATATTCAAAATTGAATTGGTCTTTATATGGTATAAATTAAGGAACCATATGTGTTTTTTAATAAAAGGATTCTCTCTTTTGAGTATTTTAGTGCTTTTGGAAGTAAATGTTTCATTCAAAATAGGGGTAGAAATCGAGGAAAGTCTGGTAATGCTGCAAATGAAGGAAAATTTTTCAAATATTCAATTAATATAAAATACTAATGATGCTTCAATAATCATCATTGAATAATTGTAAAATGTTTTGATGTTAATATCATTGAAGTTAAGACAAAAAATTCTTGAAGGAATTCTTTAGCTAATATGATAGAAGATGAGAAAGAATGTGTACATGGAACAGATCCAAATATATAAGTAGAGGAAGGTGTGAAAAACATTCATAAGTCACATCTTGATGTTTATTCTGAAGAAGAATCAAATTACAAAATTGTGGTTGAATAAACATATTTTAACCTCGTAATATAAATCGGAGAGTGTATATTTACCAATACAACATCATTGGGGATTGGAAATAACCAACACAGACATGGAGAATTAGTAGCAATTCCCAATCTCCCTTCCAATCAGTTTTATAACCAACCTCATTTGAAGAATCTGCAAGAGAGGAATAATGGGATAAATCATTGAATGATGAGTTAGATCATATTGACAAGAACAAGACATGGGATATTGATAGGAACCCCAAAATTCATAATGTGATTGGTATAAAGTGGATTTCTAAAAACCAATTTGAAAAGAATGGAAATGTGATAAAAAAAATAAGGTATGACTAGAGTGTAATATCTATTCAAATATTGAATGTGTTTATGTTGAAGAAACATTTTCTCTTGTGGCTAGACTGGAGTCAACTAGACTTTTTATTTCAATTGAAATTTCAATAGGATATAAATAGTATCCAATGTATGTTAATAAAGAGTTATAAAATGGTGTCCTTGATGAAGAAGTCTACATTGAACAACCAAAGGGTTTTATTCTTTGTAATGATGAAATAATGGTTTTCATATTAAGGACTTATCTGTGTGGTTTGAAGTAGGAATGAAAATTATGTTATTCCTGACTATATTCTTACTTAAGGAAGCTTGATATTAAAAGGGGAGGAGTGGATCAAAATTTCTATGTGAAGAATTCTCAGAATCAATAATAATGGTACTGGTATACATAGCTTATATTTTATTTGGTTGAAGCAGGAAGTGATTAGTGGATGAATTTGGAAGTCACATGAAATCAGAATTTGAAATTTATATGATTGGTGAACTTAAAAACTTCTTGGGGTTGCAAGTGATTTAGAGGAAAGGATACACTTTTATATCCCATGAAAAGTATGTAATAGTGTTTCTGAATAAATTTAATATGCATGATTCCAAACCAATTTCAACTCCAATTATGGTCAGAACTAAACTTGTAAGGCATGAGGATGGGGCTTCTATAGATCCCACAATGTATGGAAGATTCATTGGTATCTTATTATACATAACGGAATCACTACTAGATATTGGATTTGGAATGTTCCTATAATCCCACATTCAGAGTAATCTAATGGAAGAACATGTGTAGGTAGATAAATGGATCATGATGTACATTCAAGGTACTCAAAATTGGGGCTTATACGTTACTTCAAGAATAGATAATGAACCATTGGCATTTTTAATTGTGACTTGGCTAGAGATGTGGTAGATAGAAATTCTAAAATTGGTGGAGCATTCATTATTGGAATGAAATTTGTGGGATGGTTGTGTAATAAATTGGAAATCACCACTCTCTATACTATAGAATATATGTATATCTTTACTATATAAGATTTCACTAAACTACTATAGATGAAGCAACAACTGACTGATATTCGTGACGAAGTGAAACAGCCAATGGTAATCCACTATGTTAAAAAAAATTGAAGTTGATCTTACTAAGAATAATATTTAGCATTCTTATATGAAATAGATTGAAGTCAGATATCACTTTATTAAAGAAAAAGTTTATCATGGAACGATTAAAATGCCTCACGTTGGAAATAATGATTAAGTGGATGACATACCGGCCAAGCCATTGTCAGTAAATGTGTTCAAGAAAATATGTTGAACCTTATTGTTCTACCACCTCATAATCCATGAGGTTTTCATGAGTGTTCTCCACCCCGTAGTTATTTTAACTTTTTTAATCTGTTTGTGGTAGTGATGTAAGTTTATATGGGAGATATGATCCAGGGGGAGTGTTTTTTGATCTATACATGTTTAATAACTAGTTCATTGGGTTTATTACTAAAGGGGTAGATTGGATAAATAATGGATAAATTAAAAGATATGAGGTTACATGAGAATGGAGATCAATAGATACTAGATACATTACTACTTTATCTCTTATTTTATACACTAATCTTTGCTCACAAAGACTTAGATTGTTGGATGAGTTGTTTCCTACGTATTCGATTTTGGTAGTGGCTGGTGCTTTATTGAATTTATCTGTAGATTTCCAATAACTAAAAGGGGGAGATTGTTTTATCAAATAATTTTTAGGTCCATAAGGATGAATACCCTGAGAGGGGGGGAGAATCAAGGTATGACTAATTTAAAGTTAAAGCCCATTCTGATCTTGTTTCGCTGTTAAGAAAACACTATTCTCTCTCTTTCTCGTTGCACAATATAAACAGAAAGTAAAGCATGCATAGGACGCAACAATTTTTACTTGGTTCACCCTCATTAGGCTACGTCCAAGGAACATACACCGTCAATGTGCTAATGTACCAAAGCTACTATAAGTACATTGCTGTTTATAAGGTTCGGGATAGATCGCTTCTATTACCAGGATCATTGCCTTTACAATGTTTAGGGTCAACTCACTGCTTTCCCAAGGGTCACTCGTTGTTTCTCTCTCTCTGGCTCACTGCCGGTGGAGAGGATCCCCTTCTTCCTCTTCCTTTTCTCACTACTCTGAAAAGGATCCACTCACTGTTTATAGACCTTTATGTCTATTCATTATCTCTAATGAATGCATCCTCTTTTGTTTGTAGATGCGCTGTTGAAGTCCAAATTTCACCCGTAGATGAATCTCACTTTGCACCAAAGGTATCGGGCAATCTTCCAGCTTCTACGCAGCCCTAAATCACTATCGTGCCTCAACCATACCTGGAACCCTTCTCTGAGTGGGCGTGCATGTATTGGCATGAAAGTTATAACTGGCGCGAAAGTCCACCTCAACCACTTGTGTGACACAATCTTCTGCAACTCCAAACTTGCGCGACTCACACCCTTTTACGCCCAAACCTATATTGGCGTACAACAATCAACTATCATGCTTCTTCAAAACCTGGTGTGCAAGTCCACCTCAACCACTTGCATGAAACCTCCTTCTTCAAATATAAACATTGGAGAATCACTTCCTTTCTCTCCCAAACCACCTTGAACGTTCAACTATCACCTGGCGTGAAACTTCTACTTGTGCGACCACACCACCACTTGTGCGACCACCAAACCTACCCTAAGAGAGCACTGATTTTCACTAAGTGTCGAACTCATACGAAATGAGGAGGGGTTGACCTTTATTTATAGGCATTTGGACACCCAGCACAATGGCATGTAAGTCTCCTCTCGGTGCGCAAGTCTCAGCGCGCAAGTCTCTGCCGCGCAAGTCACTTGCACGCCCAACCCTAAAACATGGGCACCCCTTATCCCTTTTCCATATTTTGATGTTCTGATCTTCAAAAACAAATGGCGTGCAGGTTTCCACTCCTTCAAGACATCAGCAGGAAAGTCCCTTTTCCAAAACCACTTTTCTCCATTTTTTGATTTTCAGGACCAAAATTTTTGGCGAACACTGAAACCAGCACCAGCTTGTATCTTCTCTTTTTGTACCGCCTCCAGATCATCCATTCCTTTATCGATGTTCTGGAATCAAACATAGATCATTAACCACAACCGTTGAACTCTACATGCAACCATGAAATCCCATTTGTCAACAAATTTTTATGTCATGGTTTGCTTTGTCAATGATCACCACATATATGTCCTATTGTCAACAAACACAATCACCTCAAAAATGCTTCGATGATACCTTGAAGGATTTTCCCAATAATCTCCCCCTTTGGGTTTGTTGAAAACTCTTCCATAAAAAGATAAATCATTAATTCTTTAGCCACCATTCGCCTATAGAAATTCCGATATCAATCACGGATTTACTCAACACATAATCTAATCCCACATCAGCAATGCTCTGCGTGAGAAACAAGAGTAAATGAAATGTTCATCAGTGAATCACATCATCTCTGACACCCACTGTTGACACCAAACTGATAACAATTTTTGTAAATATTATTACTGCATTCCAACACCACTCTTCTGCTTTCATCACAATCCTCATCTGTCATGATATCTATTCTTTGATCGATCACTTCTAGCATCGTCAGATTTGAAACGCTCCCCCTATCTGCTCACAGATTTAACTCTTGTCAGCTACAAATCCTCTTTCGCACTATTTCATGTGTGGTCTATATTAAGCTTTGGCTAAGAGCTTTGAACCAGCTTCAAATCCCTCTATCCGACTGCTCCACCTATCAACTTTTCCCCCTAACTGTCATGATTTGTCAAATAGGCACACTGTCTCCCCCTTGAACAATCACTATTTTCTCCCCCTTTGTCAATGAACCCAAAGGTTACTTCTTTACAGTCTGTAACATAGTAGGGAGCACATATCAGCACATTAGGGAAAAACAGATCATACCTCTGGGAGAGGGGGGGTTCCACATCCACACTCTTTTAAGTCTGGGGAGTCGACTGAACTCCCGGATCTAGTCGACGCCTATCAAACGCTTCCTTGGGTAAGGCCTTTGTCAGAATTTCCGCAACCTGTCACTACAACAAAAACAGTTTTTCGCAGCGCCCCCCCTTTATCAGCACTTTTTTTAAAAGCGCTGATAAAGGGTCGGCTTCAATTTTTTTTATAAAAAATATATTAATATATAAATATATAAATATAGTTATATTGATATATAAATATAATATATAATTTTTAAATATCTTTTAGATAATTATAAATGTACATTTTCACTTATTATACATAATATATAATATATTTAGTGAAAATGGATTCTTAAAAAATTAAAAAAATATTTTTAATTAATAATTTTCTAATCATTATGTAGTAATAGTCATTTAATAACAATTTGAAGACTAAAAAAATTAAAAAAATTAAAAAAAGATCCAAAATATTTTGAAAACGTAACTCAAACTTCAAACGGTCATAACTTTTGATCCGGGTGTCTGTTTGAGCTTTACCACATATCAAATCAAAGCTTGCGTCAAGCTCTACATCATTATGATTGGGAGAGCCCGGTTAAGGGATTTTCGGGGCCAAAAGAGGCCCAGAAGGCCTCTAAAACTGAGTTTTTAGTCGAGGTACCCCGATTTTTTAACATTTTGTGGATTTTCACCCTCGTTTAAGGGGGTATTATTGGATTTTTTTGGTGGGGTATGAATTTATTCCAAGGTATTACATTCATATTGATAATATTTCTTTGAAATTTCATCAATTTTTATAATGTACTGCTATTTATAATCAAATATATAACAATATATTCATATTTTTTAAATATTCACACCTAAAAATTAAATTATAATTATAAATAATAAATTATATTTACATATAAATTATATTAGCTTTATCTAGATAATAACTAAAATCCATTTTATTTAAAATACAATGAATATTTATATACCTATATATAAATCTAACTATATGTATATATTAATCTAACTATATATATTAATCTAATAACTATATATATATTAATATAACTACATATATATATTAGTATTACTATAAATATATATATTAATATCACCATAAATATATATATTAATATCACTATATATATATTAATATAACTATATAAATATATATTCATATAACTTTATATATGTTAATATAACTATATATATATATATTAATATAAATATATATTACTATACGAATAAATATAACTAAATATATATATAGATATAGATATATATTAATACCACTATATATATATATATTAATATTACTATATATATTATAATATAATTATATATATATATATATTATAATATAACTATATATATATTAATATATATATATTACTATATGAATAAATATAACCAAATATATAAATACATATATATAGAGATATCATGAATTGGAAAGCAAATCAAAATAGAGTAGTGGTAAGGGCTTAGGCGCGCAGGGGTGAGGTCTCGAGTTCAAATCCTGGTGGAGGCAGGGGTGCGTGTGCATGGGGAATATTGGAGCAAGCGCTGTTAAAAGGTGGAGGGGGTGTGTGGGGTGCTGTATAGGGCCCAAAAAGCGTTGTAAAAGGGGGGGTTCAAGCGCTATAAAATCCCCCCCCCCAATTGGCAGTATTTTTTAATTTTTTTTAATTTTTTTTAATTTTTTTTACTTTTTTATCTTTTATCAGCGCTAAAACAAAAGCGCTGATAAAGGGGTACTTTTATCAGCATTTTTTTAGCGCTGATAAAGGACCCGTTTTATCAGCGCTTTTTTTAGCACTGATAAAAGCGGTCTTTATCAGCGCTTTTCGGAGCGCTAATAAAGGGGACCCCCCCCCCCCCCTTTATCTGTGCCGTCTTTATCAGTGCTTTTTCTAGCATTGATAAAGGCCTTTTTAGTGCTGATAAAGGCCATATCTGTAGTAGTGTGTAGCTCTGTAGGCACATACTCCAACTTCATGATTCCCTGCTCAACTTTCTACTTGATAAAATGATACTTTATCCCAATGTGCATTTTCTTTGAGTGATGGATGGGGTTTTCTCTGAGATTTATAGAACATGAGTTATCACACTAGATTCTGATTGGAGACTTCACTTCAACTTCCATATCTTCAAGCTGCTGCATCATCCACAATAACTGTGGGCAAACTTGAGTGGCCGCAATATACTCAGCTTCTGCGGTGCTCAATGAAATGCAATCATGCTTCTTTCTTATCCAATAAATACGAAATCCACTAAGATAGAAAGCTACACTAGATGTTGATTTCCTATGATCCGCTAAACCGGCCCAGTCTACATCAGTATATCCCTATAACTCTGTCTGAGATTTTTCATTATATGTCAAGTCAAAGTCCACTATTCCCTTGATATATCAAAGTATTATTTTTTACTACAAGCATGTGGCATTCCTTGGGATTACTCTAATATCTCACTACTTGGAATGTGGTGAAAACAATTTCAGGCCTTATTGTGGTCAATTATAGCGAATTCTAATAATTTTCCTATATCCTATGATATTAACTACCTTGCCATCCTCATATTTTGATAATTTCATCCGCGTAGCAACCGGAGTTGTCATCTCCTTGGAATTCTCAATTCCAAACCTTCTTAAAACGTCTTTGGCTATTTGGATTGACAAATAAATGTTCCATTCCTCCCTTGTGACACCTGTAGACCAAGAAAAAACGTTATCTCTCCAATCATTGACATTTCAACCTCATTTTTCCTGAATTTGGGAAATTGTCTGCACTGAGCTTTATCTGATCCGCCAAATATTATGCCATCGACATAAAACAACACTATCATCCTTAGATTACTATCATTGCTGAAATAGATATTTTAATCAACTCCCCCACTCTGGAAACCAAGATTCTTCAAGTACTGATCAATCCTTGAGTACAATAATCATGGTTCTTTTTTGGCCCATATAGTGCCTTCTTCAGTCAAAAAAACTGTGTTCTCATCCTCATGAATGAGAAAACCATCTATCTGCTCAATATACACTTCCTCCTCCAGAACCCCATTCAAGAATGCAGATTTGACATCCATCTAGAACACATTGAACTTCTGTTTCATTACAATGGCTAGGAATATTCTGATTGTCTCCAGCCTTGCAACTGGTGCAAATGTCTCATCAACATCTATTCCCTCTATCTGGTAGTATTCTTTGTATAGCACTCGTAATTTATTTTGAACCATTGTTCCATATTCATTAATCTTGTTCTAATAGACCCATTTAGTCCTGATGACATTCTTATCTGATGGTCTTGAAACAATATCCCACGTATGATTCTTCTCAATCTGGTCTAATTCTGCATTCATAGCCTAAACCTAGTACTCATCTTCAGCTGCATCAGAAATTTTTTTTGGCTCTTCTAGAGATAAAAATGAGGTTTGCTAAAATGATTTCATTCTTCGAGTCTGAACTAGAGCTGTCTGATCACCAATGATATTTTTCCTATAAATTTCAGCTCGAATCTTTGGCCTCCTAGCAGATTCAGATTTTGTTCCCTCTTGCTCATCATTATTATCTTTTTCTGAGATAGCCTCCACCAATTCTACTCCCCATGTGTTTCTTACCTCTTCATTACTTTCATCTAGAAACTATTCACTAGGTCATTGAGTATTTTTTTCATTTTCAACTATAGTGAAATCATTGCTCTCAATAATGTTTCCCGACCTTTTGTTGAAGAATTTATATGCTTTGCTTTTACCTAACTAGCCAAGGAATATTCTCTCATCTCCTCATGTCTCAAACTTCCTGCGGTTTTCTTTGTTGAGAATGAAACACTTACTTCCAAATATCTGAATGTATTTTAACATTGGTTTCTTTCCATACAACATTTCATACATAGTCTTACCTTCTTTAGGACACAACAGAGCCCTGTTTTAAATATAGACCGATGTCAAAACTACGTCCTTCCAAAATTTCTCTGGTAGTTCCTTTTCAATAATCATTGTTCTGGCCATTTTTTTGATGATCCGAATTCTCCTTTAAACTACTCCATTATGTTGGGGAGTTGTTACTGATGAATCTTGATGCCTTATCCCATGTTTCTCAAGACAGTCTTCTCCTTGACTATTTTTGAATTCTGTACCATTATCAGTACAAAACAGCAGAAATTTCTGCCCAAGAATCCTTTCTGATCCCCCCCTATACTTCTTGATACAACTGAACACTTCTTTCTTATGGGTATTGACAAATACCCAAGCCATTCTGCTATAATCATCAATGAAAAAGACATAGTACCTTTTCCCATTTTTGGCTCGTGGTGAGATAGGTCCACAGACATCAGCGTGAACCAATTCGAGAACTCTAGTTGACTTTTGTTCCTTTGGTTTGAATGTCTTTCTGATGATCTTCCCTTATTGGAAAGCATCGCACGTATGAGTGTGATCACGTGATAATTTGGGAAGGTCTCTAGCAGCATCACACTTTACATGGTCTTCCATAGATGGTTGACATAGATGACCATGTCGCTTATGGTACAACTTGTTTTCTTCCTCTCTGGATAAGAGACACATATCTTCTTCCCCAGTTACAAGGTAAATATTTCCCTTTTTCCTTTTTCCCGGTAGAACAACTACTCCATATTTTTCTTTCAAAACACACATCTTCTTGGTAAATTAGATAGAGTTCCCAGAGTCACATAGTTGACTAATATTGATCAAGTTATGACTGAGGCCCTCTACTACCAAGACATCAGCACGTCTCATTTCTTTTCCCCAAAATTTAGCCTTTACAGAACCAATAATCTTCAGCCCTTCATCATTCCCAAACTTGACAACACCTTCTTTGTCATATTTAATGCCTGTAATGAGATCCTTGTTACCTATCATATGGGATGTGTCACCAATGTCAAGGATCCATACTCCTGAATGATCTGTAGCTTTATGGGAAATTTCTGGAACTAATTCCTTCTCATCCATTTTCATTTTGTTCCATTTCTTCAACATCAAACTCAGTGTGGTTTTGAGAAGTTGATCTTCCTTAGAGTTTGACGGACCAGCTTCATCCTATAAAGCTGAATATCAATTTTGTGTTTTCAGCTCACTTGTTGATTCCCTAGCTTACTGCTTACGACTGCTCGAGTTTTTTTAACACATTTCTTTGAATGATTGATGTGCAATATCTATCCATGTGACCAAATCCTTCAAACCAAAAACAATGACCTTCAAAATATGTTCTATAATATTGAGCTTTGTTTGGATGCCACTGTTGTTCTTATGACCTTCGGTAACCCTTGGCTATAGAACACACATTTTGTCATTGTCTCATCATTCCACAACAATAGAACCTAATTTAAGGAGAATTCCTGTGTGTCACTTATGCACTACTGCTTTTCCATTGTGATCTGCAAATATTTTGAATCTGTTTCATACCCTAATCTATCTTCATTCTAAGATAAGGTTCTTGCACTTTGTCTTCATCCATGACTGCTTTCTGTTTTCATTAATGTCCCATACCAGTCATATCTTTGAAACATGACAGTTGTTTCTTTTCCGCTGGAGGTCTGTGCTCCACTTCTTTCTTTTCAATCATCTGAATAATTTTCTTTTCTGGCATTGTACTGGGTTTCATGAGCTTTTCTTGATCCTTAATCCTTTTTTTCAAAGCAGCAAATTCTTTTTTATGTTCTTTGATACGTTAGACCTACTCCTTTCCAGTTTTAGTCAAACAATTGATTTCATTATTTAGTTCTTCAATTTTAATCTTATACTCAACAATATTTTCTTAGCTCTATAGTGTTGATGATTTTAGTTTTTCAATTTATTCTAACAGTTCAGACTTTTCATCATCCTATGATTTTGTATAGAGTTTGGCATCACGAACCAATTTATTGGATTTATTCATTTTGGCTCTCCAAACATCTATCTCCTCAAGAGATTCTTCCAATTTGGCTTCAATATCAACTCTTCCTTCAACTTTTTCCTCTTCTTCTCTAGTGTCAGTTTCTTCTTTTTCCTGATAACTCCTGACAACCACCACCATGGAATTTTCCCCACGATCTTTGCAATTTTCTATCTCTTTAACCTTTTCAACCTCAGACTCATCTAAACATTCATAGTCTTGTGAAAGAAGATTCATTTTCTTGAAAAAATTTCTCTTGAACTGTTTCTTTCCTTTCACATAGGCAGAAGACTTATTTTTAAGAATTTCAACTTCATCCTCTTCATCATCTTGAAAATTCTTTGGGAATCTTTCTGCGATATGTCCATGCATTCTACATCTAAAGCATGCAACAGGAAGTTTACATTTAAACTTTCCTTTTCCTCTTTGAAGGTTTGAGGAAAGTAATGAAATCACTTCATTTGTCTCTTCATTATCCTGAGATTCTTCAATGGTGAGATTATTTATGGCCTTAAATGCCACCTACTTGGATTTCGCCTTTTCCATAGCATCATTTTCATCATTCCACATTTCATATGTAATAAGGGTACTATGAAGGTTATCCAACGTCGTCTCTTTTGGGTCTTTATCTTCCAAGACTGATACTTTTGGATTAAACTGAGGTGGTTGTTTCCTCAAGATACACTTCACGTTCTTTATATCTTTGATCAATTCTCTAAGAATCTACATGTATTCTACAACAATATTTACCCTCTCGAAAAATGCATCAACAGATTCATTCTGGCTCATTCACTAATCTTCATACTTGTTCCACAAAACTTTCATCTTTGCCTCACTAGCTTCTGTATCCCCATCATATATATTCAAATTCTTTTCCCACATAGCTTGTGACATTTTTCATGACATCACCTTTGTATAGATAGCATTTTAAAGGGCTCCACCTAAAGCATTAATACCATTCACGTCAGCATCTAGCTCCCTTATTTTAGCTTCAGATAATGCTTCACCATTGAAGTTAGTTGAGATACCATGCATAGTAGCTGAAAACACATCCATTACCAATAATCGGAAATAGTGTTTTGTTCGATTCTTTCATATCTAAAAATTACTTCCATCAAAGATTGGATTCCCTTTATGATTAGTGACCTCTATTGGGATAAGAACTAATATCAACCTTTCCTCTGATACCAATTGTTAGGTCCACAAGGCTGAATACACTGAGATTGGGTTGAATCAGGGTATGACTAATTCAAAGTTAATTCACGTTCTCATCTTGTTTCGATGTTAAGAAAAACACTCTTATCTATCTTTCCTGTTTCACAATATAAACAAAAAGTAAACCATGCACAGGGCACAACAATTTTTTCTTGGTTCACCCTCACTAGGATATGTCCAAGGACCATACACATGAAATGTTCCTATGTACCAAAACCATTATAAGAACACTACTATTTACAAGGTTTGGGATAGATCTCTTCTATTCCCAGGCTCACTGCAGTTACAATGTTTAGGTTCAGGTCACTGCTTTCCCAATGGTCACTCTCTATTTCTCTCTCTCTGGCTCACTACCAGTGGAGAGAATCACCGTCTTCCTCTTCCTTTGCTCACTACTCTGGAAAGGATCCAATCACACTTTATAGACCTATAGATATCTTCATTATCTCTAATAAATACCTCCACTATTTTATGTAGATGCGATGATGAATTCCAACTTTCACCCTTAGATAAATCTCACTTTGCATCGAAGGTATCGGGCAATCTTCCAGCTTCCACGCAGCCATGAATCACTATCATGCATCAACCATACACGGTGCCTTTCTCTGAGACGCCGCGCAAGTATCTGTGCACAAGTTATAACTGGAATGCAATTCCACCTCAACCAATTAAATAAGACAATCTTCTATAACTCCAAACTTGCTCGACTCACACCCTTTTACGCCCAAACCGATATTGGCATGCAACCATCAACTATCGTGCTTCTTCAAAACCTGGCGTGCAAGTCCACCACAAAAACTTGCACGAAACCTCCTTCTTCAACTCTAAACTTGGGAGACTCACTTTCTTTCTTTCCCAAACCATCTTGGATGCGCAATTATCACCTGGTGCGCAACTTCTACTTGTGCGACCACACCACCACTTGCACGACCACCACACCTACGTGACGGGAGATATGATTTTCTATAAGTGTTGAAATCATACCAAATAAAGAGGGGTTGACCTATATTTATAGGCATTTCAACACCCTGCGTGATGGTGTGCTAGTCTCCTCTCGGTGCTCAAGTCTTGGCGCGCAAGTCTCTGCCGCGCAATTCACTTGTGCGACCAACCCTAAAACTTGCGTGCCCCTAATCCCTTTTCCATATTTTGATGTTATGATCTTGAAAAACATATGGCACGCAAGTTTCCTCTCCTTAAATAAATCAGCGAGCAAGTCCCTTTGCCAAAACCACTTTACTCCATTGGTCAATTTTTAGGCTAAAAATTTTGGCAAACACTAGAAAACGGAGCCACCTTGTATCTGCTCCTTTTGTACCGCCTCCAGATCATCCATTCCTTTGTCGATGTTTTTGAATCAAACATGTATCATTAACCACATCCCTTGAACTCGACATGCCACCATGAAATCCCCTTTGTCAATAAATTTGTATTTCATGGTTTTCTTTGTCAACAATCACTACACATATGTCCACTTTGTCAAAAAACACAATCACCTCAAAAATGCTTCAATGAAACCTTGAAAAAAAATTCCCAACAAATAATGATATTTTATTGTAACGGTGTTTGGGTTTTGTTTTTTGACAGCCCTCACATGGAATATTAGAGAGTTTGGAATGAAATGTATCTTACAGTTCAGGCTGAAGATAGTGTTGAAGGTGGTATTATTTCCCAGTGTTTTATCAATATTTCGGCCACAAATTTGGGAGTTTGGTTCTGGAAAAGTAATTTTTTTCATGTAAGAGTACACGTGGTTTTTGGACCATGATGGATAGTTCATGGAATTCATATAAGGTATGTGTAAAGGTGAGTAAAACTTTAAGTCCATGATTTCCACATAGCATCACTATATGCACTGTGAAGTGTAGTACGAGGAAAATGTAGATAAAATGGTTTTTGGGAAGTTTTATAGTTCATATAAGGAATATTGTTCATTGATGACTTTTAGTTATTAAGATATCTAGTAATTTTTAGAAATTAAGAAGTGTTTTGTGATGCCAAGAAGGAATATTGGTGGTACGTGGACCGTATAGGGAAAATGGTTCGTGGTTGGAGAAGTATGTGGTAATGAATATAACTCATCGAATGTTTAAGTAACATAGATTATAAATATTTTTAGGACTATTTTCCTACATAAGGATCATTAATCCAATCATTATGAATTGATATTTAATAAGAAATCCATGAGAAATTTGGTGAAGTCTGTAGTGGTTAGCGGGAAGGCAACTTCATGAATGTAGTAGCAGACCGTGGAGGACAAAGTGTTCCACATAATAAGTAGAGTTCCGTGGAGGATAAAATGGTCCATAGAAGAGAGGTGGTCTATAGTGGAAGAAACAATCCATGATACAGGATGATCTATGGAAGGAAAAGGTGATTCATGAATCACTTGTGGTACGCAGTGTAGTTCGATTCGTGGAAGAAGAATGTCAGTTCGTGGAGGAATAGTTCACAAACTATTAGTTCACAGAAAATTCAATTATATATATTGGTAAAAAATGGACATCAATAGATAATTTATCTAAATGTGATTATTCATACATTAATAAAAATTATGGGACCTACAAGTCCTTAAACTGTGGGTGGATTCCTCTCAAGGTAGTGAGCTAGGGGAGTCAAGGGAAGTGATCAGAGGTACGAAGTGAGCTATCCATAAAATATTGTAAAGGCGGTGTTCATGGAATATAGTGACAATGTATACACTCTTATACTCTACAACTAGTTAGGATTTTGGGATTTAGGTATGACTGAAACACTGGTGGTATATTTTCCTTCAACAAGCCCTTTGTTTCGAACTATTTAAATTTTTTGTGTTAGTTCATTGCATGGGATTCTTTTTTTACTTCTTGTTCCCATTAGACAGGTTTTATAGGGGCCTACCAATGTGGGAACAATATCGGTCATATTTGATGAAAAATATGACACCCTAATTCACCCATTCCCTCTCATGGAGATCTGAGGTCCTTCAAGTTTTATCATATCCTGCATGTTACTCATGTTAAATATGTGTTTCTCTATTGTCATGGGGAATGTAGTTAATGTCAGGAGAGTTCCCATTTTTGATCTTGGTATCTTTTGGATATAGAAGAACAAAATGAGTTATCATCAAATATATCTTAGAATGTAAGTTCTTTTTCCCACTACATAAGGAATATTGGTCTCTAATTCAACAGGGTTGTTTATGGCTAATACTGACAGGAAAATTCTTGATGCATATTCTAGGGCACAAAATTCCATCACTATAGCTATGTTCGATCAAATATATCTAAAGGTAATGATATGAACATCATCCAAGTCAGTGTGGGATAATATGGAAAATATATATTAAGTATAAAACAAAGTGAAGGAGGCAAAAATACATGTTTTTTTACCATTGGTTTGATGGTATAAATATTCATCTTGGTGAAAATTCATATACCTTTCTCAATCAAAATACTGATGTTTTACAGGAAATTTTAGGGTTTGGGGAAGAAATAATATTCTTTGATATTGTTAAGAAAATATTGCGAAGACATCCTCCTCTTTACAATCCAAATGTGTTATCCCTTAAGGAAAGAGATATTTCGAAATTTTTTTCCAATGATCTACTATGTATCTTGGTTGCATATGAAATGAGAGTGAAACTAAAGGATGCAACAATTCTTGTTATCAAGGAGATGCCATTCAATTCCAAGAAAAAACATGAGATTTTATAAGATAGTGTAAATGAAGACAATGATAAAGATGAATTTCTTCCCTCTTTTCCATTAAATTATGGAGGGAAAAGGGATTTTTGAAGGGAATCTACCCTTTCCATGCTTGAGTGGTGGTACAGATGGGAAAATTTCTTCTCAGTGCTCATGGATGTTTCATGATGAAGAAATAAAATATATAAACTCACAGAAGCCTCAAAAAATAATTTTAGAAAATGGATTTTTTAAATCCATAAATACATTAAAGAAATTTGACATTTTCTTGTGAAGAATAATATGATGATAATAAATTAATTGAAGAATAAGAACCATTTTTCATATCTAGATACCAAGATTCTATGATGGTGATAGTTGAAAAGTCGGAACCATCAAAAGGTAAAGCTAGAGATAATCATTTGATTGTTGATGATGATTTAAAGTTTCAACTTAAGTATGCTCTTAATAAGAATGAGAATCAAAGTAACTGATTCAAAAATTGGGGAGATGTTTTGGTTGAATCATCAGAATATGTTGATCATCTAGAAGATGAATTTGAACAAATGGAATAAGTAGTGAAAGAGCATTCAAAAAACATTGAAACAACAACATATGCGGTGGAACTAAAGCTCATAATTGAAGAACAAGAAAAGTTCACCAATGACCACACGTCCAGAATAGAGGAGAAGTCCAAGACTGTTGAGGGTCATGAAGAAGAAGGTGTCACTCATAGGATTAAACTTTAATGTTAATCAAAATCAAAAGAAACCAATAAAAAATTTTGTTTAGAATATTCCTAGATGTTGAGATACTGGAGAGAGCTAAATGGGGTTATGATTGAGTAGAAAATATTTTGAATGGTCAAAGAACCACATGAATGGGAAATAGTAGAATTGGTTGTGATACTGAAATATCAAAAACTGGAAATAAGATAAACCTAAGTACAAGGAAATCAAAAGTTGAACATATAAAAAAGTTAACTGTTGTCCTAAAAAAGATATCCTCAATTAAGACTTAAAAGAGAAATAAATCATATCCACTTTTTTCCCAAAATAATTGTCATTCATACTATTTACTAAGGAATGAGACATGGGGAGGAATAGAAGTGAGAAGCCATTTCCTCTTATAAAATTTCAATTTTGTGCCTATCTAATCCATACAATGCCTTAATGTGAAGAGGCATGGGGGTATTTGAATGGGGAAGATCTCAGAAGTCAATAGAGGAGAATGAATTTATATACTACTTCTTATATAAGAATAAAAATCTATTGATATTGTTTTCATTATTCAAACTTTGTTCATAAAGTAGTTTTTTGAATGTAGATAAAAGGCACGGACAATACATATAAAACATATAGTCAATACATTACTCGTCATCCAGCCAGTGTTTCTCCTACGTAAATGTATTCTACTCTAGAAGAAGAGTATGAGTATAATGAACTTGTACACATGGAAAATATATTTGAAAGGCCATATTTATCCCCAACTGAATCTAATATTTCATGGAAGGAAAAGAAGAAAAATAAAAAAATACAACCTTGTTAAAGCCTCCCTCAAGCAACAAAGAGCATCAACACCAGGATTCTTGATAACAGATTCTCATCCCATATGATAGCAAATTAAGGCCTATTAATATATGTTAAGAAAAATATTGATAAAACATTAATAATTTATAATTAGGGAGCTTTTAAGATCAAAGGTAGTGGATGTACCAAGATATCCTATTGTGAGATGAGGAAAATAAAATATCTTTATGTTGACGGTTTACGTCACAATATCTTGAGTGTGAGTCAACTCTATGACTCAAGAATTATAGTGACTTTCAATCGTAAAATTGTACTATAAAATGAAAAACAGGGAATTCACTCATTAGAGGTTCGAGAATATATGGAAACTCATATCATGTTGAAAATAAAGAGAACATATTATATCCAATATTTGAAGATGCAAACAACCTGTTTCAAATAATTTTAGAGCACATCAATACAAAAGGTATGGAATAGATATCATAAAAAACGATAATCATGGATATCCCCAATTTGAAGCACGAACTGGAAAAGACATGTGATTATTGCATATGAGGAATGGTGGTCTGTAGTTCATATCATCCAAATAAAAAAGGGGAATCAAATCTTCTTGATCTCATCCATACATATGTATGTGGTCTGATAAATGTTATTGGAACACATGGAAAAATTTTCTTCATTCTTATAATTAATTATTAAAGTTGAATAGTTTGTGTCATGGTAATACATACGAAATGACTGACTGAAAATTAACCATTTAATTATCAAACAAATTTTGAGGATAATGTGAGAAACCACATGATCCAACATTATAATCCAAAAAACGGTACATAATCACAGGAAATGGAATGTGTTGGATTGTATAAAAATGTATTGTCGAATAACTGAAAATAATACAAGATCGACCATCAATGTTCTACGGTATGGCAATGGAGGGGAATACACATCCCTTGAGTTTGAAAACTTCTTGAATAAACATGGAATATAACATGAACTCCATTGTGAGAACACAACATCATAATGGAGTTATTGAGCATAGTAATTGACATATTAAAAATATGGATAGAACTATGCGTATTGAGATTCATATCTCTCGACATTATTGGAAAGATGTTGTTCATGATGTAGCATATATTCTAAATTAAATAAGGATTCATATGGAAGAAATTAAGACACCATATATGTTGTGGCATGGATGAAATCCCTCTATGAATTATATTCTTATTTTTGGAAGTAAATTTTTCTTTCAAAACAAGGATGGAAATCAAGGGAAGTATGGTGATGCTGTAGAAATTGGAATATTTCAAGAATATTAAATGATTAAAAAAACCTAAAAATTTATCAATAATCATCTTGGAATAATTTTGGAATGTAGTGATGTTAATATCATTGATGCTAAGACCAAAAATTCATCAAGGAATATTTATGCAGATATAATAGAAGATGAGGAAGAATGTGGACATGGAATAGATCCAAATACAGAAGTAGAGGAAGGTGTGGTAAACATTCAGGAGTCACATCATGATTTTCCTTTACAAGAAGAATCCGTAAATGAAACCAAAGCTGAAGGAAATTATTCTAAACCTCATAGGATAAATCTGAGAGTAGAAATTGATCAATCCAAGCTAATTGGGGATTAGAAAGTACCCACACAAACAATGGGAATGAAGAAGAATGATAAATCTTTCTTCCTATCAGTTATGGATCTGAACTCATTTGAAGAATCTACAAAAGATGGATCATGGGATAAATCCATGAATGATGAGTTATATTAGATGGACAAGAACAAAACATGTGATCTTGTAAAGAGACCCAAAAATCATAATGTGATTGGTACGAAGTAGAATTTTAAAAATATATTTGAAAATAATGGAAATGTGGTCAGAAATAAGGCATGACTGGGGTATAAAGGATATTAACATATTGAAGGTATTTATGTTGTTGAAAAAATTTCTCTTGTGGATAGACTGGAGTAAATCATATTTTATATAACATGTAAATTCAAAGTGGGTCTAATTTGTATCAAATGGATGTTAGACTAGTGTTCTTAATTGGTGTCCATAAAAAAGAATTCTACATTGAACAACCAGTGGGTTTTTTTTCTTGGCGATGATGAAATGATGGTTTGATGATTAAAAATGATCTCTATAGTTTGAATCTGGAACCATGAGTATGGTATTCCTAACTGGATTCTTATCTAAGGAATCATTATTTAAAAATAAGAGGATTTGGTCACAATCTCTATGTGAACAATTATTAGAAAGATCATTTCATGGTACAGGAAAAAGTAGATGATATTATATTTGGTTGAAGTAGGAAGTAATCTGTGGATGAATTTTCAAATCACATGAAATCTGAATTTGAAATGTCTATGATAGGCGAACATACATGCTTCTTGGGTCTGAATGTGAATTAGAGAAAAGTATACACTTTTATTTATTAATAAAAGTATGCAATATAATTTCTGAAGAAATTGAATAAGCATGACTCCAAACCAATGTGGACTTCGATTGCAATTGGAACTAAACTTGTAAAGCATGAGGATGCCAATTTTGTATATCCCACCATGTATAAGAGAGTTATTGATAGATTATTGTACTTAACTAGAACACGGCTAGATATTGTCTTTGTAAATTTCCTAGAATCCCACTTTTAGAGCAATCCAATGGAATAACAAAAGGTGAATTTTAAATGAATTATGAGGTATATTCAAGGTACTCACAATTATTGTATATACTTTTCTGTATGAATAGATAATGAAATATTGGCCAATTCTTGTAGTGATTGGGCTAGATATGTGGTAGATAGAAAGTCCCCAATTAGTGGAGCATTCTTTATGGGTAAGAAATGTGTGTGATGGATGAGTAAGAATATGAAATAACTTCTCTTAGTACTTCTGAAGCTAAGTATATCTCCACCAAAAATTATGGCTCTCGACTACTTTGGAAGAATCAATAACTGGCTGATATTGGTGATGAAGTAAAATAGTCAATGGTTATTCACTATAACATGAAAAGGGAAATTGATATTACAAATAATAATATAAAACCTTCTCATATGAAACACATTAAAATAAACTATCAATTTATCAAATAAAAAGTTTAACAATGAATGATTAAAATAACTGTTGTTGGAACTAATGATCAAGTGGGTGGCATACTTACCAAGCCATAGTCAGCAAATGCGTTTGAGAAACATCGGTTGAACCTTGGTGATCAACCACCTACTAATTATTGAGGAGGTCACGAGTGTTTCCATATCCTTATTTATGTAAACTATTATAATCTATTTGTGGTATTGATTCATGTTTATGGGAGTGATATGATCCAGGGGTAGTGTTTTTTGAGCTCTACATGTTTAATAACTAGTTCATTGGGTTTATTAAAAAAGGGGTAGAATAGATTGATAGTAGAGAAATTAAATTAAATGATATAATGACTCATACTTTACATACATTGTTAATACTTGAAAATTGAAGCATACTTATTACAACATATAACAAAACCACGAAAGGACTGTAGAGGTATAGTATCTTTAGAAACTGGGAAACTTAAACAACTGGTTCATTAAGCGTCTACACTATCTACCATTTATTTCATCATATATATAGTCCCTTTTGGCATAACTTACTTAATAACATTCTTCCTGACCTGGGGAAAGAAAACATACAAAAGGGTGAGCTCAAATGCTCAGTAAGGGTAAACAAAAGAAATATCAATCACATCATATTCATAAAAACATAACTTTTGGAAATCTTAACCTGCAAAAGAGAGCATAATTTCATAACATGGGATAAATCATAGTAGTGAAATGGAATCCCAATAATCAAAACATAAAACATGAAAATATGTGGCATACGCACCTAATCATAGAGAATCATTTCTTATTAGTCAAGACTCATTTCCAAGACTATCTTAGTGGACAAAGTCTATTTCTGAACCAAGTTCACTCCTCGTTTCAGTCCTGTTTCACTGAACCGGTATAACCTACCATTCCAGCCATGTCTATCTCATGAGATATAAAATCTTTAACCAATGCATTCGAGGGAGATATAGGTCCCACCCATCTCATAATGATACCATTCTTATGTGTACCACAAAATCATAAATCATACATCATTGCACAACCCATGTAGTAAAAATGGGATTCTTAAACAACATGACCTCATAAAACAATTCATATAAAATAAAGGAATTCATAAAACTAATTCCATCACAACATAATCAAATAAATGTAATAATAGGGATAGAAACATAACCCTATATTATCTTAGATGGAATATAATTTTGAAAAAGCACTTGAACTCCATTCTTGAGGAAAATATCCTTTCTACTTCAAAAACATTTTCCTTTCTTTAACATGTCATACAATTTTAAACTAAAAGAAGTTGATTAAAAATAAACTTGAAAACTTGTAAAGTAATATTCTTGGAAATAATGTTTTAAAAATCCATTCATTCTGTATAAGTTAAAAAAATATTCTTCTCGTACTTTTGTCGGAAAAGTCAAAAATTACCTCGTACGAAAAACGACAAAAGATTCCTTTCACATCTTTTACTAAAAACTCATCAAAGGGTAAAATTGGATTTAAAAAATTTTAGGTGGATGGATATAATATTACATATTTAGGGAACATGGATGTGGATGATAAAATACTCCCCAGTAAATACCAAAGTATAAACAATCTCGGATAAAAATGAGATTGTGATATTTCCCTTACCTTAGGTTCGATTTGCCTCGTAAGTGTCTGAACCTCCTATATAATGTTTTAAATAATGTTATTGACTTATTACAGAATCATACTTATTGTTATGATATCATATATGGTCATATTCTTAGCTTCTTATTAGTAATATTTCATTACTACTTGTTATTCGAGTGTTTATTTCTTTTTGTTCTTATGCGTGTTTTGTCGAATAAATTCTTATTCTTCTCTTTAGGTTATAGATAACTCATTTCCAGAATGGTATTAGTGTAATATATATCATATTAATTAATTAAATTAATTTATATAATCATTATGAAATGAAGATCATGTAGAACGAGTCGCATCACATCGTGGAGACGGTATTCCGTACGTACGCACGAGTGATGATATCATTCCTATGATCGTGGAATTGTATTGGAGTATATGTATACTATTTCATAATGAATATCACTTTATAATAGTCATATATAGTCATTATTTACACCATTATACCCATTAAAGTAAGGTGGTGGTGGAAAATAGATTACACCACGTCGTGGAGACGGTATTCCGTACGTACGCACGCGCGGTGATTTCTTTTTCTATAGGATAGATAGATGGTGAAATAGGGTTGTTTCATACTTATAATAACATATCAGTATATGAGTGATACTGATGTTATTACTTCATAATGAACCAACTAAAGAAGACGAAGTGGAAGAAGAAATAAAGATGAAAGAATCAGTAACGGACATTACCTCTTCTTTGAAGTGCTTCTTTGAGACCTCCTTTTAGGGCACTAAAATAGGTCTTTGAAGAATACCAGAACCTCTAGGATGCTTCTATGGAAGTGGTGAGGATAACTTGGTAGGGGTTGGCCGAGCTGGAAGGCTCAAAGTGGTGTGAGGAAGAGGGGGAGGGGGTTCCCTATTATAAGGGAGGAGAGGGGCACCTTTGGAATAACTAAAAATATTATTTTATTATAAAGTCAAATTCGGTTTTTAATAGCTCCAAATTGATATATTTCGAAGATAAGGTGGGTATGGGTCTAAATCCTCTCATAAAATAGAATCTAGACAAGTTTGGGTATCAATTTTAACCTTATCATTTAGATTTAACTTTACGTTAGATAATTTAACTTTTACTGTGTCTTCTTGTTTTCTTACACTATAAGGTTAATAAACTTACTATATCAAGCCAAAAGCACCCCAAGTTGTTTATTATTAAAATATATAACCTTATCTAAGTCATTTGGCCGAACCATAGATTTTTAGGAATTAAATAACAAGTAATAATATAATATTTGTTTTAAAAACCATTTTATATCAACTTTGACACTAATTAGTAATTGATTATGGTGAAAATCATAACAGAGTGATTAGTTCAAACCAAGTTACTTAAATCAATACTAAAATGTCATATTAACATTGAAAATTAGTGTAATTTATAAAAAGTCTCAAATTACATTTATTTGGGTATTTATAACATCAATTATGTCAATATTTTATTAATAAGATAATTACTCCATCATCATTATGTCATACATAAATTAAATTATTTAATGTCTAAAAATTACAAATAAAATACCATTATGTAGGAAAGCTTTTTAGATTTCTAATTAATGTTTATAGTCGAATTTATATTATGTATAACCCCATACTAAAAATGATTTACTTATTAAACTTGGATTTTAACTATTTTAACCCTTCTTTAAATAAATTAATAATAAATGTCCTAATCTAATCCAAGTGGGACTAAATGGTCATATTTTATTCCTAAGTTTGTTTTTGGTTTATTACACTTGTCCAATAGAATTAGGACATGTGTTAGGGTAATAAGAATATCATTTTTACCCTTAATTACCCTATTTAATTTTAACCATGGTAAAAAAAGAAAAAAAGTTACTATTCACCAAAAAATTATTTTCATCTCATTGAACCACATTTTGCTTACTGACATCAACCATGTCTCTCAGATTTTCGAAATTCTACTCACAGAAGCGGTAAAATTAAGTTTTATGAAAAATTCAGTTTTTTAACTACCACTTAGTGGTTTCACTATTCATCAAAAATTGAATGTTTTCAGAAAAAATACCAATATTTCACCCTAGGATAATTTCGATATTCCGAATCCAAAAATGAAGTCCATTTTGAAAAATAAAATTTATAAAATTTCAAAAAGTGGTTATTACTATTCATAACGGCTAGTTTTAATAATATTTTAATAGCATATCATTGTTTAGTGAAAATCGGTATTGCGTACGACACAAGCTATCGAGGAAGGCTGCAGTTGCGTTTAAAGCAAGCCAAGCTGGTGTTGTGTGTAGTGATAGATTCTTGTGATGATTTATATAAAATAAAAGAAAATATTTCACATAAAAGTCTCGGGTGTTACATTCTACCCCCCTTAAAATGAATTTCGCCCTCGAAATTCGTCACTTTGTAACAAACAGATGAGGATACCTCTCCCTCATCATATCCTCAAGCTCCCATGTAGCTTCTTCTAATTTGTGGTTCCTCCATAAAACATTCACCAAGCGAGTGGTCTTGTTTCATAGGACATTTTCACTACGATCCATAATCTCTCTCGGCTGTTATTTATAATAATGATCTTGCTCCAGCGGTAGAACTTCTGAGCTGAGTACATGTGAAGGATTAGGTATGTACTTTATCAGGAGAGATACATGGAACACATCATGTACTTGAGAGAGATTCGGTGGAAGCACCAATCAGTAAGCTACCTTCCTGACACGATCCAGTATTTCGAAAGGACCGATATATCTAGGGCTCAACTTCCCCTTCTTTCCAAATCTCATGACTCTCTTCCAGGGAGATATTCGTAAGAACACTCTATCACCCACTTCATACTCTAGGTCTTTTCTTCGGTTGTCGACATAACTTTTCTGTCGACTCTGAGATTCTCTTATGTGTTGTTGAATAGATCTGACCTTTTCTGCCATTTCATCAACAAGATCAGGTCCTAATAGCTTTTATTCCCCAACTTCATCCCAACAAGTTGGAGTCCTGCATTTCATTCCATAGAGAGCCTCATAAGGATCCATCTGAATACTGGAGTGAAAGCTATTATTATAAGAAAATTCCACCAATGGTAGGTGTTGATCTCAACCACCTTTGAAATCCATAGAGAAAGCTCTCAACATATCTTCTAGAGTTTGAATTGTTCTCTCAGACTGACCGTCTGTCTGAGGATGATAAGCAGTGCTGAAACTCAACTCTGTATCCAGAGTATGTTGAAGACTTCGCCAGAACATCGAGGTAAATCTCGGATCTTGATCAGATATAACAGAAAGTGGTACTCCATGCAATCTTACCACTTCCTTTTCATATATCCTGGCAAGTTGATCAAGAGAGAAATCCTCTCTAATAGCAATGAAGTGTGCAGACTTGGTATGATGATAAACTATGACCCAGATAGCATTATTGCCTTTGGATGTTTTAGGAAGTCCTGTGACAAATTCCATAGTGATGTTTTCCCATTTCCATTCGAGTATTGGTAATGGTTGTAACATCCCCTTAGACTTCTGTCTCTCAGGTTTAACTTGCTGACAAACCAAGCATTAAGAGACATATTCAGCAACATCTCTTTTCATGCCATCCCACCAGAAGTACTCTTTCAGGTCCCTAAACATCTTCGTGCTTCCAGAATAAATAGAGAATGAAGAACTATGAGCGTCATCCAGCAGCTCCTTCTTTAATTCCGGGATGGGAGGAACACAAACCCGATTCCTGAACTTTATTATCCCATCACAATCAAGGTTGAATTCAGGAACGTTTCTCACCTTCTTTTGTAACTCGACATCTTCTTTTTGTGCCTCTTTAATCTTCACATGTATAGATGGTTGAACATTAATTTGAGAAAGATAAGATTTTTCCCATTCCATTATAATTCCAAGATCCAACCTTTGTAAATCCATAAATATTGGATCTTTTGTGATCCTCATCATGGATAAACTGGCATGGTCTTGTCGACATAATTCATCTACAACCTTGTTTGCCTTCCTAGGGTGGTAATGGATTGAGCAGTCATAAACCTTAATTAGCTCCAACCATCTTCTTTAACGCATATTCAGCTCCTTTTGTGTGAAAATATACTTTAAACTTTTATGATCAGTATAAATGTCACACCTTTCTCCATAAAGATAATTCCCCAAAATATTTAATGAAAAGATTACCACAGCTAACTCCAAATCATGTGTTGGGTAATTTTGCACATGGATTTTCAACTTTCGTGAGGCATAATCTATCACCATATCATTTTTCATAAGAACACACCCCAATCCCTTCTTGGATGCATCACTATAGATCACAAACCTTTCTCCACTACAAGGCAGTGTGAGCACAGGTGCACTGAATAACCTTCTTTTCAACTCCTTGAAATTCTCTTCACATTCTTCCGTCCAAAAAAACTTAACTCCTTTCCGAGTCAACTTGGTGAGTGGATTAGATAATCATGAAAAATCATTCACAGAACGTCGATAATATCCATCCAAACCAAGAAAACTTCGGATCTCAGTTACTGTTGTTGGTCTTGACCATCTTTCGATAACCTCTATTTTTGCTGGATCCATAGATATCCCCTCTTTTGAGATTATGTGACCCAAAAATGAAACTTTTTGAAGCCAAAATTCACACTTGGTAAATTTGGCATAAAGCTTATCCATTCCCAGGGTCTTCAAAATAATTATCAAGTGATCTTCATGTTCTTCCTTGCTCTTTGAATAGACAAGAATATCATCTATAAAGACTACCACAAATTGATCAAGATAGTCTCTAAAGACTCTATTCATCAGATCCATGAAGATAGCTGGGGCATTAGTAAGACCAAATGGCATCAATATAAATTCATAGTGTCCATAACTTGTACGGAAATCCATCTTTGGTATATCCTCCCTTTTGACCCTTAATTGATGATACCCTGAACGAAGATCAATCTTGGAAATGTATTGAGCTCCGCGTAGTTGGTCAAATAAGTCATCAATGCGTGGGAGAGGATATTTGTTCTTGATAGTGATCTTGTTAAGTTCTTGATAATAAATGCAGAGTCTCATTGATCCATCTTTCTTCTTAACAAATAGAACAGGTGCTCCCCAAGGTGACACACTAGGGCGTATGAATCCCTTATCAAGATTCTCTTGGAGTTGCTTCTTCAATTCCTGCAACTCAATTGGGGTCATTCTATAACATGTCTTTGAAATAGGAAAAGCACCCGGTACGAGTTCTATTGAAAACTCAACTTCATGATTTGGTGGAAGACTCGGTAATTCCTCTGGAAAGACATCATCAAACTCCCGTACAATGGGCATATTCTTAATCGTGAGTTTCTCACCAACGATTTGAGATAAATAACCTTCATTTAGTGGAAACAAGACCCATAAGGTAGAAGGAATTTCCACTGGAAGGTTATGTTCATCCTTGCATTGATAGACGATCATAGATTGATCTGGAATATGAAATGTGGCTTCCCTTCTTTGGCAATTGATATGAGCTCCATATAAAGAAATCTAATCCATGCCAAGAATCACATCAAATTCCACTATAGGAAGGATCACAAGATTTATAGGAAGCACTTTCCCACAATCTTTGATCGGAGAAGAATTATAAGCTTTTGATGCGACGGTTGTTCCATTAGGTGTTGTCACAGCTAACTCAACATCTAATTGTTGAGGTAATACGGTGATACCCTTAGAAAATTCTTCAGAAATAAAAGAGTGGGTGGATCTAGAATCAAATAAAACATTTTCTACTTTAGAGTGGATGGTAGGTGTTCCTTTCACCACATCATTATCGTACTCCACATCGCTGATAGAAATTTCATGTGACTTTCCTTTGTCTTTAGCCTTAAGAGTTTGTTAACGTCGACCATCATCATCAACCCTTGGATTAGGGAATTTGTTGGCATAATGTCCCATCTCCTTGCACTTGAAACATTGAAGTGTAGTAGGTTCATTCTGTGTATCCCTTCCTTTGTTTGCATCATTAGACATCTTATTCCCATCATCGCGGCATTCAAATGCCCGATGACCTTCCTTTCCACACTTGAAACATTTACTTGTCCCTTTAAGACAACTCCCTCCATGTTTCTTTCCACACTTTGAGCATAAGGGAAAGCTCATCTTCTTTTCAGTGTGCTCTTTAGATTTTCCATTGAATTCCATTTTCCTCTTCTTATCAAACCCATATGACTGATGGGTTACTCCAATCTCCATCTCAACTTTGAGATCACATCGAACGATTTCCTCATAGCTATTGAAGTCCCTTATGGCTAAGGCCCTTCGAAGACTTGGTTTTAAGCCACTAAAGAATCGATCTATCTTACTCTCAGGTAGGATAATAATACCAGAAGTGTACCTTGAAAGTCTTGTAAAATTTGTTTCATAGGTACCAATAGATTCATCATCCTTTTTCTGCAGTTCAAGAAACTCTTTCTCCATCTTTGTTTGGAGAATATGAGGGAAGTACTTATTGAAAAATAAGTTCTTGAACTCGTCCCATTCCATGGACTCAATTTCATCCCTTTGCCTCGTATTCTTAATAAGATTCCACCATTTATCAGCATCATCTTCCAAACGATACACTGCTAAGATGACTTTATCATGCTCAGAACATTGAAGAGCTGAAAATATCTTTTCAGTAGTACTAATCCATTGTTCAGCAACTAATGGATCAGTAGACCCGCTGAATGACGGTGGACGCTGTCTCATGAAGGATTCAACAGAATTTTTCTCCTTCCTTTGCTCGTTTGGAAGTCTTGCATGATTCATAGCTTGAGAAAGTTGTGTGAGCATGACTACAAGATTTTGTATTCCAGCTCCCATAACGTTTGGATCCTCAGGGGGACAATCATTGCACTGCCCGTCGCATTTCTCATTAACACGGTTCCTTCGGGTTCCAACCATTGACTAAAACCAAGAAGAATAGTATGAGCAACGCTAATTATAATAGGAAAACCACATAATCAAGAATAAAATTTAACACTTAAGGTTTTATCCTAGGTTATTCATGGCCATTTCTAAAACACTAAGATTGTGTTCTATGCTTAGACTTATCCTTAGGGTTCTTACTAAGGCTTTCACATCCTTGTTTCTAATGGTTGACTATACCTTTCCTCTAATACCAACTATAATGACCCATACTTTACATACATTATTAATACTTAAAAATTGAAGCATACTTATTACAACATATAACAAAACCACTAAAGGACCTTATAGGTATAGTATCTTTAGAAACTGGGAAACATAAACAACTGGTTCATAAAGCATCTACACTGTCTCCCATTTATTTAATCATATCTATAGTCCCTTTTGGAATATCTTAATTAATACCCTTCTTCCTGACCTAGGGAAAGAAAACATACCAAAGGGTGAGCTCAAATTCTCAGTAAGGGTAAACAAAAAAAATATCAATCACATAATATTCATAAGAACATAGCATTTGGAAATCTTAACCTACAAAAGAGAGCATAATTTCATAACATGGGATAAATCATAGTAGTGAAATGGAATCCCAATAATCATAACATAAAACATGAAAATTTTTTTCATACACACATAATCATAGAGAATCATTTCTTATTAGTCAAGACTCATTGCCAAGACTATCTTAGTGGACAAAGTCCATTTCTGAACCGAGTTCACTCCTCGTTTCCGTCCTGTTTCACTGAACTGGTATAACCTACTGTTCCAGCCATGTCTATCTCATGAGATATAAAATCATTACCCAATGCATTGGAGGGAGATATAGGTCACACCCATCTCATAATGGTACCATTATTATGTGTGCCAAAAAATCATAAATCATACATCATTGCATAACCCACGTAGTAAAAATGGGATTCTTAAACAACATGACCTCATAAAATAATTCATATAAAATAAAGGAATTCATAAAAATAATTCCATCACAACAGAATCAAATCAATGTAATAATAGGGATAGAAACAGAACCCTATATTATCTTAGATGGAAAATAATTTTGATAAATCACTTGAACTCCATTCTTGAGGAAAATATCCTTTCTACTTCAAAAAGATTTCCCTTTCTTTAACATGTCATACAATTTAAAACTAAAAGAAGTTGATTAAAAATAAACTTGAAAACTTTTAAAGGAAGCTTCTTGGAAATATTGTTTTAAAAATCCATGCATGCCGTATAAGTTAAAAAAACATTCTTCTCATACTTTTCTCGGAAAACTCAAAAAGTACCTCGTACGAAAAACAACAAAATATTCCTTTCATATCTTTTACTAAAAACTCACCGAAGGGTAAAATTGAATTTAAACAATTGTATGTGGATGGAAATAATATTACATATTTAGGGAACATGGATGTGGATGATAAAATACAACCCAGTAAATACCAAAGTATAAACAATCTCGGATAAAAATGAGATTGTGATATTTCCCTTACCTTAGGTCCAATTTGCCTCGTAATTGTCCGAACCTCCTGTATAATGATTTAAATAATGTTATTTACTTATTCCAGAATCATACTTATTGTTATGATATCATATATGGTAATATTCTTAGCTTCTTATTAGTAATATTTCATTACGACTTGTTATTCGAGTGTTTATTACTTTTTGTTCTTATGCGTGTTTTGTCGAATAAATTCTTATTCTTCTCTTTAGGTTATAGATACCTCATTTCCAGAATGTTTTTAGTGTAATATATATCATATTAATTCATTCAATTCATTTATATAATCATTATTAAATGAAGACCATGTAGAACGAGTCACATCACATCGTGGAGACGGTATTCCGTACGTACGCATGAGTGATGATATCGTTCCTATGATAGTGGAATTATATTGGAGTGTATGTATAATATTTCAGAATCAATATCACTTTATAATATTCATATATAGGCATTATTTACACCATTATACACATTCAAGTAAGGTGGTGGTGGAAAATAGATTACACCACGGCGTGGAGACGGTATTCTGTACGTACGCACGCGCGGTGATTTCTTTTTACATAGGATGTATAGATGGTGAAATAGGGTTGTTTCATACTTATAATAACATATCCGTATATGAGTGATACTGATGTTATTACTTTATAATGGAACAACTAAAGAATAAGAATTGGAAGAAGAAATAAAGATGAAAGAATCGGTAACGGACATTACCTCTTCTTTGAAGTGATTCTTTGAGACCTCCTTTTAGGGCACTAAAATAGGTCTTTGAAGAAGAACAGAACCTCTAGGATGTTTATAGGGAAGTGGAGAGGAGAAAGTTTCAGGGGTTGGACGAGCTTAAAGGCTCAAAGTGGTGTGAGGAAAAGGGGGAGGAGGTGCCCTTTTATAAGGGAGGAGAGGGGCACCTTTGGAATAACTAAAAATATTATTTTATTATAAAGTAAAATTCGGTTTTTAATAGCTCCAAATTGATATATTTCGAAGCTAAGGTGGTTAGGGGTCGCAAGACTCTCATCCAATAGAATTTAGACAAGTTTGGGAATCAATTTTAACCTTATCTTTTAGATTTAACTTTAAGTTAGATAATTTAACTTTTACAGTGTCTTCTTGTTTTCTTACACTATAAGGTTAATAAACATGCTATATCAAGCCAAACTAATACCAAGTTGTTTATTATTAAAATATATAAACATATATAAGTCATTTAGACTAACATTAGATTTTTTGGAATAAAATAACAAGTAATAATATAATATTTGTTTTAAAAACTATTTTATGTCAATTTTGACACTATTTAGTAATTGATTTTTGTGAAAATCATAAAAGAATGATTAGTTCAAAAAAAGTTACTTAAATAAATAATAAAATGTCATAATAACCTATAAAATTAGTTTAATTCATAAAAAGTCTCAAATTACATTTATTTGGATATTTATAACATCAATTATGTCAATATTTCATTAATAAGATAATTACTACATCATCATTGTGTCATAAATAAATTAAATTATTTAATGTCTAAAAATTAAAAATAAAATACCATTATGTAGGAAATCTTTTTATCTTTCTAATGAATATTTATAGTCGAATTTTTCTTATGTATATCCCCATATTAAAAATTATTTACTTATTAAACTTTGATTTTAACTATTTTAACCCTTCGTTAAATAAATTAATAATAAATGTCCTAATCTAATCCAAGTGGGACTAAATGGTAATATTTTATTCCTAAGGTTGTTTTTGGTCTAATTACACTTGTCCAATAGAATTAGGAAATGTGTTAGGGTAATAATAACATCATTTTGACCCTTAATTACCCTATTTACTTTTAACCGTGGTAAAAAAAGTAAAAAGTTACTATTCACCAAAAAATTATTTTCATCTCATTGAACCACATTTTACTTACTGAAATCAACCATGTCTCTCTGATTTTCTAAATTCTACTCAAAAAAGCGGTAAAATTACGTTTTATGAAAAAATCAGTTTTTTAACTACCACTTAGTGGTTTCACTATTCATCAAAAATTGAAAGTTTTCAGAAAAAATACCAAAATTTCACCCTAGGCTAATTTCGATATTCCAAATCCAAAAATTAAGTCCATTTTGAAAAATAAAATTTATAAAATTTCAAAAAGTGGTTATTACTATTCATAACGGCTAGTTTTAATAATATTTTAATAGCATATCATTGTTTAGTAAAACTCAGTATTGCGTACGACACAAGCTATCGAGGAAGGTCACGGTTGCGTGTAAAGAAAGCCAAGCTAGTGTTGTGTGTAGTGAAAGATTCCTTTGATGATTTATATAACATAAAAACAAAATAATTCACATAAAAGTCTCAGTTGTTACAAATGAGGTATAAGGAGGATCAAGATCTATAGGAACTAGAGAAATTCTTGATTTCTCTCTTATTATGTTAAACTATATTTTCTCACACAGAGTTAGAGGGTTGGATGATTTGTTTCTTGTATATCCAATTTAGATGGTGTTTGGTGCGTTATTGAATTTATCTGGAGATTGCCAAAAAATAAAAAGTGTAAGATTCTTTGACCCAAGGATATTCTTTGATGGTAATGTATTTTGTTAGGTATTTTTTATAAATCCTCACATAGAAGATTAGGGAGTTTTGATGGTAAGGGATCTTACAGTTCAGGCAGACATCGGTGATGAATGTGGTGTTGTTTCCCAGTATTTTCCAAATTAATGGGCCTCAAAATTAGGATTTTGTTTTTTGAAAAGGAATTTTTACCATTTAGGAGTACACAAATCACATACTTGAAATAAAAATTCATGGGTCTAAAAGGAGTTAAAAAAATGAAGAAAATTACAAAATGGATGATTTTTGTATTGCAGCTCTCTAAGGACCACGAAGTGTGGTACACAGACTGCATGGGGGAAATGGTTCATGGGGAGGATATTGATTCGAAGAATGAAATTTATTCACATAAGGATTGAGTTTAATAGGACTTCTTTTGTTTTTTGAAATGAGGTGGTGTTTTTCGAAGTTAAGATGGAAGACTGGTAATATGCAGATCGTATAGGGAAAATGGATTTCGAATGGAGTAGTATGTTGTTAAGGATATACCTCATTGAATGTTTAAGTAAAATGTATTCATGATAATTTAAGAGATATTAGCCTATATAATGATAAATAATCCCTTTTTTATGAAGATATATTTTAATTTTAAATCCATGAGAAATTTAGATAAGTTTAAAGTGGCTGGTTGGAAGACAACTCTGTAAAGGATGTAGAGGACTGTGGAGGAGAAAATGGCCAGTAAAAGAAGTATAGGTTTGCAGAGGAGAAACCAATTTTTGTAATAGAGTTGGTATACTTATGAAGAATCCATCCGGGAAGTAGGATAGTCCTCAGAAAGAAATGTTGAACCATGAAGCACTTATGGTATGCGATGTTGTGCAGTTCATGAAGGAAGCAGGACAATTCGGTGAGGAGTAGTTTGCGAACTATCCATTCCAAAAAAAGAATATTACATCTATGGGTAAAAACATGAATTCAATAGATCATATATCGATATCCGAGGATGTATAAATTCATTCAAATGAAGGTACCTACAATTCCATAAATTGTGGGTATATTCCTCTCACGGAAGTGGGCTAGGGGAGTCGACAGAAGTTATCTGAGGGATGTAGTGAGTTATCTCTAAAATATCAAAAATTAATTGTGCCTAGAATAGAGTGACTATGTATAAACTCTATTATTCTGCAACTTGTAAAGATTAGTTGATTTATTTATGACAAAACATTGTAGATGTGTGCTACTAGGACAAATCCTTAGTTGTGAACTATGTAAAATTTTTGTTTTTGTTCTTTTATCATGATTTTCTTACTACTTGTTCCTATAAAATAGGTATAACATGTTCCTTCCAACATCGGAAAAAAAACTATCACTTTTGAAGAAAATTTTGATACCCGGATTCATCCATCCTCTCTCAGGGTGTTCTTGGGTTGTTAAACAATTCAATGTGCTTGATCCACTATAGGAACAATGTTGATATTCTTCATACACTATTGGATCAAAGATGATTTACTTTATCCACTATGGTAAAAAATCAATGTACTTGATCCACTAGGGGAAACAAGTCGATGTGCTTAATCCACTATGAGAAACTAGTCAATGTTCTTTATCTATTATGGGAAACATGTGATGATGTATTACCCACTATAAGTTGATGGTATTGGTAGTTATCATTAACATATAAAATGGTTTCTATTGTTATTATGGTTACATAATTTTATGGCATGAGCTTATGATTCATGATTTATTTATGAAACTTTATCACTCTTATGATTTATTTCTTTTAAAATGATAATTCATTATGTCTTGACTCATGTTTATGATATTTGACATATTGGGTATGAACATTTTATATTACGGTCATGATCTCATACCCTTGTGTTTATAAAAAGCTTTCATATGATAATTAATTTATATCTTGCCATGTTTACCCTTTTTGGGTATTAAAGATCACACCGTCATATCATTCTTTTCCCTAGGTTATGAAGAACGGTTTATGTAGGGTATGAAAATAATTGTATAAATCTGGAAGAAAATTATGATAGATGATGAAGAAAGTATCTAAATACTATTTTTATGTATCTAGTCTCTAAAGACACTAAACCTTCATGGTTTTGGCATGGATAATAATGTTATATATTTTATATTCATATAAAATAATGTAATATTTATGTATAAAAATACATGGACTTTATGGTAATGTTGAAAATAACCCCTAAATGATATGTACACTTGTTTTCCTGCATTACTTTGTGTGTAAGTGTTTCTTATGGTCCTCCTAGTTAACGTAGGAAATTTTAAATTAGGTTTTGTTTTTTTCAAATATCCAAGATTTCCCACTACAACATTCACACATGATGATGATCTCCAAATACTTCACCACATAGCTCTAGAATTTTCCATCATATATAGACCTAGACTATATGTAAGATATATTCTTATAGTTGGTGCCCTATGACCAACTCCAATGTACTTTATTACTCTTATTCATTATTATGAATATTAATGAAGTTTCTTATCAAATCATATTATTCCTATTCATAATAAAGTATTTGATAATGTCTTAAGGATACATGACTCAACGAAATTAAAAAGTAGTTCCTATCTATGATGAGATACCTTAGATTACATGAATATTTTCCCTAAACACATGTTATATATCTAGATAATATTGTCTGATGGGATATATATGATACATCCTCTTAGGAGTAGGAGGGTCGTGTTACATTGAGACACCCTCTCATGTGTTATCCCTTTTTGATATCTTAAAAATGATTTTATAAGAATATTCCAACCAATAGAAAATACACATTTTATGTTTCATTAAATTTTCATATCCTTGTAATTCTGTATCAATCCATATGCTTTAATATTATCATTAATAAATATCATAAGTTGCATAATTTTATGTATTGATGATAACAATGATGACATATTCCTTCTGTGAGGAAGGATATATAGGGTGACTCAAGAGTGATATAAAATTATTTTATAATGATACAAAGCATTAATCCCATTTTTTAATTAATATAAGTTGATATCTATGGCCCTTTGATGATAAATTAACTACCTAGAGAAATCCATGACCATAGAGTTTTGTGGGCATGTTCTCTTTCGTAATTTCAAATAAAGGGACATTGAGCATATATATTGATGAAACCACTGTTCAACCATCTTGTGTATAGATATTCCAATAAAGGTTCTATATTACACAGTAAGTATCCGTATGAGGTTTCATGTCACTATGACATTAATCACTCTCTCTCTATGGGTATGTTGGTGTGTTCCTAAAAACTAACCTTGAACATTAGGCATATCCACGTATTTTCACAATAAAAGAGGCCTTGAGGGTCAAATACTAATTATATTCACTATCTAAGTTAAATTTGAATTTTAGTTTAACATGTTAAAGTAAATATTATACCCACTTTGTTGTTTAATAATTTTTCAGGTTTGGTTGATCAATAAGATTTAATGACAAGTTATTTGAATGAATAAATGAGTTAAATAAAAATAATAATAAATATTTATTTTCATGGTTTAAAAATATAAAATATATTACATTTATTGATGAAAAATTAAGTGATGTTTATTTTTTAAATAAATATTCATTGTTCAAGGTTTGAGTAATGTGATAGAGGATAATTGGACTGAGATTAATGGTCTGGTTGGAAATTTTAGAAAAATATAAATTATATTTATATATTCTTAGGAGATGTACATGTCATGTGATTAATAACAATATTTTTTTTAGAAATGTGTATGGATAAAAAATAAGTAATAGGAAATGTCTTGTGATAAAGTTTCATACCTTAAACATTCCATAATATGTATATAATTATACCTCTTTCTATAAACACTCTAGTGGTGCACAGCAGATATATGAAATATATCTAAATCCATATAGAGACTTTTAGAGATCTAATGTGCACTATTCTTACAATTCTCTCAATATATCAAGATATGTTCAATAATTCTCTAAGATAGTTCTACTAAGATCAACCGTGAATGATGAGAGTTGTTGGGATTTTGTTTTCTAGCACTTGATGATTCTATGTTGATATTAAGATATTATGGTGTATCTGTGGATTTCTATTTGAAGGATTTTTCACATGGATCCTGTACCACAATGATGATATGCTAAGATTAAGTCAATCATATTATCAACAAAGAGATAATTACAAGTTTCTATAACCCTATATATGCTTAAAAATTAACTATAATTTTGATTTGATGACTCTTCACTACTGGTTTCAGTGTTTATTCAAGTTAAGTCATCTACAAATTCCATTGTTCATGATTTTATTCATCATATACAACAATTATTATTCATAAATTGAGACTAATAATCCATGTTGGACATACCATCCATGAACTTTTGTTACGCCCGAAACCCATAACTACTATCAAAATGGTCCAATGTTTAATTAATAATTATTTAGTAATCATTGATTGAATGGAATGATTTTGTAACTTATTTAACATTAGATCATTTTTTCATTGAAATCTAAGAATCATTTTCGCTTTCATTTCTTTATTCTCTCTCACATAAAAAATAAAAGGGTTATGATAAAATGAAAAGACATCCAAAAAATAAATCTACAGATTCCAAAGGTTCTATCTGGGTAACATAATTGTACAAGAAATGTACGCTAGATCTATATTCCATGTAACCATGTATCTTGTTTGTATATCAAGTTAATATCGTATGAGACTGATGAAATCCGATCGGTGACCTGAAAAAGTCGATTCAATATATAGATCCTAATAAGATGGAATATGTTTTAAATAAACACACGTCGTGTAACATGAGTACATGGTGTGTAGTACTCATGTCATTATAATGGAGAACATTGGGGGAAGCATTTAATATTTTGGATAAATGAAATGAGGATGCTAAATCCATGCAACTCTGAGTCCACATTCCATGTTAATTCTGTGACACACCACATACCTCATACATGTTAGTGATATGAAACACACACAATCTATATGCATTTTTTATAGACAAAGGTAGACGAAAGTACCTACCGAGTAACCTAGTACGCGTCATGTATTATGTTGCAATAAGTTTTCATAATTTAATACAAATATAAGAAATAATTATATAATTAAAACTCTTCACATGTGTTTCGCTTGTCATTTATTTGATAGTACGTATTGATTCATAGGATTTTTATTTATATATTAAATAAGTTTCAATGTTAAATTCCAATTCTATATGTTTTGGATGGTTCCTTTAATATAGTGCACACCAGGATTGTCAATAAAATCACATAATGTTGAATTTAGATTTGTTCATTTAATAATTTGTTTGATACTACATGTCCTATAATTAGGTATTGCATTTGTATTTTGGATTATAAGAGAATGAAGAATCATAAGGATCATTCCATGTAGTTTATACGATTACATGTCATTTCCTCCAAGTAAACATTTCTATTCTATTATGTTTTCATAAAATTAATTCAAATTGTTTAAAATTATGAATGATTGTTATTCAAGGATTATTAGATGGAATTAGCTAATATTGAGTTGATTGGATTAATTAATGGTGTTTTATATTAATTAAATAATGGATTGACGGAATTTATGGAAAAAATGAAAATATATTATTGTCACATGTTATGTGGTTGATAATGATATTAGACCAGACCAATGTTTGTGGTTGATTTTATTTTAATTTATTATTATTATATAAAATTGAAGAAATTGGAGTAATCCCCTCCGCATTATGTAATGGAATGCATGACCAAGGATTATTCTATGTAAATACCATTTATCCAATACATTATATCATCTCACCCATGTGTGAGTAAAATCCTACTTAAGGATGAAGCTACTATGTCAGAGGAGGTAGTCCAAGTCCAAGAGTTGATGTAAACCAAATCTTGGCAATACATAAGAGTTGAGGTGGAATACTGAAACATGAACCAAAATACGATTCGTGATGTTTTACCCTTGGTCCAAGGGATATTTTTTCATCTAATAGATAATCCATTAGATAATCTCTTGATCATTCCACTTATATTTTATTTTTGTTAGTTTCAGGGTTGGAAATTTATGTTTCTCAGTTCTATAAAATCACTTAATAAATAAATTAACAAGAATGAAAGCCCAAATAGTATAAAAAATTATTATGCATAAAATATATCATCCAAAATTAATAACATAAGTAAGATCCAATTAATATAGTTAAGTCATGTCCTAAGATAAAACTACGGTTTTATGAATAAGGATAAAAATCACTCGGCCAAAATATAAAGTCGGTATAGCCTTACATTACTTGAGTTAAAGTATGCATGATAGTTCAAAGTATTGGGTAAACCCAATTTTGGGTACATTTAGTTGTTAGGGAACATTAGATTAAGGTTTTGGGTTGACATAACTTGGTTGGGATGATTTCCCAAGTAGTAATTTGTAATGTCTCGGACCTAGATGCCACTAAATGGTGCCTTAAGCCTAGTGCGGCACATGGCATCATGTGCATCTCCTGGAATGCTAGATTTTTCTGACTAGAAGCAAGGGATGAGGTGTTTCATTATGGAGACTATGACCTCATTACCAGAGTATAACACAACGGATATCAATAACATTAATATAGTAGAAACAACAAACCATAAAGATAACAGAAGTAAATAGCATAAGACTGATATAAATAAACAATTCTAGAAAGAATCTCATATATATAATTATTATACATGTCGTCTGTCTCTAATAAGTCATACAAACCATGTATTAATGGAAGATTTCCAATACATTTAAAATAAATCAAAAGAATCAAAATTGTCTCATTTGCTTCACAAGCCTCATCTTGGCCCTATGATCTCTTACTCCTAACCATAAAATCGAGTACCTATAGTAGGGATCATTCCCTTATCAACATCTATAACCGTATAACCTGTTTGGATCCCAATATGTTTCCCAAACAATGTGTGAGACTAAATCCTTGTTTTCGACCACACAAGGACTATGCTAATCATTCAGGGAATATATATAGCAGGAAGTGTTCCTTGAGTAAAATAGTAAGTAAGGAATTAGTCAAATTTAAACATCCTATGACTTATTTTTCTCATTTAATATCTATTTCCTTTAATCATTTCATTCATGTAATAAAGAAATGATTTAGAAGTCATGCATGTTTCATTTATCACATATTCATTTAACAAATCAGTAAGATTGAATTTATATGTATTTTGATCTAGGGAAATCTTGGAATCCCTAGTATAGTCAATAACACAATAGATGCCCTATAAGTCCATCTGGTCAATATATGTTTGGACAGAATCCCAACTTCAGCTTTGTCTTGGAAGACACTTTATACACATCATTTCTATTCATTCATTCATTTACCTAGTTCCATCCTTAACATTCCTGTAATGGAATTCATTTATCACTTTAGGTTTAATAACAACCAGCGCCCTACAATCCCATCCCTAGAGAACCTCTTAGGAATCCATTATTTCCCTAGGTGATGTCTAACTTCACTAACATTCTATTACTCCCTTATAAAAACACTTAGAGAGCCCAAGTATCGCCCATGGAATAAATATTAAATGAAAATTTAGTCCTTCTATGTAATTCAATATGATTCCATGTATCACATGGCATATAATTCAATCCTAAATGATTCCATTCATACCATCCATCATTTGAATCCATGTATCACCCATTGCATAATCAAGGTTCAAGATATTGTGTTTGTCTATGGAATTTTAATGTGAATCCATTTATCACTAATTGTTATAGAATTCAAGATCCACATGTGTCCCTCCATGGAATTATAATATGAATCCATGTATCAGCCATGTATATTTATCATTTAACCATTTAACTGACATTTAAATAATCCATTTAACATTACAAGGTCAAAATTAAGAGAATGTATTTCAATCTCACCCCAAAAGGTGACTCAAGCATATATCAGCCTCATAAGGCATGTACTTTATTTTAATCACATCATAATTTAAATATATAAATCGTAATATTAATAAAAAAATCCTCTATAAGCAATAATAATCAATAACTAACATGTGAGAATAAATAATAATAGAAATTCAATCTAGTTAAACAATGCATGGCATAGACTCCATTTCCATCCAATGGCCCAAAGGCCAACATTTTTTATTTATTTTTGATAATCCACCTTTCAAGGGGTGATGTGGAACCCTTAAAAGGTCCATAGGAGTATGTATTACATAGGCCATAGGCCTTAGATGAATTAATTTCCTGTAGGATTCAAACATTACATACAACCCAGACTAACTACTTGGAACTGCTCCTCCCCAGCATCTTCATCGTGAAATCTGCACTCCACCGTTGCATGGCTGTTCATCTAGGCTATCATGTGCATGCACATGCTTGTCTCGATGGCAGGGGTCATACCCTCTCATTCTTTCAATCCATGTATCTTCTACTGTGGTGAAATCTCCTTGCCTATCTTCCTTATAGAGCTTGTTCATTGCACTCCAAGTAGCTTCCTTGTCCCGATGGAAGGTGACATGGCATAGACTCCATTTATTACTCTCATTTGATCTTAAACATATCAATCCATTCAATTACATAAATGTGAATTTTTAATATGACAAGACACATAATCCAAATAGGATATCACAAGTATTATTTATAAATCAACACAAAAGGTAAAATAACAAAGTGGGTAACTCATGATTACCCATGTTTTTTCATAATATGGTCTCAATATAACTCACATGCGAAAAACATTTTATGGAAATTCATGATTATAAGCTAAATTAAATAGAATGGGTCAAGGGGGAATTCATTCATCCCTTATCCTTAATTATTTAAATTACAATACATTAACATTAAAATTTAATTTGTGGTAATATTCGCATTTTAACATCCCATGACATGGAAAACAAGGAACACACAAAGGTGTCCGAGGCCAAAAGACACCAAATAGAAATTTCAAGACAACCCACCCAACTGGGTGGTTCTGACTCATGGTATTCAACATATAACAAGACCAGAAAATCCTATTTATTTTAATAGTTTATACCTATAAATTTTATATTTTAATTTCAATTTAGGTGATGCCCATAAATTGGGTGCATGGAACCCTGACATATATAAATAGATTGACTTTCAATGAAAGGCACGATAATACCTACATTATGTTCATAATCAAAAAGTCATCTGTTATTTTCTCTTGATTTTAATATAATTGAGAGAAACTTGATTAACGGATGAATAACCCATTCACAAGGAAAATCATCTTTCATCAAAATAGCCCAACTGATACCTGAGGAACCATGAATGGATAAAAGGGACATGAGGTATTACCATTACAGATCCAATTAGATGAACAATGCTTGAATTGAAGATCAGAATAATAACAGAGCTCAAATCCTAGGTTAGATATCAAGGGATATCTCAAATGGGGTTCTTGTTGTAAAATGAATGAAGGAGATATATATTTCATGTTATAAGAAATTTTAGGGGAAAATAGTCATTTTACCAAAAACTATATGGGTCGCATGGTTAAGGAACATGCTTTGTCAAATTGAGTTCCAAGATAGATTATAAACTGAATGAGATAGGGGTGTGGCATGGTTTAACCAAAATGTTTTACTAATTGTGTTCCAACCATGACAAAATCCTCTACCCAAGTCATAGACCTATATTTAGGGTCTGTCTATAACCATGCGGCCATCTCACAAGGTTTTTAGTAGCTATGCATGTAACGACCCAAACATTCATTAATGAAAATTCCTCTTGATCTAATTAAATGTCATGTTTCTGATATATATAACTTATTCACTTCATCCATTTTATGTTTTTGGATTTTAAAATATCTTTAGGCATTGTGACGGTTGCTAATATAGTTGTTAAACAGTGATCACATGATTAGTATAAATATAAGGCATTAAAAAATCCAATTTACTCAAACAAATGAAGCGACGACATCACCCAGTAGAATTTGTCCATAAAAATCCCATTTTTTGAATTTCAAAAATGAGGTGGCCTCATTGGGATTCTCTCTTGACCAATACCATGCTGAGCTTCAACACGTTAATCTCAAATGGAACTACCTACAGAAGAAGTGAAATTCGGTAGAGATTACCACCCGAGTGATGTTATACGAGCCACCCAAATACATTGTCACCATCGCTCACCTTACCGTTCAGTCTTATGTGGGTTTTATAAGAAGTTATGTAACAATACCCTATCACTTATATTATGTAAATTTGTTTTTTATAGAGAATATACCTTCATTTTATTATTGTTACTTTGAAGGTTTTTATGCGAAAATATTTTTCTAGTAAATATTCCATTAAGAAATATATTTTGATGAACTAATGGATTTTTTAATTAAATAATATTTTAATTAAATATTATTACTATATTACTTTTTTTAAATATAAATGATCATATATATTTTATGAATACAATTGTAATTTTTATTAAGGTTTGAAAGCTATTTTTGACAAAACCCATGATTTTTCGATAAATGTTGGTTTTAAATTTTAAAGTAAAAAAATCACATATTTAAAAAACTAATTAGATAAAATTAATATGACGTTCTGAATTAGGACGTCGAAATTATCCAATGGTTAATTGTTCATAATTTTCTAATATAGTCGAATTTTTTGGTAAAAATTAAGTGTCGTTTCAATATATAATGTGTTTTATGACATCATAATGACCCAATAGTAATTTAATGAAATACTATAAAAATTATTTTTGTAAAATATATGGTTTACCATTAAAATAATTTGATTTTGGGTTTGTTTGATTTATTTTACAAAACATTAGTGGACCCTCCATGAGTTATAAAACATTTTATCATTTTAAATTGATTTCCCTGAGAGTGTGACTCACCTCCAAATAAGATAGCCTAATATATTATGAAGTTAGCACATTGGACTTATAAAATAATGTTTTACACTACCCTATGGGAAAACCCATGGAAAAAACCATGGTCTAGTTTGTGGTTTTGATTAGTTTAATGTGTGGTGACCCAAACATAAATAACAATGAATTCCCCCTCTATCATATATAAACCCACCCAATCTCCCACATCATCATCACACAAACCCTTTGAAACTCGACCAACCTATAACCTCATCTATATAGATCCTCTCAAGCCCCCCCAAGCTCCCAGTAAGCCTCTCTCAAGCCTCTCCCAAGCCTTTGGGATCACACTTCCAAGTAAGGGATTCCTTCCTTTCCCATTTTATCTATGTTTCATAATATTGATATGTCCATTTATTTTCAATTATATATGTCGTGGTATGATTTAGAACATTCCACATACTTCCATTTTTATGTGTGAATTCTTGGATACCCCTTTCTCTCTCATTAATTCCTTCCATGTACACCCATTACCATACCGAAATTCTGTAATGAATTTTTCTCTCCTCATTTACATTCAAGAAATTCGTTTTTATGAAGAATATTAATTCCATTACTTATATTTGTACATGTATCTATATGACCCCATTTCCATTTAATGTACATATGATGGGACACCCTTGTCTCTCTCATCATCCATTTTTATGAATTCTTAGGTCACGCTGTTATCCTGTCGAAATTGCACAACAATTTTTCTCAAGCCAAAATCATAGTGTAGTGAATACCTTGCACATTTATCTATCAAGGGTATTCACCTTTATGAACATTTACTTATTGATTATAGAGTTTCATTTATTAATTTAACATTCCTTTATCATGGAATAAATGACGATGTTTAATGATACAATGTTGTATGATCCACATGGCACACTGATGCATGAAATAAAATATTTATGATGGGTGTGCCCAGATACCACTCCAATGCTTTGGATAAAGATTAGTATCATGATACGTCAAGGGAAATAAGGGTTTACACGTGGTAATTAAATTAAAATGAGGGTTTACTCATGATCTATGTGCAATGAGCCTCAGATCATTCTAATACTATGTTATGTTTTATTGCCACATTTCCATGTTATGATAATCATGCTATATCATACCTTTATGTTCATGTTTCTCTTATTCTCCATTGATATTCCTATTGACTAACTTGTACTGTACTCTTCATATTATGCCTTGTTTACTCCCTTATAGGGCTTTAAAGCTCACCGGTTTCTTATGCATGTCCTCATGTTGTCCCGTGCAATGCTAAGTACGATGGAATGTAGTGATCATGTAAAGAATGTTTTCAATAACGATGTTTTGTTTTTTTATGTTTTAATTCGTTATGTAATGTTCCTATGCCCCAAATACACTTGATGACATTATCTTCAATGTTGTATCAAGTGAATATTTTTTTTAATCGATCATTTTTATGTGTAATAAAAATCAGGGTTGTTATCATTGGTATCAAAGGATAGGTTTATTTATTTTTGGGATTATGATTAGAAACCCTAGTGAAATCCTTATGTATAAGACAATATATAATAAAAACATCCCTAAATTTGGATGAGTATCGAGTACATTTGTTATCAATCAAATACATCCATGTCTTCATACGGGTAGGTAGAGGCGGCTCTAGCACATATGTACCTAGGAGTGAAAACACTGACAATTATTATTGGGCTTAAACCAGGGTATCCTAGTACACGAAAATGGGCCTTGTTGCACTCTTGGTTACGAAAATCCCGAGGGATATGCTTTGGTAAATTTAAAATAATCGTATGAACAATTTTTAAGGAATAAAAAATTCCCCTAAGAATATATGTTGGGAATAGATCATTGATAACACATATGAAATCCTATAGAATCATAAGTTAAGGAAATAAAAGTTATTTATAAGTCATATGTTTTTGTCCTTGGTTTACCCTTTATGGTTTACCCTTTATGTTTTACCCCTATCTTTTCATTTATTCCTTCCAATGGTTGTTAATAGGATAACTCAAGATAACAACTAATGTGAATATCAATGTGATTACTCTTCAAATGGGATTCCCAATCCAACGGGATCAGGAATCGTAAACTTTATCACGATTCTCTCTCATTTAACACAATATCTTAATATAATCATGGGTCAAGAGCAATTTCCACCCCCCCCAAAGAAAGAACATGTCACAATTGATAGCTTAATGAGACAAATGCCTCCAACTTATAATGGATCATCTGATCTCTCAAAAGCCGAACAATTTATTAATTCCATTGAAAATATCTTCTCCATCCTTCAATGTTTTGATCAAGAAAAAGTTCACCTAGTTGATTATCGTATGGAGGGTGAAGCCGATCAATGGTGGGAATTGATCAAAAATATGAATCTGTAGGATGAGATCGAAGCATTGGAATGAAAGGATTTCTGGAAAATGTTTTTTGATAAATATTTTCCTCACACCCTCCGAATTAAGATGGAAAGGGACTTCCATTCCCTCAAGAAAAAAGATGACAAATCCATCCAAGCATACATGAAAAAATTCACAAGGCTTTCACAATACACCTTCGTCTTTGTCGTTACCCCCTAATGCAAGGTTGACCTCTTATTTGGTGGGCTGAAAACTAGCCTAAGGAAACCCTTGGTGATATGCGACTTTGATAGCTATGAGGAAATTGTCTTATGTGCCCTCCTGGTCGAAATGGATATCTACAAATCTCATTGGTATCAGGGGGATAAGAAGCATAAGGTGGACTTTAATTGTGGTTGTTTGATGGATAAATCCAACAGTGCTAAGAAACTAAATCATCCCACTTTCCAACGGAGTGGAAAGAAGAACCCTGGAAATTGCCTGAAGGGGACGAGGAAATGCTTTATGAGTGGAAGGGAAGGGCACCTAGCCATGAACTACTGACAAGAAAACCCCACAACTACAAAAGAGGAGAGGAACACTCTATTCATCCCTCAATGTGTTGTCCATTTCTTTAACTTCAAATAACCAGGGAACCTTGCAAATCAGTTCCCTAAGACAAGGGTTTTCAGAGGCAACCAACATCCTCCAAGGCATCAAGGGAAATCTTTTTTCACTCACTAATACCAATGTGAACCCCAACAACAATGGAATGATAGGTACTCTAGTTATTCGTTAAAGAATAGTGAATGTAGTTTTTTATTCTGGTTCTACAAATTTTTTATAACCCTAAGATTTAGTAGAACAATCCTAACACCACCAAAAATCCTAGAAGTAAAGATGTTGGTGGGTATGGAAAATGGGGAAATATTTGCATCCCTTGAATATAAGACCTCCCATGTCAAAATTTATGGATTAAACTTCCCAAAAAACAAGTTGAAACTACCACTAGTGGAATTTGATGCAATTCATGGCATTCATTGGATTTCTTTATATAGAGCCTGCACAAATTGTCGTGAGAGTGAAATCACCCTCCATATGGAGATTCGACCCCTGATTCTATACAAGTGCAAGGAGGAATATGAATCTTCTTTAGCACCATTATCTCAAGCGTGGATATTACTACACTATGAGAATGCGTATCTATCTCGTATGATTGATTCTAAAGAAGAAACAATCCTTGAAGACATGCCTATCACGAGGGAATTCGTTGAAGTGTTTCTTAAAGAATTGTCTGGTCTTTCCCCTAGAAGAGATGTTGAATTATCAATTGACCTTATACCTGGGGCGTTTACAATATCTGAGACACCGTATATAATGGTTGTTGTGGAGATTTAGGATATGAATAAACAGCTACATGAGAATATGGATAAAGGGTTTTTATGCCCAAGTGCATCACCATGGGGTGATCCAGTCTGCTTCGTCAAGATGAATGATGGGTCAATGAACCTTTGAATTGTTTGTCATGAGATCAAAAAAATCATGATATAGAACAAGTATCCTCTTCCCTGAATTGATGACTTGTTCTATTAACAACACAATACTTTTCCTATGTGGATTTGCGGTCAGGATATTACCATGTAATGGTGAAGAAAAGGTATATCCCCAAGACAACATTTCGCACAAGGTACGACCACTATTAATTCATAGTAACATCCTTCAGACTCACTAATTCTCAAAAAATCTTTAGGTACATGATTAATAGTGTCTTTAGAGATTACCACGAAATATTTGTTGTAGTTTTCATAGATGATATTCTAATATACTTTAAAATCAATGAGAAAAATGAAGGGCATCTAAGAATGGTACTAGAGACCTTGAGAAAGAAGAAGCTCTATGAAAAGTATAGAAAGTGTGAGTTATATATGAAAAATGTTTCATTCTTGGGTCATATAATCACAAGAAGTGGGATATTTTTGGATCCCTCTAAAACAGTTAAAATTAAGTGGTGGATGAGGCCAACATCAGTAACGAATATCTTTTTCTTCCTGGGGCTAGATGGATATTATTACTGATTTGTGAGAAATTTTTCATGATTTTACAATACTCTTACCAAGCTAACTTGGAAGGGAGTAGAGTTTTCTTGGAGTCATGAATGTGAATATAGCTTCAAGTAGTTGAAAAAGAGGCTTATCACTGCACATGTACTCACACTTCCAATAAGTAGAGAACACCGTGTGGTGTATAGTAATGCTTAAAAGAGGGGTTTAGGCCTTGTGATAATGAAAAATGATAAATTGATAGTCAATACCTCATGGCATCTGAAAATCCAAGAGAAAAACTATCCCATGCATGATCTGGAGTGCGAGGCTATGATCTTTACATTGAAAATCTCGCAGTATTATCTCTATGGTGAGAATTGTGAGAAATATATTGATCACAAGATCCTCAAATATATATTCTCCCAAAATGATCTTAATATGCACCAAAGAAGATGGATGGAGGTCTTCAAGGATTATGGCTGCTCAATCCACTGCCATCCTAGTAAGGCAAACTAGGTGGGAGATGCTCTAAGTATAAAGAATCGTTCATCTTTATCAATGATGAGAAATTAAAAGGATCCAATCTTCATATATTTTCATAGGATGGACATGGGAATCATTAAGTGAGGAACATCATGAATCCTTTCTCAAATGAGTTCTAAACCATCCCTCATGGAGAAAATAAAGGATGCTCAAAGATAGGATGTCGAAATTCTGAAAAGGGTGGAAGATATCAGAAATGGGAAATCCTCAGAGTTTGTGGTCGACAAGGATGGAATTATAAGATTTGGGTCATGATGATATGTACCATATGATCCAGAGATAAAGAAAGAGCTTCTGAATGACGTACATATCTTAACCATATCTATTCACCCAGGAAGCACAAAGATGTATTGAGATCTTCAAGAAAACATTTGGTGGGACAATATGAAAAGGTAGATTTCTCAATATACATCAATGTGAATGGTATGTAAGCATGTGAAGGCTGAGAGGAAAAAGTATAAGGGGATGATGCAACCACTACCCATACCAACATAGAATCGGGAGAACATTACCTTGGACTTTGTCACTAGACATCCAAGGAAATACAAATGAAACAATGATACATGGTTCATTGTGGATCATCTTACAAAGATAGATCACATTATCACAATTCAAGAGGAATTATCATTGGATAAAAATGCAAATATTTACATCGAAGTAGTGGTAAGGCTGCATGGAGTACCATTATCTATTGAATTTGATCGTGATTCGAGATTCACCATTAAATTATAGAAAATTACCCATCATGCTCTAAGCACTGAACTAAACATCAGTATAGCCTATCATCCTCAGAATGATTTCCAATCTAAGTGAACTATTCATACACTAGAAAATATGTTAAGATCATGCTCTATGGAATTCAATGGAGGATGGGACCAACATCTTCCATTGGTTGAATTCTCCTACCATAATAGTTTCCACTCGGTCATCTGAATGGCACCATATGAAGAACTTTATGGGAAAAGGTTCAGATCACCCAAGTGTTGGTATAAAGACTTTGAGTGTAAGATTATATGACCTAAAATGGTTGAACAAATGGTGGAGAAGGTGAAACCCATTCAGCAGTATATCAAGGCATCCCAAAGTCGACATAAGAGTTATGCAGATAACTGTCAACAAAACCATGATTTTAAAGTTGGATACATGGTATTTCTATGCATATCTCCATGGAATAACATCATGAGGTTTGGAAAGAAATGGATGTTATGTCCAAGGTACATCAGACCCATCAAGATTCTTGATCGTGTAAGGGTTCTATCCTATCAACTAGCACTTCCAAATACCATGAAAAAATTACATGATGTACTTCAGGTATCCCTCTTAAGGAAGTACATACCAGACCCTTCAAATGTACTCTCTTCAGAGGTAGTACAGTTATAGGATGATCTTTCATACGAGGTGCAGCCAGTTAAGATCTTGGATCTAAGAGATAATGTTCTACACAACAAGAATACCCACCTGGTCAAGGTACTATAGAAAACCCATAAGTACGAAAAGGCAACATGGGAACTAGGGGAGGAAATAAAGGAAAAGTACATATAATTGTTTTTGGCTTAGAATGTAGAACAAAATTTTGTGGGTAAAATTTCAAAAGGGGGGTAGATTATAACGACCCAAACATTCACTAACAAAAATTCATCTTGACGTAAATAAATGTATTACTAACGATATATAAAAATTATGAACTTCCATGGTTTTATGTTTTTTGATTTTAAAATAACATTAGGCATTTTGACTGTGGCTAATATAGTCGTTAAACAGTGGTCAAATGATTAGTATAAATATAGGTCTTCAACAAATCCAATTTACTCAGACCAAGGAAGAGAAGACCTCATCCAGTATAATTGATCCATAAGAAGACCATTTGTCAGATCTTGGAAAGGAGGTGGCATCATTGGGATTCGCTCTTGACCAAGCCCAATCTGAGCTTCAATAAATTAAGCTTGAGCAGAACATCCTATAGGAGAAGTGGAAGTCGATATAGATTACCCCCCAAGAGATGTTATCTAGTCCACTCCAAGAATATGTCACCATCGCACACCATACCCTTAAGTCTTATGTGGATTTTATAAGGGGTTATGTAACAATACCCAAGCACTAAGATTATGTACATTATTTTTCTATAGAAAATATACTTTCAAAGTATTATTATTACTTTATAAATATTTTTTAAATCTAAAATATTATTTTTGGTAAATATTCAATTAAGAAATCTATTTTGACGAATTAATGTATTTTTTAATTAAATTATATATTAATGAGATATTATCACTAAATTAATTTTTTGATATAAATGATCATATAATTTTTATGAATACAATTGTAATTTTTATTTAGGTTTAAAAGTTGTTTTTGTCAGAAACCTTGAATTTTCGATAAATGTCGGTTTTTATTTTAAAAGTAAATAATTCACATATTTTAAAAAAATTAGACAAAATTAATATTTTGTTTGGAATCAGGATTTCGAAATTACCCTACGTTGAATTTTTCATAATTTTATGAGGCAATCAAATTTTTGGGTAGATATTAAGTACCATTTAAATATATAATTTTCTTTTTGACTTCGAAATGACCCAATAGTGATTTAAAAAATAATATAAACATTTTTTTCAGAAAAAATATATTTTACCATAAAAATAATATTATTTTTGGTTTTTTATTATTTATTTTACAAAACATTAGTGGACCCTACAAGAGTTATAAAACATTTTAACTTTTTAAATTAATTTCCTTGAGAGTGTGACTCACCTCCAAAAATTCAAGCCTAATATTTTAAGAAGTTCTTCCATTGGCCATATAAAATAATGGTTTCCACTCCCCTTTGGAAAAAACCATGGGCAAAAACCATGGGCTGGTGTGTACTTTTGATTAGTTTAATGTGGGGTTCCCCAAACCTAAATAATAAATAATTCCCACTCTTTTCCTATATAAACCCACCTAAGCTCCCACTTCCTCTTCACTAAAAGCCTTTTTATCTCAAACAAACTCTTCCATAATTTCTCTAGAATCCTCCCAAGGTGCCGCTAGCTCCCATGAAGCCTCTCCCAAGCCTTTGGGATCATACTTCCAAGTAAGGGATTCATTCCATTCACATTTTATCCAAGATTCATTAATATTTTAATTTCCATATAATTTAAATTATAAATGTTGGAGTATTATTTCTTACCTCCCCCATACATCCCTCCTTATGTTTTAATGATTGTATACCCCTTTCTCCCTCATTAATTCCTTCCATGTACACCTGTTACCATGCTGAAATTCTGTAATGAATTTTTCACCCCTAATTTACATTCAAGAAAATCATTTATATTATGAATATAAATTCCATTAAATATGTTTTTACATGTATCTATATGACCGCCTTACTGTAAATTTCATGAACATATGACAAGACCCCCCTTTTCTCTCTCATCAACCATTTTTATGAATTCTTATGTCATGCTGTTATGAAGCTGAAATTGCACTGAGATTTTTCTCATGCCAAACTCACTATGTACTGAATACGGTGCCCATTTCATTATCAAGGGTATTCACCTTTATGCACCTATACTTTTTGAGTATATAGTTTCATGTCTATATTCAACATTACTTTATAATGGAATAAATGATGATGTTTAATGAAACCATGTTGTATGATCCATTTGTCACACTTAAGCATGAAATGAAATATTTGTGTACGGTGTTCACTAATTGCTCTCCAATATAATGGGTAATGATTAGTATCTGATACATCAAGTAAAACGATGGTTTACCCATTATAATTCAATACAATGAGGGTTTACTCATTATCCATGTGTAATGATCCATGGCACATGCTAATAATATGTTATGTGTTATTTCAACATTTCCATATTTGGATAATCATGTTATATCATGCCCTTATGTCCATGTTTCTCTTATGCTTCATTGATATTCCTATTTCCTAGCATGTGTTTTATTATTATTTTATGCCTTTTTTACTGCCTTATTAAGATTTATAGATCACCCTTTTCTTATTCATGTCCTTAGGTTATCCCATGCAAACCTAAGGAAGATGGAATATAGTGGTCATGTAAAAGAATTTTTCAATAAAGATGATGTTTTTTCATGTTTTAAGTCATTATGAAATGTTCCTAAGCCCCAATGAAACTAGACATATAAATCTTCTATGTTTTATCAAGAAATGATTTTATGTAAAAGATCATGTTTAAGTGTGTAATAAAAAGAATTGTTGTTATAATGAAACATTTGATTTTCTCTTATGGATTAGGGTTTGTGCTATGAACCACCACCAAACACTCCTTAAGCCTTAGTGACCTCAAAGGGAATTCACATTAGGTCACATTTATGCATTTAAACTATGAATTAATGGAAAATAATGAATTTTGAACTCAAATAAGTATCTAGTTCTTACAAACATCCCCTATTATAGTAATTAAACAAAGAATTTCTATTCATGGGGTGGTGAAAGATGATCTAAGAAACAATCTAGAAACTTTTCTCACACATAGGCCCCCCACTCCCATGTCTCGTCCTGAACTCATTTGTGTTTTTATATGACCAATACTAAAAGAATGGTCCATCCATGGAGACCCTTCATGCTAAAATCCATAATATGCATTGGATGCTCCTTGAAGGATGCATATTTCTACAAATAAGCCATGTCATGCTAAAAAGAGTGACATGGTTTTGAGTAGTAGTTCTGCAACTGAGAAGAATGGAAGACATTGTGCAATTCTTGGAAACACTGAGGTAACTGCTACCAATAGGCTACCATCCCGACTGTCTCTAGAATCTCAAATGAACCAATTTACCATGGTGAAATCTGACACTGCCTCTTAATTCTTTTGTGTCGCAACCTCGGTAAAACGAAAAAGAAAACCTAATCCCTGACCTCGAACTCTAGAGGTGATATGTTTAAATTGGCATATGATTTCTATCGATAATGTAGAGTATCCATCCACTTCGAAATCAACTAAACCTAATTGGTGGTCTCCTAGAAAAGATGAGGTCCCAATGTATCTGCCTCTTCTGCCTTTAACCAACATAGGGGTGATCGTCCTGGCCTACTATAGAATTGCTCATAATGTGCCCTCCGTATAGTAGCCTAAAATCTCTTATTATATCTAAACTCAATCGGGGGTATATATCTCTCTCAAGATCCCCAAAAATCTAGGATGCATGCTTTTAGTATGTCTTTAAGCACCATAATTGTGCGCTCTAATTGGCCATCTGTTAAGGGGTGGTATGCCATACTCAGAAGCACTTGTGTGCACAATTCCTCATATATCCCCTTCTTAGAACCATAAAGTAAACTAATAATCCCTATCAAAAAATATTTTATGCCATACCCCATGCATTCATACTATCTCATCGATGTATAACCTTCCTAAAATAAAATTTGAGATCATAAGGCACTTATGTCATTAAAACATGATCTAATGGTCTTTTTCTAATTCATACATCAAGATTCTTCTTACTCAAGCCCATATAACTACAGACATGATCACATCCTAATATCATTAAGAATTTGGCCAACGGATCTCCCCTCTTTAGGGTTTAACATTAGAGAGGGGTCAATTCCAAACCATGGTATATTCACCGTCAAAATTGCCTACCAATCACTCCTCTAGGAATTCTAGCAACACTTATTTCCTGATTTCATAAAATGGGTAAAACAAATTACCTCTGAGGTTATAACATGACCTCTGAGAAACAAAAGGCTAAATATGGATTGACATAAATAAAAATAGTCATGAAATCTTTCCATAAAAGAAACACCCAACCATTACACCACACTTGTCATAACCCAATAGCATGTTTAAAATGGTTCCTCACCAAGTGTAAACATTTAAAAAGATGTAAAACAATTCAAGCCACTCCGGTTGACCATTCCTATAATTCCTAGCTTAGATAACCAGTTTAAACTAAACATAAATGCAATATCTCTCCCAAGGAATCTTGCATTCACAACGGATACACTCATTGAAGAACATACTCATCGTCCGGTGTGGTTCCTAGATCAAAATCATAACCTCTAAACCCAATGAAAATTCAAGGATAACCTCAGATTCACTAACTATGAGTCCCAAAAACTATCCCATGGTATTCCATACTCCATGATTACAATAGATACATTAGTACAATACCAAAATTCCATATTAGATCATTGATTGAGCCTAATGAAGCATACACATTGCAGTAAAGTCATAAATAACAGTTGGTTCCTATATTTCATCCATGATGTTTCTACTAAGGAATCCATGTATCACTAAATACCAACCATGCCTCTAAAAGAACCACACACTAACATTTAAAGTCGAGAAAACCACCAAAAAGGCCCAACTGCTTTAAAACAGTAGCATGGATTAAGAATTATTCTCACTTGGTGCATCAAGGATGATGTCAATATAAGAGAAATGATCGTCACTAAGAAAAATACACTAAGTCGGTACTATGGGTTTACTAATAATAATAGTTAAATGACTAATATTTTAATTCCCTCAAAAGATTATTGGATTCACCATCTGATGCATCACCAACACCTGATCAAAGCCTTTACCACCTGAGGCATCTTGTGATCGTTATAGCTAAACCACAAAGTCTTTCAGGACCAATAATGTTTTCAAGGGTCATGTATATAGCCAACCATCTCAATATTTTGATTCCAACCACACATTAACCCAATAAAAAATACACCATCCTCAAATGCATTCAAGAAAAACCGACCATTTCCAAATGGCCCACCATGATTGTGTTCCTTATACCATAAAAGACATGTAATCTAGGATTTTCATGGAGCTCCCCACCTTTAGAGTTTCCTATTCATTAAAATAAGAGATATACCTGCTATTCAAAATCATGGTAAATCATGTTCACCATAAACTAGTGGGTGAAGCTTCCCCGAGTAACACTCTTCAATGCTAATGTATTAGGCATAGAATCCAGAGTCAAACTGACCCGTATATAAAAACACTAGTCTCAAGAATTTCATCCCAACCATTGGGACAAACAAGATTTCATTAATTTCCAGATCACTCTATTATAGAGATGACCCATAAACACACTCAATAGCACATAACTCAATGATTCATCAAACTCAACAGGTTTGTTTTGTAACAACCAAGAATTTCATTAATGGAAATTCTTCTTGGTCTATTTAAATGTCTTCTTATGGTTTTGTAAAATGTATGCACTTATTTGGTTCTATCTTTTTTATTTTAAAATACCATTATGAATTGTGACCATCGATAATATAGTCGTTGAAAAGTGATCACATGATTAATATAAATATAGTGCTTTAACAGATCCAATTTTCTAAAACAAAGGAATTGATGGCTTCATCCCATAGAATTTCCCCATACGAATCCCATTATTTAGAGCTTGGAAAAGAGGTGGCACTATTGGGCTTCACTCTTGACCAAGCCCAAGCCGAGCATGAACACATTAAGCTTGTGTAGAACCGACTACAAGAGAAGTGGAAGCTAATAGAGATTACATCCCGAGCGATGTTATCCGAGCCACCCCAAGAGTTTGTCACCATCGCACACATTACCCTTCTATCTTATGTGGTAGTTTTAAGTGATTATGTAACAAGACCCTAGCATTATTACTATGTACATCATTTTTTTTATAAAGAATGTGCATTCATTTTATTATTGTTACTTTATGGATAGTTTTCAAATCACAAATTGTATTTTCACTTAATATTCAACTAAGAAATAAATTTTGATGAATTAATGGATTTTTTAATTAAATAATGTTTAAAAAAATATTATTATTATTAAATTACTTTTTACTAAATATAAATTTTCATATAATTTTATGAATGCAATTGTAATTTTTATTAAGTATTGAAAGCTGTTTTTGTCAAAATCGGTGAATTTTTAATAAATAGAGGTATTTATATTAAAATAAAAAATTAACATATTTAGAAAATTATTTTGATTAAATGAATATTATTTTTGGAATTAGAAAGTCTAAATTATCCAATGGTAAATTTTTCATAATTTTTTGAGACAGTCAAATTTTTGGGTAAAAATTAAAAACTGTTTAAATATTTAATGTTTTTTATAACATCATAATGACCCAATAATGACACTATAAACATTATTTTCGTCAAATATATGTTTTACCAATAAAATAATGTGATTTTGGGTTTGTTTTATTTATTTTTAAATGTGTTAGTGGACCTTTCGTGGCTTATAAAACATTTTGTCTCTATAAATTGTTTTCTTAGAGAGTGTGACTCACCTCCAAATAAGAAAACCATTTATTTTAAGAGGTTAGGACATTGGAAGTATAAAATATTGTTTTCCACTCGCCTTTGGAAAAAACCACGGGCAGAAAAAATTGGATGGTCTGCAGTTTTGACTATTTTAATGTGAGGTGCCCCAAACATAAATAATAAATAACTCCCTCCCCTTTCCTATAAAAACCCACCCAAGATCCCACATCCTCTTCACTCAAAGACATTGGAATTATATGAACCCCTAACCTCCTCTCTCTATAATACTACCAATGTTACCCAAGCTCCCAAGTAGCCTCTCTCAAGCCTCTCCCATTCTTTTGGGATCGCACTTCCAAGTAAGTGATTTCTTCCTTTCTCATGTTTTCCAATTTTCATTAAGTTGTTATTCCATTTTTTCAATTAAAAATTTTGGGGTACAATTTTGAACCTCCCCCATACTGCCCTATTTATGTTTGATTGTTTAGATACCCCTTTATCTCTCATTAAATTTCTCCCATGTACACTTGTTACATTGCTGAAATTCTGTAAGGAATTTGTCTCTCCTCATTTACATTCATGTAATTCTTTTGTATCATGAATCTAAATTCCATTACAATTGTTGGGACATGTATCTATATGACCACCATACTATCTATTTCATGTAAATATTATGAGACACCCCTTTTTCCCTCATCAACCATTTTTATAAATTCTTATGTCATGTCGTTATGCTGCTAAACTCACACCGTGATTTTCCAAGCCAAAGTCATTGTGTAGTGAAAACCATACCCATTTCTCTATCAAGGCTATTCACATTTATTTAAATTTAATTATTGTTTAAAATTTTCATGTATTAATTCCACACTTCTTTATCTTGGAATAAATAATGATGTTTAATGAGTCTATGTTTTATGATCCATGTGGCAGACTTATGCATGAAATGAAATGATTAAGAATGGTGCACAGTGATAGCGCTCGAATGAATTGGCTAAAGTATAGTATCATGATACGTCATGTGAAATGAGTGTTGACTAATGATAATTAATGTTCCATGAGATTTTACTCATTATTCATGTGCAATGAGGGTTTACTCATGCTCCATGTGCAATGAGCCTTTGCTCATGCTAATTCCATCTAAAGTGTTGTTGCCACATTTCGAAGTTATGGTTATCATGCATTATCATTCCTTTATGTTAATGTTTATCTTATGATCCGTTTATATGCCTATTTTCTAACAAGTATTGGAATGAAAGGAATGTTAAGTCCAAAGTACATCGGCCCCTAAGAGATTCTCCATCGTGTCGGGGTTGTAGCCTATCGACTAGAACTTCCACCTACCATGGCCAAAGTACATGATGTCTTGATTGTATCCCTCTTAAGAAAGTATATACAAGAAACATCACATGTACTCTCTTCAGAGGTAGTATAGCTAGAGGATGATCATTCATACAAGGAGAAACCAGTGATAATCTTAGGTAGTAGAGAAAAAGTTCTACAAAATAAGACAATTCCCCTCATTAAGGTGTTATAGAGAAACAACATGTTTGATGAAGAGATGTGGGAATCAGATGAAGTAATGAAGTATAGTTACCCAAATATGTTTTATTTGTGGGAAATGGAAATTTCGAGGGTGAAAATTCTTAAGGGGGTAAGATTGTAACAACCCAAACATTCATTATTGGAATTTCTTCTTGGTCTATTTAAATGTCTTCTTATGGTTATGTAAAATGTATGAACTTTTTTTGTTCTATGTTTTGGATTTTAAAATACCTTTAATAATTGTGAAAACTGCTAATATATTCATTGAATAGTGATCACTTGATTAGTATAAATATAGGGATTTAACAAATCCAATTTACTCAGAAAATTGAAGAAATTGCCTCATCCAGTAGACTTTCCCCATACAAATCCCATTTTTCTGAGCTCAGAAAGGAGGTGGAGTCATTGGACATCCCTTTTAACCAAGCCTAAGTCGAGATTGAACAAGTTAATCTTGAGAAGAACCAACTACGGGAGAAGTGGAAGTTAATATAGATTACCACCTGAGCGATGTTATCTGAGCCACCCCAAGATTCTGTCACCATCTCACACCTTACACATCAGTCTTATGTGGTTGTTATAAGGGGTTATGTAACAATACCCTAGCACTATGACTATGTGAATTATTTTATTATAAATAATGTGCATTCACTTTATTATTGTTACTTTATAAATAGTTTTTAAAGTACAAATATTATTTTTAGTTAATATTCATATAAGAAATCAATTGTGATGAATTAATGGATTTTTGAATTAAATATTATTTTAATAAAATACTATTATTATTAAATTACTTTTTGTTAAATATGAACTATCAAATAATTTTATGAATGAAAGTGTAATTTTTATTAGGGGTTGAAAGGTGTTTTTGTCAAAACCATCAAATTTTCAATAAATAAATGTTATTATTTTAAAAGTAAAAATTCACATATTTATAAAATTGTTTATATAAAATGAATATTGTTTTTGGAATCAAGATTTCTGAATTATCCAATGGTTAATTTTTTATAATTTTCTAAGAGAGTCAGATTTTTGGGTAAAAATTAATTACTATTTAAATATATAATGTGTTTTAGGACTTCATATTGACACAATAATGATACTATAAACATTATGTTAATCCAATATATTGTTTACCATTAAGAAATGTGATTTTAGGTTTGTTTGATTTATTTTTCAAAGCATTAGTTGACCCTTCAAGGCTTATAATACATTTTGTCTTTTTAAACTGTTTTCCTTGAGAGTGTGACTCACCTCAACATAGGAATACCTATTATATTAAGACGTTAGGCCATTTGAATTATATAATATTGTTTTCCAATCCCCTTTGGAAAAAACCACGGGCTGGTTTGTGGTTTTGATTATTTTAACGTGAGGTGTCCCAAACCCAAATAATAAAGAATTACATCTTCATTCTTATATAAACCCACCCAAGATCCCACTTCCTCTTCGCTCAAATCCTTTATAGTTCAAAAAAACCCTACCATCCTCTCTCTATAATCCTATCAATGGGCCCCAATCTCCCAAGAATCCTCTCTCAAGCCTCCCCCAATCTTTTGGGATCGCACCTCCTAGTAAGGGATTTATTCCTTTCTCATTTTTTCCCAATTTTATTTAAGTTTTTATGCCCTTTTGTTTTCAATTGAAAATGTTGGGGTATGATTTTTCACATCCCCCTTACTGACTTGTTTATGTTTGAGTGATTAGGGACCCCTTTCTCTCTCATTAAATTCCTCCCCTGTACACCTGTTACCATGCCGAAATTTCGTAAGGAATTTCTCTCTCCTCATTTACATTCAAGTAATTATTTTGTATCATGAATCTAAAATCCATTAAAATTGTTCGGAAATATATATATATGACCCTTTTATTATCCATTTTATGTAAATATTATGATACACCCATTTATCTCTCATCATCCATTTTTATGAATTCTAATGTCATGTTGTTAGGATGCCAAAATTGCACCGCGATTTTCCTAGCCCAAGTCATTGTGTAGTGAAAACCATACCCATTTCTCTATCGAGGGTATTAACCTTTATGCACATTTACATATTGTTTAATTATTTTCATGTTGGAATTACACACTCCTTAATCGTGTAATAAATGATGATGGTTAATAAATCCATGTTTTATGATCCCTGTGCTACACTTCTGCATGAAATGAAATGATTAAGAAGGGAGCACCCTGATAGCACTCCAATGCATTGGGTAAAGAATAGTATCATGATACATCATGTGCAATGAGTATTGACTCATGCTAATTTAAGTGCAATTAGGGTTTAATAAATCTTCATGTGCAATGCGGTTTTACTCATGCTCCATGTGCAATGAGCCTTGGCTCATGCTAATTCCATGTTAAGTGTTGTTTCCTCATTTCCATTTTCTGATTATCATGCTTTATCATGCCTTTATCTTCATGTTTATATTGTGATCCATTGATATTCATATTGTCTAACATTTATTGTATTTATCATGTTATTCCATGTTTATTCCCTTACTGGGCTTTATAGCTCACCCTTTTCTTATGCATGTCCTCAAGTTATCCCATGCAATACTAAGTACGAGGGAATGTAGTGGTCATGAAAAGGTAGTTTTCAATTAAGATGTTGTGTGTTTTATGTTCTAAGCTATTATGTAATGTTTCTAAGACCTAAAGGCACTAGACCTCCCAATATTCCATGTTGAATCAAGTGAAGAGTTTATGTAATAAATCATGTCTAAGTTTGTAATAAAAGAGCAGGGTTTTTGTAAATTTAACATTCAGAACTAGATGGTACCACATATTTGATTTCATACTACCCCAGTGTTTATAATAAAGATAACACATCATAGATTATATTCCTAGGTTGTTCAGCCTATGAATCGTAGTATTGTATGGCTTGTATATAGGGTTTATCCCAATGTCTTATTTCCCCATATAACTATTAACTCGGATGATGACCTATCAATTCTTCCATCCTTAAAGAAGAATATTGGGTCAAGCAACCTCGAAAGAGGTTGACAATGGCCATAGAATGTCTACCCTAATAAAAATGAACATTACCCAATTATTGAATGCATTAAAAGTTTCAAAATACCAATGAAAACCCATAAAAATTTATTTTTCTATAAGCTCAGATTCCAACTAGTGATAATGGAAACCGACGTAACTAAACTTCTGAAAACTCAAAGCATTAGCAAGGCATGTAAGTTATTAGGGTGCTACCTACCACGGGCTAGCCCCTTAAAAAGCATAATCATATACCCTATAACTAGGACACACCAGATATAAATTCATTGGTTTAAAAATCATATCATGTAATCCATTTCTAAAGGGAGGAACACCTATAGAAAAGTCTCACATTTCCAATCTAAGGCATGTCATGAGACTTTTAAACTACAATCACAAGAGGTTTTAAACAAAGGAAACATCTTATTGTTACACTTTAAGGTCATTCCAAATATTTACAATTAATATTTAAAAATTTATAAGATTTAAAATAGAACATCAAGCACTAACTATTACAGAAGTACTTAGTAAAAGACATTGAAAAACAAAGAAGTCTTATCGAACTTCATTTTTAAATAGTTAATCATTTTTTGACATCCAATCTTAATTAGAAAATTTATCATATGAATTATATTTAATAGATATATCCCCTATAAGGTCATTATTAATCCAATTATTAGTGGTACTACCCCTTATAGTGGCAACCAATTCAGTTCAAATTAAAATTAAACTACTTTTACATTATAACAAAGGTATCCATAAATATGAAAATATCACAACTCAAAAGTGTAAGAAAGGTCAAAACCGTACTATAAATAAGTAAACCCCATAGATTGGTCCTAACTCTAGAGTTGGATAAAGAACATCCAAAAATATCACTAGAGACACTACCTCTTGCCCACTCAAAAGCTAGGTCTAGGTCAAGCTATTGTTTCCATGTTCAATTTCCAATTTCAATTCAAATTGATTTCACATTTATTTAATTTTCAACTATCTTCTCATTCACATTAAAGTGAATGGATACTCATTACACGTTTATATCATTTCTTTAATATGTTTGAACCAATGGAACACACAAAAATCTAGGCCAAGAGGACCCATACTCCCCAGGGACCTAAGCTTAGTGTCTATCTATTTACCACCATAACACATTTTAATTTAAAGGTTAAACCATGATCATCCAAATCCCAATACCAGAGGTCCCATAAACCACAGGTACCAATGTTTGATTTCCATATATTTCACAACATAATAGATCCCAATATACCTAAAAACTAGTAGGTATATATATCACAACACCAACCACAACAACATGAAATCAGTAATGCAACCTAAATGGCATGGAATAATGTATGGCTTGTGAAATCATGTAAGTAAATATATGATACATAAGATGGAATACCATCATATCATTGGGATTCAACATAATATAACCCAAAATCATTCAAATTATAAATTCATAATTCATGTGCATCACCCAATGATGAGATCAAATCAATTATAACAGTCAAAATCTGGAAAACTACATTTCAATTCGAGGAAATTTGGGTTTTTATTATATGTGGTTTAGCTATGCCATTGAATAGAAAATTACCAAATTCTATTTTCTTTTATATCCCAATCTAGTATCTCGAAATAGTAAACAAAATCAAAAAGACTAATTTGATACCGCCTTGTAACATACGAGACCAAGATTTTTCTAAACGGTGCCCTAATTCTTGTGTGTCACATGGCCTCAAGCACATCTCCCCAAATTCTAGAGGTTGCTGACTAGTAGTGAGGGAATATGTGTGTAAGTGGGGAGACTATTCCCTTTTTACTAGAGTGTTGAATAGTACATATCAAAAAACATCCATGTAGTGGAAGCAATACATTGTACAGATAACAGAAGTAAATAGTTGTAGACTAATATAAATACATAATCCCAGAATGAATCTAATATAAAAAATAATGATACATGTCATATGTCTCTAATAAATTAGCCAAAATATGGATACAAGTAAGATGTCCAGTACATATAACAAAATTAAAAAAGAATCCAAAGTATCCTAGTAGAATCACAATCCTCATCTTGGTCTCATTCTATCCTACTCCTAAGAAGCAAATAATATACATGAAGTATGGTACTTTCCTTTATCAACACCTGTAACCAAATAATCTATTTATCCCATGGAATGTTTCCCAAATAAGATGTGATAGTAAAACCTAGTAGGGAACCACCCTAGGTATGTTCCAATCAATCATGCAATATATATATATATATAAGGGATTATGAAATTAGTACAATTTTCAGAAGTGAAGTAATAAAAATTTGACATCCTATACATTCTTATTCTCATTTAATATCCATTTCTTTTAATTATTAATTTCATTTTATAAACCACTAAATTAACTTCTAGGCCTATTTCATTTATAAAATGTTAATTTAACATTTCAATATGATTTAATTTAAAAGTATAAAGATCCGATTAAATCCCAACATCCCCCATATATTTAATAGCACAACAGATTACTCAAAAAGTCCACCAATTCAGCATAAGTAAAGACTGAATCAATAAATTCACTTTGGCATGGAAGACACATCATACAAGTTAATTCCTTTATTTAATTCATTTGGAACCTGAGTTTTTCCTTGACATTCTTATGCTAGATTTCGAGTATCACTCCAAGTCTAATATCAACCAACACCCTACATGCCCATACATGTAGAACTTCTTAGGAACCTGGTACCACATTAAGTGATGTATAATGTCACAACCAATAAAATTTGTCCTTGGCGATCCACTAAGGGAGATCGAGTATCACCCATGGCATAAATACTCAATTCCCCTTGAGTCCATATTTGAAATTAAATATGAATCCATGTATCAATCAGAATATTAGCCAAGAATCAAATATTACATTCATGGAATCCCTTATTTGGATCCATGTATCACCCATGGCATAATCAAGGTTCATGTAATTGAGTCTGTCTAGGTAATTCTAACTTGAATCCACATATCACTAAATCCATAGAATTAAATAGCCACATGAGTTCATCAATGGAATTGTAATATGAATCCATGTATTACCCATGTCTATTCATCATTTATCAATTTCAATTACATTTAAACATTCCATTTAACCTGCCAAGGTCAAAAAAAGAGCATCGATTTCAATCCCACCACAAAAGGTGACTCAAGAAAATTCGAACCTCAAAAGGCATATCCTATCTATTGATCATTATATGATTTTAATATATAGAGAATAACATGCATAAAAATCCACTATAAGGAATTATAATCAATTAATCACATACGAAAATCAAGAATAAGGTAAATTTATGCATGTTAACTAATGCATGGAATTGCTTCCATTTATTACTCACATTGTCACATTAACAAATGAAGCCATTCAATTACTCACATGGTAATTTTTAATATAACTAGTCCCATATGCCTATCATGACATCACATGGATTATTTATCATTTATGTCACATGGAACAACAACAAAGGGGGAAACTCGTGCTTCCTTATGTATGTACATGGAAAAGTCTCAATATAACTCACATGTTCAAACAATTTCATGGAAAATAAAACATATAAATGAAATGAAATAGCACGGGTCAATGGGAATGCCATTTATCCCTTAACCATATTTCATTCAATTATTATTCTTAAAATTTAAATTTAATTTTCGGTTAGATTAAAATTTTAACATCCCATGACATGGGAAAAAAGGAAAACCTAAAGGTGTACAAGTTCAAAAGCCAGCAAATGGAAACTTCTAGACAACCCACCCAACAGGGTGGTTCTGATTAAAGGTATTCAAACTATAACAATCTCAATAAATACAATTTAACATAACAGGCTATACCTATAATTTTTTTGATCCAACTTAAATTTAGGTGATTCCTAGAAATTGGTTGCACAACACCCCAACAAATATAAAAAGTTAAAATTTCAACAAAAGGCACAAGAACACCTATATTAGGTTCATAGTCGACATTTCTTCCATTATCCAATCCTAGTTTAACTTCTATTAGGATAAATATGAATAACGGATGATTATCCTATCCATAGGTAAAATCATATTGCATCCAAATAGTGTAGCTGATAACCAGAAGAATAAATAATTTCTAAAAAGGAACCGGCATCTTATTTATATGGATCCAGTGAGACAAACTTTGTTTAATCATAGATTGCACATAAGACATAGCTCACATACAATGTTATCTCTAAAGGGAGATCTAAAATGGTGTTGTTATTTTGAAAATGGTGTAGGGGATTTATATTTTTGGTTTTAAAACATTTCCGGGGGGAAATTGTCAATTTACCCAAAATATCTAGGTTTCACAGTTAACACGCATGATTTATCAAACTGTGCACCAAGTCACATGGTCTAATATAGGTGAAAGGGGAAATACAAAGTTTACCATCATGGTTTTGATCACTATGTGTATACCATGTGGAAAGCCTCTACCCATGTTTCAGACCTAGTTACATGGTTTTTCTACAATTCTGCATCATTCTCAAATGATTTTTACTATCCATGTGACATTTCATTTTCTATTTTGGCTATATTTCTAGACTATGAACTTGCCTCAGAGACTCCTGAAACATCCATGAACTAACGGTTCATTAACCTTAGGTCATATTTAATAATTTAAAAAAATATTTAATAGAATAAAATGAATCCATACCTCAATAAAGAACCAACATATTTCTTAAATAATTATCTAGGATTTCAAAATTAGGGGTTCCACTGAACAGATCTAGGAACTATGAGTTAATACATTTGGTGAGTTTCACATAATTAAAACCCTAAAATTATCTTATTAGGCCCCAATTTAGGTTATGAGATGGGAGTATGGGACCTGGATACTAGAATATATTTTCAATAAGATATTGTGAAACTAATGGTGAGGGTTATCATGTTTCAAAAAGGTAATGGGAGTTTTAATGAAATTTTAATTTATTTATCTGATTTGGTAATTGAGGATGTTCTTATTATCTACTCTAATTTTATTATAAATAGAATACCACATTAATTTTACTTTACTAATTCTATATAAACTAAGTAAGGATATTATTTTCACTATCAGGAATTTCTAAAAATTTTATAGGAACATACGTGTTAGTCTACACCAAAAATAGATATTATACATGTTGTAAACTCCACATCCGGAGTTTCTTATTAAAGAGAATTGAGAGGAAGAATTATATATCTACCTAAAACGTATGGATGAAGAAATTAATCTCTAATAATTCATGATATTCTCTATGTTTAGTTATATTATAAATCATTTACAGGATTTGGATTCATATAACATCATTTCTCACCTTCTCGGTGTTTATCAACAGAAGGAAAATAGTAAAGGTATGACTTCACCAATTCACTATTAACATAAAATATTTGAGTGTTAGTGTGTGATGGGCTCATGTAGTCATGAATTTTGGTTACATATAACACATAAACTTCTTGGGGTTTATAACCCCCGAAGATCTTCACACAAATATCATTTTGTCTTCACTGCCTAAAACCTACTCTAGTTTCATTGTGAATTATAATATAATAAATAAAGTGAATACTCTATTTAAACATATTACTCGGATTCTCCGTGTTGATAAATAAATGGGTCAGGACAAACCAATGGTCCATATGGTGAATAAGAAAAGGAAGAACAATGAAAAGTGTCTGAAGACTTATTCCAAGTCTAAGGGTATAGAGGATTGTCCTTCCAAGAAGAAGAATATTTAAAGACAAAAAAATGAATAAAATGTGGTATGTTTTTCATGTTGAAAACATGGATATTAGAGGAGATACTATACCTATCCCAAATATCCAAGGAAATGAGATATATTCATGTTCATTACTCATGTGTAGTATTTCTATATCTATAATTTTGTTTTTAGATACTATATGTGGTGGTCATATTTTTTTCTAAATACTGGAAAAAAGTATATTTCCGAAGGTTTCTTGAGGAGAGGTGGATATATAGGCTTCCAATAGAGTGATATTGGATTATCTAGATATTAGATACTACCACCTAAAGTTTCATACATGATTAATTTTTTGTTTAATGAAAAATTATTATGTGTTAAGCCTTACCAATAATAATATTTCTATTACATTTCAAGACATGGATAGAGTTATGTTTAGTTTGGAAGATAAGAGTTCCTATATTTATAATGATTGCATATTTTAAGGTATGTAACAACATAATAATAGTCATTATGTATTAAATTACTTAAAATATATATTTATAATTAATGGTGAATCAAATTTACCTTACTAATTTCATTCCAAGTTGGGTCATCACTACCTTGGTCATGTAAACAATAAGTGTTTAATGGATCTCTATAATTATGGTTACATAGACTCATTTGAGCTTAATAACCACTTGAAAGATTTCAGGGTTGTTTACAAGGCATCATGACCAAACCAACATTTTGTAGTCATGGTGAAAGGGAAACATGGATTAGAGAATTGGTATACATTGATTTGTGATACACTTCTTATGTAGAAGCTAGAGGTCTAAAATTATACTTTAGTTCTTTTCCAAATGAATTGGGTATGTATGTTTACATCTAGTTGATATGGTATAATTATGATTCCTTTTAATTTTTCCTCAATTTCAATGATGAAGCTTAAAATAATCATTGTAGAATGATAAATAATATTTACTCGGATTGATGTTTTGAATATCATAACCAAGAGTTTATCGGCTTTCTATGGGAGTATGAGATTTTATCTCAATTTAGTATACCTTAAACACCATAGTGGAACGGTGTTAGTAAAAGGAGTAATTGTACATTACTATATAGGGAAAGATAAATTATGAGTCACACAATCCTTCGATTATCCAGTGGGGATTTTTGATACACACTAAAGTATATATACTAATTTGAGTACCAACAAAAGTGGAAAATATTATTCCCAATTTGTTATAGAGTAGAAAGAAACTCATTTTATCACATGTTCATTCATGGGGGTGTGATGCATTTGTTAAGGATAGATCAAGAAACAAACTTTCTCTTTGAGGTTAAAAGGGTATCATTACTGGTCCCCAAAAAGAAATCAAGGGGATACTACATATATGATCCTTCAGATAAAAAGGTCAGAGTTTCATATATTACATGAGAGGGAACAAATCCTCAAGGAGGATAATGGGAGAAATATTAACCTCAATTAATATGACTCTCAAGATACACAAGAGTTGGTATAATAATACATTCTATAGGAATCTTTTAAATAAGTTGTTACTAAAAATAAAGTACTACTTGGAATCACCGGAGAGACAAGAAGACCAAAAATATGTAATTTATCTAGTCATAGAAGATGGAGTCTGGTTATTGGTGGAAAATAATGGCCATCTATACTATATAGTGGTACTTGAGAGCATAGAAACAAAAATATGTAAAAAAATACATGAATTATGAGATGGATTCCGTGTATCTAATAAATTTTTGGGTTTGTATTAATCCACCAGAAGATATAAATCATATTGGGTGAAAATGGGTATTCAAGAGAATGGTAGAAATAGAATTTCAGGTAAGTACCTATAAATCATTGATGGTGGATAAAGGGTTTAGTCAACATGAAGGCATAGACTATAATAAAACCTTTTATCCAGTTTCCATTATTAAATACATCATAATTTTACTTTTTATAGTAGCTTATAATGACTATGATATTATCATATTTATTACAAAACTTTTTTACATAAATGTAACCTTCAAGAAGGTGTGTATATGAAACAACATGAAGGTTTTGTGACTACATGTAACGCCAAAATATTATGAAAGATGTATAGATCGATTTATGGATTAAAGGAATAATCTAGGTAATGGAACATTCAGTTTCATGAATATATAAAAGATTTTTGTTTCATTAAGAATGAATGTGAGAAAAGTGTTAGCATGTGGTCTAGTGGAAGTAGAGTCAAAATCATTGTAATATGTTTTGATGACATATAAATAATTAGAAATGAGATACCTACCTTGAAATAGGTTAAGTCATGGTAAATAAATTTGTTCTCTATGAAGGAATGAGGTTAAGAATCTTTTATTCTAGGGATCAAGATCTTGTGTGATAGATTAAAGAGGCTTCTTGGACTGAGTCAATGTATACACATTGACTAGATATTGAAGAGGTTCAGTATGGAATAATACAATAGGGGATTGGTTCAAGTGTCATGTGGTTGGAATATTTGCAAGAAGTTTTCTCCTCATACATTGTGGAAAATATATATATTGAGTAGGATCCCGTAAAATTATATGATATGATCTATCATATAAACCATGTTATGTATGAGGCTTGATGTTTCCACTGTTTTGAGAGAGAAAGGAATATATCAGTCCAATATTGGTGAAAAACATTGGACTGTTGTTAAATCAATAGTAAAAAAACGGTCTCGGTGTTTGGGGAGATGGAGAGATTGTTATCATAGGTTATATAAATGATAACTTTTAGAGAGATCATAATAATCTGAGTTTATAGTCAAAATATGTATTTTGTCTCAATGAGGGAGTTGTTTGTAGAAATATTTCAAATTGGCCAATTATTATTCATTCTATAGTAGAGTTTTAAAATATTTTGGGTTCTGATATATCCAAGGAATCAAATTTGATTTTTATTTTGTCTCTAAGATGTTGATATGTTTCCTAATATTCAATACCCTATAACAATTTACTTTCATAACATTAAAATGGTGTCTCTCTCTAATGATCCAAGATAACCCAAAAGGAAAAATAATCTACTGAATAAGTTTTATATTATGAGGTATTTTCTTAATGAGGTATATTTTCTATGAGAGAAGTATCCACTAAGGAAAACTTAGTGGACCCCGTGATGAAGTATCTATCTCAATAGATATATGTTTATCATGTGAGAAATGATGGATTGAAATTTATTTATAGTTGGATCAATTGAAATTTAACGCCATTTTAATTTAGATCCCTTGGACCAACTCTTATGTACATGTTTACATATATCCATTATTTAACATCCTAAACTAGATGTGACTAATCCATTAATCTAATTCAATTTTCAATTAGGCCTTCAGTCCACCCCTCCTTACACCAGAGGCTGCCAACTAGCTATGAGGGCATAAGGTGTGTCCATGGTGAGATTATGCCCTCATGTTAAAGTATGTAGTGATGAAAATAACCAGATAACATAAATATTTGTTAAAAATGGAATAAATAAATATAAAAAAGATTTTCATATAGAAATAAATGTAGTAATAGACCAAATGGCCATGTCATACAAACAACAATAATATCCAATTGGGTCGACAGTACATATACATGTGTAAATAAATTAAATTTAAATAAATGTAAAAGGATATACTATATACACCGAGCTATACCACACACCTGATCTCCAAATACATATATATTCCATCCCTCATGATCAGTCCTAGGCCTTGCCCATCTTGTTCATGTAACCAAGTGAATGTTTGCTTGGTACCCCTGTTTAATGGTGTCCTGATGAGGGTGTGAGTACAAAACTGTATAGGGAACCACTAATGTGGACTCATACATATATTGTAATATGATTTTTATGTAAAATTTATTAACTCATTAGGATGAAAATAATAATAATAATAATAACTATTGGAAATAAGTTGAAAGAAAAAATCATACAAGGCATGCTCATGGAAAGAACTCAACCTAAATGAGGCACAAAAAGAATATGGTTCCATAATGTATATATATATATATATTGGGTGTGTGTTTATATATTAAAATATATATATATGAGTAAGGTGATAACTAACATCAATCAAACTATAGTTAACCCTTGGTTCTATAATCCTGAATCCTATGAATAAGGCATTGATCTAGATGACAACCCACTCAATTCATGTATAATTAAGTAAATACTTGTGTTCTTAATTCAAATTGACAATACCTTCTTTGTCTAGCACTAAATATGTCTCTGAGCAAGCCACACCATCATAAGGGGGTGCAAGTCTTAACACTAGGTTCACCCATACAATCCCTCAATCACTATAATGATGTATTCCAAGAAATACATATACATCCTATAAATGGTCACTGAGGAGGATTTCATATACCTCAAGACATGTAAATCTAGTCCAATGTATGATCCCTAGGTCCTTATCTACAAGCGGTTATTACATCATGACTCGGATAATCCCTGAGGCACTAAACCTTAGGTGATATGTAGATAATTCTCTTGAAATCCAAGTATGTTATTCGTATTCATTTGGTAAATGGATCAGTAATAGACTCTAAAAAATGTCTAGTGATTGTAGTAATAACACATACTCCCAACCCTAAGAAACATATTAGGTGTTTCTTGAAAGAGTGTAACCATCCTTGAGTGTATCTCAATTCAACAATGAGTAGTATCCTATCATACACTATAGTGAAGTAAGGTTTATATGCCAGATTTTAGGAAGTACCTATGGGAATCCTTTTAATATTAATCATCTCAAGTAAATAGTCAGATATTAAGAAGTACATCTAAGCATCCCAGTAATATAATAATAAAAAATCTCAACATATGTATCCTAGAATTTAAATCCTGGAATCCCTAAGATATAGGGCATCATGTTAGGACCATCGACCAGTATACCATGAGCTACATCAAGTAATCATAACATCATCAATAGTAACCATGTGGATGAATAAATAAAAGATTCAGGGTCGTCGAATTCCTATAACCACCGCTATTATCGTAGCCTCTCAGGATTACAAGTTTGGTTGGGTTCTAGGTCACACAAACTTTCATCTCTACAAAAACCCATACTCACTAGGTTGAGATTATTCAATTATCAGGGTACCCATTGGGGTCCACTAGACTAATTCACTAAAGAGGAATCCTACTCAAGATCCTCGAGGTATACACATAAGAAGAGGTATCCCTCTTTGGAACCTCTTAATCAGTACAACGGTCTCTCTTAGATTGTCTATACACCCATCCTAGTAAGGATCTACTAAATTTTTTCCACCTAGTCCAACAAAAATGTTGATATTCCTTATTAAGAACAGTCTCACCTCCTAAGAGATCTGGATGATACTCTATATCCCATGGGATATGTCACATCCAATAAAGTATAATGAACGAAGTTATCACATAGGGGTTATTAGTGACCCATGTAGTTCATCCACAACAGTTATCAATTTAATTAATTAATCAATCAATTCAATATGTCAAATAGGAGGTGTCTCCCAACATGGAAATCCCAAGCATACATATAATACCATAAACATGAATAAATAAAAAAATGGAATGAATTACATACTACATACCATTAAGAATCATTACATTTACTTTCCGGTGGTGAGAAGTAGTTAATGATGCCTTTCCTAGCATAACCAACCCATGTTAGGTCCTAAATCATACGAAAACCACCATAAACAGTTAATTATAAAATTATACTTATTTAATAGATGCCCTAAAATTTATTTACAGTCTTAAAGATTTATAAATTCACCACGGTGACATACCTCGATAAAGAAACATTTGGGGAAGTGCAGACAACCTCTTAGGATATCCATTTCCTAAGAAGAGTGAAAACCCCAACCTAGGTATCCAATTCCACCATGTTTTGGTGGAATCAACACCAAAATCCCAAATTAGTGGAAAAAAATTTAGTTTCATAAGGAAAATAATTCAACTGAGGATAATGGAGTAAAAGGTTAACCAGATGGCTTCCAACGCACTTTATAGCACATAATTCCATCCATGAATGAGGGATAACTCCCATGGAGAATAAGGGTAGAATGTATAGGGTAGAAATGGGAATAAAAAGGGGTTATCCCACTCAAATATCATTTGGTTAAAAAAATTATTTCCCCCTTAAATGTAAGATTAATGGCCTAGCCACACCGTTGACCAAACCAAACACCAATTATGTGCCTCTACTGTCTAAGGCACACTCTACCTCACATGGTTACAGAATATAGTTAGTTAGAACATGTGCCAACCATGGATCATATTTGTAGTATATTTTACATCCCATGAATGGGTTACCTAGCCTACCATATAGTTTCTCAAACTATGCACTTATATAAAATGGAATGCATAGTTAGGTCGTAGAGTTAGCACTAACAATGTTCCAACCAAGCACCATGAGAAGCAACTTTCCAAAACTTCTGTTTTGAGACTTAAACCCCTAGGATGCTCCCAAAACATATGAGCATCAAACCAATCCACATTACACATATAAAAACATTATTTAGAGTGATTGAAACCATTTAAATCCCATTTCAAATATCTGATCAATATTTGTCCCATCCATTAATTGAAAATTCAAATGCCTTCTAGAAATTTCCAACTAAGAAAAATTTGGGACTTTATAATCTCTCCACCTTAATTCTTATCATCCATGAAAAGTACTATTGGAATCAAAATGAACAATATGACATAATTTGTCCATGAAATCTATTCAAATGGTCGTGTTGCATTTCCAAATATCCATCACACCTCTCATGACACTTTAATCATATGACACATATCTCACCAAAAATAAAAGCAAAACCAACTACCATAATTACCAAATTTTGATTAATCTTACCAAAAATTATTGAATCTAATCCACAAACATATTTTCATTTTATTTCTCTACTATCCTATAGAACTTCCCACTATTAGTACCCACTTTTACTGTTCAATACTAAACTATGTCTCTTAACTATAGGAATTCCCTAACCAAACATGTTGCAAGTATCCCAAAGATGCTTCCAACACGTTTCTCAGATTGAATCCTATGATATCACATGAAGATACTTCCCTCATTCCTCTTTTACATTGGATGGTAAAATTCCAATCAACCAAACTTAAAAAGGTTTTTTAGAATTAAATTGAAAAGCTTTGGCTTACCCTTACAATGCACCCATCTCATCCAAACAATGTTCCTCTAGAATTTCCTGAACAACCACATCCAACTAAATAAAATAATGAAAGTTGAAACAACTCTTGAAAAATATCCTTGAAATCGCTTGGGTCTCGCAATAGATGCACCATCCAAACCCAAATCACAATGCCTTTATCCCAAGGAACATTGTGATATTCGCTAAGCATGATCATCAGATCCCATAACCGACTTCGGATGCTACATCTTGGAAGAACTGTACTCTTCCCATTCGTTTTCCAAATCATAACATGAACAGGTACATAACATTAACCAGGGAATCCAATAATGCATAAGTGCATTTATATTATGGTATATGAGAGGCATACAACCATTAAACAACTATTCTCAAGATCCCATGACCCTTCTCACATGACGGTCTCCTGCTAGGGACTGAAATCACACTTCCCACCATAGTAGAACACTCATCATAATTATAATGAAAAGATAAATTGATCATAGAAACCAATTTTTTGTCCCTATCAATCATAAAAATTGGTTGGGATTAGAATATTTTCATCCTAAGCATTATTTGAAATATATACCTTGACTTGTTCCCTCATCCTAGAAATAGTTTCCATTGTGCTCACTAAAATTACAAATTAAATGAGGGACACCACTCCCGAACGAACAATGAAATACTATAAACCACTTAGGATTCTTTTAAACAAATCCTCATACACACTTTATATAATACTTTCATCCAACCATAAATGTTACATAGGTAGCCAAGAGTGTATCTGACTCTCTCTCATCATACTCAAGATTATGTTAAGATATAAAGTGTGATCATCACTAACTTGGAGAACAATAATAATCAATTGATTGGAATGTATCACTCCCCCAATCTATACTCACATAGAACTAGGATATTCTTACATTTAACCAACTACTAAGACCATGTCCCCATACAATGTTTGTCTTGGTCCAACCATAAGTAAACAGCCTCTCAACATGATTTTTAGTCTCGATGTCTCATCTACCATGGAAAAACATTTACCTTCACGTCAATGTTTTTGAGAAACCTAGCCAACTGTTTTTATGACTAATGGTCAAATGCTCTAACACATTCTCGTATCAATTTATGATTTAAATAATACCATGTGTAATAGACACATACCATTATCGCCTATCTCATTATCCTTTGATTCATCCTTCACAAGGATAAGCTGACCTTGCTATGTGGTATGTTAATCACATAATTTGGAATTTCCCTTGGAACTCCACATACAAATCCAAAACTCACTCATGCCATGATTTATTCCATGATATCCTATCACAGCACTTCATTATAACCATGAAAAACTACTTGTGATCTAACAAGCTTCTAAAAATCACTAATATTTTAACAGGTTCAGGCACCTGAAAAGTCATAACCATTGAAATCAGTCTTGAAATACAAGCACCATAGGTGATTCATCAAAAAGTAAAATCATTATCATTCCTATATCACAAAAATCAAGACCCTTCCATGCATCAATCTCAAAAAAATCGTACAACAAATATCATTGTCGGAAAAGGAATTTGTTCAATCTTGAAAAAAAAACTCCCATATATTTACCTCAATCAAGAAAAGGTTCAACTTATAAAATTTGGGGTCAAAACTAGGGTCTCTAGGCTTCCCACATGGCCCTATCAATCAAGTCTTGTAACCGGATCACTAGGTCCAACAACCTAGCCCAATTATCAAACCCCACCATGTTCATATCCCATAAGGTTTCACCTACACACTCATCTAAATAATGAAACAAATTATAACATTACTTTTATCCCTCTATAAAGGATGTACAAATAACACTAACCCATGAGGTTCAAAATAACATCATAAACCTACCAGGCCCTACTCCTCTATGAGAATCCTCATAAGGGAATAATCCCATAAGGGTCTTGTTATAAAAATTGAAAGGAATGTTGAATGGATACTAATTGGACATCCATATACTATAATACCACCTCGAGGTTCCAATTCACTAATATTTTTAGGTACCTATCGGCATCGCGCTAGAGGATTTGACTAGATAACCATAACTCAAGGTCTGTTAAGTAAAATATCATGAAAACATGGATGGGAAACTTTCATGTGATTTGTTACTAAACTAAAGATAACTATAACATAAAAGATATAACTAAAAAGGATTTGAAAGAAAGGAATAAAACAATAATTTCATCCTACAAGGGTTAACAATATGCATGCATCACTGTCTAATTAATCCATGTCATACCAAACAAATAGTTAGGTTAGGTAGAATTACATTACAATTTATCTAGTAAAATAGAATACAATTTGTTACTAACACATTAAAATACAGAATAATGTAAAAAAACCCCACGGGGGGTATATTACTGGGCACCATCTTCCCTATCGACCTACTAGGGTCACTACACCTCTTATGCCTAAGGATTGAGTCATAAGGATCACCATCAAACATCTAACTGTAGATTCACAGTACCTTAATGTAAAGGAAAATATGTACTAAATTCGGTCTAATTGAGTATAATTCCACCATGAACATATGAAGTAAAACATTGTTTAGGTTTTTTTAGACACATTTGAAAAATTTCATATTTTTTCGTAAAATCAAACGCTGTCATCCCTATATCATTTGGACCATACATGAAAAATATGATGCATGTGACACTTTTTCCATTGTCATCCAGGAGTTGAAATCATTCAACGACATCTTTCTAATGGGAAAAAAACTATGAATACATAATAAATCATAACATCAACACAACATGGGTTTTTATCAATGTGAAAGTAATATACAATTGTAACATCATATATCAAGAATAGAAATCCAAAACCTTGAAAACCTGGAGATTTTACTAGAGACAATCTTATCAATGCACCAGTCCGATATCCATCATAATTCCAGACACATTCCTAAAAAATTATTAACCATTTTCTAAATAGTAACAAAACATAAAAGGAACACCTTTGATGCCAATTTTTAATATTATATCTCAGATGACACTAATCATGTTACCCATACCGGTTTTCCACAAGGTCTCAAGCATGCCACTCCATATGCTAGAGGCTACTAACAAGCATCGAGGGTTGAAGGTGTGTGAATAGAGAGATTATTCCATTATATTATAGTAACCAATAGCATAAATAACTATATAACATCCATAACAGTAAATGAAGAAGAAATAAACTTAAAAAATATTGTAATAAGGAATGTAATACAATAAATTCCTAAGAGACCATATCATACATACAACACTAATCAATCATTAGGTCGACCATATGTATACATGGGGAAAATAGAAATATAAAATAAAATAAAAAGGATATATTATGCACACCATGTCATACCACATACCTGATCTTCACATACATATCTGATCCATCATGCTTGAATGTTTCTAGTCCTCGACCCATCATGTTTCAACAACCTTGCGAAATTTTCATGATCATACAGGGTATGCCCACAGAAAGTTCTCAACCTAGCTGAGACATAACTTAAATAAGCTTTCTTCATTTATATATATTTATATATGTATATATATATTATATTAATATATATATATATATATATGTGCGTGTATAGGTTTGTGTGAGTAAGGAGACATGTAACATGAATCAAACCATAACCAATACTTGGGTCTGTAATCCCGATCTTCTAGATTTCTGGGAGTAAGGAATTGAGTGTGATATTATATCACTAAAGTAGAGTATAATTAAGTTAATATATGTGTATGTAATCCTAATAAAATATAAGTCCTTTGAATAAGACATTGATCTAGATATTGTACCACTATAGCTATATATAATTAAATTGATCACTTTGTTTGAAATTATGATTGACAATACCTGATCCATATTGCACTATAAATATCTCTAAGAAAGCTACATCAATATGGGGTGATTCATTTCTCAACCCTCAGTTCACCCGTATTCACCTCCAATCACTATACTGAAGGACTCTAGGTAGTATCTATCCATCCTATAAATGGTCATTGAGATGGATTCCATACCACTCAAGCTATGTAAATCAAATCCAATGTCTCAAAACTAGGTAATGATCCATAGGTAGTCACAACATCAAGAATTAGATAATCCATACAAGATTAACCCATAGGATATTTATATGGAATTTTCTCTACATCCTAGAATTATCTTTGAATTTATTTAATAAATAAATAAAAAATCCACTCCAAAAATGTTCCCTAGATTGTAGTAACGTTGAATTGACACACTCCTGTCATAGGGCATGGAAAAATAAATTTTAAATTTCGTAATGCAATACGGAGGATGATCATGGTCATCTCCCTTGAGGATCATCATAGTCAGTTCAATCACTTATTCTAATTCACCTAATATAATTGTTTATGCTGTTTTTATTAATTTATTAAAATGATGGTTTTGGGTTCCTTTATAAAATTATCTATTAAATAATGGAATGAAGAATCGAAATTATCTAACATGTAGATACAAAAAATGAATTTAGGGAAGATTGGTCTTGTTCCTAGGATTGGCTATAAGGTTGAATTCATTATTAAATTCAATTTGGAAATCCAATACACTACCTAAATGTAATGTTATTCCCTATCTTGACCAAGATTTTTAAAATTATTTTGAATACTCTTTGGAAATAAAATCTATTTATCCTTGATACAAAATAAAATAGAATTTTTGATCCCAACTGTGGTAGGCCACCGCTGCACCCGTGCGATTCAATTGCATCCCCAAAAAATTAAATCAATTTTTTTTAGATTTAAGTGAAATAATTAAGAACACCATGTAACCTTCCATAGGGAAAATCCTGATATTATACTTTTTACATTGAAATGTTAAAATAGATCATGGAGGAAGATTGAATAGAGAAAGAAATTAGGGTTGGAAAAGAGATTGGGAATACCTAATGAAGAAGATTGAAAATAGGAAACATATTTAATGTAAATATTCATATGTATTGGATTAGAAAATATTTTGATGTTAAAAAATAAAAAAACTAATGCAAAAACATCCCTATAATGCATCATGGTGTCAGATCCTCAGGAACTAATCCCAAATTCCTTATCCTGGATTCATATTTATAGTCTTCTATTCACTACATGTGCTATAAATGGAATCTAAAATATTTAAAAATTTCGTCATATTGTTTCCTAGGGTTATAAAATTATTCTTCTCCTGATATTACATTTTATGGCCCCATTTAGGTCTTTTATAATAGTTTATAAGATGGCTAATTGACATACATGATGTGTCATGTTTGAGGCTCTGAGTTTTTATCACCCTAGGTAATTATTCACGTCCTGCAAATCCCTCCAGTTAATCATCGTGTAATAGAATTAGATGATGTATAATATTTATCTCTAGTATATTTCACCTATTTTAATCTGGTTTTTCATTTACGAGCTTTGGGTAGGTTCCTTTACTGTGGTGTATCTTTAATAAATCTTTAAAAGTCCAGTCTCATTCCACACTAATTCTTTTTGTTCCACAAATTTGTTTTGGGACACCATATTCATCTGTTTTAATTTATTTGTTATCAAACTTTGTATCCATCCACAAAATATAAAAAAATTAATACGTATAGGATTAATAATTCAAAGTGAAAAAAATTGTGTTTTATATCAAATAATACATGTACAATATGACTCTATCATGCATCCACCCAATCCTAGGGAGTATCCTAGGTATTTCTTGGGAGAGAATAATCATACATTAGTGTATTTCGTATCAATTATGGGGAGAATCAAATCCCTAATTGTGATCATGTATGGTTTATATTCCATAACTTAGGAACTACCTATAGGAATTCCTATAATATCAGTCGTGAAATCTCAATATCAGGATCATAGAATTTGTGTATGAGAATATCAGTAATATAACAATAAAATAGGCATGGAAACCAAATAATATGAAGTTAATATGATAATACCTGAGATATATTGTATCATGTCCGGCCCAATAGCTAACATACAAGGATACACCTCTGGAAATCATAGCTCCATCAATAGTAATAGATTGAAATAAGAAATAAAATATTGAGGTTGGAAGAACACATAAACCTACCATTGTTATCACAGAATCTCAAGATTTCAAGTTTGGTACCAGCTCTATGTGACACTAGCTACCATCTCTACCCAAAACCATGGAATGAGGTCAGGATGGTCAAATACTGGGGTACCCACTGGGGTCCCCTAGATCAATACCCCAAATAGGTATCCTAAATGGGATCCTTGAGGTCCATACATAAGCCGAGGTATCCCCCTTGGGAACCTCTAAGGTATTACCATGGTCTCTGGGTTTTTCTATATAATAATCTAATATTAAACATTACATAATCTTGAGTTATATCTAGAATACACATTGAGTATCTTTTCAGGTTTAGAGTATTAATGAATTCGGCCATAACTAATACATTACATCTCAATATTACAAGGTAGACACTTCTACTCTAATAAAAAAATCACAATAATAAAACTGCTTAAATAAAACAAGAGATCATTTCTTGATATAATTCTTCTTGAAAACTTCCTTTCTCTTAACCTTCCTTATACCCTATGAAATATATTTCAAAAACATGGGATTATCATAAAAATCTCAGTAAGGGTTATAAAATAAATAAAGAAAACATATGTCCAAAAATAAATACAAATCAATAAAATTATACTTCTCAATCATAAAAAATAATCTCTTTAACATATCTCATGAAATCATAAGATTTGTGAATAACACATGGTAATCATAAATCATAAAGGTAACTTGTTTCATCTATATCATACATACATTATTACTTTCATAGATTTATAGGGAGTTACGTTTGGAATACCCATCATAGTATATTCCCTAAATCTATTAGGAGAAACATTAACATTTACCTCTGTCGCATTACCCAATGCATTGGAGAGCTATATCAGGTACACCCGCCCTTGGTTTATCACAGAACCTCCCATATGAATAAGCAATTACCAAGAACAATAACATATTCAAAACACATAAAACAAGCATAAAGTAAAAATAAAATTTCCACATTGCAATAATAATATATCATTTCAATATATTGAAATAATTAATCCATTATCAACAATATTTTCAAAACCAAATTATTTTAGAATTGTGTGGTATTTATTTTCCTTTTAAAAACATTACAAGATTGTTAAAGAAGACAAATATCAAATATTTATTGTGGCAGCTGAATCGGCATTGTCACCGTGTACATTGAAAAGAAATATTCCCTTTATCATTTAGTAAAACACTTCATAGAGAAACAATTCCCATTGAAAGAAATTAAAATTAAAAGTTATTTATACACTGTAAAAAAGAATAGTCATGTATAAATCAATGTATTCATCAATGAGAATGGATTGATATGAAGTCCCTTACCTTATATCTGGCTTTTCTTGTTCATTCATTATCTCCATAAATAATAGATGTAAGTTAATTGTACTTGATTCAAAACATTTTAAATTTTTATTATTATTTTTATTTCACTTATTACATTTCTATAACAATCATGTAATTATTCATGTTCATATCGGTCATTTTGTGGATGTTCAGTACTTGAGTCAAAAATGAACTTGTAATAGTTACAAATTATCCATGTGGTCAAAAGTCCATTATATCCGTAATTGTATTTGTGATTTAAATATAATAAATATACAATATATATGTATTTAGATCTAGTATATTTGTATTTATAATAGTACAAAACATTTGGATATAATAAATGAAATGCACCATTCTTGGAGATGGTAAGCCATACATAATCATGAATGCTACTTTATTTTCATTTTCATATTTAATGGATTGAAAACTAAATGATACATTGGTATATTATAATTATAGTATAATATCATTGTTATATATGTTACATAGTTTCATTAATTACATCCTTTATATATTCCATGTATAGCATGAATGAGTCATATCTCTTGGAGGGGGCGATAGTCCGCACTTCCTCAAATGAAATTACCATATTTACGTGTTATAAAAAGTATAAAGGTATGATGTGAATGAAAAATACAGAAGCATGCAGACAATATAAATATAATATATACCATATATAAATATAGTTCCATCATAATGTCAACCATGAGAGGCGGTACGAGATAATTGAACAATCATCGTTCCGTGAGGTAATACTTCGTCGTCCATAGAAACAGTTTGTTTGTATACCTTATATGGAGGTGTGTGTAAGTTTAGTTAGAATCCTTATCATAAAAAAAAATCCTAGTATATTGAGTATAATGGTTTTTTAATCAAATATTAGAAAAAGAGTAGGGTGTGAAGAAGTAAAAAAATGAATGGAACATGAGATAATATGTTACCTCTTAAAATGTGTACCTCCCATTGATTTGAGCTAAAAGGATACCTAAAATTGCCTTATCCATAGGGTAAGGATTATAGGAATAAGATAGGTATGTTGGGAGCTTATTTGGGCAGATTTTGGATGAGAATATAGGGCTTGAGATGTGTGAGTAACGGTTAGAGGAGAATCCCATTTATTAGTGGGAGGAGGGCCACTTTAAGAAAGTTTGAAAATATTATTTTATTGTAAAATGAGTTTTAGTTTCAAATGGTCCCAAAGTCATTTATTTAAAATATAATATGTTTTTGGGTCAAAAAACTCTCAACCAATAGGTTTTATACTAGTCTATGTCACAAATTGAACCTTATCTTTTAGCTTCAACCCTTAGTTATCCAATTTGACTCTTACCATGTCTTCTTGTATATTCATACTATATGGTTAACATAGTTACTATAAAATTCGAACAGAAACTCAAGTGGTTCATTAATGACCTGTTCAAACTTATATAAGTAATTTTGGATGAATATTATATTTTTATGACTGTTATATCAATTAATAAAATAGTATTTTCTTTAAAAACTCGTTTATGTTAATTCTTATACTATTTATATCAAGACTTCTAAAAATACAAAACAACTTGATTGATTTGAAACAACTTCATTAGTACAGATTTAACAAGTAATTATCATACAGAAAATTCGTGGATGACATCAAAATAAAAAAATTATATTTATTTTAACATTTATAATATCATTTATTTTAATTCTTTATTAATGATGTAATCACTACATCATCATTATGTCATAATTAAATTTGTTTATTTCATGTATAAAAATTAAAAATATAATGTCATGATATTTAAAATAGTTTTACATTTCTAATTACTACTAATTATTGAAGAGATGACTTATATAATCTAATATAAAATGTTATTAGTAAAAGATATATGTTTATATTATATTTTCAAAAAATTTAAATTAAAAGTAATTAAATGTCATTTTCACACACAAGTGGCTCCGTGGGGTCCTAAAATTGACACAAGGATGTCAATTTTCAGAACTTTCTCGTCCAATAGGATTAGGACATGTGTTAGGGTAATTTAATATTATTATAATATTATTTCTTTAACCTTATTTACCAGATTTACCATTTAACAATGATAAATAAAATATTTACTATTGTTACTATTCATAATGTCTAAAAATAAAAGTTTCATATTTACACAATTTTAACCTCATGATTCCAAATATGGGATCCATTTTTCAAAATTCAAAACACATAAGGTTTAGTAATTAATTTAAAATTAATTCTCGTTATCATAACTAAAAGCGGGGTTTAAAGAAGTAAAAACTACCAAAAGATCGACATGTGTTTATGTCCAATTTCAAAGTAAAATTACATAAAATGACTGAAATTGGACTAACTGATAAAAATAGTCTAATTAAAATTTAAAACCAATTAAATGGGTTATCATACAATATAATTAAATTAGATTAAATGGATGTTTTGAATTAAAATGCAGTATGTTTTTCTATTCATTGAAAATTGAACTTTATTAGAAAAATTCAAAAATTTAACCCAAAGTAAATTTTGATGTTCTGCTTCTAAAGAATAATTTAATTTTCTCAAATAGATCTTATAAAATGGAAAAAACTTGATTTAAAATGGTTTCACCATCAAAAGGAAGTAAAACGACCTTTAAAGGAATCTTAGAGTGTTTAATGCCTAAAATTGGATTCATTCTCATTTTAAGCCTCTAAAATTTATTGGATAAATGTATAGAAATTATACAGACATGTATAATCATGTTTTATTTAGTTATTATCATTCCCTCTAATAAAACAAATATGCGTTAACTACCATTTAAAATAATAATAAAATTATATTGTTATTATTATTATTATTCTGTATGACTCAGCCTTGTGTGCAACATAAGATTTCCGAGAAACCCATTTATGCATGTCGGGTATTCCATCGAATATATCATCACTTAAAAAGTAAAATTAATAATAAATACACAATTAATAATAAATATGAAAATTTCATTTTCTTTATTTACAAAGGATGTTACAGTCTATACACACACCCTTGTTCTAGTCCAGATAAGGTTCATCCACCTAGGCTTATAGAAAGGCTGACATGCCTTACCAAGAACAATATAACTTCCTGAGAGGTATGGAGGATACTCTATGTCACAACGGATATGTCCCGGTCACTATAGGGAAAAGCATGAGTCTAGAACATATGGGTTTTTATTAACACATAGAGGTCATCCACAATAATTACCTAACTAATTAATTAAAAAGTTGTTGATTAAATTGAATAAGAGGTGTACCCATCATGGTAGAGCCTAAGAATACACATAATAATAAAAATGCGAATAAATACAAAATGGGTAGGTATAATTGACCAACTACCTTTAAAGATAATTTACATTTATTTTCCAAGGGATATTAGATGCTTCCAAGTCATGTTCAAATTCAACTGATTCATGTTGGGTCCTTTATTTCAACAAAAAACACGATAATAATTTCATTAAAACATTATAATTAATTTATTTAAACACAAAAAAATTAATTAATGCATTATATATTTAGAAATTCACTATATTGATTTACTTTGTTGAAACAACATGTGGTGATGTTTATACGACCACTCAATTTATCCTATTCCTAGGCATAGTGAAAACCCAATCATTGGTATGTGATTCCACCATGCTCTGGTGGAATCAGTTTTGAAATACCTAACTAGGGAAATATGTTTGAGGAATATGGATATGAATATAAATTAGGCTAATGGATATGAAGTCTTACCTTGAGGATTCCAATGGAGATGATGATATCTGATTCTGTCCAAAAATAATGGAGAAATCCCATGGAAGAGGGGAGGATAAGGGTAGTGTGTATGGGGGAAAAGGGGTACAAAAGAGGGATTTTCCATCTTAATGTATATATGAGAAAAAAATTCATATCCCCATTTTATGTGGCCCACAAGGATTGGCCACATAGTTTTCCAAACCATGTGCCAACTATAGAACTATGCTATCTGTGTCACACACTACCCTGCATAATTTCAACACATGGTCCTTCAAAGCCTGTTCCTACTATACATCATTATTTATGCAAATTTCACACCCCCTACAAATTTAACCCATCCTACCACACATTTTTAAAAACTATTTGCCTATAAAAAAAGGCCCATAGATTTAAGATGCACATTTATCACTAACCATTCACCAATCATGCTATATGAGTTGTACCTTTCCAACACTTTGGTTTTGGGCCCTAAACCCTTTGGATGATCATGAATCCTATGAGCTAAAAACCAATTCTCATTCCATATATAAAAATAGTATTGATAGTAATTTCAACTGTTGATTTCATGTTCTGAATCTTTGATCGATATTTGACCCATCTATTAATTAAAAATTCAAATTCCATCTAGAAATTTTCGACTTGAAAAAAAATGATACCTTACACATTTCATTAATCTTTATGAATATTTGTATCACATAATGATATGTAATCATTATACTATATTATGTGGTAATTTACTAAGGATACATTCTAAATTGAAAATACATAGTAGTTCCCTCTATGATGAGATACTTTAGATTCTATGATAGTATTCCTTGAACCCATAGTTTATAGTTGGATAATATTGTCAGACATGACATAAAAAATATAAACAATCAAGTTTTAGAGGCTTGTAATACATTGAGAAACCTTTTCATAGTGTTTTCTTTTGGTGATCTTCAGGAAAGAAGGCACTAAAATAGAAATTCCAACAGGAAATTAACATTTTATGTGATGTTATGTGTTTCTATATATGGGATTATGTGTTTATCCTTAGACTTTAATAATATTATTAATGAATATCAAAGTCATGTACTTTGATGTATTGTGGAAAATCATAAAGAAATATACTCGTGGTAAGATTGGATATGTTTGGTGTATCATTAGTTATATTGAATTAATGGATAATGCAGGAAAGAATTTACCTTTTTATCAATTAATTATTGTTGACATCATAATCCATTTGAAGGAAATTGAATTTCCTAGATAAATCCATGTACATTATGTTTGATGGACTTGTTCATTTTCGAAAATTAAATGAAAGAAACATCAATCCCATAGGTTGATGACACTAGTGTACAACCTAATTGATTATATATATCATGATAAGGGGATTATATTACACAGTATGAATTCCTAGGTGGTTGTATATAATTGCAACATTATATTCTTTCTATATGAGTTCCATGGTGTGTTTCTAGGTTAAAACCTTAGAATTTATCCATCCCATTCTATTACTAATGAGAAATAGTCCTAGTGTTTCCCACAAAATGAATATCTATAATCTGGATTAAATTTTATATTGAATTTAACAAATTATAAAAAAATTATTGTACCCACTTTGTGGTGTAAATATTATTTAGGTATAGTTAATCGCTATGATTTCATCATGTGTTATTTGAAGGAATAAGGGAGATATATTATAATAAAAAATATTTCTTTTTAAGGTTTTGTGAATATAATATTTATTATATATATAATTGAATTTTTTAGTAATATTTATTTGTTAAATAAATAATTATTATTAGACATTCAATAAATGCCACGGTGGATGAGTGTAATGAGATTAATGGTCAATATAGAAATAATATCAATGAAATTTATTTGTTCTTGGATGATGCACATGTCAAGGGACTAATAATAGTATTATTATTAGTATTTTCATACATGGGGTTATCTAAAAATTATGTAATAGAAAAGGAGATTATGTATAGGCTTCTAACCATAAACCTACCATAATAATTATCTAATTATATCATTCTCTATAAACACATTGGTATTTCACAATGGATAGATAGAAGCTCTCTCAATACCTAGAGAGTGTTAAAGATATCATAAGTGTGTTATCAACTCATATTCCCTCAATCCATCAAAAAAATCAACACTTCTCAAAGAAAGTTATGTTGTGATAAACCACAAATGAAAAAAGAAAACATAATCATATTTTCTATCACCCAACATTTATACAGCGACGTTAAGATATTGTAGTACACTATTGGATAACTCTATATGGATTCTTCAATTGTGTCCTCTAACATAAAAAAATTACGATGATATTGATTCAAATAGATCATGAATAACGAGAGAATTACATGTTCAGGTAATTATAGTTCTACTTATAAATTAATTATAAATTAGACTTGAAGATCCTACTCTTCTAGTTCTGGGGATTATTCAAGTTAATGAAACTATAGATAACATTGGTCATGACATTATTAATCATTTACAACAATGATTATTTTTTTTATTAATACTAATAATTCAAGTTTCGCATGCCATATAGGTACGTTTTTTGTTCTTGGAACCTATAGATAATGGATCATCAATTGAGAAAATAAATAATAATGTAATTGAAACCAAATATGATCACATGTTATAATGATGTGGGATTTTCATACATGGATATTACGTATTTTTTTATTAATATTCATAAAATTTCACAAACACATGCTCGAGGATTGTAAATATTTAGTCCCATTAAAAACCTAGAAAACAAATTTCTAGTTTTGGGAAAGATCTTCAATGATTCCCTAAAATATGATTCCATTTTTTACCCCTACTTAAAAGTTATCTTTATAACATGTTGAAAGGAAACATAAGAAAAGGGTGACAACATATGATTTATAAGGTTAAACATGGAAGATATAAATTTATAATCTTATAAAGTCATATTATAATAAGTAAGGGTATGTGATAATGAGGGATATTCATACCAAAACATAAATGGATCATAAACATGAGTTATATCAAAAAAACATTAACATTTAAAAAGACATCAATCATAAGAATGAAACATCATCCTAAATCAATCATAAATTCATATCATAAATGTGTGTGGAATCAATATAAAACCATTCCATATGTTAATTCTAACTACGATGACTCTCGAATTAGGCCTTATCACTTTCTTCCCCTAAGGAACAAGTACATCGACATATTTCCCATTAAGGACCACGCACCTTGACTTGTTTCCCATCATAGATCATGAACATAGAATTTTTTTCCCATAAATATCTCATAATATATAATTAATTACCAACTTAATTGGTGGGATATAGAGGTCCTACCAATCAAATAATGAAAACTATAAATATTTTTTTCATAGGAATAAAAATCTGTCATCACATATGAACCCATTTAAGGAAATGAGTTTCATAAACACTTCATCATAACATAACTCATTGAAAAGAAATAGGTTTCATTAATATCATACCATCATAACCAAAAATCATTTATATAAAGAATAATAATGGTATTTTTGGTTCATATCCTCAGTAATGAATAAGTTACACCAATAGAAGTCATATTATATGGAAAAATTATTTTTGAAAGATCTCTTGAAATAATTCTTGAGGAAAATATCCATTCCTTTATTAAATCTTTTATTAAAGTGATATAAAAGTATAATGGAAAAAAATTTCATTGAAAATAACATTTTAATATTTTAAATGAATCTTCAATTAATTAAGGCATCATTATGGTAGGAATTTTTTCGCATGCCCTATAAGATAAAAAACATTCCTTTTATACTTTTTCCAGAAAAATCACAAAAACCATCATTTGGAAAACAAAAAAAATATTCCATTCAAAATATTTGGTAAAAACTCAAAAATATGTAAATGTGAAATTAAAAATAGTGGAAGAATAGTAATAATATTTTGTGAAACATTATTAAGATACATTGAAATGGATGATAAATATTCCCTAGAAGATACTTAAATATAAACATTCATGAATAATAATAATATTTTAAAATTAACCCATACCACTTTGTAATAAGTTAAATATTATACCCCATGAAATAAATAAAGATATATGGATGTTTAAATAACCTAATATTGAAGATAATAATAATAAAATACATTCATGGGTAGTATATATACTACACAAAAGAAAAAAGTAGTGTATAAGGCATATGTCCCATAGAAATAAAAGTGAGACAAAAATACATTACCATATGCCTTGACTCCCATCGTAATCATAAAAAAAATTATAATAAAGAAGAGTACATTTTAAATCTATTATAGAACCATATTAAATTAAATAAAACAAATATTATATACTTATGGCCTTTCATTACAAGTTTATTAACAATTCCATGATAATGTTAAATTTGGGTTAATAACCGCTTTGTTTTTCTGATGTGTTTTGATTTTTTATATTCTTTTCATATTACTTATATCATGATTTAATAATCTCTAGAATGATAACCATGATATAATAATAATTTATATTCATTATATATATATATATATATAATAACCTCAATGATATAGAAATAGAAAATGAAATACCTTGTTCATAGTGATGGTAGGATGTATATATGCTTGGATGCTGATTCTATTTTATTTCTGTATTGAAATAGTAAATGTAGATTTCATGTATAATATCATTTAATAAGAAATATTTTATAATATATATAATATATGTTCACTGAACCCATACTTAATACATTCCTTGTAAAGTGTGAAAGAATCACATCGCTTTGAGGAGGTGGTCATCCACGAGTCTAAAACAATTATTATATTTACACATATTAGAAATAATGAAGGTATGCATTTTATAATAATTGTAAAATAATACATACATAATAAATTTCATATATATTATAAAAAAATAATAATTTTCATCATTATTACCAACCTTGAAAGGTAGCAGTGGAAGAAGAAATGATATCGGTTTGCGAGTTTATATTCTTCCATACACAAAGATGATGATTGTGTATCCCATTTTATGGAATTCTATGTAAGTGTATTTCAAACCATTAATATAAAAAATTAAAACTATATTGAGGATACTAAAGTTATTATATTATCATGGAATTAAAAATGAGGGGTTCAACAATGAAATAAAAGAAAAAAGTTTGTTAATGAACATTACCTCTTCTTCAGGTATCTCTTTTTGGTTTTCACCAAAGGAATTACTTGGTTGGATTTCATCCAAGATGAATGATTATAATATGAAGGTATAGAATTTTAGAGTAGATTCAGGTATATTTTTTCTAATCCAAAGTAATATGGAGCTCTATAAAAAACATAACAAGAGGTTCCCTTTTATTAGAGATGGGAGGGTCACTTTTGGAATTTCCCAAAATATTAATTTATAATAAATTAAATTTCAATCCAAATACATCCAAATGGAAGTGGATTAAAATATAATGTGGGATATGATGGTAATCCCATCAAACAATATATTTTAGACATGTTTTGGTATAATTTTAAAACATAAAATTTTGATTTACCTGTAGATAGCCTATTTTAATTTTAACTTCAGTGACAATATTTTAAATTTTAAACATGGAGATTTTTACTAATAATTTCACAAACCAAGATGGGGATTCCATCCAAACTGACTCCTAACCATGACCATGAGATGGCTTTAAAGGTGTTCCTAATCCCCACGGGCTAGCTACTAGTGACTGGGTATCACAACATGAATGGGAATGATTTTACCCATTTACATAATCATAAAAACCGAAAATAATAAACATTTAAAAATAAATTAATATAACCAAACATGGAAAAATTGTTTTCATATTCATGTTTAAAATATTAAACAAAAACCCAGATATCTATAATAAAATGGAATAATGACACTATGAAAAAACCTCCATGCAATGACAGGATCACTGTCATCAAGAAACCTCCACCAACAACACCTAAAAGGGGAATACCACTAGCAACTTGAACCACAATCATGATACATATTTCCTTTACCAGATTCAAGCATAACCAAGTCTACACAAAACCAACGGTGTGTGTAGGGTGTGTGCTAAATCCTAGTCATAATCCACAAAAATAATGAGATTTCATGCCAAAATATTATTGGACAAATCAACATGAATGCTATATAAAAAGGGACTATAACATTTTTATAGAAAATGTTTTTAAAGGAAAACATGATTTCTTTTGAAATAACCAACAAAGTGCAGTGTATTTCAATAGCAATAAAATTATCATAATAGATCACTATGTCATGGGAGATCCCTATATGAACTAGATAAAATGGGATACTAAGGAAATTGTATCTTGGTGAAACATGGTATAGTAACCACAACTATATGTGTCCTCTTGCATGAGCCACATGATATGAGAAACTTCCAAAATTCAAGTGGTCTCCAATCATCATATATATTTAGTTAGTGTCTTAATCATCAATCGCACTATATGAAACTCAGCCAAGACACTGTTGAATTAACTAGCATACTATTCCTACTCCACCCACCTAGATACCTAGGATTCCCTTTATGCTCAATTTCAATTTCACATGTCAAATGCAACATCACATTCACCCAAACATAAGCCAATCAATGTGACGAACATGATAAACCACTCATTGTATAACCAAAAACCTCCATTAAAACCAAACACAAACCAAAATTACATTAAAACATTGTTTTCACCACTAGCATAATTTATTAACCATATTTCATAATTTAAAAATCACTTTAAAAGATCGCAACAATTCCACAATATTGAAATACAATAAATTTCATTTAGAAAGCGCATTTTCATTCCTTTTTCATCTCAAAACCTTTCAAATAAATATTTCTCACCTCATAAACAATCTAAAAAATATAACCAAGGGGAAAATAAAGCATATTAAAATCACCAAATAATGTTTAAGCATGGAACTACTACCTCAAATGTGAAATTTTTTGGAAATCGGTGTAAAATCACAACTGTATCTCAAATGAAACCAATGAAGGTACTATTGAACACTAATAATCAATATTTAACACTAAGGAGTGAGATTCAACCCTAAAAAGTTCACCCTACCTGCTGGAAATCAAAACCTTCAAGAAGAAGGATTGAAAACCCTATAAAATGAAGAATCAAGAGGAGAAATCCCTACTTGGATATTTCTACGCGAATCCCCACCAATAAAGCCTTAAAATTTTCAGTACAAAGAATTAAGGATAAGGGATGGAGGTACCAACATCTATAAATTCCGAGTGGGAAAGAAATTGGATATCCTGTGGATAAATCTAAAGGGATGAAAGGTAAATTACAAATTTAAATGTCTTGGACAAGGAACACGGTTCTCCTGAATGAATATCCCAGCCATGATGAAACCATGCACCCATATCTATCAGGAGGAGTATGTCTCATGGTTACCCCACACGATTTTACAAATTGTGTTGAAACTATTTGATTTCCCACTATCCAAAATTCCAAATGGTCACGCGGTTTTTGGGGTAAGGTGCACGAATTCTCCAAACTGTGCAGAAATTGTGCCCCACCTTCATCCATGAAAAAATGTTCCATTTTTCTCATGAATTAAGTGGGGAACAAAATGAAAAAACATAGGATGAAAATAAATAAAATAAATAACAAAAAATGAATATTTGGATGTGATAATTCTCCCCATCATGAAAACCTTCAACCCCCATAATTTTAACATTAAAAATGAGTCATCCGATCAATCATAGGTTCTTTGTTGAGGTGGATGTTTCGAGACCTCCAGTGGAATGGATTTGGATTTTAGCGGGTGAAGAATTTAGATGGAGGCAGGCTATTGTTTATGAAACTTTTATCTGATTATTGCGTAATCTGCAAGAAATTGCGGCACATCGGCTTGAAATGTAACTCTGGAAACATGAGCACGAGCTCACCAGGTCCTGGGAAGCGACTAGGAAGTGATAGGAGGCCTGTTGTGATCAATATAAAGGCAAATGGTCGGGGATCTCGGGTTGCACTGGCTATGGAAAAACATGCAGCAACTTCTTTTAATCGACTAGTGTCTGAGGTGCTGGCTCGGTTGAGACAGAACTTGAAACAGGGGAATGGTGCAGAGGAAAGGTCTCCATGGGTGCTGGTTGTGGTGGTGTGTCATGTCCTTCAGTGATTGAATGGGGTAATGAGCAAGAGCCTCAGTTCACTACTCAGGCCACTCCTCAATAGGAACTTACTCCTATGGGAATCATAGAGGATGATGATGTTGTGGCTACGCAAAGGATGGGGAGTAGCAATGGAAATGTGAATAAGGGAGGATTGGGGTTTTCTTTGGCTGCTTCTGAGGATAATAGGTGATCTGCTGTGGTGATGGATTTGGAGTCTTCTGCATTTGATGTCAGTATGTTTGTGGGTTCTTCAGAGGTGGTTGTTGATCAGTGCAGTGGGAAGGCTACTGGTGATGGTGGTCTGGTAATCACAGTGCCCACAAGGAATCAGTTTCATGTGATGGGGCGTGTGGATGTGGAGGAGCCCATTCCAATACTGGATGCCAACAGGAAGACTAAGTCTCCATAGTATGTTGCAGTGGGAAAAATAATAAAAGATGGGGTATATGCAGATCAAGAAATGGTGGAGCACCCGCATTGCCTTGCCATGGTTGACACAAATGGTCAGTATGAGCGATTAGTGTAGTATCAACCGATGCAGGTTCCTGGAAAATGGGGGGATGTTTCTGATAATGGTAAGGAAAATTATGGTGACATGATCAAGTCCTCAAACAGTGGAATTTCCCTAGGGGGGATAAGAGTGACAAATAAATCGTTAATGTTGTCTCCAAACAGTCCTATAGTGATATTGTGAGAGGCGGAGAGAATAAGGTGTCTTCAAGTGATGGCGGTATGAATTCTCCACCAAGGAGAAGGCCAAGGAAATATTATTCTTACCTGCCAAATCCGATGTCTACTAGATCATCCTCCAAGAGGGAGAATTGTTTCGGGGCTACCTCTGGTTTGAAAAAGGGAGCGCTATCCTCTATGGAGTTTATTTCGCTAGAAAAGTTGAATTTCAGAATGAAATATGCTAATATTATGAATAATTATGAAAGCTCAGAGTGGGAATCGGCCTCTGTGGATGAAGTAGCTTATCATCAGTATGGTGATGAGTATGATGTTTTCTGATATGTTGTTGTCTTCCAGGTGTGTTGTACTCTTTTTCTGCTCTTTGCCTTTATTTTAATAAATGGTCAGAGGTCTTCCTCTGACAGAGCTTTCCTGGTATATTCTGACTCAACCTAATACATCCACTCCCAAGTATCTTTCACATCATTACCATGATACAAAATAACAAAAAAATGGAATAAAATTCCCACAGTGAACTCTCTCATGAGAATCTATAATTTGCACTAGCTGTTCAAACAAAGATAAATCGATAATAAACTCAAATTCTTCCCAATTTAACACATGAGACGGGTATAGATTATACTTTTTAGTTGAGATATATGGAACACATCATGGATTGACACTAACTAAGAGGTTAAATCTAACCTTTATGATACCTTATCAATCTTCTCGGTAATCTTAATAGTTCTAATATACCTCGGCCTTAGCTTCCCTTGTTTACCCAAACGATGATGACCCAAGAGAGGTGCTGCCTTTAAGAGAACTTTTTTAGTCACCGAATACTCTAAGGATAATTTCCTTTTTGGAATAAGATTTATGGAGAATATTAGATGTCAAAAAATGTTGCCTAATAAATTTGACTTCAACATATGTCTCTTCCATAAATCATGGTCTCAACAATGAGGTCCCACCCACCTCATCCCAACCTAAAGGGTATTGACCTGCCTACCATAATGCACCTCAAAGGGAGATGTTTGAAACAAGGATTGATAATTGTTATTATATAAATACTAGACCAATCCAAAATGGATATCGTAAGATCCACAAAATTCTAACACACATTCCTAGAGAAATTAGTCCATGATTTGATTAACCCGCTCCATATAAACATCTTCTTGGGGATGGTATGTCATTATCAACATGACCTGTAACCCCATTTCCTTTTGAAGGACTTCGCAAACCTAAGATGTTAAATGGGGGTCCCTATTAGAAACCATTATTTAAAACTCACCATGAAGACTCACTACCTCTTGAATGTATAACTGGCCCAACTCATCCACTTTTGGGTTGTCTGTAATCAGAATGAAGTGGTCTAATTTGGTCAAATGATTGATCACTGCCCAACTGGAATTCCTTCTCTGTGGTGTGTGAGGTAAGGTAATAATAAAATCCATGGTGATATCATCCAACTTCAAGGTAGGAATGGGTATCAGATGAAGAAAACTAAAGGTCCTTTGGTGATCTTCTTTGACCTGTTGACATGTGTAACACAATGATATGAATTCAAATGTATATCGCCGCATACATGGCCCCCCAAAATGTCAATAAACATCCCAAGAATATTGTTAGTACAAAGATTAATGGACCATTGATGCTGGTGTCTATATTACATCACCGCCATTCTTAGAGGCAACAACACCAAAAAGAGACCTCTTAAGAACAACACTCCCTTAGTGGATAACAACTGATCCAAGGTGTCTCCCCACCATTTAAGAGATGCATTGATTGCTGGAACAACTCATCAGTATCCTAGTCTCTTTTATTCAACTCTAGAAGAGGATTCAACTAAACGATGGGCAAGAATTCACCTCCACTATGCTCCATAGATTCTAGGTGTATCTAAGAAATGATCATCATCAAATTACACCCATCACATGACTCTTTGAAATCATGCATTGGCCCTTTCCTTCTCAAATAATATGCAAGTAAAATAGCTTTTCCAAGGTTATAGACAATATAAAAATAAAAAACCTAATTATACTCAACCAATCAATATTGACTCAAATTCTAGTCCTTTTCGGAGAAATTTTTGGCCAAGATCTTATGATCTAAGTATAGTACAATCTTCTACACAAAAAGATATTAATTCCATACCTTCAAAGAATGCATCACTACTACTAGCTCTAGGTTAGGGGTCGAGTAATTATTCTCATGTGGTCAAAGTTGGCAAGACCCCTAAGCCACCACATGGTTATACGACATCAGTACACACTCGATTCCCATACCGGAAGCATTGTTGTTAACCATATAATCTTTCTTAGGTTCTTGAATGCTAAAAATAGGGGTGGTGTTCAGCCACCACATAAGCTCCTCCAAAGATTCTTGACATTCTGGGATATATTCAAACTTTACCCGTTTCTAGGTAAGTGTGGTCATGGACATAGAAAGATGTGGAAAACCCCGAATGAACCACCTATAATATCCTCCCAGGCCCAAAAATATCAGTTTTTCAAAATCATTCCTCGGCTACTGCCACAACAATACTGCCCTAATCTTCTTAGGGTCTACTGAAACCATTCATTCCATGATAACATGACCTAGAATCTTCACCTCCCTAATCTAAAACGTACACTTAAAGAAATTTATCTAGAGGTGATGATCCTCAAGATTTCCCAAAAAAATACTTGGATGCTGATCATGCTCCTCCTCAGTCCTAGAATAGATTAGAATGTCACCATGAATACCACAACAAATGATTCAAGATACTGATGTAACACCTTGTTCATAAGTGCCATGAAGACCACTAGATAATTCATCAACTCAAAAGGCATGACCACATACTCAAAATGGTCATATCTACTTTGGAATTCTATTTTCCGAACATATTCTTATCTCACCCGAACATTGGGATATCCCGAATGAAAATCAATTTTTGAGAACCACATTACCCCAACATGTTAATTTAAAATGTCATCAATGTGGGGAAAATGTTAATTGTTCTTTATCATCACTTTGTTTAACATTTGTTAGTGTATACAAAACCGAGAGACCAATCATCTGTTTTCACAAAACAAACTAGGGTGGACCTGTGTGAGACGCTCGGGCAAATGAATCCTTTGGATTCGAAATTTTCCATATTTCCATTTAGTTCCCTTAATTTGGTGGTAGACTTATGGAATGAGGGTAGAGGTGTCGATTTCAGTCTCGATGCTAAATCTATAGTTAACTCTGCATCCCACTCTAGAGAGAAACGTGAGAAATCCTATGGAAAAACCTCTTTGAACTCATCCACCGTATCAAGAAATACACACTAAGGAGAACTTCCATCATCCTTCAATGTGAGAAATGGTAAATAAACAATTTGACTTTCCAATTCCAAAATTTGATATCTAGTATGACCTAACCAAGGATCTCATTCACCGTGAAAAAACTCGGGCTCTCCCATCAGGTTCTATAAATACCACTCACTACCTATAGCAGTTAATGTGCACTTGAAAGCCAGTCATCCAATCCATACTGAGGATTACATCAAAGGGGGCCATTTCCAAAAATAGAAAATATAATTTTATCTTGACCCCTAACACAGTGAGTGCGCAATATTAAAACCTAATAACACAATATTACTTCTTACCCAACCGCATCACTAAATCTACTGTATAAAACATGAGAATAGTTTGAAAACACAATAGATTAACAAGAAAACCATAGATAAACGAAACAGAACCACCAGTGTCAAAAAAAACAATATCTAAGGATGATGCAATAAAAGGGTACCATGAACTTTCAAAATCCCCACATCTGATTATGTTGGTGCTTGGTCCACAACATGATGTTTATTGGTCTCTGGCTGTGTATGAGAATGACCACTGACCTATGGTTTTTCTTTGAACAGACTCTGCCCAGAAGACAATCCTGCCCTGGCACCACAACCACCAAACTGAGATATCACTACCTTGACGGCTCTGACTAGGGTAGCATCCCCTTAGTAGCCATAGATCCTAATCCACTCTATTAATAACACATGGCTATATAGAATCTTTATAATTACCCCATCGGTCCACCTCAGTGATAAGTATTGGGAGTAGATTTTCATGTTGGTCGTATGTTCCATTATTTCCCATACTAGAGGAACACAATAGACCCGTCATTAGAAGCCACAAATGAAAGATGATAGGAATGATGGACTAAACTACCACCTCCCTCCTTCCCATACTCATCCTGAATCCTCATCTTTTTTTATAAATTACCACTTCCCATAGTTGAAACTAATCCATCAAAGCCATTATTATCATTACGATCAGTTTCTACCATTATGAAATAATAAACCACTTTCGTATAGGTATTTAATTGAAACAAAAAGAATTAAGATTAGATCTCTCACCACAACCCCATCTAGAACCATTGTGTCTTCATTTTCTCATTAAAAATGATCTCAGTTGCACACTAAAATAATTTAGTAAAGTGATTATCATTTTCAATCATTGAAAGATCTCCCAAGATATTCTACATAAACTCAAGGATCTGGTGTATCCCAAGACATCAGTACATTACTACTCATTGAAAATTTCCTTGAAGTCCTTACAAAGCATTTGTTCATGCTTCCCCGCTTTCACCACTATGTCCCACCACTTCTAACTGGGACCATCCAATATGAACAAAGAAAATTTCACTCGAATAGCCTCAAGTGTATTGAGGAACATGAAAATATGCTCTGTTTTCTCATTCCACTCATCTACTTCCTATGAATTGTAGATACCACATAAATAAGGAGGAATGATCAATAAGAACTCTAGATCATTGTCCTTCCCATGACCTAGTTCGAATTCCCTAACCTGAGCAGGACCAGAGCCTGCTTCTTGTCCCAAATATTATACAGCCTGAACCAAAACATCCACTATTCTATGATCAATTGGTGAGGGAGAACTCTCTTCTTCCTCTTACTGTAGAAACACAAGAAGTCTCCAAGGAGGCATGATACTACAATAACTAATAACCACATACAACATCAACACAATTCTCAATAAAACATTTTGAATATTTTTCTGTAAAAAAAATTCTCAAACACTTGTATGAGATCAAACATAACTCAATCCATCAGAATAATGATCCAAAAAAAATAAACCACTCCATCCCCTCCTAGTTTCCATAAACAGTCTATGGCATATACATCTCACCTAGAAGAGAAGCCAAATAAAATCTCTACTTACCTTAGAGACATGACTCCCATCAATAGGTGTTATAGCTAGGAACCCAGCTCACAACTAGAACATCAAGCCCCAATAGTACTACATTTTTTTTATTTAGAATCATCCCAAATATCATGACTCAAAATAATGAAACCACCTCTCGTACCATTTTTTTCACGAAACCAGGCTAGGGATTCCATCCGACCCAACACCCAACCAAGCCCATTACATGGTCCAAAGGGTGTTTCTGATCACCATAGTCTGGAAACTAGTGAATTGGTATCAAAGAACGCTTTGGGGATGATTTTACCCATTTATATAATAATAACAACCATCAATAATAAATATTTCAAAACTAAATAAACATAACCAACCATGGATAACCGTTTTTAGATTTAGTTTAAAACTTTAAACAAAATATAAGAGAACTACCACAAATGGGATCAACAACACTATCCAAAAACCTCTATGCAATGAGAGGAACGCCATCCTCAAGCTGCCACCACCACCAACACCTGCAAGGGGAAGACCACTAGCGACCCAAACCACCATCATGATACATCATACCTTTACCTACATCAAACACTACTATGTTTATATACACCCAATGCTGCATGTAGGGTGTGATCCAAAGCTCAGTAGGATGGCACCCAAAAAAATAGATTCCAAGCCAAAAAATTACATGATAAATCGACATGAGAAATATATTAAAATGGATAATAAATTTTTTTTTGGAAATATTTTTAAAGAAAAACATGCTTTCTTTTCAAAAAATCAACAAAGTGCACTATATGCCAACGGTAAGAACATTATCATAATAGAGCACTATGTCAAGGGATATACCTATAGGTACTAGAGAAAATGTGGAAATTGGGACATTGTATCTTGGTGAAATGTGGTATAGTAACCATAACCATTGACATCCTCATGCATGAGCCACTTGAGAGGAGAAACATCCAAAATTTTAGTGGTATCCAACCATCATAAATATTTTTTTAGTATTATAATTTTCAATCTCATTAGATAAAACTGAACCAATCCACTTCTAAATCAACTAGCATACTAGTCCTTGTCTGCCCACCTAGTTACCTATTAATTATTATTAAATATTACTAATATCTATAAATTATTACTACGATATTTTAATTAATAATATTTTTTTATCTATAAGAATTAATTACTAATAATAACACCCCATTACTGATAATTGAAACAAATCACTGTAAATTAAATCTATTCCCATTTAATTACAAAAATTACTGATAATTAAATCTAAATATTTCCAATTTACAATAACTATTGCATGTACTATATCCTCCTCTCATGCTTATGATCCTGACATTCATGCATCCCCTCCTATTTCTATTCATGTCATCGACAAATCTCCTCATCATACAAATGTTGTTGTCATCAACGCATCACATCTTAACTACCCCAGTTCTTCCAACATAATGATAAATTTTGACATAGTTGGCGTAAATTGGTTATTTCTCATCACCTAGAGATTGTAAATTCTATTATTTACATTGTTTTAGTATTTGATAATATATTTTATTACTTTATATTAAATTAAACTACAAATTACTGGTAATTAGTGGTAATTAGAAATAATTAGAACTAATTACTGCTAATGTTTAGTCTAATTTAATATAAATTAATTAAATATATTATAAATTATAAAAAGGTTTAAATCATAGAATTTATAGTCTTTAGGTGATGAAACAAATTTATAACTACCATGTACAAATTGTTAATTTTCTCATAATATGAAAATGGATGAATTCATTATTTATTATGTTTTTTTAGTAATTTGTACTAAATAATACTCAATGTTACTAAGTACCACTAATTACCAATATTTATTATAAATTTTAACTAATAATCACAAATGTTTCATAATTAATACATATTTTTACAAATTACGACAAATTATTACTAATTATAACAAATTATGACTAATTACAACAAATTATTAATACTTTCCAAAAATTAGTACTAATTACCGCAAATTAACACTCATATCGCTAAATATTACTTAATGTTTACTAATTATTACTATGTATTGCTAATTATTACTAGGAACTACTAATTAAAATTAATTACTTCTAAAAAATTTGCATAAAATAATTTTTAATAAGTAAAACTAAATAGTTGTAAATAAAAATAATTATTATTACCTAAAAATAATTACTGAAAAATAAAACTAACTAATTATAATTAAATTTAATTAAATCTAATTAATACTAATTAATTATTATTATTATTTTTAATATAAAATAAAATAAATAACATCAAAATTGAAAAACAATAAATAAATTACATAAAACTAAATCTTTCAATATATACAAAGCCTGGAATTTTCTCCCAAATAAAATATAAAACAATAAAATCATAAATTATGAAAATATGATAGAAGTGGGGGACAGGGGAGTTCAAGGAATAACAGAATGAAAAAAATTCATAGGGGTTATTAGTGGTTAGATAATTTGTGACGGGAATATTTATTGTAATATTCTTGTCAAAAATAGAATTATTTTTTACGGTAATATCACAAATAGAAAAATAATTATTAATTACGGAATCTAAATGGAGTATTTTTTTATGGGACCTATCACAAATATCCCATTCCAACAATTTATTTTCAATAGGAGTTGACTTCTATCACAAATAACATTAATGATGAGTTGGTACTTGTGATGGTTAGTTAACTATCATAACAAATAACTATAATAATTAGAGGTTATTTGTGATAGGGATGTCTTCTCAAAAAAAATATTCTTCCTAGTGTTTGGTGAACAGTGCACACCAAAATATTTGTGATGGAAAATCGTTCCAATCGTAAATAAGGATTTTCTAATAATAATTTCGACAGAAAATGAATCTCTTATTAAAAGGACACTTTTCTCATAGTGTTATGATTACCATTAACCTTATTAATTGTGTTAACTGAACCATTTCCTTTAAAATCACTTTCTATGTTTCCTTCTTTTCCACAGCCAAATCATTTTCAAGTTCATTTGATACATTTTACTTGATTCCTCTTTCCACATGATCTACGTGAATAAAAATGAACTTTATTTCCCATGTCATCACTATAAAACTACATCTTTCTTTTATTGTATGGGTTAGAAATCCGACTAAGGTTGTGATTATTGATCAAATTATGAAATGGTTGATTATGCATGATAACATGGTTTCACATTCCAATTCCCATTTCATTTTTCCAATTATGAGTACTAACATTCCATTATCCAATATATTCTCCATTAATATGAATCCTCCCAGTTCCATCCAATATTTAAAACCAAAACAATATTGTGGGAAACACTAATCATAGGGGTTGAACCACACAATTTGTAGAAAATGTGTATAAAATTTCAATCTATGACATCATAGGTTTAATCCTAGGTTATTCACTATCATTTTTAAAACTCCCGGATTGTAACATGTACTTGGACTAATCCTTTGGGACATCCCTAGAAATATCCTCAAAAATATGTATAGGGATCTCGCTAATCTTTTCTCATCATATTTTTTAAATTTTCACTAATCCTTTTATCTGATTCCAACTATAACAACTCATGGTTTTCATTCATGAATATTACACCTTTTTATATGAATATTAGTTACATTGCAAAAACACATAACAGAGGACCATAATACTTTTTTCCTCTAGAAACATGGGAAAAACTTCTAGTCTGGTAAATGATCTGAAATGTTTCCCACAAAGATCATACCCTTTAGTACCCCGAACTAAAACCATTCTTTATAACCTATAGAAACAAAACATCAGAAAATGGTGAGCTTAGATGATTATAAAGGTTAAACATGGATGATATCAATTTATTATCTTATGAAATCATATGATTATAAATATGTGTATGTTATCATGAGAAAAGTTCATTCCTAGACCGCAATAGATAATAAATATGATTCATGGACTGAAACATTAACATTTAAAAAGACATGAATAATATGAATGAAACTTCATCATAACACACTCATAAGTTCATATAATAATTTTTTTTGGATTATCATATGGATATAAAACCATTCCATATGTCAATGATAACTACCATAACTCTCGGATCAGCCCTTATCACCTGTTTCACTAAGAGATCAAGCACATCGACTTGTTTCCCATTATGGATCAATCACATCATCTAGTTTCCCATCGCAAATCAATCAAATCAACTTTTTCCCTAACTATGTCTTGAGATTTGATTCATTACCCAATGCATTAGAGAGATATATAGGTCCCACCAATAAAATAATGGAAACTACACATATATGTTCCACAGGAACATAAAGCCTTCATGTAACTCCCTGACCATAGTCACCCATAGTCAGTGAATTATTACATAACATTAGCATGAAACAAGGAATCACGTCCCGAAAGCCCTATTTGTTTAGTATCCTGGGAAGTGCTTGATACATACATGGGTTTTACATTACCACATGAGATAAAAACAATAATAAAATTTTTTCCTCTCTGAACACGCTTATATCCTTTAGACTATACCTACAGGTCAATGATAAAATACTTCTTCAAATCCTTGTAAAAATAAAACCTAGAAAGGGGTGAGCTCAGATGCTCAGTTAGGATAAAAATACAGCAAAAACTTAATAATTAAGCATAAAAATTTAAGGAAATGTATGAAAATAAAACAAAGACTTTAAAACATAAATTTCAGCATAATATGGCAATGATAAATCCAGTAATTAAATTTACTTATTAACATGGATATTGTACTAGTTCAATAATCACATGTAATATGAAAATATAATTTCATTATTATGTAATGCATAATGTCGGACATCATAACCACATAGTCAAGGCCTCGTGTCAAGACTAAAAATAATATTTTGTCAAATAATTGTTCCAAGACACTAGTTTGTCTCATGAGACATGCCGATGCATCGAGGATCTATAGCTCTCTCCACCTATCACATACTATGTCCAATTCATTCCTCGTATGAAAAGGTTGAAACATAACATTAACATTCATATTAAAACTAGAATACGAAATGATAATACATAAACCATAAACCTTGAATTGTATAGAAATAAAATATCCACAATAAAACATATCACAAAACCATCAATCCAATATGGAATCTTTTTATAATAATAAATAAACTTTAAAAAAATATAAAATCCATTAAACGATGTTGACATAGATGAAATAAAAACTATTTTAGAGAAATATCTCTTTATATTTTGAAATGATTTAAAAGTCATGTAATTATAAAATAAAACCTTTATTTTGAAAATATTCTTATAAGATTGTAAGGGGGGCTTAAAATGGGTTATAATGGTGGAGAATAGCTGCACCCACCGTATAAGTTAAAAAAACATTCATGCCTTAATTTGTCGAAAAGGTCATAAAGTACCTTGTTTGGAAAGAGACAGAATGATTCTTTTCAAACCATTTTATAGAAAGATAAAAAAGGTTATAAATGACATTAACCCATATTATATTAAATAGTAAAAATGTTTTGAAATACATTTTTAAGAAACACAGATGTGGATGACAAAGAGGACCTTGTAGACACTTACGTAAAAACAACCTCGGATAAAAAAGACAATGTGAAATTAACCCTTACCTTGAACTTTTCCTTGGTCGAGGGTACGTTAACATCATGTATAATAGTTAAAACATTGTAATTGAATTATAAAAGAACCACATACCTAAATATTTTATCATATATGATCTTTTAATATTGCTTTGTTGATAATATTTTAGTTGTATCATTATTTCAGGTGTTAACTGATTCATTTTCCATGATATTTTTTGTTACATAAGTCATGTTTGTTATGTATAGGATGTATTTGATTAATATCCAGAATGATATAATTTTATTAAATATTATTTTTAATAATAAAAATAAAATAATTCTTGAATGGATGCGATGGGGAATGAATCACATCTCGTTCATGGAGACGGTAATCTGTACATACGCACAAACGCTACATCCATTTCATTTTTTTATTTTAAAAGGAAAGAATAACAAATGATAAATACATATATTATTATTCTAGTATAATATAATATTTTATATATGTTATGTATGTTCATTAGAACCGTCCTTTATATGTTACATGGATTGTATAAACGAGTCATATCACTTTGAGGGGGAGGTAGTCCGCACTTCAAAAAATGAAATTATCGTATATATACAACCTAAAAAGAATAAAGTTTTGCAATAAAATATAATTAATGGTTATTATTGATAAAGTAAATATCATATATATCATATATAATTACAATTCCATCATCATTTCAACCATAAGAGGTGGTAGTAGAAAATTATACAATCATCATTTCGTGAGGCAGTAGTTTTTCGTCCCCAGAATCATTATGTTATATACCCCTCAGATGGAGGTGTGTGTAAGTTTAGTTCAAATACTTCTTATAAAAATAACTTAGTATACATAGGATACATGTTTTTTTTATAATTTAATGTAATGAATAGATTTTAGGAGGTTGAAGAGGTAAAATAATTGAAATGAACTTCAGAGGAGATGTTACCTTTAAATCGGGTAACTCCCTATGGTTTGAACCAAAAGGCTTCCTTCACATGTATTCTGCCTAAGGTAAGGCTTTTGAAAGGAATATAGGAATGTAGGGAGCTTAATTGGGCAGAGTTTTGACGAGTCAAGTGGCTTGAGAGGTGCGATAAATGGGATAGAGGTGAGAGATTTTCATAAGGGGGAGGAGGGGCTCTTTAAAAATGTTTGAAAATATTATTTTATTAAATAATGATTTTCGGTTTCTAAAAGTCAAAAACTCAGTAACGTCGAACCTAAAATGTATCATGTTCTAAATAAAATCATCTAATAAAAAATGAATCAGTTTTGGCTATTGTTTTATTTTTTAAAATCTCATTTATTTAAATAATTCTTTAATGAGGTAAACAATGCATCATTTTTGTGTCACAAATAAATTTATTTATATGATATATAAAAATTATAAAAAATATTAAATTATGTATTAAATATTCTTAGATTTAAAATTAATATTTATAGTCTAATAGATAACTTATATAACACCTTGTAAAATTATTTTACTAAAAGATATATGTTTATGTCATTTTTGTCTTTAATTTAAATTAATTAATATAAAGTGTCATTATCACTCTCAAGTGGCTATATGGGGTCGAAAAATCAACCCAAGGATTCCCATGGTAGGAAATATATTAAAAAATTGGAATAGGATACATGTAAGTGTAATTTAGTATTATTATTATAATATTTGATTACCCTTATTTACCAGATTTACCCTTTAACCATAGTAAATAAAATATTTACTGAAATAAATATTCATAATGTCTAAAAATAAAAGTTACCTATTTACACCATTGGGACCTCCTGATTCCAAATACGTAATCCATTTTTCTAAATTCAAAACACATAAGTGGATGAAATTAATTTAAAATTAATTCTCGTTTTCAAAACAAAAAACGTGTTTTTATGAAATACTAACTAACAATAGATTGTCACTTGTTTATGTCCAGTTTAAATGTGAAAGTACATAGAATTACCTAAATTATATTAAATGATAAAAATATAATATAATTATACATTAAAACCACTCAAATGTATAACATAACACTATAAATTATTTTGATTAAAGAAGTTGTTTTTACTTAAAATTTAGTATTTTTCACTATTGAACAAAAATTGAATGTTTTCAGAAGAGTACCAAAAATTACCCCTAAGATAATTTTGATATTCTATATCCAAAAATGAATTCCATTTTGAAAAAAAATATATAATTTCAAAACGTGGGTATTATTATTCATAATAGTTAGTTTGATTAGTTGTGGTGTGTTAGAATCTCAAAGTTTCATACATCACAAGCTATTTTATTATTTTAAGGAAAACGTATCGTTGAAGCTTGGGGTGTTACATTATTCCCTCCTTCAAATAAATTCTTCATCAAAATTTCTAGAATACTACTAAATAAAAAGATTTGGGTGGTTCTTAATCATTAGTTCATCGGGTTCCCACATTGCCTCTTCTATATTATGGTTTCTCCATAGAACTTTTACTGGACGAGTTGTCTAGTTTCTCAACACTTGTTCTCTGGTATCATGGATTATGATAGGATCTTCGCAATAAGACAGATCAGGTTCTACTTCTTTTTCTTCATATGTGAGTACATGTGTTGGTTCTGGCATGTATTTTTTCAACAGTGATACGTGGAACACATCATGAACTTTGGAGAGACTTGGAAGCATTTGTAACCAGTAAGCAACAGCCCCAATCTGTTCTAGAATTTCGAAAGGTCCGATGTACATGGGAGATAATTTACAATTATTATTGTATCATATAACTCCATTCCATAGAGATACCTTCATGAAAACATGATATCCTACCTGAAATTCCAAATCCCTCCTTCGGTTATTGGCAAAGAACTTTTGCCTACTTTGAGTAGCTTCGATGTGGGTTTGGATAATCTTCAACTTTTCCATTGTTTCCTCAACATGTTTGGGGCCTACACGTTTTCTTTCACCAACATCATCCCAACAAGATAGTGTGCGACATCTATTTCTACATAACACTTCATATGGTTCCATCTAAATACTTGAATGGAATCTATTTTTATAGAAAAATTATACCATAGGTAAATATTGATCCCACCTAACTTGAAAGTAAATTTAGGAATATCTCAACATGTATTCTCATGTTTTAATAGTACATTATGATTTTCCATCAATTTGATGGTGGTAGGCGGTTCTCAAACAAAGTTTAGTATCCAAGGCCTTCTGAAGACTTTTTTAGAATCTTGATGTAAAATTGGGATCAAGATCAGAAACAATTGATATGGGTATTCCATAAAGTCTTACTACATCATTAATATATATTCTTTCCAGACATTCAAGTTGTAAATCTTCACTTATTTCGAGAAAATTATGTAACTTGGTAAGACAGTCAATAATGACCCATATAGCATCTTTCCTTCTAGGAGGATTTTGTATCCCCATGAAAAAATGTGATGTAATATCATCCCATTTCCACTTTGGTATAGTAAGAGGTTGAATGAATCCTCTAGGATTTTGTATTCTAGATTTCACTTGTTTACAAAACATACATCTTGACACAAAATCAGTAATCTCTCTCTTCATGTTGTCCCACAAAAAAATTTCCTTCAAATCTCTATACATCTTATTCCTACCAAGGTGTATATAGAAATTGGAGCTATGAGAATCATTCAACAATTCCCTTTTTAGATCATGTATGTTAGGAACCCAAAGTATCTTCCCAAATTTCAAAATCACATCTTCATAAAATAATTCGATTAAAATCTCATCATTCATTGCTTTAATTTTCTTTTAAAACTCATCATCATCAGTTTGAGAACTTTTATCCTTTATAGTAATGATGGTTTAACAACCATTTCAAAAGGTATTGATGTTTTTCCTTCCAAGATTATTCCCAAATCTATATTTACTAGATCCGTGAACATAGGATCCCTTTCAAATCACATCTTGTTCAAAACTCCATGATCCTTTCTTCTCAAAGCATCTGCTAAATTATTTTCCTTGCTCTGGTGGTAGTGTATGGTGCAATGATAATCCTTGAGTAGTTTGAGCCATCTCATTTGCCTCATGTTGAATTCTTTTTGTTAGAAAATATGCTTCAAACACTTTTGATCAATATAAATCTAACATTTTTCACCATAGGGATAGTGTCTCTATATCTTCAGAGAAAATATTACAACTGATAACTCAAGATTGTGAGTGGGATAGTTTTGTTCATGAATTTTTAGTTGTCGTGATATAGAGGCAATAACTCTATCATTCGACATAAGGACACAACCAAGTCCTTTCTTTGAAGAATCACTATAAACAACAAACCTATTATTCCCCAATGGTAGAGTCGGTATAGGAGCATTGACCAATCTTATCTTCAGTTTTACAAAACATTCTTGACAATATTTTTTCCAAACAAATTTAACCCCTTTATGTGTGATCTTGGTTAATGGGTTATCCAATTGGGAAAAATTCTTGGTGAAGCGCCAATAATAACCTGCTAAACCAATAAAACTACTTACCTAAATTATACTCATTGGTGTGGGCTATTCTTGTATTTCCATGGTCTTTGAATGATCAACAGAGATTCCATCCTTAGAGAAAATATGGCCAAGAAAACAAATTTATTGAATCCAGAATTAAAACATTCTAAACATCCCATATAATTCATTTCTCTTGAGGATTTTCAGAATAGAAATCATGTGATTTTCATGATCCTCGTTTCTTTTTATGTAAACCATGATATCATCAATAAATACCACTACAAAGTCATAAATATATTTCATAAAAACTCTATTCATTATATTCTAGAAAACAGTGGGTGAATTAGTCAGTCCAAAAGGCATTACTATAAACTGGTAATGCCCATACCTGGTTTGAAATGTTTTCTTTAGAATGTGTTCCTTCTTCACACAGAACTGATTATATCCAGATCAAAATTCAATCTTTAAAAAACATTGTTCACCATGAATTTCATCAAATAAATCATCACTGTGAGGTAGGGGATTCTAGATCATTATTGTTATTGCATTAATATCCCTATAGTCAATGCACAACCTCATAGATCAATCTTTCTTCTTAACAAAAATAACAGGGGATCCCCGTAGAGAAACACTAGGGAGAATAAATCCTTTATTACTCAACTCCTCTAGTTGTTTCTTTAGCTCCACTAATTCGACATTGTCCATTATATAAGGGGTCTTTGATATGGGACTTGAACCAGGAATTAAATCATTAGAAAACTAAATATCCCATTCTAGAGGATGTCCAGGTTAATCCTCTATAAATACATCAAAATATTCTTTTATAATAGGTACATCCTCTATTTGGACATTCCATTCCTATCCCATAGTTATTTCACTCTATTCCTCCCCAATAATTAAATTTAGTAGGGCTATAGGGGTTGGATCTAGATAAGAATTAGATGGTGATGTTTCTTCTCTAAAGATAAGGTATTCTTTATCATCATCAAAAATTGTAACCTCTTTCTTCTTACAATAAATTTTCATATCATGGTCTAAAATCCAATTCATACCGAGGATTATATCAAATTCCATCATGGGTATGAAGATGAGATCCGTTGATAAAAAACATTTATATGCCCTCATGGGGACTAATTCACAAAACTTTGTTTCAATGATACCCACCTTAAGTGTTTTGAATGATAACTCCATTGTTATATAAAATTGTAAATATCTAATTCTCATAGAAAACATGGAAGATATGAAACAATGTGGTGATCCAGAATCAAATAAAGCATTGGATAAATGTGAAAAAACCATTAAATTACCTTCCACCACTACTTTCATAGCTTCAACCCCATTAGTATTTATCACATAATCTTGGCCTTTCTCCATTGGCCTTTTCTGAGGTATGGTTCCTTGGTGATTAGGAGATTCATTTGCATAATTTTCCTTTTCATTACAATTTTATCATTCAACATTGACAGCCTCTTTCTTTCCCTTGAAATCATGATATTGGTGGCCTTTTCACCACAATTGTACCAAACTCTCATTCCCTTCAGGAAAGTACCGGGGTGTTTCTTCCACATATACCAGATGATGGATATTAAACTTTTTTACTTCTTCCCCTTATTTCCATTTCCATAGTGTTTACTAGATCCCTTCTTCTATTGCTTTTCTTTAAAGTCGTAATACTTAAACAATTCCATTTCTTTCTTGATTGCACATGAGGAAATATCTTCATATGATGAGAAGGATTGTGAGACTAATGCTCAATGGATAAATGGTTTTAACCCATTAATTAATCAATAAATCATACTCCTTGGTTTACGTACATAATCTACCGCATGCCTTACTAACCTTGTAATGTTAGCCTCATACATTGTGACATTCTTATCCTCCTTTTTCCTCAGACACAGAAATCGTCTTTCCATATCCGCTTGATGGTAATGAGGAAAGTATTTTTCTATGAAAATCTCTTTAAACTCTATCCATTCAATATTTGATACTTCTTCATCCTCTTTTTTGTTTTGAATTAATCACCACCATTGATCTGTATCACTCGTGAGGTGATAAATTACCATGGAAACTTTTTCTCTTTCGCTACTCCCCAAAGCATAGAATATATTCAATAAGGAAAATATCCATTACTCATATAAAAATGTATTTGTATCCCCATTTAATGTGGGTGGTTGTTTCCTCATGAGTCGGTCTAACATTTATCCTCTGTGTTGTGGATCAGGGTGATCCCTACGGGTAAGGTTATTATTCATAACATGAGTGAGTTGTCCCAGTATGATGATAAGATGATCAGCACTAGTTGCATCACCAGCTCCACTGTAATTATTTTGAGTAGGAGGGAAATCTCTACATAGATTATGTGCATTGATATAGTTCTCATTCCTTCCACTCGTCACCATTTCTAAACAATGGTATACACTAGATTAGTTTATGAATCGCAATACATAATTCCAAACTATTAAAACACATAACATAAATTGAACAGTTTATGGATATAATCCATATTCCTAAAAATGTTTTCTTTGAGGAAGTATATACTCATAAATCCATCATAATGGTTCATAGTGAAAATGTGAATTATCATAAGCATATCCCCTAGGAGTGTCATTGCAAAGAGTGCAGAAAGGCTAGTTTTCATGTACAAGGATACCCCAGGCAATCCCAAAACTCCTTGTCAATGTTTTCAATCCTAGGTACATCTATGCCATAGCTGCCTCAACCTGATCATATCCAGACAGGGATGTATTTCTTAGAAAACTCACAAAATTTCTACATTAGCAAAATTCTAGGAAGTTCTTTTATACTAATCATCAAAGTCTATCTTATGGTAAGGTTCTCTAATCAGAGTTTTCAAAATCTAGCTTCCATGTTTGGTACTAAACATTCTCTAATGCCAACTGTAATACCTTGACCCTAGTTATCTAGAATTGGTGAAATATTACATAACTTTGGAATTATACAAGGAATCATGTCCCAAAAGACTGATTAGTTTAGTATCATAGGAAGTACTAGATTCATACATAAGTTTTACATTACATAATGAGAAAAAACAACCAAAATATTTTGTCCCCTTTAAACACACTTATATCCCTTATCCTATCCCTCCACGTCAACCATAAAATACTTCTTCACATCCTTGGAAAAGTAAAACATCAAAAGGGGTGAGCTCCGATGCTCCACAAGGATAACAATATGGCAGATATATCATAAATAGGAATAAACATTTAAGGAAATGTATAAAACTAAAACAAAAGTCTTTTAAACTTAAACTTCTACATAATATTTCAAAGATAAATCAAATAATTCCATTTATTTATTCAAATTGATATTTTCCTAGTCGAATTATCACATGTAATATCAACAGCTAATTTCATAGTGATGGAAGGCATAATATTGGACATCATAACCACATAGTCAAGGCCTCGTGCCTAGACTATAAATAATATTTTGTAAAGTCCTTATTCCAAGACACTAGTTTGTCTCATGAGACCTACCGATGCATTGAGGAGCTGTAGTTGGCTCCACCCATCACTTACTAAGTCCAATGCATCCCTCCTATTAAAATGATGAAATATAACATAAACATTCGTATTAAAACTAGCATATGAAATGTTAATACCTTAACCATAAACAATGAATGGTATAAAAAAATGCATCCACAGTCAAACATATCACAAATCCTTCAATACAATATTTATGATTTGTATCATAATGTATCAACTTCAAATAAGTATAAAATCCATTAAAGTATGTTGACAAAGATGAAATCAAAACAATTTGAGAGAAATATCTCTTTCTATTTTGAAATCATTTAAAATTCATGTAATTATAATAGAAAACATTTATTTTGTAAATATTCTTATAATCTTGTAAGGGAATCTTCAACGGTGTTATAACGAAGGAGAATATCCACACCTTTCGTAAAAGTTAAAAAACATTCTTGCCTTAATTTAATGAAAAGGTCATAAGGTACCTTTTTTGGAAAATGACGGAAGAATTCCTTTCATACCCTTTTATATAAATTCAAACAAGGGTATAAATGAAATTAACTCATAGTATAGTATATAGTAAAAATGTTTTGTAATACATTTTTAAGAAATAGGGATGTGGATGATAAAGAGGTCCTAGTAGACACTTACGTAAAAACAACCTCAGATAATAAAGATATTGTGAAATTAACCCTTATCTTGACCTTTTCCTTGGTCGAGGGTATGTTAACCTCCTGTATAATAGATAAATAATTGTTATTAAATTATAAAATAACCACATACATAAATATGTTATCATATATGATATTCTAATATTGTTTTGTTAGTAATATTTTAGTAGTATCATTGTTCCGTGTGTTACTTGATTTGTTTTCCTTTATATGTTTTGTTATGTTAGTAATGTTTTTATTGATAGGATGTATTTGATTAATATCCAGAATGATATAATGTTCTTAAATTTTATTTTTTATAATCAAATGAAAATAATTCTTGAATTGTTATGTTGGGGAATGAATCTCATCACGTTCATGGAGACGGTAATCCGTACATACGCGCGAACATTACTTCCATTTCATTTTTTTTATTTTAAAATGAAAGAAAACCAAATGATACATAGGTATATTATTATTCCAGTATAATATAATATTCTATATACTTTACGTATGTTCATTAACACCATCTTTTATACATTCCATGAATAGTATGATTGAGTCATATCACTTTAAGGGGATGGTAGTCCGCACTTCATTAAATTAAATTATCGCATATATACACCATTAAAAGATTACATGTATGATATAAAAGATAATTATAGAAGATTATAGATAAAATAAATATCTGAAATATCATATATAATTACAGTTCCTTCTTAAAGTCCACCATAAGGGGTGGTAGTAGTAGATTGAACAATCATCATTTTGTGAGGCAGTAGTTCATAGTCCACAAAAACATTATGTTTTATACCTATTAGATGGATGTGTGTGTAAGTATAGTTAAAATACATCTCATAACAACAACCAAATATATTTAGGATACTGTTTTTGTTATAAAATAAAGGAATAAAGAGAGTTTTGGGGTTGGAGAAGTAAAATAAAATAAATGAACTTAAGAGGAAATGTTACCCTTAAATCAGGTAACTCCCTTTGGTTTAAACCAAAAGGCTTCCCTGAAGTGAATTCTACCTAACATAAGGATTCTAAGAGGAATAGAGGGATGTATGAATCTTAATTGGGTAGAAGTGGGATAATAAAAGTGGCTTGATATGTTTGATAAATGGGTTAGAGGTGAAGGATTTTTATAAGGGGATGAGGGGATCTTTAGGAATGTTTGAAAATATAATTTTATTACATAATTATCTTCATTTTCTAAAGGTAAAAAACTCATTAAATTCGAACATAAGATGACTCATGTTCTAAATATAATAACCCAATAATAATTGGTTAGGTTTTGGATATTTTTTTTTAATTTTTAATAATCTCATTTATTTAAATCATTCTTTAATGAGGTATACACTACATCATTATTGTGTCATAAATAATTTAATTTATTTGATGTATAATAATTATAAAGAAAATACAAGGATTTAGAAAATATTTTATATTTCAAATAAATATTTATATTTAAAAATATAACTTATATAACCCCTTGTAAAAATTATTTTACTAAAATATATATGTTTATGTCATTTTTGTGTTTACTTTAAATTAATTAATATAAAGTCTCATTATCACTATCATGTGCCTCCATGGGGCCCAAAAATCGACCCAAGGATGCCCATGGTCAGACATGTATCAACCAATAAGAAAATAAAACATGTTAGGGTAATTTAATATTATTATAATAATATTTTATTACCCTTATTGACCATATTTACCCTTTAACCATGGTAAATAAAATATTTACAGAAGTAAATATTCATAATATCTAAAAATAAAAGTTATCTATTTAGATAATTTGTTCCTCCTAATTTCAAATATGGAATCCATTTTTCCAAAATTGAAAATATATAAGTGGAAGAAATTAATTTTAAATTAACTCAAGTTGTCAAAACAAATGCGTGTTTTAAGAAATAATAACTTTCAAAAGATTAACACTTGTTTTTGTCCAGTTTAAATGTGAAATTACATCCAATGACCTAAAATATGTTAAATGATAAAAATATAATCTAATTTTACATTAAAACCACTAAAATTTATAATTTAACACTATATATTATTTCAATTAAAACGTTGTTTTAATTAAAATTTAGTATTTCTCACTCATCATCAAAAATTGAAAGTTTTCAGAAGAGTACAAAAAATTCACCCCAACCTAATATTGATATTCTGAATCCAAAAATAAATTCTATTTTGAAAAAAAAAATATAAAATTTCAAAAAGTGGTTATTATTATTCATAACGACTAGTTTGATTGGTCGTGGTGTGTTAGAATCTCGAAGTTTCATACGACGCAAGCTATTGCATTATTCAAATGGAAACGTACCATGGAAGCTTGGGGTGTTACAATTCATCACATTAAAACCTATGTAAATATATGAGTTTTGTAAACACTTCATAATAAAATAAATCATGGAAAATAAATAGGTTTCATAAATATCTTTCCATTATAAACATAAACAATTTATAGAAACAATTAGAATGGTATCATTGGTTCATATCTCCAATAAACCATAAGAAACACCAATAGAATTAATATTAGACTGAAAATTGATTTTTTAAAGATCAACTAAATTAATTATTGAGGAAAATATCCTTTCCTTTATGATATCATTTTTTCAATGATCTTTGTGAAATAAAAGGAATACAATTTATTTGAAAATAAACCTATTTGATTGTAAAGTAATCATTAAGGAATTAAGGTGTTCTGCCAGTGAGAAATCCCTCTTAACACAAGCAAGTAATGGGGTATGACAAAATAATATTTCCTAAGTTAAAATGTGGTATGTGTTTAAATTTGGTTGTCTCTAGAGATGGGCACAAAAAAATCTTGTTAGTCACTTAAAATTAAAGAACAAAGTGGGAGTTGTTTTTTAAATTATTTGATTTTAAAAAAATATTGAAATCCCTAAAAATGAAGTTTGAACCAAAATTGATGAATATAGTGATTTAGATAGGGTAGGATCTCTTTCTCTAATGTAATCATGGTCATAAAATTCATTCACACTCCCATATTATTGAATGATAAATGAACGAATTGTCGATAGAGTTGTCAATCACCCTTGGTTAATAGAAGCAACAGAAACCACTCATGTGTGTATGAATATTCATATACCATTCCCAAATAATTAAGTTATTCCCCAATTAGGAATTTTTTCTACTTATAAATATAAATATATTTCATTAATTCCACACATGTTCCCATGATCTCTAGACACTCACCCCCTTACACAATATTCTCAATCGAGATAAACAACGCTAGGAAGATGGAGTTTAAAAATTGTTAACCAAAGATATTAAAATTAAATAAAAAAACCCTAAAAATGACCACATTAAGAGAGTTGGGAACTAGTGAAAATAGTAATCATCTAATAAAAAGAGTGTTTTAAATTAATGTGAAAGTATCTGACATTACAAAAGGAAAAATCCCCCTTCCTCGATCACTCAAGAGTTCTACCCTCTATGTGAAGGGTCGAATATTTGAAGTGGGAAGATAAAGTCATAATGAAACTAAGAAATGAGAAAACATAAAATATATAAAACATCATGACTCTAATATCTTTTATAACACATCATTATCTTTCTTCCACACAATTGAATTTATGTGGAAACACATATTTATAGGGTTAAGGGGTGATAAAATGACCATTTGTATTATTCCCTCCAAAATTTTTATATTATTTAAGATATTAAATATAAAAATGAAAGTAATGTGTATTATTTAATTCTTTTAATAATTATCATTCATGTATTCCCATTAAATTTCAGATTATTTTCATAAGTTTCAAACATTTTATGCCCAAATTACTAGAGGAAATTCTTTCTGGCTGAGGAGACTCCTCAACATTCTCAACATTGGAGAATTAATTGGATACCTTAATGACCAAAATTATCCCTAAAATTTAATGTGAACATGGGTATGAGATCCATATTTCCAATCCTATTAGAATCACTTTAATTGTATGTGTGCATCTCTAGTTATTCATAATTTACATAGGTGTTCCATCTCTATATTCTAGCATAATTTTTCAATTTGATTTATTTTTTTGGGCCTCAAGATGTTCGAATTTTCCATAACTTCAGAAAAAAAAGTTTAATCCCTTGGGAAAATTAATCCCAAAATAATAATAACAGCAATTGGATCAAAATTTTAAAAGTTATTCTCAAAATAAAGAATCTTACAAAAACTATTAAATTTATTGAATTAAGCTATATTAACAATTAAGCCCAAAATTCAAAAAAATAATACTAAAATTATAAAAATAAACTCAGGTTTATTTATAGGAAGGGATTATTTCATTGAATAAAATATGATGAATTATGCAACTATTATCTCTATCAATTCCCCCACATATGTAACATGGACCCATGGACAAGTAAGAGTCAAAATCAAATAAAAAAAATCAAAACGAATACCCATTATATCCACCAATACAATACCCTGAACCAAAATATATCATACCTCATCATAAAACATTATTTCATGTTCTCTATTCAGATCATTCAATACATTTCCACTTCATATCTCTTCCGATGCACACAAAACACATACCTCACATGAATTTTATCTCAACTCATAGATTTTAATTTCTAACAAGTTTTTTCTAATACAAACTCATGAAAGGGTCACCATAAGATTGATAAATAATTTCTTCTCCACCTAATTTGAGTTAATTACATATTTTTCATGATGAAATTGTATGTATATTCTATAGATTTCAATTTTTAGGATTTAGTTTTCTTAATATTTTGAGGCCAAATAATAAGGGATTGCCTCTTTTTGGAGAAAAATTTCAATGGTCTAATTTAATTCATGTATAGCCTTATCCTTTCCCCCCATAGTAGAAAATGAACTCCATAATTATGAAAAATTAATGAATGTTCACAAAATTCCACATTTCCACAAAAAAAATTAATCTTATCAAATATATTTATTCTTAAAAGATCCAGATAGGGATGACATTCCTTCTCCATTGGATGCCCAAAAAGTCCTGACTTTTCTTATCATGAAAGCTCTTGAAAAGGCATAACATTCAAAATAATGAATTATTTTCCGCATCTACCACCTTTATACATCATTTTATTTTCCACCGAAATTATATCTAAATTTGATAGCACAACATAATACATCATCCCCCACACATTAGTTCAACTAGATCATGAAATTTTACTTCAAGTGTAGTTTGGATAGGAAACATTTTCTTGTGATGTCGGTAAACTAATAGGTTGTTCAAAGAATCTAAGTACTATAATGATAAATGTACAAGGTATGCTAGAATAAAAATATTCTCTTGAAAAGAAGTCTTAAAAACCAAATAAATTCCTCAATTATTTAAAACACAAGTATATCAAATCTTTATATTTTGATAGCAATAAATCAAATTCTAGTTAAAAAAAGAATGGTATGTTTATCTCAATAAGTACGGTGAATGAAAATAATATAGCATCAATTGTTCAAAATCCTCATAGAAAAAGTATTTCAAAACTAATAATCATGAGATATGGTATTGGATTCAAAATATTAGATCGCCTTTCCTGAAATTACCAAATATTTGGACCTAAAATAACATCATTTTTAGAATTCATATAAACTCAGTTTCCTTGAATAAATTGTTTCACATATTTAAATGGATTTCAAAATTAGAAAATATAGTCATTTGAGGACACAATTTTCAAAAAAGATCAAAATTTTAAATGAAACACAAAAACATTTGAAAAAAAATGACCAATACAAAAAAACAACAAATGAAAATCTAAAAGTACAAAGGTTCCCTCCTCTACTCATTAATTATGTAGTGTTCTCATTGAATTAAAAAGTATTTAACATGTATGAATAATTAAAATTGAGAGATAGAAATCAATAAAGTTTAAACTAGATGTATAACATGATTTAGTTTATGGATAGACATGTTGGAGGAGTGTGATATCTTCCACTATTATGATGGCATGGTCATAATGATTTTATTCAGCCTGTGTCCATTAATTGTGAATGGATCCTTCCCTGCGTCCTTAGAAATCTATACATCACCAAAATGATATAAATTAGTACCTTTAAAAGGACCAAACCATTTGTAATGATGTTTACCTATCATCATCTTGAGTTTTGAGTTAAATAACAGCATTGTGTCTTTAATATAAAATATGTTTAGTTAGATTAGCTCGTCATGACCCACTCTGGTTCCCTCTTTATAAATCCTTTAATTATCAAAATCTTACCTTCAAATTTCTTCTATCTTATACACCTATAATATTCTCTCTTTCCCTACACCTTCAAGATCCAAAATCATCTTCCTCATATCCCAGTATACTATATGTTCTGATTTGATAGATAAGTGGTATATTTTCTAATAACTCATCCAATATGGACTCATTCCAGTTTTGGTTTTGTAGGCTATCTTGTAATCCCATAATGTTTCTTCCATCCTTGCACTCCAATCCATCATGTTTTTTTTAATTTACATTTTTAAAATTCCATTGATTTCCATAATGGACTCTTAATATTTCCCATTAGTCTGCAGATGATATGGAGTTCATGTTTTATGATGAACCCTATACTTTTTCAAAAGAACCTCCATTATCCTATTAAAAAATTTAATCCCCTAATCACTAATGGTGTCTCTAGGTAGTCCAATACTACAAAATATGTTATCAATGATAAAATGACAAACAACTTTATCTTCATCTATCCTTGTGTCTTTTAATTCCTCGCATTTAGAAGTATAATCAACATTAAGCAATATATAAATATTTTAAAATGAAATTTTCCAATGTAATAGAATAATATTTCTCTGTAACATAAGAAATATCACAAAAATTATATGGATTTTTTGGTATTTATTTTCTCTTTGATATATTTCAAATAAAACCATCGTTTTCCTCCCTTTTTCAAAATTATTAAGATTCTTTAAAAATGGTGGGACAATAAAGTCAAAAGTCTAAAACCATCCTTGATATCCATTGAGGTCAAAAGTGGATCTCACAATCTAGAGCATGAAAAAACTCAAAGACAAAATTAATTTCACTCTCGAAAAAATATCTTCTTATCCCAAGGTCCTTGCAAATCATCCAAATAAATGGATCGTTCCAAATTTAAAATCTATATTAATATTTCAGTTTCTGAATTTGGTGGGGATGGAAATAATATGGGACCTAATATGTTACTAGATAATTATACATGTAATCATACCAAGGTAATTCTCCTTAAATCATGTACAAATACTCTCTTGGAATGTGATTATTTAGTGGTTCTTTGTCTATAATTTCAGTTATAGTAGTGTTGGGAAGTCAACTTAAGTGGTCAGCCACTTGGTTCCCAGATCCATTATTGTATTTGACAACAATTTTGAACACTAGTAGAAGTAACATCCATATCACTAGCCCCTGTTTAGCTTCATCATTCACCATTAAATACCTAAGTGTGGCATGATCAGAAAAAACAGGGACTTTAATTGCAAGAAAATATGATCTAAATAATTTTAAATCAATGAAAATTACTAAAAACACTTTATCTATGGGTTTTTAATTTAATAGGGATTCATATAAGGTTATTGAGGCATAAGAAATGAACTGTGTACTTCCATGAGTTCTATAAGAAATGATTGGTCCAACTACTTTGTTGGATTCATTAAAAAGTTTTTCAAATGGTTCTTCCCAATTTGGTATCTTCATCACTAGTGGTATTATCAATATCCTCTTTAACTCATCAAAACATTCCCTAAAATAACCATTAAAATCATAATTATCATTTTTCAAAATTTATCTAGGGAGATAGAGATAAAACTTAATAAAATCATTGATAAACCACTTATTAAATCATGCATGTCCTAATAATGATCCAACATGGTTCACACAAGTTGGGTAAGTAAATGAATTTTTAAATTAAATTTTTTATTTAGACACATCATTTAATATTTCTTATATAGAATACCAAAGTAAAATTCATTTATCAACTAGGAAATGAAACTTTTCAAAATTTAAAACTAGATTCTTTAAAATGGGGGTTTTCAAAACTTTTTCTAGATTTTTCAATCAATGGACCAAATATTTTCTAAAGGTTGTGAAATAATCCAAGAAAACCTCCTATAAATCATCAATGTTTTTACAAAAAATACATATCATGCACCTATAAAATGTATCTTCCGCATTACAAAATTCAAATGGCATCATGTTTTATGAAAAAAAAATTCAAAGGGATAAGTAAAGGTAGTCGTTTCATGATCCTCATGAGAAACAAGTACCTGGAAGTAACCTAAAAGTCCATCAAGAAATAAATAATGATTTATCCATACAAATATCTGACTTCTGGTCAATTAATGGGATTAAAAATTAGTTTTTTTACTAACCTTATTAAAATTCTGAAATTCTATGCCCACTTTCCAACATTAAAATTTCTCATAGGGATTAATTCAATTTTTTAGTTCCTCACGGTGGTTAGGAAATTCGTTATTGAACTATATGGATGCGGATAACCTATTATGAATATGAAATGGAATAGAATTTTCTAACCTTGAATAGATTTTCAATCTCATCCTTCAAAATCTCTATCACGGTGGGATTCATCCTCCTTTGGGGCTATCTGACTGGTCTGAAATCTCCCTTAAGAATAATTTTATGTCATCGTATTTTTCATTTAATTCTTGGGATATCACCTAAGATCCACACTATTTCTTGTAATAACTCTCTCAAAATCACAATCAGTGATATTTAATGGTTTTTATATTGAGTTTTATCAATTATCACTGGTAATTTCCCTCCCTTTTTGAGGTACACATATTTCTAATTAGCGGGGAATGGTTTTAATTCCAGTTCATTGTGCTGCTAAAGGAATGAAATTAAATTGAGCTACCCCACCTCCAACGGTTATGTCTCTATCACATATGAAATAATATCAACTTATTCATCAAATAATATATCATTAATGAAATTATATTTCACTTCTTCTTTCCACATGAAATTAGAATCTACAGTGTTTTTGGCATCTATTTTTTTTGAGATATTTTCAATTTTATAAATATCTCATAGAGGAAAGAATTCATGGAACATACCTAATTTTATAATGTATTCAATACCAACTTCGTGGGAGAGTTCCAATAGTGGGTGATCATACAATGGGTGCCTCATGGATTCAAAAATATTTAAGTGGAGAGTGTTATATTCAAACTCCATGATGATTGTCCCTTCACGAAAATTGTTGATGTTTTTGGTTATCTTTAATAAAAATCTGACCAAAATGATAGGTGAGTATGACAAGATCATTTATTCATCCATATTCACCTCATAGAAGTCTGTTGGGAATAAGAGATCTTTGACTTTCACTAGTACATCTTCCAGAACTCCTACATAGAAAATTGCAGATCTGTTTACAAGATGGACCATTACCCTTATAGGGTCAAAGTCTCCCATTTGCAAAGAATTGAATAAAGAGTGAGTCAATAAATTAATTAAATCACATTTATAATAAAAATAATTAGATAAATTTAAATACTCAATGGTTAGTGGAATGGAAAATGTCATTAGATATTGACATTTTATTGGAAATGGTGGTGTGATATGGATCGTGACACTACTTCCCAAGTGGATCCTATCATTCATGTGTTGTATCATCTTCCTAATGAAAATATAATTCGAAAATTTAGTAAAAATTGGAATTTTTTATGTGCTTCTTGTAGGGGATATTAATTTCTACTTTCTGGAATGTGTCTATAATTTATTTTTGAAGTGTTTCATCCAAAAATCTATTTAATTTAACAATCCTTGACGGAAATGAGGGGGTATTCCTTTATTATATGTTTTTTACATTTCTATCATGGTTCATTTATTATATTACTTATGCTATCGTTATCCTCCTCTTTCTTCTCTTCTTCTTGGTTAATCTTCAATGAATTTTCAGATTTCTCATCTTCATTCTCGGTTATCCGAGGTTGTCTTATTTTTTGTTAAATGGTGGGTGTTGGTGGGAGTTATTTTCCAATTCATGATGGTATCATGATTAAATTATATTTTATCTTTGGTATTGTCTATGATGGTATTTTCAATTTATTTTTTGTTAGGCATTCCATGAGATACTCAAACTTTTTAGACAGTTCAATTACGGTGTCCTTCAGTGCCTCAATCTCAGAATTATGTTGTTGGTTTTGAATCAGAAGTTGTAAACTAGTAGATGAATTATAATAGGGTCTCTATAAATATGGTGGTTGGTGGTGGGTGGTTTGGGTTATAATATTTCTTCTGATAAAATGTTTTTGGATTTTGGAATTGATGCGAGAATGGGGGCTGGTTTTCAAACTGATTTTGTTAAGATGTCCTAGCTGGTTTTTACTAATATCTAAATCCATATTGGAATTGGTTAGGCTCTCTAAATCTTTTCCATTTTTGGAGTACCTCAGCTAGAACACCTTCATACAAGTTTTAATTACCTATATTTCAGCAGTTTAGTCAGTGAAATGATTATGTGATGATCATAAACCACATAGCAAAGCTGGTGCCTGTTTGACACCCACTTGTTTCAAGGCCAACTATCTTACCAAACTAGTAATATATTTAATCATATTATCTAGTAATGGTGATGGATAATAATTTATTACATCATGAATACCTCTTTTACCATTACCTATTATACCAAACCATTGAATGTTTTCAAAAGTCTTCTCAATCAATCCTATAGATTCTTCTCATGAATTTTCAACCACTGCACCTATAGATTATACATCCAGAAGTATTCTATCATTACCCAGTATAGAAAAGTAAAGGAATAAAATAATGTGTTTCTTTACAATTTAATGATGTGGGAAGCAATCAAATATCACGTTAAATCTTCTGACGAACTCGTATAGGGTTTCTCTAGAACACTATATAATGGAATAGAATTCCTTTATAATGATTGTGCTTCTAGATGTGGGGAAGAATATTTTCATGAAGAATCTTACTAACTAATTCCAATCAAGAATATATCCTAGTTTTATGATATATATCCATTCTTTGTTAACTCATTATAATTAATATGGGAATGCCTTTCACTTTACCTACTACTCAGCTACTCCCCATGCTCTAAAAGTATATCAAACAAATGTGAACTCTTTAATATTTTTGTTTGCGCCTTCACCTTCTAAGAAATGAAAGTTTTGGAAGAAATGGAATCATTTTAGGATTCATCTCAAAATCATGTTGTAACACTATAATGAGACGTTTATTGTTTTGATTAATTAATTGTGGTGAAAATGGGACTCTAAGGGACTGGTTCTAATTTCCCTCCTTGATAATAGTCTCAGAGTGAACACTTGAAGTTTCAATCAAGTCTTCAAGATAAATTTTCTAAAATTAAGATTGAAAAATATGGTTTCTAAGTATATTTAACAAGGATATTTCAATTTCAGGATCTATGGGGTATAGTTTAATTTTTTTTCTACTCATGCAATTTTAAAGAGAAATAAAGAAAAGGGACAGGGAATAAATTGTTGACACCACCACCCCAAAAATAGTGACATATTTTAACACATGACTATCATGGGGATTGGAAAAACAAATATTTTCTAATTTAAAATGTCGTAAAGTGTTTAACCTAGGTTTTATTTAGAGAGGATCGAACAACAATTATGTTTGTTACTTTAAATTATAGAATGAATTGGAGGTAATTTTTGAAATTATTTGATTTTTTTATCAGAAAGTAAAAAAGTAATAGAAATGAAGTTTTAACACAAATTGATAAAGAGTGTGATTTTATCTGGGTAGGATCCCATTTTATAATTGCATCATGGTCATCAAATCCATTCACAGTTTCTTCTTATTTACTGATAATTGAAGGAATCCTTGCTTGACTTGTCAGTAACCCTTGGTTGAAGGAAGCAATTTAAACCACTCCATTGTGTAACAAAATTAATTAACCATTCCTAAACAATGAAGGAATGTTCCAATAAGAAAATTATTATCCTAAAAAATATATAAACAATTCACTAATTCTAAACACATTCCAATGATCTATAAACACTCACCACCTAACACAATATACTCGATCCAGAAAAACTACACTAGGTGGGGGAAATATAAAAATATTAAACAATTGCAATTATCAATGAAATAAACCAAGCCCTAAATATGATCTCATTAAAATAATTCAGAAACACTAATTATATAAATCAATTAATTTAAAATTAGTTTTTAAAATTTATGTTTAATACTTGGACATAACAAATGGAAAATTCCCCTTTCATCGATCACTCAAGAGTTTTACACCTCTATGTGAAGGGAAATAAAGTCGAAGGGGGAAGAAGAGAACATAAAGAAACTAAAAAAATAAAAAATAAAAAATCCACAACACTTATAAGATCCAATTATCCCACATTTCACCAATTTAATGTTCTTCCACACACATGAATGGAAGTGGAAACAGATGTTTATATGGTTTAGGGGTGCAAATTTTCTCTCTAGATTCTATCCTCCTAAAGTTTGTGATTTGTTTTTTATAGTAAATTTCCTTATTAGGGGAACTGTCTCAATTAAATTTTTTCATAAATTTTTTACATTTTTAAGCTATAAATTTCATCTTATATGGATAGGTTTTCAAAATTTTATTCCCAAATTGTTGAAGGAAACATTTTCTAATAGTGGAGACTCCTGAACTATATCCAATTTGGCGCATTAATTGGAAGGCTTAATGACCTAAATTCTCTACTAAATTTAATTTGAACAAGATTCTAGAATTATTGTTTCCAATATATATAGAATAATTTTAATTTGAGGTGTGTTCCCAAATTTATTCATAATTTATGAAGGTGTATAATACTTCATCATCTAGTTCAATTTTCACATTGATTTATTTTTTTGTGCCACTAGATGTTTGAATTGGATCTGGGTACAGAGGAAAGGTTGAATCCCACAAATAAAGGAATCCTACAAAAATCACTATAATTAGATCAATACTTCCAAACTAATTCCTTGAATACAGAAGATACTGAAAAATGTTATATTTCCATAATTATGCAATTTTCGCAATGAAACCCAAAAACAAAAAATTACTAAAATGATTAAAATAAGAATAAATTGATTAATTTGAAGGGATTAAATAATTTATAAACACATTAATAATTATGAAAATATTATCCATATCAGCACTAATTCTATATAAGTGAAAAAATATTCATTTGTAATTTTTATAGAAAAATAACAAAGAACTCATTTTGAAAATGACAAAAAAATGAATTATTTCAAACTGTTTAGTAAAAGCACACACATGTGTAATAGTTAATTTAAAAAATATAAAATAATAGTAAAAATGTTTTAAATAAAATTTTTAGGAAACATGGATATCAAATATAAATAATCCCCCATAAGATACTTATGTATAAATAGTCCCCAATAATAACGTGATTTTAAATAAAAACATATCACTTTGTAATCTATCGAATTGTATGCCTTAAATGAAAGAAAATTATATGGATATGTAAATACAATAATTTCTAGGATATGTTGCATAAAATAAATTCAAGGTCATAATATACACCACACAAAAGAAACAATTAGTGTATAAGGTATGTGTCCCTTAGAAATAAAAGTTAGAGAATTTCCCTTATATTATTACTTGACACTAATCATACTCATGAAAACCTCTTGTATAATAAATATAATTTTATTATAAATCTAATAAAGAAGAATGATATATTATATCATACCATATATGATTTACTTGTGCCTTTCTATTATCCGTTCATTAACAATTTCATGTTAATGTTATGTTTTAGATATTAACTGCTTTGATTTTAACTTCTGTCTTGAATTGTTATATTTTTTATCCTCTTACTTATATAATGATTTAATTATATTTATAACGATAAAAAAAGATATAAATATCATATATAATCATTATATATATATATATATATTTATTTATTTATTTATAAAAATCTATAAAATATTTAAATAGAAAATGAAATACATCATTCATGGAGATGGTCGCTTGTATGTTTGCATGGATATTGTTTCCATTTCTTTATTGTATTGAATGAATGAAAATAAATGAAATATATAATATCATTCCAGTAAGACTATTATTTCATATATATATATATATATATTATATTCACTAAACACATCCTTAACACATTCCATGTAGTGTGTTAATGAATCACATTGTGTCGAGCAGGTGGTAGTCCACACATCCACAAACATGTTATTATATTTACACAAAATGGAATGAATGAAGGAATGTTTTTTATAATAATTCCATAAACAAAAATACATCATAAATATCATATATATATATATAACATGAAAATAGAAAATACATCATTATTCCCAACATTGATATATAGAAACGGAAGAACGGATGACATCAGTTCGTGAGGTGGTAGTCCCATGTACACACGAATGATGATTATGTATTACAGTTGATGGAAGTATTTGTAAGTATAGGTATAAACCTTAATATAAACAAATATTATTTTATATAGGATCTAATTTGATTATATAAATAATAAATACTATTAATTTATGGTGTTCAAGGAAGAAATAAAATAAAAACATTCATTGATGAACATTACCTCTTCTTTGAGTTTCTCTTTTTGGTTTTCACCAAAGGACTTCCTCCATTAGATTTATACCCAGAGGAAGGATTATATTATGAAGGTAAGGATATGAGAAGGAGTTTTTAGCAGGGTTTTTTTGAGCCAAAAGGATTGAGAGGTGTGAATAAAAGAGAAGAATATGTTCCCTTTTATATGAGAGGGGAGGGGTACTTTTGGAATTTCTCTAATGATTAATTTATAATAAATTAAATTTCAATCCAAATACCTCTACATGGAAAGTTTTTGGAATATAATATGGGATAGGTTGGTAAATCCTTCGACCAATATACTTTATATATTTTTGTGTTTAAGTTTAAACCATATCACATTGATTAACACTCAATTAACCTATCTTAATTTAAATTATAGTAACAATATTTTCAATATTAAACGGTATATATTTTTTACTTATAAGGAGTAAATTCAACCATAAATGTTCAATTTATTATATATTAGAAAATAATCTTTCAGATTTTTCTTATTTATGATTTTTATGATTTTTAAATAATTTAATAAAATATTATTTTCAGATAATAGCATTAATGTCAATGTTCACACTATTCAACTAATTGACTTTAAGAAAATAAAAACAGCAAGATAACAAAACAAAACATCATTTTACATATCCCTAATATGTTATATTCACCATGAAATGTTGTGTATAACCTTATTTAATTTAAATTAACTTTCTTTTAATATTTTTAATGTCTCTTAATTATCTTTTTCATTAATTAAATAATTGCTGCATCATCATTGTGTAATTATTTATGATAATTATTTCTTCACTAAAAATTAAAAATAAAAAACTTGATGTATATAAAACTTTTAGATTTTTTAATAGTACGTACAGTCGATAATATACACTATTTAACCCACTATTAAAAATATTATACTTATTTAAAAGTAAGAGTGTGAAATTTCATCATTTCCTTTGATTTTAATAATATCTAAGTCATTTTCATGGACAAGTTTCAATTTAATAATTTAATTTTGAACATTGGGTGTAAACTGTGAAATTAACATATTCCAAAAAAATTGGTCAAGTGTTAGATTCATATTATTTTCCTTATGACTATATTTTTAACCAAAATTACCCAATATACACTTAATTGTGGTAATAAAAATTACCACAATTTCTATTCATATATTAAAAAAAATAAAAGAGATTTATTTACTAAATTTTTCCCCTGTAAATCCAAATATAGAATCCATTTTTCATAATTCTAAACACATAAGTTTATAAAATTAATATAAAATTAATTAAATTAATGGAACGAGAAAACAAAATTTTAAAGTGAAAGCGATCAAGACATTTAATTTTTTTATATACAAATTCAATATAAAATTGAATAAAATGGCCTAAATTGGATTAAATGAAAAAAAATCTAAATACACCTTAAACACAATAAAATATATAAATTTTTCACTCTAAATTTTTTTGATTACAAAATTTAATTTAAATTCATGATTTTCACTATTCATCAAAACATGAAACTTATCAGAAAAATACCAAAAATTAAATGACATTAAATTTTTATATACATATATCAAATAAGAAGTGTATTTTATCAATCAAAATTTATAAAACTGTCAAAACTAGATAAATTACAAGATCACCATCAAAAGGTGCATACACTTCCCTTTTAAAAAAATACTTATTTAATGCATTAAATTTGAATTGTTCTTATATCATGTCTAGAAGAAAAATATGATAGATTATAGACATTATTCAAAATATATTTTATATGTTCCATTAATATTATTCGAAAAGAGTGAATTTTTTATCTATTGGTATAAACACACTTTTTCACCATTACTTTTTTAGAAAACTATTAACTATTATTGGGTTTACATTCATTTATAATTAATTAGTCGAAAAATTATATCTACATTTGTAAACCATAATTTCATAATTTAATTAATCCAGCATATACCGGAAATTATAATAGTTAGGTTATAATTTTCTTGTTTCAATAATTATTATAATAAAATAATAATTTATATAAAAACATGGTTGCATATAAATAAAACTAAGTTACTACTATATTTAATGTATGACAGAAAAGAAATAAAATTATGTAAAATATATATTTCCTAAAAATATCTGGGTGTTACACACATGATAAAGATAAATTATTGAATAATATTGAAACATGTTTTAATAGAAGAGAGAGAAATATTTTTTTCAACTAGGTATATTAATTTAAGAATTATAGATATTCTAAGTATTCCCTTCATCGGTCACTCAGAGTTTACCCCTCCTTATAAATGGTAGATGAGAAGAGATGGGGAGGGAAAGGCGATAAAAATCTTACAAAAAATATTAAAATATGAAGGATAAGAAAATAATAGTAGAATACAAGGGATTGTCCAAAGTAAAAATTCTCAAATTGTCCCCTCTCTTGCATGTGATCTTATCCTCTTATAGACCCATGGTTTTATCTTTGAAACAATATGTTAAAAGATAAAAAATCAATTATTATTTTACATCCTCATTCTTTCTCATCAATTTAATTCCATTAATTGTACATAAGTAAACCATTGATTAATTATTTTATATCTCTTTATTATCTAGAATGTACAGATCTATGTGGTAGTCTATAAGTGTATGCATGGTTGCTAATATGGTAGCCTAAGGGTTTTATTTGAAGTTTGGTTTAATTTTCCATATCATGCACATGGTCATCGCCCAATATTTAAATGTTAGTTTTTAGAAAATTGTCCAACCAACCAAGAGGGTTGAATGATCCCTTAACAGATGAATGACTGCTTAATCTCTTGAATGTGTATTTAATTGGATGTATTCATGGAAACTCTTTACATTTTAGTTCTAATAAATGTGTGGCAACTTTTAATTTCTTCATGCTGTAGTTTGAGTCCTTTTAATCAGTTAGGTTTTTTCTTATAGTAGCTTCTAGAATTTGTGAATTTTAATCTTGTCATCAATCCTTTGACATGGTAGGTTTCATTAAACATTTAAAATTTCATTACCTTCATATGGTTGATTCATTAATACACCATTCAATAGTCATGTGTTTGGTATCTTGATCAGGTCACGTGATATCTTTATGACTTTGAAAAATTACACCAATGGTCAATTCAGTTCTTCTTGTGATTAGTTCTTCCACATGGTAAGTCAAAATCCTTTTTTTAGTCGATGGTTAACCCTCTGGACCAACATTTGATTGCAAGATAGTTTTGAAAAAGTATTCAAATTAGGACTTCGTGAAATTTCTTGCTTTACCGCTCATTTGTTACAACTCTAGAAACATTTGTTTTTCCATTTAAGGAAGAAATTACTTTTTATTTCATTATGGTAAAATCATCCACCTATAATAATCACTAAATAAAAATTATTAAGTATAGGAATTATATTATTAATTATCATGGATTAAATAATCAATTAAAAAACAACATTCAATTAATTTATAAATCGAAAACCTGAATATTCCTTGAACTATGAATTACGATAAAAACACTTGATTTTCTCAAAATAGTGGGTTTTAAATCATTGATAATAATTTATTATTAATTCTCCTATACTCAAATAATATACTCAAGACAAGTGAATTTTTAAAGGGCTATCAAAGAAAATTAAAATGTCTTTCCATTGAAAATTCATTTTTGGACACCATGTTTCTCAATTTATCATACATATTAAATATTTCTATTTACATTTTATATATTAAGTTAATTAAATTAATTATCACTTATTTTATCCTCTAGTACACACTTATTCCCACCTTTTATATTATTCTACTCGATACTCAAGTATGTTTTTCAAAAAAAAAATCTCATTCCAAAATCACAAAAGTGTAACAATTGGATTGATGAATTTATTCATCACCACTTAATAAGTAAAGTATGTTTACTTATCTTTATGGATTGAACATGATTTTTCTATTTTGATAGGGTGGTTAATATTTTGATTTCCAATTTTTAAGGATAAAAGAGGAATTTTTCTAATATAATTCCCAATTCAGGATGTGAGTTTCCTATAAGTATGGATTCTCCAACAAATCCCTATTTCACAACTCATACGTTACTAATTGAATTCACTACGGACAACCGAAACCTTTTATCAATTAAATATTAACAATCATTACTCTCCCCATTTCCATCAACAAGTTTCAAAAATATTTTTTATTCTTCTCTTAATGGTAATGAGGGAATTCATTATTTTATTGTAGGTCTATGACTTGTCTTTCCCAAATTATGAATTTTTCACTTCCCTATTGATATGTACATGGCCTTATTTAATAATTCAACAATTATTCTTTGTTAACTCCTCTAAATAATTCATGGAAGAAATTTGCAGATCCCTCTACCATCCAAACTTCTCTCTAGCTTCCAGGTTAGTCCTCTTTTGATTACTTCAATGTCATTGATGTATATATTACCTCTTCTATGATTTTATATAATTGTTTCGGATTTTTCATATTTATATTATTATTTAGAATTATATTTTCAAGAGAAACAAAGTAAATTTTTTTAAGAGATTGGTAGACCCATATTACAATCCTTGGTTATTATCCATGCCATTCTTCCCCCATTTGGTCTTTCAATTATACTAGTCGGTGGAATCTTTTCCCATAAATCAATCAATATGGGTTCATTCCTATGTGTATTTTTTATGATATCATATAATAGAATAATTCTCCTTCCAACTTTTAGATCCAATCCAACTAATTTAGTTGGAATATTTTCTCCTTATTTCCATTGATTTCCTTTTTAGACACTTTTTCATGACCATTATTTGTTGGATAATATATTGCGGATGTTTTATGATGCACCCCATATTTTTATAGTGATGTATCAATTATCTTGTGGAAAAATTGATTCCCCTTATCCTTGATTGTGTCTAAAGTAACTCCAAACCTACAAAATATGTTATCCTTGAAAGAATCACACACAGTAAGAGCATCATTGGTTTTAGTGGCTTTACCTTCCACCCATTTCAATACATAATTCCCTACAAGTGCAAATAATAATTTTGAAATGATATTGGGTGAGAGAAAATGAAATATATACCCTATAATTCAAAAAAATCAAAAAGTATAATGGGTATTGGAGACATTTCTTTTCTTTTTGAAATGTTTTCAAAAAACTAAAAATTTTCAAAATTTTCACAAAAATCGTGAGAATATTTAAATAAGTATGGATAAAATATTATGTATTCTAAAACCATTATTATTTGTATTTTAGGTTTAAAGTGACATTAATAAGGTAAAGTGTCAGAAAATTTAAATACGTATTCAACTTCACTTTTAAGTAATCAACATTTTATCATTTGATCATTGCAAATTTTCTAAAGAAAATGTTATTTACATATGAAATATATAGATTCATAAATTATTTTTTGGATTTGGTGGAGATATAAATCGGTCTTCGTTTGAAATGATTAAAAATAATACACTATGTTAGCATACCATGGTACTTTACCATCAACCAAGTATTTTTTTCCCATGGGATAAGGTTTGATACTTGTGTGTGGGATATAATCTTCATTTTTCTCATGATGGGTAGTATACTCAAGTTATTAGACATCAGGTTTTTAACTCTCTTCTTGTAATTGATTTCCAAGTTAAACTCCTGAAGTAGTATTATCTATCTCAGAAGCCTGGGTTTGGAGTCTTCCTTTTTTAGATAAAAATTGTAGGGTTTAACAGTCATAAAATACAGAAATTCTAGTGCTTAGAAAATATGAAATGAATTTTTAAAAAAATATATATCTTATAAAAACACGTTTTCTAAGGTTATGTAGTTTAATTGGGTTAAATAAAGGGTCATAGAGGAATAATAAATGAATGTTGTCATAGCCTAAACTCTCTAAGACTTTATTTCTCCCCAAGAATGGTTGGAAGCATCATAATATAGCTCAAATGATTTGTCCATGTTTGGTGGATGCATCACTGGTGTAGTTATCAATATCTTCTTCAATTTAACAAAGGCCACACTTTACTCTTTAGTTAAATAAAAATTAGTGTATGTAAAAATTAATTTATTGAAGGGGGGATAAATATTACTAAAATCTTCTATGAATCTCCAAAAAAATATTGCATGTCCAAAAAAGTATCTAACATGTTTTACAAAAGTAGGGAAAGATAGGGAATTTATCACTTCTATTTTTTTTAACCAACTAAATGCCTTTTTATAAAATTATATACTAGAGGAAAATTCCTCTCTAAAAAAAGAAATGAAACTTTTAAAAATTCAAAGTAATATTCCTTTTAATGTATGATTTTAATACTTTTCTCATTATTTTTCAAATAATTGTAATAATTTTCTTTTAAAAACTATGAAATAATATATGAATACATCCTAGAAATACTTAATATGGTCAGAAAATATACTCACCACACACCATATAAATGAACCAATATAGTAACATATTCCAAATAAAATCCTACAATAATCATTGGTTCCAAATTGACGTGTAAAGGTAGTCTTATCATGGTCCTCTAGAGAAATGGTCACTTAAAAATATCATGAGAATCCTTCTAATAAGAAATTATGAGTTCTCCTGACCAATATCTCTTACATGTGGTCAATTAAAGGGATGGGGAAGTCATATTTCTTGGGGACCTAATTTAATTTCCAATATTATATACATACTCTCTAGTTGATAGAAATTGTTATAGGCAATGATTTATTCTTTTCATTCCATACAATGGTTAGGAAAATTTTCTTGGGCACTACATTCGCATAGCTAACCAATTGGGAGTCTAAAATGGGATAGATGATCTAGAATTCAAATAGATCTTCTATTTCCTTATTCATTAACACTATCAAGGTGAGATTTATCTTTATTTGGGTATTCCATATATGTTTATCATCTCTCTATAGAAAAAGTTTATATAAACATATTTTTGTGCTTGTTATTGAGATATCACCTATGTTCTATCCCATGTCTTGGATATTTCATCTCAAAATATCAATAATAATTTTTTCTTGATTTATATAAAAATTATCAGAAATTATTATACGTATTTTTTTACCTTCTATGAGGTACACATATTTTAGTTCAGTAGGATGTGGTTTTAATTATAGACTTGTATGTTGTTCAAGAGATGAAATTAAATAATGATTCTAGATTCTCAAATGCTGAAATTATGACATATATGGTAACACATTAACTTCATTTTTATTAAATTAATTGTTAGATTCACTTAAATATTCAGAATCTTCCTCTTATTCCATGATAAAAATGGATATCCACAATTATATAAAGTCTCATTGTCCATGGTATTTTCAATAAAAAAATGTGCTCATAATGATAAAAATTCATGAAATTTACCCAAAACATCAAAGGGGTTATCCTCATTAAAGTGGGAGAGTGTAAAAAGTGAATATTTATTTGTAGGGTGTCGTGTCAAAAATATTGAAGTTACACTAATGAATATAAACTCCATTCTGAGTATTCCTTTACAAACATTGTTGACGGTATTAGTTGTCATCAAGAATGGTATCCCCGAGATGATGGGTTACTAGAATGGTGTTATATCCTCATACATTCTAATCTCATGGGAGTCAATTTGGAATAAAAAATCTTGAACTTTTATAAGGACATATTCCAATACTCATACTAGTGAAATAGTGGATCAATTTACAAGTTATACCGCAATTCCTATGTGATTTAAATCTCTTATCTAAAAATGTTCATATATAAAGTGAAGAAATACATTTATTGAAGGACTAATATCATAAAGAGAATCAGAGAAATTCTAGGATACAATATTGTAGGGAATAAAAAAATACTTCTAAATCGTGAAATTTAATAGAAAAATGTGGTGCAATAAGTGATGATTCACTTGTACCTAAGATAATCCTCAAATTACCTTGAATCCAATTCTTATTTTTGAAAATTTATTTAAATAACTTATGAAAACATGGAATTTTATTTAGATCATTAAGAGTAGTGATATTAATTTCCAATTTCATGAAAGTTTCCATAATTGTTTTTCAATTCATACTCTTAAATCTCATTTTAATTTATAATTCTTAAGAGATATTTTTGGTATAATTATTTATTATATATTTGTTTTATTTAGAGTTTTATTTCTAGTCTCTTATTATTTGGTTCATACTTCTCTTCTTCCTCTACTTTATCTTCTTCTTGTGGAATCTATTTTAATTTATGCCCATGATTTTCAAATCTTCCATAATCAGTCTCCCATAGAACAGGATGATTAGTTTTATTTTCAAATTCTAGTAGTCATTGGTACTCCTTTACACTTCGTTTTGTGATTATATTCATAGTCTCTTTTGGGGTGGTAACTATTTGGGTTGGTAGTTTTCCTAGATTTTTTAGTCAAAATGTCTTTAAGACTTTGTACAATGTTTTTCAGCTTGAATAATTTATTATTTAACTCCAAAACCACGAATCCTTATTATTTTTTAATGGGGGATATGAAATTACTTATTTATATTAAAAGTTATATTTTTATTAGAAAGATGGTTTCTGATATGGTTGTTTATAAGGTTATTTATATGGTTTCTTGATCTTTTGGTGAGGGTGTGGTTTTGGTGATTTTCTGGGAGAGGTTGTTCTAGATTGGTTTTTCAGATTTCCAAATCTATATTGGACTTGGTTAGAATCACACCATCTTTAATGTTTATATAAACCATGGGAAAAATTTCAAAAATATCATTGCTCTACACCTCAGTACACTGGTCAATGAAATAGATATGGGATGAGAATAAACCACACACCTTAAATGTTTTTTTTTCATTGAATTCTTTTATAGTCACCTATTCTCACAAAATTTATAGTTATTAATGTTTAGTTTCAAGTAATATTGATGAATTAGAAGTTCTCACCTCATAAATTCATCTTGTAAAAGTTCTTCTTGACCAGAATTATTGTCAGTTCTAAGCAAATATCTCAATCGTCACTTTATCTTATACTATTGGTTTGTCTATTATAGATCCTCTAGATGAGTCATCCAATAGTTTTTTTTCAATTTTTAGGATTCCTTAGTAGAATAATATAAATAAATGGTTCACTTAAACAACTTCATTGGGAAAAATAGAATGCAACTTCTTGAATCTATTTACTACTCATAAAGAGTAACTTATGATGCTTGTATGATGGTATAAATCTCTTTTATAATTTCTTACTTCTGTAGGTGTGGAAAAATATTTTTATGAATTATATTTGATTATGATCCCAATAATAGTATTATATTGGTTTTAAGATATAGAACTTTTCATTGGTAACTCCTTCAAGTGATAAGAAAAATGCCCTCTACTTCACTTGGTATTCATCCACTCCTTGGGGTTTTAGAGTTTTGAAAACAACTTTAAATTTTTGTTGGTTACTATTAGGGTATTTTTCTACCAGATCATGGAATATTGGTAAAACACTGAATAAAAAAAATTTCAATTCAAATTTATTTTACATTTCAAACATAAAAATTTTACTAAATTACTATGAAAACTATGGTGTAATTATATTTTGAAGGGTTTGGTTGGAATTGTTAGACATTTATTCAGCCTTTGAGTAAACATTTGGGGCTTCAGTTGAGTAAATAATAAATAATTATACAAATTATGAGTATAAATTTATGTTTATTAATCTATAAAATTTTACTTTTATTTCAAGATCAAAATCAATTAATGGATTATTAGATTTTCATGTCATGAAAAATCAAAATTGTTAAATTTGTTGGCACTACCTCCCCAGCAACATATCTAGGTTTGAGGTAAAAATGTTCATGGGTCATGAAAAGAATATTTATTACTGAATATTTATATTGAAAAACTGGAACCTGAGGTAGTCTCTTAAAGAGGAGTGTGTAAAAAATGAGATGTAACATTATTAATTGGGAAAGGAAAAAAAGCGTTTCAGATGCATGTTTTTTATTTTTAAAATAAAGATATTAATTAAAACTATAGTTTTTAAGAACAAGTTATGAAATAGTGACAAGGTCTATGTTGTATTAACCTACTAAAATGATGTCCTTGTTATCTAAACAATACACCCTTCTCCTAGTATGTATGTTAAGAGATATATTTTAAGATTACTTCCCCCCTCACCAATGATATTATAGTAATTGTGAGAATAACCCATAACTGCAATCTCATCTTGGTATATGTCCTTCATGTACATAAATGTTCTTTAGAGGGTTGTCCATGTCAACTTCAGTAATTCCAAATAAGTATGTGTTATTTTTAAATATCCAAGAGTTCTCATTAACACTTTTACACAAATAGATGATTACCAACTACTTCACCTCATAACTCAAGCCAGTTCAATCATATACAGACCAAGAATATGTGGACGGTGATAATAGATCATCGACCATGGAAATAAAAAATAACATAATTCAAACCAAAAATGACCACACTTGATAATGAAAATTGATAGAGGAATATTAAAACACATATTAATATAAGATATAAGGAAATATTTTATTCTATTATGTATACAAACTCAAGAATAACATATAGGTTAATCCTTCCATTCCGTAATCACTCAAATTTTATACCCCTATGTGAAGGTAATAGAGACGATAGGGGTAGATAATGGAATTTCAAATATTAAATTTAAATTAAAATAAAAAGGATAATAAAATAATATTATATCATGAGAATATATTTAAAGGAAAAAATCTGAAGTAATACCCTCTATATTTAATGATCCACTCCTCTTAAAGATTCAAGGTTTCATCTGCGAAATCCACAAGTCCAACCTCTAGGATCATATCTTTTTAAAAATATTTCTTCTTCGTCATGAATTCCATTCTCTTGCTTATTTTGATTATCCAAGAAACCATTTTTTTAATTATTCCCTCTTTTTGAACTACTCATCATGCATTGATACCTGTGGCAATAATTGAGTGGTTTTATGGGTGCTGATGTTGTAGTGTAAGGGTTTTGTTTAAAGTCTATATTAATTTTTTATGGCCTAAACAAGACCATCACTTGATCTTTAAAATATGGTTTTTAGAAAATGTAGCAACCCGAGATTTTATTATAATTATTCTTTTTAATTTCATTGATTTCTTCTGTTGTACCTTATACCAAAATTAGTTTGTGCTATTCGCAACACAATATTAGCTTGCAGTATACGCAACACTATTCTTGGCTCTTGTTACACACAATTTCTAGTTCATTTTGTAGAAATTATTCTACGCAACATTAAGTATAGATTTTGTTTAATGTATAAATGAAATATGTTTTTATTATGTTATACGCAACACTAAATTTAGCTTTCACTACACGCAACCCTGACTTGGCTTGCATTACACACAATCGCGACCTTCCTCGATATTGTGTGTTGTACGCAATAACGAGATTCACTAAACAACGATATATGGTTATAGTATTATTATGAACTAGCCATTATGAATAGTTTTAACTACATTTTAAATTTTATAAAATTATTATTCATCTTACACATTTTCTAGAAAATCTTGTGAGAACAAAATAAATATTTCGAGTAAAATAATTATTTTTAAAAAAATGTAGTTTTACCGCCTTTTGATGGTGCACCCACATTAAATCTAGTTTTTGATAGGTTTATAAGTTCAATTTGACAAAATAATATTCTTATTTGGAATCAGGATATTAAAATTTACTCTCGATAAAATTTTCATATTATTCTGACAACTTTCATATTTTCATGAATAGTAAAAACAAGCTATATTTTAATTAAAAACGGCTTTTTTCATCGGAATAATTTATATGGTTAAATTATAATATTTAACTGTTTTAAAGTTTAAATAGAATATATTTTTACCATTTAATATAATGTATGTCATTACCATTGATTTTACATTGAATTCATAGGTAAAAACATCTCAATCTTTGGCAGTATTTTAACTTTTAAAACCTGTTTTCTTAACAACAAGAATAATTTTAAATTAATTACTGAAACTTCTGTGTTTTGAATTTTGAAAAATTGTTTCCATAATTTAATTCTTTGGGTCAAAATTATGTTAATAGGTTACTTTTATTATTATTTTTTTGATACTATGAATAGTAACTACCGTAATTTTTATTTACTATAGTTAAAGGTAAATCAGGTAATTAAGGGTAAATATAAGATTATAAAATTACCCTAACAACTGTTAAAATACTATTAGATGACTAAAAGTCGACCCATATCACCTAAGGGTCGGAATAGATTAATTTTATGGACTTTTGACCATGAAAATAATTTCATTATTATTAAAACCAAAGAAAGCGAAAACATGTCACTCTCTTAAATTTTACAGGTATAATAATTTAAATTTAGTGATAAACTTCATGAAAATTCGAACATGAATAGTATTCAGAAAGCTAATAAATTTATCTACATCATGTGAATTTATTTAGAATTTTTAGGGATTAAATAATTATCATTAAAGGAGACACACTAGTGATGTTGAAATGTTTTTATTGATTGAAATATCAAATAAATGGTTATAAAATTATTAAAATAAATATTAAATGAATTATTAAATGTGATCCACTAATTTAATAGATAAATATGACATGTTATTAATCTATTAAATCTTTTAGTTCGAACATATATTCTGTGTGGATTTTATTTAAATTCAATAAATGAATAGTGTCAAAATTGACACTATTGTTATTTTATAAAAATAACATAATATAAAATTGTTTAAAAATCCCAAATATATTTACAAATTATAAATTAAAATTTATATGTTCTAAAATGTCATAAATTATCTAATTATAGACAATTCAGAAGACACAGGTAATTATTTATAACAATTTAAAATTCATAATCTTATTACCATAAAAAAAATTAAAATAGATTAAATAAGGATAAATCATGTTGATAATGCTTAAAATAAATTACCAACATGTCTAAATTTTATTGGTTGAGGATATTAAAACCCTATATCATCTAATATTTGGATTTGATTCATTTTGGATGTTTTTAAGTGAGGTTTTAATTTATTATTAATTAATATTTTTGAGGTTTCCAATGGTGCCCCTCTCCTCCCTTCCAAAAGGGCACATCCTCCCTCTTGTCTTTACACAACATTGAGCCTTCAAGATTGGCCAACCCCTGCCGATTACCCTTATCAACATATCTAGAAATATTCTGAATGTTCTGTTCTTCTCAAAATACCAACTCTAGTCCCTTAAATGGAAGCATAAAGGAGGTGCTTCAAAGAAGAGGTAATCTCTTCTACCGATTCTTTCAAGTTTCTTCTTCTTCAACTTCTTATTATTTGTTTGTTTAATTATAAAGTAATAACATCAGTATCACTAATATACTGATAGGTTATTATAAAAATGAAACAACCCCATTTCACCTTCTATCCATCCTACGGAAAATGAAATCACCGCGCGTGCATACGTACGGAATATCGTCTCCACGCCGTGGTGTAATCAGTTTTCCCACCATCACCTTACTTGGATAGGTATAATGGTGTAAATAATAACTATATATGGTTATTATAACATAATACTGATTCTAAGATATTATATCATCCACTCCAATTCTATTCAATAATTATGGGAATGATATCATCGCTCGTGCGTACGTACAGACTATCGTCTCCATGAATGCGATGAGATTCCTTTTCCATGATTAACCATTCAAGTATGATTATAAAGTATATATAATAAATAATCATGAAAGATATTACGTAATAATTATACTGGATTTATGTACATATATGTTTCATTTACTTAATTTCATTCAATTCAATAAGGAAATAAAAACAGCATTCAATCGTATGTACGACCTACCGTCTCCATGAACGGTGTATTTCATTCCATATATTGATCTATCATATATATTTATATGATGAATATATATTAGATATAAATCATGTTTTACATTTTGGAGTTAATTAAATCAGGATATAAGTAATAATATCAAGAACAAGAAGTCAAAACATGTACGATAAATGAAAAGATTTTACACAAAACGCTACTTTAACATGGAATTTAAAAAATAACGTGTAATATAAAGTCATAAGTGAACCATATATGATATAATAACAATGAATATGATTATGTAATAAGTCAGTGACATTATTTAAATCATTATACAAATGTATCAGATACATACCGAGCATATCAGACATAAGGTAAGTAGTAACTTTTCCAATCTTGTTTTTATCCGAGATTGTTTATCCGTAAGTATTTACTAGGACTATATTTATCATCCATGTCCATATTCTCTAAAAATGGTTTCATGTATGTTTAAATTCCTTTTTACACATTTTTTACTATTACTACATGGTATGTAAGGAATCTTTCTTTTGTTTACCATATGACGTACTTTTTGACTTTTCTGGAAAAAGTACAAGAAGAATGTTTTTTAACATATACGGCATGAACGGATTTTTACGGTTTTATAACGCATTATTTTCATGAATATTAATCTACAAGATTTCATGACTATTTTCAAAAAAAATCCTTTTCTTTTAAAATTTCATGTCATTTTTGGAAAAGAAAATGATTTTTAAGAAGAAAGGATATTTTCCTCAAGAATTATTTTCAAGTGTTTTATCAAAATCATTTTCCATCTAAGATGAAATTAATTCATATGTGTATGTTTCAAGTATAATATATCTATTATTTACATGGTTTCACTTTTCTTATGATGAAATTATATCCATTTTTTTTATGGATTATGTTATGATGGGATGATGTTTATGAAACCCATTTTTATTCTTTGGGTTATGATGAGTGATTTATGTTTATGTTGTGGCACAAGTAGAATGATTACATTATGAGATGTGTGGGAGCTATATCTCCCTCCAATTCATTGGGTAAATATTTATATCTCATGAGATAGACATGGCTAGAATGGAAAGTTAATCTGGTTCAGTGTTACAAGACTAGAATGAGGAGTAAACTCGATTCAGTAAGGGACTTTGTCCACTAAGATGGTCTTGGCAGCAATACCTTGGCTACTATGGAAATAATATAAAGTGCATAATGGTTTTCAACAATTACATGTTTTATTCCCATGATATTTTATCATGATTGATGTTCCATTATGATCTATTCCTTATGTACTTCCATGTTTTATGTCATTTCTCAAGGTTTTGATGTTTAAACATTATTGTCACTTTTTTAGGTTAAAATGTATATGGTTTGTTTTATTTTATCCACGCATACCCTTACTGAGCATTTGAGCTCAACCTTTATATGCTTTCTTTTCCCAAGGATATACGGAAAGGTTTTAGGTAAGAAAACAAAAAGGGGAAGATCTTTATGGGAGATGTTGAAGATCTATCACCATGATTAGAAGATTATATTCCGAGTTTCCAAAGACAATAAACTATTACGGTCCTTGAGTGTTGGTTCTTGTTATGTATTAAGTATTCTGAAAAAGTAATGTAATGTCCATGTACATCAAGGTTGGGGTCTCTACAAAAAATATATAAATTTAACGCAAGTCTTGAGTGGTCATATGACAAATGAGTGACCATATGAAAATTTGAACATGTATTCAATCAAATGGTGACATGATATCTCCTTACATGGTATTTCAAGTCAACACTTGAAAACTAGGAATTTATTCATTTATTTGGTTTAGTTCTTGTGCACAGTTAACTTTTTTATTGTAGTTACCTTAAAATTTGTGAATTTTTATGCTATAGTGTATCCTTTGATTCATTCATTTAAATGACAAATACGATAGGTTATTCCATTTTTATATATAATGTATAGATCAACCATGTAACGATCAAGTGTGTGGTATCTTTTGATGATTATACAGAAGCATGAGGACATTGGAAAATTCCATCTTGAACAATTTAGTTCTTCTACACAGTAGGTTAGAGTCCTTCATGATGTCAATAGTCTGACTACGTGACCAAAAAGTGACCATACTACAAGTTTGAATGTATGGTCTCTTTGACACTTTTTCAAATTTCAAGCATAGTTACTCATTCACAATAAAACAAGAATTATTAGATTTATTCATTTAAGCATTGAACAAATTTTTATTTTTTCAATATACATTTTTCCACCTTAAATAATCATTAAGAAAAAAATATTATGTATATGCATTATTATAAAAAATCCCTAGGATAAAATAATAAATTAAAACTAAATAATTTACTTATTTATTTGTTGAACTAATGATTATATCTTAAACTAAAAATTATGATATAGAATTATTTTCTCATAATATAGGGCTTTAAGTCATTGTAACTCAATAAAAAATGTATGAAAATAATGAATTTCCACACCATGAAATAATAAGAATATGATCAGTTGAATAATTTCATAGTGGTATATCTTATTACGATGAAAAGGATTCCCTAATAATATTTTTGTTATTTCTATATCTTGGAAAAAATTTATAATTTAAAGGGGATATGAAGAGTCGAAAACCATAGGGGATTCGAAGTGAATTAATAGTATGCTTCCAACTTCGAAAATCAATTAGAAATTACTTATTTTGAAATTATGAATATGAGGAAATGAGTCACTATTATTATCACCTATATGAGTACAACATGAAAGATTATTCATGTTTGAGGACCATGTCCTTGGGGGAGTTTATATCGGTGTTCCCAAATCCTTATTCTTCATTTACGAATGTTTAATTCCTATTTTTTATAATCTAGTGGGGGTATCAAGGTTTTTTATGGGGATTTTCCTTCATTACAGGTTACCATCCACTATTTTATTTTATTCCCTTCTAGGCATCAATTCCCACCCTTCTCTTATACATTCTATTTATATGATGGAGTTTAGATTTTTTGAGGGATGAAACAATATATGATAGTGAAAGTTCTTTTAAGTTGTCACAGATATGATGGAGAGTGTTTATCATTATAGACTATTAATGGAGGTGAGATTTTGTGTATCAAAGTCACATCCTAGGAATACTACGTTTCATACTCCTAGTAAGGGTAATGAATCATGGATAATGGGATAAACATTCAAATGCTATTTATACAATAAAATTGAATAAAGAATGAACCCATGTAGCTAACCCTAAGACTGCATTATTATTTGTCAGTGTATGATTAGTTTTTAGTACAGTACTTTATTTTCAGGAATGAATTATATTCTCATATCTATCAGATTTACATTTTTTCAACAAATATAAAAAAATAATAAGTGTTTGGATTATTGATTTATTAACATGGAAACCAAAGTTACCTTAATAGATATAGTCATGGTTAACAATTATAAGGCACAAGTAAAATTTATATTATTTTTACACACCTTATGATCGGTGTTTCAAAATTATAGAATCATTTCCAAATATCCAATCCAGTCAATCAATTTGTATTTCATTCGAATTATGTAACTAGATTTCAATTTTTCATATAAATAGATAAAAATTGAAATAAAATATTTTCAGGATGTATTTTACATTAGATATTTATGCGCATACAAACTAATACAAACTGGTAAAATAATATGAAGAGGATTTTGAGGAAATAAAATCTCAGTTCCAAAAGTTTAGTGAAAAATATATGTGATGTGTAACCAAGTAAAATCTATAGCTGAATATATCATTTCATCTGATGAATAGTAACTATATAAACAAGAATAATAAGTAGTGTTAAAATAGATTTACCAAATCAGTTTTAAATTTTGAGAACCTGAGGAGGAGGCAAAAAAAGAACTACATGAAGATTTATTATCAGACCTTTCATGGTATTTATTAGAGGATATTCATGAATCAATTATGAATACTGATACACATGTGGGATATAAACAAGCTTAGGATGAATTTTGGAATGATTTTATAATCAAGGAAATTATATTTCACACTCTTACATTAAAAACTGAAATAATCTAAAACACTTTATCTTTCTGGAATTTTAAGGAGAAATAACCCTTTTGGTGGAATTTGAAAAGAATATGGGGAATATTGACTATCAATTTATAACCATGGAAACCCAACTCCAAGAGGAATCTTCTATTGGAGAAGAATTGATAGTTGAACCAATATAGAGAGATAATCATTTTCTGAACAAAATTATATCTAATTTTTTAAAATTTGAATTAAGTATTACCTTCTACTATTTATAATTTTCAGATTTTACCATCTCATGAATTACCCTAGAGAGTGAGGAATAAAAATAATATTCACCTAAAGTAAAACACTTTAACCTTTTTAAATTTTTTGAACATTTATTGGAGGTAAAGGAGGTGGAATTTACAAATTTATTTTTCTAACAAAACTGAGTTACAACTTGTCCACATTGATGGGGGATACATTAATATTGATTTTTCTTTTTTCAAAATTTTATTCAAATTGAATTTTCCCCAACTTTAAATTTTATGAAACCTTCAATAAAATGAACAATTATTGGTTCTTTCACATTTATGATGATTTTTTAAAAGTAGTAGTTAATGTAGAAGAAGATCCCTACATATTTATACTCTAACCAAGAATTTTTTACATGATATGTAAGGGGATGTACATAATATACTCTATTTATGGAGTCCTATAAAACCACTGTGAAGTGTTACACACTATAAAAAATAATATGTGTTAGATTATGAAACATAATCCTAGTACACCTAAATATTTTGGATAAACATGTATCTAGAATGTTACTATTTAATCCCATCCTAAATTCAAATATTATACTCTTTTTTGTTGTTCTGGGTGTCGAGATTGATCAAGAGTGGGTTCCGGAGGAATGGGTTAGACCTACAAGAAAAAAAAATCTATAGGTAGGAATTTTTTGGTGTGAAAGAATACATAATACCATTAATTATTAGGACAGAACACCCCATGGGTCTATCTAAATTCATTCATGTCGTGGACTATGTGTTCAGGATATGAATTCATTCATGTGAAGGTTTTTATTAAAATCCTTTTAATTAAATATTGATGACCAATTTTACATTCCACCTCCCTTACTCCTACCCCTTTCTTGATTTTGGCTACGCAAGGCTCCCTTTTTATATTTTGAGATCCCTCGTCCTCTCATCATAAAATACTTCGGTGCTTCTTTTTGTGAAATTTCTCTCTCAATAAATATAATGTTTCTTTGGCCTTAAATATTTACTTTCCCTTCTTTCTCATAGTATCCCTTTTCCTATAACACTATATTATAATATTAGGTATGATTTTAGGGGTTTGACATGCCAATATTTTTGGGGGTGGTAATAATTGGTATTTGGATTTGTTTCACCAAAGGTAGGAAGTCCCTTACAATTTTACAGTGTTTGTAAAAAGTTTCATGTATAATTTTATATAATGGTGTGTTTACTCCCATTTGTGACTTCTTCCTACAATATTTAGCTGACTGAATAGGTCTTTATTGATATAATAGGAAACTTATAGAGGGATTTATGGGTTATGTATTTGTTAAATCTGTGATTCAACTTGGATTTATGAGTGATGTATAGGTTTTACGCATAGGTATGGTGAATTTACGGGAGTCATTCAAGATATATTGTGGATATCATGATCAAGATAGATGATATATGGGTAGTGATGATATTTTCCTTTATTTTAGTACCCTTTGTTAATGTGTATTATTTTTATATTCCTATTATATAATGTGACCTCCATAGAATCCTTAAGATGATTTGAGGTGTATATTTAGATCTCCCACGAATCCTCAGAATTGATAAATGTGATGAGATAACCTCCATATTATTCCCATAATGGGTTGGTGTTTATGTTTATATGTAACAAGAATTCTTGTGATGGGATGGTTTCATGATATAACCTCCCAAGATTTTTTGGTATGGGTTGATGGGTTGAGTTGACTTCCCTAGATTCCATAGGATGGGTTAGGGTGATGGATGAGGTTGTGACCTATGCGTAGGTGTGGTGTATGGGTATTACCTTGATTTTCTGGTAATGAAGACTTTTATTCCATTGTGTAGATGAAGTAGGTAGGGTTGGGGCTCATGGAATACAAGTTAGAGAATGATGACCTTGAAGATTTTATGTTTAATTATGTATTTATTATTTGTTGATGAATTCACCATTATATAATTAATTCAATAATGTTGAAGACCCATTGGTGTTGTCATACAGAATTTATTCTCACACCTTAAATGGAAATACTGATTCGTGTGCAAACATCATGATCAGGGTTCCAGCTAAGGGCAAGGACCCTATGATAAATTATTGAGCAGCTATTTGTGGACAATGGTAGAGGGGATAATGGGATAGATTATAGGATCATTTATTATTGTGAATATTTTAACATTTTTTAATTTTTTATGTTTTTGTATATTGATATTCCACATGTGTGTATCCATTTTAACACATTGTATGAAATTGGTATGCAATTACATTATAGTACATTCAGATGATATTATTTTCTCCACTATATTACTTCACTTATTACCTTTATTATAGATTCCCCTCATTTATTGAATATATGGTAATAACTACTATAATATTCACTAGATAATAAGGAAATGGTACACCTATGTACCTTCTAGGAACTAACAGTTAATAGGAAGCCTCTTATGTATGGATAGTAACATATAAGTTTATCTACCAATCTCAGTTCAGACCAAGTCATTCAGAATGAGGCATTAGAAAATGGATATAGATAGCCTTTATCCACTGACTTATTGTTTAGGGCTCTGTAGAATAGAGATATTATAGATTGAAATCAGGTAGGAGAGATATTTTTATACCTAGAAAACACTTTTGTAGTTTACCTCTACGTGTATGGGGAAGAATAATTGTTTTTGTGGGTTCTTATGTTATAATTTCGTGTTGTTATTGGGTGTTATTGTGTGGTTGTGATATATGAAATTTTATCTTTTTGTTATTGGAAAGAGTGGTCTTATTCAAGCATCGTGGATAATCATATAGGTTCACATTTCATACACCTCTTTTCTTTTGATTGATATATGTTAAAATTAATTAAATTCCAGCAATCATGTATTTCGTGTTTTCCCAGTTATATCATTGTTGATATTAAATTATTCTAACTTGATCATGAATATTTTTTTGTTTATATATATATATAAACCATTACAAATGGGATAGTATCATGATATGGGATTTGGCCTTGGGTACGTTCCATGGGGTTATGTTTAGTAGTTATGGGTACATCAAGGGTGGATCCCGTAGGAATTGTTTATAAGAAAATGCTTGTTAACTACTTAAGTATTTCATATTTGTGAAGTTAAGGGTGATTTTGAGTATCTATATTGGGATTCTAGAAAATTCCACCTCATTGAAATCCCATGGTTCCAATAGGTACTGGGGTGAGGATGTTCTCAAATGAGTGATGCACATGTTATACCTACAAACATTCCAAAGGGTCTGGCTAAGCATACAAAAAGCATTGGTCCAATGGTTTAGGAAGAAGTGCATCTTCAGTTGGGTAATTTTCAAAATTATCTGGTGGGATGTAGAGGCACCATTTAGGTAGGGATGATAATGGTAAATATTTCTCAATATTTATAGCAATAGAACCCTATAGACTTCTAGGGCATGGGTGGTCCTCAAGATACCAAATATTGGATCATGATCATTGAGTACATCATTTGCCTTAGGGATACACATACTAATTAATAGGTTTAATTGGATACATTCATGTTATTGGGACCCAGCGAAAGGGATAGGGGAATAATGGTCACTATTTAATGCCACGGGGGTTTGATTTGGGAAAATTTTAAGGAACCATTTTTTTAAGAATTTTCTCCATATACAATGAAGTTTGATAGAGATTATTGGTTTATAGAATTCTAGTATGGAGCTGTATTAGTGGAAGAATTTGTGATTTATTTTGGAGATATTATTTATTTTTCTCCATTATTGGTCTGAAGTGAGGCATAAAATGTAATAAATTTTTATATCAAACATCATTTGGAAATGAGGCATCGGTTTGGACTTTTTATCTAACATCGTATTTCAATGTAGTTCACAAGAATCTCACTATTGAAAAGAGGTTTTATGAGGATAATACACTATGGTTTACACCCAATTTCAACATTGACCATACTAGTGGAGTTGAGGGTTTGTTCTAGTGATAGGAAGATAAAATTAAAGGATGTTCTTCTGGGTAACAATAAATAATCTGGGTAGGGTAGGGGTTCATCTCATCCAGCTTCAATCGGGACTCTCCCTTGTAATTAAAGTGCGTGAAACCTCGGAATTACCATAACATATGTACTCTATAGAAAAAAATAGTTCTATTATTTTTGAATAATGGTACATCTATGATGATTTTATTCAAGGTTATCCCAATAAAGTGTGGCATAGGTTTGAAGTAGGAAAAGGTTTCAATAGAATTATCAAGAGAACCCCATTAAAATAGCTAGACTACATCTTGAAATTCTGAACATTATGCTGGTTGAGGTTTCCAACAATAGTAGTTATAGGCTCTATATGGTTTAGTTCATCGATTTTTTATGGGATCATGAGCATAGGGTCATAGATCCAAGACTATAATAATTTATATTGTGGATATGTTTCCTACTGATAGTGGAGATGGGCTATAGATGATTATATGTATAATTTTTATTATGTTAACGATCTCATCCATTTTTTTACAAAGGGGTGTCTCCCTAATTTATTCTTACCCGAGATTTCATCTTTTTACAGTTTCCAGTGAGTTTTTCTTGTGGTTTTTTATTCCTTGAAACACCTCTTGGGAAACAAGTTGATATTTATAGGCTCCTAGAGTGTACCATGGTGGTTTCAATCTCCAAACACTCATGAGATTTATTCATTATATAGTTTACTAGTTTCAATTTAATTTTTTACTTGGATTGTTTGATATTTTTTCAAAATCACATCAATTATTTTCAAAAGTGAATGCATTTTTTCACCCATAAGGAATAGGAGTTCATTCTTACCAGGGAATGTAATCTAGAGGCATGAATATTGGGCCCATTCTAATATAGGTAGTTGGTAAGGATCCCATAGTACATCAAGTGATGGTTCTGGACATCTATCCTCCTATAATGGATCACTCTAAGGACACATTCTTAAATGATTTCATTGGAATCCTCCTTAGAGTGGAATATAATTTAATATTGAAAACAACTTGATTTACTATCTTATATTTATTTCCTCACATCATATGGGATCGGTTTAGTAGAGAGATCTCAAGTTGCAGCTTGATGACCTTGGGGTGAAGTTGATTACTTACCATAGCACTTTTCCTTGGGGTGTTATGATCTTATTCACTAAGATAGTTGATGAAAACATTTTCTTTTTCCTGGATTAATAAAAACTAAAAAAAGTTGGGTGAAAAAATATGTATCCATTAACAATCATTGATGATTTATTTGACATGTTTAGGGGATCATGATGGTTCTACAATATTGATTTATGTTCATACTACCATCTGTTATGGGATTGTCTTGAGGATATACCAAACAAAAAAATAGGAATAGGTATGGGTTATATAAGTGTCTTGTGATTTCATTCACTCTCATTAATGTAATGAAAGTGTTCACGGATCTTATGAACCATGTTTTTCACCCTTACCTAGACCCTTTGTTTGCGGTATTTATTTATGACATTCATGTATAATCATAGAACATATATTTATATACTATGAATCTTGATATCACTATGATGACAATTCAAGTTCATAGGATTTATGTGATGTTCTTGAAATATCAATTCTGGATCTTGGAGATATGTTTTCTTAGGCATGTGGTTTCAAAAAGGGGTATCTCTATTGATCCAGAGAGGATAGAGATGGTTATGTCTTAGAATCAACCAAAAATGTGTTTGAAATATAGTTTTTTCATTGGTTATTTGGGGTATTATAGATGGTTCATTCAATATTTTTCTCATATAGAAGAACCTATGATAGACATTACCTAAAAAAGTGTTCACGTTAGAGTGGACTAGTAGGTGTGAGGTGGATTTATAGGAATTATAGTGAAATTTGATGTTTTCTGTGATTCTGATTCTTAAAGACCCTTGGATTTCTTATAAGTCTATTGTGATGCTTCATCTGTTGGATTATGTGATGTTTTAATATTGGGAAACCATGTAGTTTCTCATGTTACTTTTCATATATATCCCCATGAATGAAACTACCCTACTCATGACCTGAAGATATCTACCATGGTTAATCTTTTAAAGTGTCGGCACAATTATCTCTCATATGATAGGAATTTCATCTAAAATGACCACAACGGTTTATAATAAATCATTTATTATTTATAAATAAACCTATAATAGATAATTTGGGTTGAGCACATATAAAAGTTCAATTTTGAGATGACATATGCCCCAAGGAAGTGGAATGTTTTCTTAGATATCCTCAATAGGAAATCACAAGGATCTATTAGAAGAAGACTAAAAGCATGAGAGATTTATAATAGATTAGAAAGTGGGTATATCTTAGGATTCAAAATGGTGAAATTTTCTCCCATGATCATTACATCTTCATTGGTGGATTCATAAAAGAAAACCATAAATTTTATTCTGATTATCTGGTGATACAAGTTCTATTGATGGGAGACAATCCTATTCCAAGATGGTTCATAGATGATAATGGAATTATTTGTTTCCATGGAAGTTTTGTGGTTCCTACATCCTTGAGAGTGTAGTTGATAAGAGAATCTCATGAATCATTGTCGGAGGTACATCCATGATCAATTAAAATTTATTGTGATGTGAAATTCCATTTCACGTGGCTAGGCATGAAAAAGGATATTGCATGATTTATTGCTCATTACATAACCAGTTAAAAGGTAAATTCGTAACACCAATGATTAATAAGGTTACTTCATCAACTTATATCACTGATATGGAGGTGTAATTATGTGAGTTTTGAATTCATCACAGTACAATCCAAGATTCCATGAAATCAAGATGTAGTGTTGGTTCTAGTTGATAGGCTGATGAAGGCTTCACACTGCTTACCAATTTGGCATACTCATACTATGGATTAGTTGGGTATACTTTTTATATAGGTAATACTATGGTTAAATAGTATGCCGAATAGTATCATGAAAAATAAGATATGTGTTTCATATCATGGTTTTGTTAATACCTATAGTAGAAAATGGGATAAAAACGGATATCTAGTACAGTATACCACAAATATAAAAATAGACAATCCAAGAGGATGATCTAGATTGTAGAAGATATGCTTAGGGATTGTGTACTCAATTTTTGGGGTCATGGAATGATCATTTAATCTATGTATAGTTTTCATATAATACTATTTTTTAGTATTCAATTCAGATGGAGCATTTTGTGTTTATTTTTGGTCGACCAAGACTTTAATCATTTTCAAGGATTTAGGAGGGTATGTTGGTAGTGATTGGGTCAAGCCTAGTGTTGGAGAATTGTGAGCAGATATAGTTGATAGGGAAGTGGTTTGTTACTAATATAAGATTTCATAAATGTTATTCTAATTGAAAGAGATGACCCTAGTGGTTTTCCATGGGGGAATAAGTGCTTTTGTAGGTGGTACCGCAGTTAATGCATCATTGCTTGAGGAAAATGGGAAGGTTACCATAGTGTTTTGTTGGCCCGTTTGAGATTGTGGAATAGATCAGGATGGTGTCTTATCAGTTTAATCTTCCTCCATTACTTTAAGTTATGCTTGATGTGTTTCATGTATCGTAGATCCGTAAGTATTATGTGGATATTTAGCATGTGATTGAATGTGATGATGTTGAGTTTTAGGGAGATGATTCATTTGAGGAACATCCAATGTGAATAACAGACCAAAGCAAGAAGGTATTGTGTCAGAACACAGTTCCTCTTGTTTTGATATTTTGGTAACATGGATGAATCCAGGAGGGGACCTAGGAATGGGAGTTGGATATTTCAAAACAAAGGTTGGATTTTCTTAGAGAGACCCATGGATATGATTCTCATGGATGATAAGTCTTTAAAAGGGGAGTTTTTAATGACCCCCGTATTTCATGTATGTTATTTTTTAATTTAACTCTCCTATTGGTGGATTAATGTTACATCTGTTGTTAAAGTTATCTCTTAGTAAATCTAATAATGTACTAGTATTAAATGTATATTCCCCTTTTTTTCTCTTTCATCCCCATTTTATATAACCCTAATGTATGATTTTGGATCTAATTATAGGGTTCCAATTTACTGAGATTGTTTCGACTGATAATCCTTAGTGTTTTGGATTCATTGTACCTATGGTATAAGTTCCTTAACTTTTTATGGCATTTTAATAAAGATATATTTTTCATTTTTCATGTGGGTGTGTAAATATTTTTATGATACCTCTAATTATAGTATCTAAGTGACTAGTTAGGTTCTCGTAGTTGTACTAGAACCCCTAGAGTGGGTTTGATGTGTTATGGATCAATTAAAGTGAAAATTTCACTTGGATTTCTTAGTCATGTTTGGTTTTACACCTCGATAAAGAAATGTTTTGGGAGTAATTCAGGATTTTTTGTGGATAGTTTGGATAATATATATGATGAATGGGTAGTGAGGGAGTTTACTCTTATATTGATACAATTTTTATGTGTATTAATTTTATATTTCAGTTACATGATGTAACCTCCCTATAATCAATAGGACCGGTCAGCCAGTATGTTCTAACCTCCCAAGAATCCTTAAGATGGTTCATTGAGATGATATAACCTCCCTATAACCCTTTGGATGGGTTGGAATGTTGGGTTTTACCTCACAAGTATCCTTGGGATGGGTCTATGTGATGAAATTTTCTCCCTAGATTCCTCCAGATGGATTGATGCATTGAGATGGCCACCCTAGATTCCTCATGAAAGGTTAGCATGATAGAAAAGGACATGACAACAATGTAGGTGTGGGTAGTCTGGAATAATTTTCTTCATAATTTTTTTATTTATTTTCCTTCTATCATGGTGCTAACGTAGGTAGGGTCAGGGTTTGGGAAAACCTGTTTATCACACAATGACCTAGAAGATTGTGTGTTTATCGATGCATACACATTTATACACTATATGCATTGATGAAACATATAATTTCACTAGTATTATTCTATAAAATAATGTATTAATCTCAATATAGTTTTATTCTTTGTGAAATTTTCATTTTTTTAGGTTTTATAAATAACTTCAACTTAATTCTGGAAATGGAATATTTTTGGAATTAAAATATTTTTAAATCACTTTGGTATATAATCCATAACTTCTTTTTAATTATTCAAAATCATTAAATTGATTTTTAGGATCACATTATGTATGGTTTTAATTCCATTCAGTTAAACCCAAAGATCATTCCAACATTTAAATGGCCAAAACAAGCTCAAAATCATGGCCTCAAAATCTATGCATAGATCTAGAGATTTTTTAATATGGGCACATATTTCACAAATGTACATCCACAATGAGATGGAATTTCATTTGGATATACATAATAATATAGGGAACATTTTTTATAACTGAGGTTCCCTGATATTTTTCCCTCTTCAATTCTAAAAAAACCCTCATAAAACATATCTTTGAAATTCCAATAATAACCATTCTAGAAAATATTTTCAGAGTAAATCGGTCATAAATTGGTATAAAATTTTCCAATGGATATAAAATTCATTTTTATGAGATATATAACATATCTAAAAAACATAAATGAGGACTAATTTCCATGATTCTTCCATTTAGTGGGAAAAAAATGTAAACTTTTATATGACATTTTTATGACAAATCTAGCCTCAATTTTTCTCTACGTTTACACCTACTGAACATTTCAAAGGGTTATAAACTTTGGGTAGAAATTGTTTATAGTATTATGGTTTATTATTCTATAATAGTATTTTACATATTCAATATATTTTAGTCCATCTTCTACTCTTCTTATTTATCTTCCCATTTTGTTTCTTCCACTGCACTCCCTCTAAACTATATTAAAATCGAGAACAAACCATTATTGTTTTAGGATGGGAGCTTTGATGTTTTGAGTTTTTTATGATTAAATATTTATATTTATTTTATAAAGATAATTAATTATTAGAAAAACAATTTTTAGTGACTGTATCAACCAAATTTAGCATATATTGTGTTCTTCTTACCATACATTTTTATTCCTCTCCTTCCTCATTATAATGCTACATATGGGGTGGAGTAGCATTATGGTGATGATTTGAGCTAGTATTTTCCTAAACATGGATGTTTGTTGTGGGATAGTAAAAATTAAATAGGAAGGAATTTATTTATAGGGTTGATCCTATCATTCAGTGTAATACTAAGATTAAATCATTTAAAGAACAATGATATATCTCTGTGAACTCATGAAAATGACAATATATTATCACTAGAATCTTTATGTTTTAACTTCCCTGTATTGTTTTATTTACTTTTATATATTTTTAAATAATATAACTTTTAAAACACCCAGTATATCCTTATTTTATTTTATTATAATATTTAATTCATAAATAGTGAAAATAAAATAATAGTGTGTGTGAGTGGACTCCTTAAAAGATCTACCCATGGTGAGAACTATATTGAATGGTTATCTTAATAACATATTATTTTTGAGTGATTATAAAAAACACCCATCAATTTTAATCCATTTCATGGTAGGCCAATCAATTCCACATATTTTTTTTATAAAAAACAGTCATATATTTCAAAAACAAAAAATATAACTTTATTTCATATCATTCATTATTAATTTATATTTTTGAATTTGATAATGAAATCTATTATTCTTGCTCTATTGTTAACCATTTTTATTACACCAATATAAAATTATCTTTTAATATATAATTAGAGAACAATTCAAAAATTATTTATGAGTTGCATAACCAAATAGAAATTATTTCAACTTCTTTGATGGAATTGATAGCTCAAAAGGAGGCTCAAGAAAAATAGGAATCAAATATTGTGTTTCCATTATTATAAATTGAAGATACATGTGAGGAATAAATTGTGAATTAATTAACATCAAAACCATCAATACCATTTCCAAAGTATTTTATAGAAGGATACTTTCCAAATGACATACTTGTGGGTGATCAAGGTGAATTGGATGAATATTGGGATGATTTTGTAAAATCCAAAATGATATGGGATTCTCCCATATATTATAATGAATAATTAGTGACACTATTCATATATCTTTCATTAGATGAAGATAAATAATATTAACCAACCATGAATAAGTTTCCATTTCCTTTTCCTGAATAAATCAAATTCTACGATGACCTCCTAGAAAGGGAATATTTTCTTATATATTCTTCATGTTTCTATTTAATTCAAGTTAAATTAAATTCTAACTTTTCCTTTTATGAAATATGTGAAACAGAAATAATATATAGAGACCTAATAATTAATTTTAAGGAAGAATATATTAATATTTTTGTCAAATAAAAATATGATTTGGAATATAATATGGTGATTTGACTACCTCCACTAAATCTAGATTAATATCACACATATAAGGACATCATGATAGTGGATATGGAGCACCCCTAAATTCATTTCCCTCCCCTCCATCACCACAAATTCTCTTGTTATTACATTTTTTGGGTTGAGACATTTTTTATTTTCCATGGTGGTTCTTAGTATTACCATCCACTTATAGATATTAGGAGAAAAAACTAGTGGTTGTTTAAATCATTCAAACCACACCCACCATAAAATTGGGGATAAAGTGTGGGAACTACCTAGCTAGGGGAAGTAAAAAACCATGAACTCATTTGGGGGGTCAAACCATGTTCTACCATATATTCCATTGCTATTTATGTTTCAATAAGTTCCTCATGTTTTGGTTTTTTCACTATTTCTAAGTCCAATTAGTATCATATATGATCTTAACTCAATTATTCCACTAGAAAAAATCAATTTTGAATCATTATAACTTGTTAGATTTTTTACACTTATTTTTTTATTTTTTTACCTTAATTTATGAGTAGCTAAATTTTAATTGTTCGGGAAGTTTCAAACAGTTTAGATGTTTTGTGTGTTTTTTATTTTTATACTTACTTTTTATAAAAAATGAGCTTTAGTGAATAACTATTTCCATTTTTAACATTTTTATTGATTTTAAGTGAGTTTTATTAATTTTGGATATAAGGGATTTTTAATTATTGATTATGTGGAAACCTTTTCTTGGTTTTTTATTTTCAAAATTTTTTCTCAATTTGGATAATTGTTGAAATTAATTTCTATGAGGCACTGAATATATATATATTTCCCATCCTATCAGGTTTTCAAACCCATTTTGGAATTTTCCTCCTAATACCCCCACATTCGTGAGAGAACCACAGATTTTGTGTGAAAAACAAAACTTATTGTTGTTCTCTCTCAAATATTTGAAGTTTATAAACTTTTCTTGAAGTTGTTAAGGATTTTTTGGATTGAAACATATTAACATGAGACATAAATTTACCTTTAACCTTATTTAGACATTATATTCCATGAATTTTATTATAGTTTTAATCCACATTACAAGCTTATTTTTTCTTATCCACCTGCAATCATGATATTTTTTCAATGATATTTCATGTCTGACTGTGGGGTAGGGGCCATTCATGTGTTTTATTTGGAATGTGTTTCATTTTTTGGTGGTGAGAAGTGTGTTTCATCATTTTCAGATTTATAAAGGGAGAGATAATTTTTCATGGTTCTTTGTTTCATTATGCTCTATCTGTATTATCCAATGTTCTTAAAAAGTAAAAACGTAAAAAATGGAAGGTGAAAAAATGTATTTGAGATTTAATTATTCATTATTATTTCATTTATGACTCATGTAATCTAAAAAATTGAGGGAATTATTTTCATTTTCTTATTGAATCTGATTTCCACCTTATCCTCTATGAATAAAATGAAAAAGATGCAAAAAACAAAATGTTGAAAATTTGGAAGCAATTTTTCTTTTTCTTAATTGTTTAACTCATATACCATATCACAAAAAAGTTTGGGTTCTGTTTTTCATGTATTTATAATTGAGTGAGGTATATTTTATGTTTTATCACTCTAATATTCATGCATTTGTATTTAAATATTCAAACTAATCTTTTTGGCCTTGAATTTTTAACTATATTCCTCACAAACTCTTAGAAAAAAATCACCTTGAAATAAGTTCTCATTAATGAAAATATTTTTTATGTATCATGGTGTGGATATATGATTGTTTTTATAATCTTATGGGGAAACATGCATTTTCCAAGTTTGATCATAATTCTAGACTTAATTTCTCTTGAGTGAAAATTGGCATGAATTTCATTGTGAGGTTTGTTTGATTGGGGCATGGTTAGATTGTTGAGGATTAATGAAGATAAATTTGAGAGATAAAAATTAAAGGAAATTTATTATCATATATGAAATTTGATAAAATTTCATTTTTAAAAATATCTATGAAATTTTCTCAGTTTTGATTTAGATGTACATTTTGATTCAGATATTTGATGATTGTAAAAGAGTGTAATGATTAGGTGTGGGGGATTTATGAAAATAATAACTTTGTATATACTATTATTTTAATTAAATATTTAAATCCCAATATAGTTTTATTTGATGGTAAATTGTCACATGTTTAGGTATTATTAATAATTTGAGCATATTTGTAAAAATATACTAATTTTTTAATTAAAATATATTTACATCTAGTTGGTAATTTATTCAAAACTCTTTCTATAGTAATCAAAATCAATTAACATATTTTTTAGGAAAATATAATTTATGGTATTCAGTTAATTTAATTATAGCCAAATCTAATTCCAATATTTTTTAGGCCCAAAAGTAACTCACAATACAGTCCTTGAAATCTATGCTATGATTTAGATATTTTAAAATATGAGATCATATTTCACAAATGTGGAGTAAACAGGAGATTTAATTTTACATGTATATAGATAATATTACGTGGATAATGTTTCCTTAATATTTTGATATGGTATTCATTGTCTTTAACTCCATAAATACATCAAAACCCAATATTTTGAATTCTAATAGTCTCCAGTCTATAAAATATTTTCATAGGAAATCTATCAGAACTTCGGTAAAATTTTCCAGTGGATCTAAACGTTTTTGTATGGATAGATAACACATTTTCAGAAAATTATGTGCATAAATGTTTCAATTATTCATCCATTTATTAGGAAAAAAATCATTATTTTAGATGACATTTTAGAGAGAAATATATCCAAAACATTTCAAAAAAAATTAACCTCCTACCATTTCAAATGTTTGCAAACTTTGGTTACCCATTGTATGTCAGATTAGGGTTTACTATAATATTATATTATATTATTTGTTTAATATATTTTCATTCATTTTCTCCACTTATTCTTTATTTTCTCTTTTTTTTCCTTCCACCATGCTCCTTCTAAACTCCATGAAATAGAGAACTAACTCGTGTTGTTGTTCGAGGGTGGGAATGGTGAAGTTTTAATTTTTTGTGCTAAAATGATATTCTTTATTTTATCCTAAAAATTAAGTAGTATATCAACTTATTTTGTTAAAGGGATCACCCTACTTCATCTTCCATTTAGTTCTTCTTCCAATATATTTTTACTCATCTCCTTCATCGTCAGAATGTTTCATATGGGGTGGAGTATAATTGTAGTGATAATGTGAGGGAGTATTATCGTACATGTAGAGGGTTGGTGCGGGATAATGAAAATTAAATGGGAAGGTTTTGAGTGATCGTATTGATCTCAAAATTGATAATAAGACTGATACATAATAGTTTGAAGGAAAATGATAGCATTATCATGAACTCCTGAAAACAACATGTTGTCATTAACATCTTTTTATTTTAACATTATTATGTTTTCAATTTTAGTTTTCATTTTAATTTATATATTTTTATATCACATTTGTTTCAAAACCGCCATTATATCATTATTTTTTTATATTAGTATATTCTAGCTAAAAATAGTGGCAATAGAATAATATTGTATTTGAGTGGCCTCCTCAAGAGATCAACCATGGGTATGCACTATAGTGAATGATTGGGTAGATAATAAATTATGGGAGAGTTATTCAATAAAAATACATCTCACAATACATTTATGATAAGGTCATGTTGGGGGTTCCCTCTTGAGTTTTTTCTCACACCCTGCATGGGAATCTCGATGTACATGTGTACTTCATGATGATGGATCCATACAATGTAAATGTTCCTATGATAGATTGACGAGTATGTGATATCATACAATGTAAAGGAAATACAAGGATAGATTCTAAAATCTATTTTATATGTTCCTCTTTTATTACTTTTTCCTTTTGTACATTGATCTACCATATGTGGGGATCCCATTTGGATTTCTGTATGACTATGGAATTCCATTAGGTTATAATGTAACACCCGAGACTTTTATGTTATATAAATCATCAAAATAATCTTTTTCTACACACAACACTTGCTTGGCTTTCTTTACACGAAATCGCGACTTTCCTTGATAGCTTGCGTCGTACGCGATACTGAGTTTCACTAAACAATGATATGCTATTAAAATATTATTAAAACCAACCGTTATGAATAGTAATAACCACTTTTTAAATTTTATAAATTTTATTTTTTAAAATGGACTTCATTTTTGGATTCGGAATATCGAAATTAGCCTAGGGTGAAATTTTGGTATTTTTCTGAAAACTTTCAATTTTTGATGAATAGTGAAACCACTAAGTGGTAGTTAAAAAACTGAAATTTTCATAAAACATAATTTTACAGCTTATGTGAGTGGAATTTCGAAAATCCGAGAGACATGGTTGATGTCAGTAAGTAAAATGTGGTTCAATGAGATGAAAATAATTTTTTGGTGAATAGTAACTTTTTACTTTTTTTTACCACGGTTAAAAGTAAATAGGGTAATTAAGGGTACAAATGATATTATTATTACCCTAACACATGTCCTAATTCTATTGGATAAGTTTAATTCGACCAAAAACAATCTTAGGAATAAAATATGACCATTTAGGCCCACTTGGATTAGATTAGGACATTTATTATTAATTTATTTAAAGAAGGGTTAAAATAGTTAAAATCAAAGTTTAATAAGTAAATAATTTTTAATATAATTTTATACATAAGATAAATTCGACTATAAATATTCATTAGAAATATAAAAAGATTTCCTACATAATTATATCTTATTTGTAATTTTTATACATTAAATAATTAATTTATTTATGACACAATGATGATGCAGTAATTATCTTACTAATGAAATATTGACATAATTGATGTTATAAACACCAAAATAAATGTAATTTGAGACTTTTTATGAATTCCAATAATTTTTTAGGTTAATATGACAAGTTATTATTTATTTAATTAACTTTTTTGAACTAATCATTCTGTTATGAGTTTCTCAAAAATCAATTACTAAATAGTGTCAAAATTGACATAAAATAGTTTTTAAAACAAATATTATATTAGTAATTGTTATTTTATTCCTAAAAATCTACGGTTCGGCCAAATGACTTATATAATATTATATATATTAATAATAAACATCTTGGGGTTCGTTTGGCTGCTTATAGTAAGTTTATTAACCTTATAGTATAAGAACACAAGAAGACACGGTAAAAGTAAAATTATTTAACTTAATGTTAAATCTAAATGATAAGGTTAAAATAGGAACCTAAACTTGTATAAATTATATTGGATTAGAGGATTTCGACTCATCCCCACTTTAGCTTAGAAATATATCAATTTGGAGCTATTTAAAACCGAATTTGACTTTATAATAAAATAATAGTTTTAGTTATTCCAAAGGTGCCCCTCTCCTCCCTTATAAAAGGACACCTCCTCCCCCTCTTGCTCACACAACTTTGAGCCTTAAAGCTCGTCCAACCCCTGCCAATTCCTCCTCTCCACTTCCCTAGAGACATCCTAGAGGTCCTGGTCTTCTTCAAAGACCAATTTTAGTGCCCTAAAAGAAGGTCTCAAAGAAGCACTTCAAAGAAGAGGTAATGTCCGTTACCGATTCTTTCATCTTTATTTCTTCTTCCACTTCTTCTTATTTAGTTGTTTCATTATGAAGTAATAACATCAGTATCACTCATATAATGTATGTTATTATAAGTATGAAACAACCCTATTTCACCATCTATCCATCCTACGGAAAAAGAAATCACCGCGCGTGCGTACGTACGGAATACCGTCTCCATGCCGTGGTGAAATCTATTTTCCACCACCACCTTACATGGATGGGTATAATGGTGTAAATAATAACTATATATGATTAATTTAAAGTGATATTGATTCTGAAATAGTATACATACACTCCAATACAGTCCCACAATCATGAGAACGATATCATTGCTCGTGCGTACATACGGACTACCGTCTCCACGACGCGATGAGATTCATTCTCCACTTTAACCATTCCTGAATGATTATAAAGTATATATAATAAGTAATCATGAAATATATGACATAATAATGATACTGGATTTATGTGTGTATATATGTATTTCATCTACTTAATTCCATTCAACTCAATAAGGAAACGAAAACAGCGTTCATGCGTACGTACGGCCTACCGTCTCCATGAACGGTGTATTTCTTTCCATTTACTGATTTATTATATATATGTATATTCTGAATATATATTATATATAAATCATGTTTTATATTCTGGAATTAATTAATCATGGTCTAAGTAATCATATAAATAATTACAAGTCAAAACACGGATGACAAATGAAACAATTTTACCCAAAACGCTCTTTAACAAGGAATTTACAAAAGAACGGGTAATATAAAGTCATAAGTGAACCATATATGATATCATAACAATGAGTATGATTCTGGAATAAGTCAATGACATTATTTAAATCATTATACAGGAGTTTCGGACACATACAAAGCATATCAGACCTAAGGTAAGGGAAATATCACAATCTCATTTTTATCTGAGACTGTTTATACTTTGGTATTTACTGGGGTGTATTTTATCATCCACGTCCATGTTCCCACAATATGTAATATTGTTTACATCCACCTACAATTTTTTAAATCCAATTTTACCCTTCGGTGAGTTTTTAGTAAAGGATATGAAATGAATCTTTTGTCGTTTTTTGTACGAGGTACTTTTTGACTTTTCTGACAAAAGTACGAGAAGAATGTTTTCTTTTAACTTATACGGCATGAATGGATTTTTAAAACATTATTTCCATGAAGCTTACATCACAAGTTTTCAATATTATTTTTAATCAACTTCTTTTAGTTTAGAATTGTATGACATGTTAATAATGGAAAAGTGTTTTTTAAGTAAAAAGGATATTTTCCTCAAGAATGGAGTTCAAGAGTTTTATCAAAATTATTTTCCATCTAAGATAATAAAGGGTTGTGTCTCTATCCCTATTATTACATTGATTTGATTATGTTGTGATGGAAATATTTTTATGAATTCCTTTATCTTATATGAATTGTTTTATGATGTCACGATGTTTAAGATTCCCATTTTTATTACATGGGTTATGCAATGATGTATGATTTATGATTTTGTGGCACACATAAGAATGGTATCATTATGAGATGGGTGGAACCTATATCTCCCTCCAATGCATTGGGTAAATATTTTATATCTCATGAGATAGACATGGATGGAATGGCAGGTTAAACCGGTTCAGTGAAACAGGACTAAAACGAGGAATGAACTCAGTTCAGAAATGGACTTTGTCCACTAAGATAGTCTTGGAAATGAGTCTTGACTAACAGGAAATGATTCTCTATGATTATGTGTGTATGCCACAAATCCTCATGTTTTAAGTTATGATTATTGTGATTATATTTCACTACTATGATTTATCCCATGTTATTAAATTATTATCTCTTTTGCAGGTTAGGATTTCCAAAAGTTATGTGCTTATGTATATGATGTGATTGATATTTCTTTTGGTTACCCTTACTGAGCATTTGAGATCACCCTTTTGTATGTTTTATTTCCCCAAGTCCGGAAGAAGGTTGTTAAGTAGAATATGCCAAAAAGGGACTCTAGATATGATGAAATAAATGGGAGGCAAAGTAGATGCTTTATGAACTAGTTGTTTATGTTTCCCAGTATCTAAAGACACTATACCTATACGATCCTTTCTTGGTTTTGTTATATGTTGTAATACGTGTGCTTCAATTCTAAAGTAATAATAATGTATGTAAAGTATTGGTCATTATATTTGGTATCAGATGAAAGTTATAGTCAACCTTTGGAAACTAGGATGTGAAAGCCTTAGTAAGAACCCAAAGGATAAGTCTAAGAATAGAATACAATATTAGTGTTTTAGAAATGGCCATGAATAACCTAGGATAAGACCTTAAGTGTGAAATCTTATTCTTGATTATGTGGTTTTCCTATTATAATTAGTGTTTCTCACACTATTCTTCTTGGTTTTAGTCAATGGCTGGAACCCGAAGGAATCGTGTTAATGCGGAATGCGACGGGCAAAGTAATGATTGTCCCCCTGAGCAACCAAACGTTATGGGAGATGGAATGAAAAATCTTCTAGCCATGCTCACACAACTTTCTCAAGCTATGAATCATGCAGGACTTCCAAACGAGAAAAGGAAGGAGCAACATTCTGTTGAATCCTTCATGAGACAGCGTCCACCTTCTTTCAGCGGGTCTACTGATCCATTAGTTGCTGAACAATGGATTAGTACTACTGAAAAGATATTTTCAGTTCTTCAATGTTCTGAGCATGATAAAGTCATCTTAGCAGTGTATCGTTTGGAAGGTGATGCTAATCAATGGTGGAATCTTATTAAGAATATGAGGCAAAGGGATGAAATTGAGTCCATGGAATGGGACGAGTTCAAGAACTTATTTTTCAATGTGTACTTCCCTCGTATTCTCTGAATAAAGATGGAGAAAGAGTTTCTTGAACTGAAGCAAAAGGATGATGAATATGTTGGTACCTATGAAGCAAATTTTACAAGACATGCAAGGTACTCTTCTGGTATTATTATCCAACCTGAGAGTAAGATCGATCGATTCTTTAGTGGCTTAAAACCAAGTCTTCGAAGGGCCTTAGCCATAAGGGACTTCAATAGCTACGAGGAAATCGTTCGATGTGCTCTCAAAGTTGTGATGGAGATTGGAGTAACCCATCATTCATATGGGTTTGATAAGAAGAGGAAAATGGAATTCAAAGGGAAATATAATGAGCACACTGAAAAGAAGATGAGCTTTCCCTTATTCTCAAAGTGTGTAAAGAAACATAGAGGGAGTTGTCTTAAAGGGACAAGTAAATGTTTCAAATGTGGAAAGGAAGGTCATCAGGCATTTGAATGCCGCGATGGTGGGAAGAAGATGTCTAATGATGCAAACAAAGGAAGGGATACACAGAATGAACCTACTACACTTCAATGTTTCAAGTGCAAGGAGATGGGACATTATGCCAATAAATGCCCTAATCCAAGGGTTGATGATGATGGTCAATGTCAACAAACTCTTAAGGCTAAAGACAAAGGAAAGTCACATGCAATTTCTATCAGCGATGTGGAGTACGATAACGATGTGGTGAAAGGTACACTTACCATCCACTCTAAAGTAGAAAATGTTTTATTTGATTCTGGATCCACACACTCTTTTATTTCTGAAGAATTTTCTAAGGGTATCACCATATTACCTCAACAATTAGATGTTGAGTTAGCTGTGACAACACCTAATGGCACAACAGTTGCATCAAAAGTTTATAATTCTTCTCCGATCGAAGTTTGTGGGAAAGTGCTTCCTGCAAATCTTGTGATCCTTCCTATAGTGTAATTTGATGTGATTCTTGGCACGGATTGGCTTTATTTATATGGAGCTCATATCAATTTCCAAAGAAGGGAAGTCACATTTCATATTCCAGATCAATCTATGATCATCTATCAATGCAAGGATTAACATAACCTTCCTGTGGAAATTCCTTCTACCTTATGGGTCTTGATTCCAAAAAATTAAGGTTATTTATCTCAAATGGTTGGTGAGAAACTCACGATTAAGAATATGCCCATTGTACGAGAGTTTGATGATGTCTTTCCGGAGGAATTACAAGGTCTTCCACCAAATCGTGAAGTTGAGTTTTCAATAGAACTCGTACCGGGTGCTTTGCCTATTTCAATGACACCTTATAGAATGGCCCCAATTGAGATGCAGGAATTGAAGAAGAAACTCCAAGAGAATCTTGATAAGGGATTCATACACCCTAGTGCGTCACCTTGGGGAGCACCTGTTCTATTTGTTAAGAAGAAAGATGGATCAATGAGACTCTGCATTGATTATCGAGAACATAACAAGATCACTATCAAGAACAAATATCCTCTCCCGCGCATTGATGACCTTTTTGACCAACTACACGGAGCTCAATACTTTTCCAAGATTGATCTTCATTCAGGGTATCATCAATTAAGGTTCAAAGGGGAGGATATACCAAAGAAGACTTTCCGTACAAGGTATGGACACTATGAATTTATAGTGATGCCATTTGGTCTTACTAATTCCCCTGCAATCTTCGTGGATCTAATGAATAGAGTATTTAGAGACTATCTTGATCAGTTTGTGGTAGTCTTTATAGACGATATTCTTGTCTATTCAAAGAGCGAGGAATAACATGAATATCACTTGAGAATTATATTGAAGACCCTGAGAAAGGATAATCTTTATTCTAGATTTACCAAGTGTGAATTTTGGCTTCAAAAAGTTTCATTTTTGGGTCACATAATCTCAAAAGAGGGAATATCTGTGGATCCAGCAAAAACAGAGGTTATCGAAAGATGGTCGAGACCAACAACAGTAACCGAGATCCGAAGTTTTCTTGGTTTGGCTGGATATTATTGACGTTTTGTGAAAGATTTTTCACGATTATCTAATCCACTCACCAAGTTGACTTGGAAAGGAGTTAAGTTTGTTTGGACGGAAGAATGTGAAGAGAATTTCAAGGAGTTGAAAAGAAGGTTATCCAATGCACCTATGCTCACACTGCCTTGTAGTGGAGAAAGGTTTGTGATCTATAGTGATGCATACAAGAATGGATTGGGGTGTGTTCTTATGAAAAATGATATGGTGATATCTTATGCCTCACGACAGTTGAAAATCCATGAGAAAAATTACCCAACACATGATTTAGAGTTAGCTGCGGTGATCTTTGCATTAAAGATTTGGAGGCATTACCTTTATGGTGAAAGGTGTGATATTTATACTGATCATAAAAGTTTAAAGTATATTTTCACACAAAATGAGCTAAATATGCATCCAAGAAGATGGTTGGAGCTGATTAAGGATTATGACTGCTCAATCCATTACCACCCTGGGAAAGCAAACAAGGTGGTAGATGCATTAAGTCGACAAGACCATGCTAGTTTATCCATGATGAGGATCACAAAAGATCCAATATTTATGGATTTAAAAAGGATGGATCTTGGAATTATAATGGAAGGAGAAAAATCTTATCTTTCTCAAATGAATGTTCAACCATCTATACATGTGAAGATTAAAGAGTCATAGAAAGAAGATGTCGAGTTACAAAAGAAGGTGAGAAATGTTCCTGAATTCAACCTTGATTGTGATGGGATAATAAAGTTCAGGAATCGGGTTTCTGTTCCTCCCATCCCAGAATTAAAGAAGGAGCTCCTGGATGAGGCTTATAGTTCTTCATTCTCTATTCATCCTGGAAGCATGAAGATGTATAGGGACCTGAAAGAGTACTTCTGGTGGGATGGCATGAAAAGAGATGTTGCTGAATATGTCTCTCGATGCTTGGTTTGTCAGAAAGTTAAAGCTGAGAGACAGAAGTCTAAGGGGATGTTACAACCATTACCCATACCCGAATGGAAATGGGAAAACATCACTATGGACTTTGTCATAGGACTTCCTAAAACATCCAGAGGCAATAATTCTATCTGGGTCATAGTTGATCGTCTTACCAAGTCTGCACATTTCATTGCTATTAGAGAAGATTTCTCTCTGGATCATCTTGCCAGGATATATGTAAAGGAAGTGGTAAGATTGCATGGAGTACCACTTTATATTATATCTGACCAGGATCCAAGATTTACCTCAAAGTTCTGGCGAAATCTTCAGCATACTCTGGATTCAGAGTTTAGTTTCAGCACTACTTATCATCCTCAGACAGACGGTCAGTCTGAGAGAAAAATTCAAACTCTAGAAGATATGTTGAGAGATTTCTCTATGGATTTCAAAGGTGGTTGGGATCAACACCTACCTTTGGTGGAATTTTCTTATAATAATAGCTTTCACTCTAGTATTCAGATGGCTCCTTATGAAGCTCTCTATGGAAAGAAATGCAGGACTCCAACTTGCTGGGATGATGTTGGGGAAAGAAAGCTATTAGGACGTGATCTCGTTAATGAAATGGAAGAAAAGGTCAGATCTATTCAACAACACATAAGAGAAGCTCAGAGTCGACAGAATAGTTATGCCGACAATCGAAGAAAAGACCTAGAGTTTTAAGTGGGTGATAAAGTGTTCTTACGAATATCTCCCTGGAAGAGGGTCATGAGATTTGGAAAGAAGGGGATGTTGAGCACTAGATATATCGGTCCTTTCGAAATATTGGATCGTGTTGGGATGGTAGCTTACCGATTTTCGCTTCCACTGAATCCCTCTCAAGTTCATGATGTCTTCCATGTATCTCTCCTGAGAAAGTACATACCTGATCCTTACCATGTACTTAGCTCAGAAGTTGTACCGCTGGAGCAAGTTCTTTCTTATGAAGAACAGTCGATTGAGATTCTGGGTCGTAGCGAAAAAGTCATACGGAGCAAGACCACTCGATTGGTGAAAGTTTTATAGAGGAAACACCAATTAGAAGAAGCTACATTAGAGCTTGAAGATATGATGAGGGAGAGGTATCCTCATCTGTTTGTTACAAAGTGACGAATTTCAAGGGCGAAATTCATTTTAAGGGGGGTAGAATGTAACACCCGAGACTTTTATGTTATATAAATCATCAAAAGAATCTTTTTATACATACAACACTTTCTTGGCTTGCTTTACACGATATCGCGACCTTCCTCGATAGCTTGCGTCGTACGCAATACCGAGTTTCACTAAACAATGATATGCTATTAAAATATTATTAAAACCAGCAATTATGAATAGTAATAACCACTTTTTGAAATTTTATAAATTTTATTTTTCAAAATGGACTTCATTTTTGGATTCGGAATATCGAAATTAGCCTAGGGTGAAATTTTGGAATTTTTCTGAAAACTTTCAATTTTTGATGAATAGTGAAACCACTAAGTGGTAGTTAAAAAATTGAATTTTTCATAAAACTTAATTTTACCGCTTTTGTGAGTGGAATTTCGAAAATCCGAGAGACACGGTTGATGTCAGTAAGTAAAATGTGGTTCAATGAGGTGAAAATAATTTTTTGGTGAATAGTAACTTTTTACTTTTTTTTAACACGGTTAAAAGTAAATAGGGTAATTAAGGGTAAAAATGATATTATTATTACCCTAACACATGTCCTAATTCTATTGGATAAGTTTAATTCGACCAAAAACAAACTTAGGAATAAAATATGACCATTTAGGCCCACTTGGATTAGATTAGGACATTTATTATTAATTTATTTAAAGAAGGGTTAAAATACTTAAAATCAAAGTCTAATAAGTAAATCATTTTTAATATAAGGTTCTACATAAGATAAATTCGACTATAAATATTCATTAGAAATCTAAAAATATTTCCTACATAATGATATTTTATTTGTAATTTTTATACATTAAATAATTTATTTTATTTATGACAAAATGATGATGCAGTAATTATCTTATTAGTTAAATATTGACATAATTGATGTTATAAACACCAAAATAAATGTAATTTGAGACTTTTTATGAATTCCACTAATTTTATATGTTAATATGACATGTTAGTACTGATTTATTTAACTTTTTTCGAACTAATAATTCTATTATGATTTTCAAAAAAATCTATTACTAAATAGTGTCAAAATTGACATAAAATAGTTTTTAAAAAAAATATTATATTAGTAATTGTTATTTTATTCCTAAAAATCTAAGGTTTGGCCAAATGACTTAGATAAGGTTATATATATTAATAATAAACAACTTGTGGTTCTTTTGGCTGCTTATAGTATGTTTATTAACCTTATAGTATAAGAACACAAGAAGACACGGTAAAAGTAAAATTATTTAACTTAATGTTAAATCTAAATGATAAGGTTAAAATAGGAACCTAAACTTTTCTAAATTCTATTGGATGAGATGATTTCGACCCATACCCACCTTATCTTCGAAATATATCAATTTGGAGCTATTTAAAACCGAATTTGACTTTATAACAAAATAATAGTTTTAGTTATTCCAAAGGTGCCCCTCTCCTCCCTTATAAAAGGACACCTCCTCCCCCTCTTTCTCACACCACTTTGAGCCTTCAAGCTCGGCCAACCACTGCCAATTCCTCCTCTCCACTTCACTAGATACATCCTAGAGGTCCTGGTCTTCTTTAAAGACCAAATTTAGTGCCCTAAAAGAATGTCTCAAAGAAGCACTTCAAAGAAGGGGTAATGTACGTTACCGATTCTTTCATCTTTATTTATTCTTCCACTTCTTCTTCTTTAGTTGTTTCATTATGAAGTAATAACATCAGTATCAGTCATATACTGATATGTTATTATAAGTATGAAACAACCCTTTTTCACCATCTATCCATCCTACGGAAAAAGAAATCACCGCGCGTGCGTATGTACGGAATACCGTATCCACGCCGTGGTGAAATCTATTTTCCACCACCACCTTACTTGGATGGGTATAATGGTGTAAATAATAACTATATATGATTAATTTAAAGTGATATTGATTCTTAAATAGTATACATACACTCCAATACAGTCCCACGATCATGAGAACGATATCATCGCTCGTGCGTACATACGAACTACCGTCTCCAAGATGCGATGAGATTCATTCTCCACTTTAACCATTCATGAGTGCTTATAAAGTATATATAATAAGTAATCATTAAATATATGAAATAATAATGATACTGGATTTATGTGTATATATATGTATGTCATCTACTTAATTCCATTCAACTCAATAAGGAAACGAAAACAGCGTTCATGCGTACGTACGGCCTACCGTCTCCATGAACGGTGTATTTCTTTCCATTTACTGATTTATTATATATATGTATATTATGAATATATATTATATATAAATCATGTTTTATATTCTGGAATTAATTAATCATGATCTAAGTAATCATATGAATAATTACAAGTCAAAACACCAACGACAAATGAAACAATTTTACCCAAAACGCGATTTTAACATGGAATTTACAAAAGAACGGGTAATATAAAGTCATAAGTGAACCATATATGATATCATAAAAATTCGTATGATTCTGGAATAAGTCAATGACATTATTTAAATCATTATACAGGAGGTTCGGACACATACAAATCATATCGGACCAAAGGTAAGGGAAATATCACAATCTCATTTTTATCCGAGATTGTTTATACTTTGGTATTTACTGGGGTGTATTTTATCATCCACGTCCATGTTCCCTCAATATGTAATATTGTTTACATCCACCTACAATTTTTTAAATCCAATTGTACCCTTCGGTGAGTTTTTAGTAAAGGATATGAAAGAATCTTTTGTCGTTTTTCGTATGAGGAACTTTTTGACTTTTTTGACAAAAGTATGAGAAGAATGTTTTATTTTAACTTATACGGCATGAATGGATTTTTAAAAAATTATTTACATGAATATTACCTCACAAGTTTTAAATATTATTTTTAATCAACTTCTTTTAGTTTAGAATTGTATGACATGTTAAGAAAGGAAAAGTATTTTTTAAGTAAAAAAGAATATTTTCCTCAAGAATGGAGTTCAAGAGTTTTATCAAAATTATTTTACATATAAGATAATAAAGGGTTGTGTCTCTATCCCTATTATTACATTGATTTGATTATGTTGTGATAGAAATATTTTTATGAATTCCTTTATCTTATATTAATTGTTTTATGATGTCAAGATGTTTAAGATTCCTATTTTTATTACATGGGTTATGCAACGATGTATGATTTATGATTTTGTGGCACACATAATAATGGTATCATTATGAGATGGGTGGGACCTATATCTCCCTCCAACGCATTGGGTAAAGATTTTATATCTCATGAGATAGACATGGCCGGAACGGCAGGTTAAACCGGTTCAGTGAAACAGGAATGAAATGAGGAATGAACTCGGTTCAGAAATTGACTTTGTCCACTAAGATAGTCTTGGAAATGAGTCTTGACCAATAAGAAATGATTCTCTATGATTATGTGTGTATGCCACAAATCTTCATGTTTTATGTTATGATTAATGTGATTACATTTCACTACTATGATTTATCCCATGTTATTAAATTATGATCTCTTTTGCAGGTTAAGATTTATAAAAGTTATGTGCTTATGTATATGATGTGAATGATATTTATTTTGTTTACCCTTAATGAGAATTTGAGCTCACCCTTTTGTATGTTTTATTTCCCCAGGTCAGGAAGAAGGTTGTTAAGTAGAATATGCCAAAAAGGGACTCTAGATATGATGAAATAAATAGGAGGCAAAGTAGATGCTTTATGAACCAGTTGTTTATGTTTCCCAGTTTCTAAAGACACTATACCTATACGGTCCTTTCTTGGTTTTGTAATATGTTGTAATAAGTGTGCTTCAATTCTGAAGTAATAACTATGTATGTAAAGTATGGGTCGTTATATATAACATGCTCTAATGATGTTATTTCTACCTCTATATTATTCCTCTGCTTACCTTAATTATTTCTTAGGATTTTTTATTGCTTATATGGTATGTGTTACTCAGATATTCACCTGATACTGAGGAAATTTTCTTCCCATATACCATTTTGTCCCTCTCCACTGGTCAGTAACCTCTTGAAAATGAGAAGGCATGGATAAGTTTATTTACTAACTTCATCCTATATTGGTGTATTCGAGTAAGGGTATTACACATTAGTATTAGCTTTTGTGGGAAGCTATAATATAATTCCCACCTAAGGGTTAAATAAATATTTATCCCTTTTCCTTCCTATATTTATTTTTATTTAAATAAATTTTTAATGTTTTATTTCATTCTTTTATGTTTTTAGTGGGAAGCTTCTAGAATATTATCTCTAAATTTTATTCCCTTTAAATATGTTATTATGATATAGTTTGAACCAAAACGTGGGTAGTGATATTCTATGTGTGGGGAGTTAGTGCAAATATATTTTAAAATTTTAATTATTATTTATATTTTTCAATTTAGGATTGTTTTTAGAAATCTTGAGATTCATTTAAAACTTAAGAAATTTAGTTCATCTTGTTATTTTTGACAAAATCGCTTGATCTCAATTTATAAATTTTTAAAAGATTGGTGAAATTGATATTGCTTCTTGATTTCCAATATTCTCACTTAATGAACTTTAATCAAATTTGAAACTCATGTATAGTAGTTCTATTCATGAAATTTATTATTTCATAAGATAAGAGGTTTATAAACGTTTTCACATATTATTTACATTTATATTTATCTTAAGAGTATTGAGGTATGTTTTGAGATCCAAGAATTTCTATTTTCCTTTTTTAAGTCTATTAGAGTTCGTGAATTAGGTCAAGTATGATTGAGTAACCATTTTGAAAAGATCTTTAACATGTACACATCTATTATGAGCCCTTCCTATACATTTTAACCTTTTAATATGCCTATATTATCCATATAAACCCTTTTAGGAAGAAACAATAGAATCCATTAATCCCTATACAACCCACTCTAAAAGTAATTGCATTATTATTATGGAAATTATGTGTGGTGGGGGGATCTAGATGTTTTACTACAATTAACAGGAACAAACTGTTTTAGGAGTTAACATTAAATCTGCTTCCACATTTTCTTTTTCCTTTGAAAGAAAAATCAAGTATGGGAAGATGTAAGCAGGTCCAAAATATAATTCAAAGATAGTGAAAGAGTTCAGAATACATTTTCAAGATCAATGTATTAATCTATACCATCCAAATATCAAAAATTATAGATGTTTTCTGAAATTATTAATATAATATATTGAAAACATCATTTCTATAAGAAGGAAGAGGGAATAGATAATTAAGAAATAAAATTCTATTGATGGAAAAATTTTCTATGTGGGGGTTTCCTGATAATATAAAGAGGTGTTGGGAGCTCCATTATTTACAAGGGTATAAGGTAACACTCCTTTTTTGAGTATAAAATCTTTTTTTTCATTTTACCACACATTGGAGACTAGACAATCCTCATTAGGACTTTGAAAATTATAAATTAAAAACCACCTAGTCTAAACCCTAGAAATATCCATGACAAAGACCACGTGATTGAAAATCTTTTATGACATTATTTAATGTATTGGTAAGGGGAAATAATCCAATAGATATTACAAATGTTCTTGGTAATGAAAAATGATCCATTTCAAATTCTTGAGTTTAGGGAAATACATTTCCAATGAGGTATGTATTAAATGCACATGAGAGTTAACATAAGATTGAAATGATTTTTATGATTATTTTAGAGTTGGAAAATTGATATCCATGTTGGTAACATGATATTTTATGTGTGTTTGAATTGATTATTAATTTCATTAATATGTCAAGAAATCTATTTTGACCTAGGTATTAGAAGATATACCCAAAGTGCAATGTTTAAGGGTGGAGGAATTAATAATGATAATATTTTCATAGATTTAACTATGTATTTTAATTTTTTAATACCAATAATTTTATCATTTTATGGTTAATTACCATATATTTATATTATAGTTATATTTATGATTTTATAGTAAAAATGTATTATTTAATGAGTTTTTGAGAGTGTATTAATTTTTAGAAATAATTTCAAATAGATACTTTTGATTTATGATTGTTTGAAGTTGAAAGATTATTTTTTATGAAACTATGAGGAATTATGGATATGTCTAATAAAAAGGGGATGGTATATTAAAAAATAATTCTAAATTAATTTATGTGTAATTTTGAATAATTCCATGATACTCTGTATAATACATAATATATTCTAGGAAACATATTAGAAATTTGATTTAGGTCTGGTGGTGTGCAATATTTTTTGGAAATTCATTAGATATTTACTAGGAGACATAGATAAAAATCACTATGTTATGGATATTAACCATTTTTTTAGTTGATCCATAATATTTTTTATAGATTCATTGATAAATATCATATTTTCCTTTTCCACTAGAAGAATACGTGAGATTTTATGGAAATGATAGAGAGAATATGTAAGACACTTTCCTTTATGATAAAGTGATATATAATATATTTTCCGTGATTCACAAAGGATGCATAAGATATTTAGGATGCACAACATCTCTTCCTTAAAAAATATGAAGAAGTGTGATACATAAGATATTTGGGATGAGAAATATAACTTTGTAATTTCTTAAGATATTGAAATCTGAGATTTTCAAATGTAAAGTATCTCACCCATCACATAAGATGTGAAATTTTATTTCAGATGGGTGTTTTATATATGCGGTGATGTGTATGTTTTTTTACTTATTAAAATATGAATAACTAGATCCAATTGTTCCATGGGTTATCCATCAAGATAATGAAGGGATTTTGATGTATTTAAGAGCCACTAAATTACATAAGTGCATGTTCAGTAGTGATTTCCATTGTTCCGCAAAAGAAATAGTATAATAAGAATAAGAGATTAATAATTTCAACGTTGGTTTTAATGTTTCACTGCCAAGGAGTCCTTGATATTATTTTGACAATTTCCATATCTTGGCCATGTGATTTCAATTAAATGGAAGATTGGGAGTTGAAAATTGTAGGGGGGGATTCAAAAGTAAATTTAAATCATGATGCCCACCAGGAAACCAACATGGGAATTAGTATTGTTTATCTCATACGCATGATAAAAGTATCCAATGCTTTTTCCACCTGAAATGGAAACACATAACTACATGAATGGTGACTTTTTTCCATATACCACACAACCCCACTAGAATCCCACCATTTTTAGAGGATGTTTATATTATTTGAACTATTTTATCTTTACTATTAAAAAAATCATGGTTTGTAACCTATGATTAATTTAGTGTCTTATTTTTGTAATTATCTTTCTATATATTAATATAAAGTATTTTAGTTCCTCTTTTTCTGTAATCTCTATTATATTCTTCCATTGTACCTCATTAATACTCGTGACAGTGAGTAGATAACCCTAATCATGGTCTTATGGGTGGTTGTATTAGTGTTACATAATCTTTTTTCTTCAGTTATTAAGGTTTACATTTTGTTTATAATTGAGTATTGAGTGTATTGAGGTTGAGTTTTGTGATTTTACATAATTTCAAGATATCATCCACAGTTTTATTCAATTCCATAATAATCATAAATTCGCTCCCTTATATCTAAAATTTTCTTCATAATATGGATTTTATTTTATTGTCATGATGAAATGAAATATGAATGAGCCAGTTCTTTGGGATAGTGTCTCGTATATGATTTAATAAACAATGAAATGGGATTTAGACAATAAAAAAATGAAGTCAATGGATCCCAAATAGCTGACCCTAGGGCTGTGTTCTTTTTTGATAACATTTTTTTAAGTTTTTAATACATTATTTTATTTTTATTTATTCATTATGTTCCAAAACTCCCCATATTTTTATTATCCCATAAAAATTATAATAATTGTTTAGAATATCGATTGATTGACTGGGAAACCAAAATCTCATCAAGGGAGATGACTCATGTTTTCCATTGTGCTACATTAGTAAAATAAATACTGATTTTGTAAAATATGAGATATATATGTAAAACATAATAAGTTGTTATCAGAGTTCCAATTCAGTATATTAGTTTTTATTTCTTTTATATCTGGTAATCTGATTTCCTTTGCATTCATTAAAAAAATAAAATTATTGTTTCCATGATGTATTTAAATTAATATTATTATGTATGGACTTACAAATAATATTATGAGAGAAGAGAGGAAAAGTTATATTATGAAAAAATATTTGTTGAAAACTTAGGGAATACATATAGGAAATGAGGATCCAAGTAAAAGTTTTAGTTAAATATCTTCTTTTATCCATTAAATAGTAACTTGAGAAAAATGAATAAGAAGAAGTTGAATAATAAATTTCCCCAATAATTTTCAAGTTTTAGAACCCAAGTAGGTGTAGTAGATACTACATGATGATTTATCACTAGACCCCTATCAACCATTTATAGAGTATATTCATGATGAAAACATGAAATCTGATACACATGTGGGAGATCAATAATATTTGGATGAATTTTGTAATGATTTTGTTTGAAATTAATTTCATAATGACTCTATCATCTTAGAAACTAAGGAATCAATATAACATTAACTTTCTATTTATTTATAGGAATAAACCACCCCATTGGTGAAATTTAATAAAATATGGAATAGATTGAATACTTCCCTCCATCCCTGACAACTCAACTCCAAGTGGTATTTACCATTGAAGAATAATTTATATCCAAACCAATATAGGGAGATAAGATTTCTTAATCTAAATTTTATCTAAATTTATTAAACATAAATTGTGTATTACATATTACTATTTAGACTTTCCACATTTTTCTAATTCATGGATTTCTTTGGAGAGTGATGAAGTATAAGAAGATTCACCTAATGAGGAATAATTTAAGCATCATGAATCGAATAAACATTTATTATTGGGTTTAAAAGAGAAACTCCTAATGGGTTTTCCTAAAGAAACTAAGTTACACGCTATCCAATCTAAAGGGTAATATTTTAATATTTGTTTATCTCTGTATAATTTTATTAAAATAGAAATTTTCACTGATTTTAACTTTATGAAACTTTTCATTAAACACTCATTGATCATGATTTTTATTTTGAATAATATGTTGTAAAAGTATTAACTAAAGTCAAAGAGTATGTCTGCTTATTCCTATACTTCCATAAAAGATATACTTAACAATTATAGGATGGATCTATTATACTCTTTTCACGGAGTCATCTAAAACCATTCTGAGGTGATCCGCACTAGAAGAAATAAAATGTGGTTCTTTATAAAACATAATCACAATCCAGCATTGGATATTTTATAACTATGGACACTTTCTATCAGGTGGTAGAAAACCCCATTACCCACTTAGGGTTTAATCATTGATTTATTCCTTTTCTTTCCTATATTTATTTTTATTTAAATAAATTTATCATGTTTTCTTTATTTCTTGTATTATTTCAGTGGGTAGTATCTGTGATCTTTACTCAAATATCCTTTCAATACTAATATGTCAGTTCATATCATCACTTTATCCTATATTTTTTTTACTCCCCAATTATATTATATTTTTAAAGATGTTGTGATCATGTTTAGAACAAAAAGTGGGTAGTAACAGTTTAAGTGTGGGGGAGTTGGTAATAATTTGTTAAAAAAATCATGTTTTGTTTTAATTTTTTTGAAGTGTTTTTAGGAATCTATAGGTTCATTTAATAATTGGAATACTTATACCATCATGGTATTTTTAACAAAAATACTTGACTTTAATTTAAAAAAGTTTAAATTACTATAGAAATGATTTGTTTTTACTTCTAATTTTCATATTTATAAACGTTTATCAATTTTGAAACTCATGTACACTAGTGATATCCAAAAAATTTATTCTTTCTTGACCTATGAGGTTTCTAAACCTTTTTCACATCTTCTTTACCTTTATATTTTTATTTAGAGTCTTGAGATATATTGTTATAACTAAAACATTTTATTTTTCTATTTTTCCAAATATGTAAATTTCATGGATTATGTAAAGTATAATATAGAAACATATTAAAAATAACTTTTTACGTTTAAAAATATACTATGATACTTCCATGTATATATGAATTTTATATAAATCCCACAATAGGTATGAAAAAAAATTAGAAGCCATGTCACATGCCATTAATCCTTATCCAATCCACTCTGGTAGTAATTACATGGTAAGGTTTGAATATAAATATAGGGGAGGGAGCTATATATTTTTTATACTGACCTAGAAGAAAAGATTTTGGGAGTTTATTGGAAATGATATTTGACATTTTATACTCTCTTGGGAATAAAAAACAAGTATGGGAAGATATAATAAGGTTAAAAATATCATTCAACCCTAGTATGGGAGTTTATACTACATTTGTAATATAAAAGAATGCTTCTTTACCTTAAAAATTTAAAAAATCCATATAATTGTACAAAAATTATAGATCTGAAATTATTAAAATATATTTATTGCTAAGGAGGTTGAGTGAAGAGAAAATAAATAAATACAAATATTATTACTTCTAAAAATTTACAAGTGTGCACTACCTGATAAAATAAAAAGAGGTTTGGAGGAAAGTTATTTTTATGGGGAGTGAGGAGCACACCATTCTTGAATATAAAGTATTTTCATGCATTTTACTTCTCTTTAGAGTCCAAACCTTCCTTATTCTACCACTAAAAGTTTAACATTCAAACCCACTAAAAATAAACCGCAGATAAACCCATAATAAATCCCTCATGATTGACACAATTTTATGACTCTATTTTGTTGAGAGATTAAGAGTTAAACAAGAAAATGGAGATCATTCATGTTCTTCAAAATGATAAAATATCTATTTTTTGTTCTTGAGTAAAGAGAAATATATGTTCAGGGAGGTAAGTATGAAATAAAAATGTAAGATTATACAAGATTGAATGGATTTTTATGATTATTTTGGACTTGGGAAAATGAGATCCATATAGGTAGAATGATATCTCTTTTTGTGTTTGAAATTAGATGTAATATCACTAATATCTTGGGAAATTTGCATTTACCTAGGTATTAGATGAATTTCCATGCAGTAAATGATTGAGTATGGAGGATTTGACAAGGCTATTATTTTTATATACATTTACCTTCATATTTAAATTTTTTAATCCCCACTATTATATAATTTTATGGTTAATTATTACATACTTATATTATAGGCATTTATTTTGATTGTTGTAAAAATAATGTAATTATTTAGTTTTTAAGTGAGTTTATTTAGATCTAGAATTAATTATAAATCCCTAGTTTTGTTTTTAGGTGAAGAATTAATTTTGAATCTATTGTAAGTAATTTTAGTTAAGTCACAAGCACATGGGATGATACATAACATATTCTGCATAAAATATTAGATATTTGGATTTGTCAAAAGTCAAGCAATTTTTTGGCCATGTATATGATATTTACTAGGAGAAGTTTCTAAAAATAATAAAGGCCAGATGTGAAACATTTTTGAAACCAATATGTAATATTTTTCCAATATTCATTGATACATAACATCGTTTTCTTCTTCTTTTTGAGAGTATATAATATTTCATAAATGTAGAAGAGAGAATACGTATGATATTTAATTTTATGAGGATGTGATACGTAATATATCTTCCAAGATACACAGAGGATATATAAGATACTTGGGATTCAAAATATCAGAATATTTATAACATTTGGGTATGTACATAATATATTTGGGATGATAAATCTATCTCATGTATGTATGATATTTTAACCATATATTTTTCAAAGTGAATTGTATTATATATAACATAAGATATTCCATTTTCTCATATGGGTGTTTTTTACATATGTTGATGTATAAGATTTTATACTTAGTGAAACTAGAAGAACTAAAAAAAGTTATTCCAGAGAATATATATCATGGACACAAATGGATTTTGATTTATTTCAAAGCTACTACCATTTTAGAAGTTTCTAGGCTATGATGATTTTAGTTTCTATGTTAATGAAGGTTATTATGAATATTTGAACAATTTTTGTCGTGATTATTCTATTTTCTCCCCAAAATAAACCATAATATTATTTTGGAAATTTACATATCTCATCCACATGATTTTATTTAAAGTGGTCAAAAAAAGGCAAAGAGTATTGGGAGATTCAAATATAATTAAAAGCATGTCTAATAAGGAAATCCAAATTAAAATTACTACTATTTTTCTATGGAATATGAGGAAGTGATCCTCTTTTTTACCACCTATAAGAGGGACACATAAATAATACTACATGCACAATGACATTTTCCCATGCACTACTTAAACCTCTTGAAAGCCAGCATTTCTATGGATATTTCTACTATTTAAATTGTTTACCCTTTATAGTAAAAAATATTGGTTTTTGAACTATGATTGATTTAGTGATTTCTTAAATTGATGGTTATTTTTCATTTTAATACATAGTATTTATAGTTATATGTTTTCTTCAATTTGTTTTCTCTTATTTCATTATACCTCTCCAATTCTCACAATGGTGAGTAGAAAACCCTAGGTTGTGCCTTGGGGAGGTTCTCTTAGTGTTCCCAAGTCTCCATTCTTCCATTATGAATGCTTATTATTTGTTTGTAATAGGGGAATTGGTTCATTGAATTTTGGTAAAATGATTTTTTATTATTCAAATATATTATCCACTATTTTATTCTATTCCCTACCAAACATTAATTTTATCCCTCACATCAGGCATTATCTTCATGAAACAGAGTTGAGTTAGTTTGAGGGATAAAATTACATATGATGGAGACAAGTCTTAGAAGGTTTCAAAAAACATATGATGTGTGTTTATTATTCTGGTCTATTAGAGAAGGTTGTATTTGGTGTGATGGAGACTCATCCTAGGAATATTATGTTTCATAACCAATGTAAGGGGCAATGGTTCATTTAGAGTCGGATGAACTATTAAATGTAATTTATACAACATAAATTAATAATGAACGAACCCAAGTTCCCAACAATAGGGCCTTGATCTTTATTTCTAATGTATAATTATTTTAATCTATTTTCCCTTATTTTCATTCATATATACTATTATCAATCCCCCAATTTTTTCATCATTTGCATAATAAAAAATTACTGTTTGGAATATTTAATAATTGTTGTGGAAAATAAAGCCTTTTCAAGAGACATGACCCAAGTTAGCCACTTTTCTATACTAAAAAAATAAATATTATTTTTTACACCTTGAAAGAGGTGTGTCATATATATCTGAAAATGGGTATGGTGTGTAGAATTTATAGGACATTAATTTTGTAAAAATTTATGCCCATGAAAAATCTATAGGGGGTTTAAATTGTACCAAAAACGTCTTGATAGATGAGATGTTGTTATAATTTTGATATACATGGTGAATAAATTATAATGTTTATAAATTTTCAAATATGGTGAAATATCAAAGTGTTTAAAAATATTTATCAATAGCACATAGATGATTATACAAAATATTTATACTGAATGTCCTTATTTATAAAATTACTTAAATCACATCAACATGATTTTTTGATTATTTGATTAAAGGATTAGAAAAAATCAATCCTGATATATTTAAATTATATAAAAAATTACATAATATATGAAATTATTATATTATTAATAATGTTTTGATAAATAATATTTTACAAATTAGGTTTTTAGCAGTGTTTTTGACACACATTTTCTAAAATTATGGTTAAATTCTAATATATTTAATTTATCCAAATTTTAAAATGCTGATAAATTTTAATTTAACCATAATTTAAAACATAGATAATTTACCCACATTTAAAAATATTAAAAAATCATATATATATATATATATATATATATATATATATATATATTAGTTTCTTATAAATGAGATTACACTTGTAGGGGATGAATCAAGGAAATAACGATTTAAAACTTAAATCCCTTGATTTTGATCTTGTTCTCTCGATGTGAGGAATACTCATGTATCTCTTATAATTTATCTTTTTAAGTGAATAAAAGCAGTAAATCACACAAGGATTTTTACTTGGTTCACCCAAACTAGGAAAGTCTTATGAGTATGAAAAGGAAATGTTCTTATGCACCAAAAACACAAGAGAGCACTACTACTATTTGGTTTACACAACAGAACAGTCTTGGAGAACCTCTAAAATCACTATTCATATAAATTGAAATGCCCACATAGTCTCTCCATAAATATTAAATCACTACTACTTCCTTAATAACCTCAATATTCATTATGAGATAATAATGGTGATATAAACCTGAAATGGAGTGTCACTTCTTCCTAATCTGATGAAATTACAGTGAGATCAATCTCTAAGGATTTCCCCTCCTTCTTCACATTTAATTTCAAAACATGTTTGAATATATCCCTTCAATTATTTAGGGTAATATTGTGTCTCCTCTCTTATTTTAGTTGAAAATCACCCTTATTAATAAGAAGGAATCATTATCAATAATTTTTTCATTTTTTCCATCATATGGGTGCTTCAAAATAGCACTTAACATTCTATGATTTCCACCTTTATATAGTTAAACAAATGAATTTTTTATAGAACTTGTTTATCTTATCTATAGTGTATAAAAAGTTCTCAATTGATCCATCTTTGAATTGATATAAACTCATTTATATTCCAGTAAGGATCATGAACTAAAATCAAGGACTGTGATTATTGAATCATTAAATAAATGGACAGGAATCATCTAATCTATAATCTCTATAATTTTCATGTCATTAACCAAAAAAATTCAAAAAATTAGATTTCATCCAAACACTACAGCAAGTTATTATTATTCCCCAGGAATAATTCCCCAGTACATAGCCATTTGGCTAATTTTTTACATTTTCCATAGTAATAAAAACATATTTCATCAATCATCCAATGAAAACACTGTCTCTAAAAACATCACTAGAACTATTTTGGTCTCACCATTTCGTAGAAGAAAAAATTCACTTCAAACACCAAGTGAAATGAAAAAAAATCTGGTACTAATCAAAAATATCCCTCTTCATTATCTTCTTTAGATGAGTCCTACACACCTTGAAAAAATGTTCTAATTGGGAATATCATTTCTATCATGTGAACTTGCAATGCACCATGTTCTATTCCATGATGTAGAGGTCCATTTCTAGCCATTTTGAATCAACTGGTATTAAATGTGATTCACACCGTCAACCACAACCATTAAAATCGATCGAAATCACTAAATCACTTAGGTTTGATCTTAATTTATTTTTTTAGGTGAAATAGTACTCCAACATTTTGAGAACCACATTGTTGTTCTTTCTAGCTTACCCATTATTTTTATCCTCATAGAAAAACACATTGTTCTTTGGAACAACCTTCACCTTACATGCTCTAAGAAACCACATTCACTTAGTCCTTAAAAAAATATCCCTTAGATATAATTTTCAATAAAAAATTACACCAAACACCCAAAGGGGTTTTTTTCTATGGAAAAAAATACCCCCTTTGAGTTTATTAACAATTATATGGACACAAAAACTATAACCACTTTTTTATACTCTTTCATTCAAGGAGTGCATCAAATATTCATTAACCATAAACTCCCACCTCACGTGAGTCAAGCCTCAATGTGATAAAAAAAATAAAGAAATAATTCTCATATTATAACATATATAACTACATGTGTTTAAACCTAAAACCTTTTAGCCCGAAATTTACAACCAAACAGTCTCCCCTTGTGAGGTACTATAGAAGTTATAACTGTTCATTCAATTTGGGCCTTTGGGGGACTGGCTTGGCCCTACATGTCTCCAGGTCTTCGGGCCACTAAAGGCCTTCGGGCCACCCATGGTCATCGGGACATAGGGATTTTGGGCCACCAATGGCCTTGGAGGAATAGTCCATTCCATATATAGACAACTAGAATCTGTATGGGCAGACCACATAAGATCAAGAACAAAAGAGGGTTCAAAGAATGAAACAAGCACCAGAGCATAGATAATGGGATTCAAGTAATGAGAGTGTATTAAAACTACCATTGGTACCAAGCACCTTGCATCTCTATATGGTTAAATGCTTGTTAATCATCCATGTGAGGTGGGGAGATAGCAGAATTCAAAGATGTAGATGTTGGGGATGGGCTACTTCAAGTGTGTCAGGCCTTGGGACTTCATGGTCATGTATTGGGATTTGTACCTATGGGCCTTCAAGTCATGTATGGGCCTTTTTCCTTATGCCTATGGGTCATGTATGGTTCCCCATCAGCCCTTAAAAGGGGGATTATCTAGAAAAAATAAAAAACTCTAGCCTTCATGGTTTTCGAGATAATAAATCCTAACATTATTAAATAGAATTGTCCATGGGGATCGGGGAATCCATATCGAATTCCAAATAAAGTGATGGATTGAATTGGATGCTAAGATCAAAAAAAATTCAATTCGAAATATATCTTGGGTAATACATTTTTCATGATATCTTCTACTTGATGTTGGTTAGGCACAGACTCCAAATTCACAACCTATTGTTCTAGTTTCACCTTTATGAACTGATATTTAATCTCAATGTTCTTCATCCTCAGTAAATGAATGATATATTTGATAATTTTAATTAAAGTTTAATTTTTAAAAATGATTAGAATAAGAGATACCACTAAAATGAAGATACAGTAAAGTTGTTATTAAATATGTATCAATTGATTACAACCATGATTCAACATGACATCTTCAACCTCTGCAGTTCATATTGAAATGAAATCCGGTATTTTTAATTTTCCATGAAATGAAAGATCTTCCAATATAGAACACACCTCTAGAATTTGATTTTTGGTCATCAAATGAACCTTATCAATAAGCATATGTATACCCTACCTATTATGGGTATGAATTTTTCAATTAATACATCCCAAAATCCATAGTTCAGTTGATATAATGTAGTATTAACCTCACATATATTAAATGAATTTCCATTGGAAAATCTAATATCAGAAATCGAAAAATTTGTTAAAAAATGTATGTGTGAGTGGAGATCAATGAATGTAAACTACCAATAATTTTCCAATATAGAGTCACATCAACATTAGTATCTTCATCATCCTTTAACAATTTCTTCTAGGTCTTGAGTGGAGTAGCCATGAGACTAGAATCATCCATCTAAAACCTCTTCAATATATCCTTGGAATACTTTTTTTTATATAAATTTCCCAAATAAAAATTAATAACCTACAAAAAATACGAAGGATAATTCACTTATTAGAGACATCTGGAATTCAATCCTCGTTAATTTTAAAAACTAATTTCCTTGGGTGTGATCCGAGCCTCCCAAGATGATTTTATCAAAATATATAAGCACCAAGTTTTCATTCATGTTCTCCTTATTGATGTATAGGTTATAATTTATCACAGCTCTATAATAACCTAGCTTACTTAGGTAATGAGAATGTCATGAGTATTAAGATATTGATTTTTACTACATCCCATAAAAATAATTCTCCCATCGGCATGCTTTTGTTTAGTCATCTGGAATAATAAATCCTTTTGGATACTCCATGTAAGCTTCCTCTTTAAGAAAACCACTGAATAATGTTGATTTTATATCCATATGACAAAATTTAAACTATTTTTCACCCTCATATCTAAAAAATAAGATGGTTTCAAGATGATTCACCGGTAAAAATGTTTCATCAGCATTAATTAAATCAATCTAGGAACACCCCTTGTACACAATATGTGACTTATTCATTTTCACAGTCCCATCTTCATTGGGTTATTTCAATAAACCATGTTTCGGTAAAATTCTATTTTTTTCCTTGAGACAATTTCCCAAATATTTTATCACAATATGTTCTAGCTCATCATTCATATATTTGACCCAACATACATCCATGGTAGTTTCATAATAAGATTTTGGTTCCACCAATTATAAAAAAATTCTACAACCACACCTTTATTATAGAAACTCTACTTTTAATTACAAGACTATTACATCATTTTAAAGATAAAAAACACAATAGCATTACTAATCCAGGATGAAAATGTTTAGTGTATTGTGTAAATTAGGATTATACATAACTTTTCCATAATAAAACATAAAAATTATTTAATTAAATCTAATATATCATCTTAATGTCCCTTAAATTCTCCTTAGTATAAGTAATCACTTGGGGATATACATCAATGAAAGGGGTGAACTGAAAGACTAGTAAGAGGATGAATAAGGGAAATGAATCAATATAAAATGAATAATCATAATAATAATCTTCATAACATAAGAATAGCTTTATCATCAACATAATGAGGTAAACAATGGATAAATTCATGGAATGTGTTGTTGTATGAAAATGAATAATTATGTATTAGCTGTCAAATACAACACATAGTTTTCTTCCAAGCTATAATCATTTTCACTCATAACTTATGTGAATAATCATAACATAATCATTATGAAAAAAATATAATATAATGTTCATGAATACTGCACATTATATCAAGTGATACATCATGTTAACCAATTCATTTGGGGGGTATATAATTCTAGGCCCACCTATCATATCATATTATCTTGATTATCATGAATTCCACATAGAATGTATTACAATCATAGTCATGAATTAACCCATGTAATGGAATGGGTTTCATAAGAAATCCATAAATCAAACATTGATGAATAATCTTTGTGAAAATTGGAAAAACATACTTGTTATAATAATCTTCAATCATGACTAGAGAAGAAACATTCTCAAGAGGGTCAAGATGTGTTTTTGAAAGAAGATTTATTTTTTAAAAAATATTTATATTTTTCATAAAACCAATTTGGAAGATTCATATCCTAAAAAATAAGTGGTATGTTTAATGAAATTAAATTTATAGAACAATAAAGGAATATCCACACTAGAATTTGGCTTGAAATATGTATAACTCAAGGAATGGTAGTTGGGTTTGCAAATCCCCTTACCTTTATTCCCTCTTTATTTCATCACTTTTGCACCTCTTAAATAATAAACATATATTCATTAAAAAATAGTTTGAAGTTAATTATATTAATTTATACAACTATTTATCAATTATAATCATTTTATTATATTTATTTATTTTTAGATGAAATTGAAGCGTTATGATATTATGTTTTCTTTAAAAAAATGTTTTTGTTTTAGATTTCTCTTTTTTGTTAAAGATAATTATTAAATAAGTATAATAAATACCAGAATATTAAAATAAATATATAAATACATTTATATATAATAAATAGTTTATTTTAACCATTCCTAGGGTTGGTGATATGAAAGTATTTGGAAACATCTTCATTGGCAGTTAACTAAACATTATCGGGAATGTTGTCCAAATATAAATAAAAAGATGTATAAAACACACACACACATCCGCACACACAATCACACACACACAACACACACACTCAAAAACACACACACACACACAAATATATATATATATATATATATATTAGGTTCTTGGGGGTATAATTACATCAAACAGACACACACCTCACACACAGTCTAGAAAGGCAAACTATTGCCCCCCTCCATGGGGAACACCCACCCATCAAGACTTCTTTATTTAATATGGATGGTTTAAAGACTCAATAGGAATTAATTCCTTGTATATTGACCATAGTCTTAATTCATGTGATCATATGATCGGCCCACCTATAGTCCTCCAAACTCACTACCAATGCACCTATATACCCCTCCTATATGGCCCAAATCGACTTTCAAAGCAACCCATATGTTGTTGATATCACCAGCATGCCAGGCTCCCAAATATATCATTAACATCATTAATTTTTTTTAAAAAAATTGTACCTAATTAAATCGTAGAATATTTTATTTTTAAAGAATTTTTTAAATATAGAGGAGAAAAACAAAATGATTGAAGTGTTGAAAAATGTACTCTTTCTTCTGTGTAGCTTCTCTTGTATGACACTAAACTCCTTTGATTATTGAATTTGGATTACTCTAGGACATCCTCAGGTATTATAAGATGATTTATAGGAAATATTTTGGTAGATATTTTTAATTTGAATGGGTTTGAGGAGTGGTTTTCTAAGGGGGTGGAGAGGGGGTTTTTATACTTGAGGAGAGGGATATTTTTAGAATAAAATATTGAATAAAACAATATATCAAAGGTAAAACTTGTAATAGTTAATTTTTTTTTGAATATAAATCCCCATTATATTTCAAATTAATTATTTTATTAAAAAGGAAAGTGGAAAAATTTTGTTTTAAGGAATCACTGTTAACTTTAGGTTTTGGAAAGTCATTTTTTGGTTTAGAAATTAAGTTTAGCATAATTTAATGATACATTTATGAAATAAAATGTATAATGGACTAACCTAATGTTCTATAAAGTATTATATATTTATTATATCATGGATGATATAATTTATGATAGACCAGTTATTTGAAAATTTTCAATTTTACTATTCACCATTAAATTTAAGTATTTCATAAAATTACCAAAAACACGGCGTTGGAAAATTTAGAAATGTTACTTTAAATAATTAAATTCATTTTATCAAAATAAATTTATAAAATATGTAATTTTAATTTTTAACATAAATGTGATTATTTTTAAAAAATAATTTAAAATATAGTTTACTAAAAATGTGCTTACATTTTCTTTGAGTTTCTTAATAATGATATTTATTTTTTGGAATTATAAAATTTATATTTATATAAATTTATTAAAATAAATATTATTTTTTAAATTTATTATTTTCAGTTAAAATTACCATTATGGTAGTAAAGTTACTATTCTAAAAGTCACATTACAATTCCAATAGTCACTTTCCCTCCTACAAATAACACATTATTCATTCACCCAATATTCAACTCAATTCCTCTCAAGGTTATATATACCCATTTTTTATGATAAAGCTTGATTTAATAATATTTAGTATCTTATATGTAGTATTTGAATTTGGTGTGATTATTCTAGTAGATTGTGGCAATTGAAAGTTTTCCATTAAAGCATTTTCTATTATATAATTTTTTTTCTAGTGGTAATGTTTGGAATTTTAATTGGTTTAATTACTAAAAAAATTAATAGTATTTAGTAATGAAACAATTTATTTTTTGTTTTCTCTATAGTTTTTCTATGTATAATATTATATAGTATAATAAAATATACATTCATTGAGTAAAAAAACAATTATAAACTTTGGGTCATTACATCCTTCCCATTTATAAATTGTTTCCATGAGATTTCAACTCATATTCTTGGTTAAGAATAGATGAGGGTACTTATGTTTTATTGCCTCCTCTAGTTCCCATGTCACCTATTCATACTTATGGTTTATCCACAACACTTTGACAATGTGATCTATCATATCATGTATAAATTTTTCATTATGATCCAAGATTTTCACCAGTTGTTTATCGTATGAGAGGTCATTCTCTAGTTGTAACACCTCCGGATTTAGTACATGTGAGGGGTCAAGTATGTACTTCCTAGAGAGAGATATGTGGAGAACATCGTTAACATTTGTCGTATTTGGTGTGAGTGAAACTTGATAGATCACTACTCATATGTAATCAAGGATCTCAAATGGGACTATATACATTGGGCTAAGATTGAATTTATTTCCAAATAGCATGACTCTCTTCCATGGTGATCTTTGATGAACAACCTTTTATCATACATCAATTTCCAAGACCCTTTTAGAGTTGTTAGCATATATCTTTTTATGACTATGAGTAGACTTTAAAAGTTGTTGGATGGATTTAACCTCATCTATAATCTCTTATACAATGTCATGTCCAAGAAGCTTACATTAACAAACTTCATCCAAAAAAATTAGTTTTAAATGACTTCCCATTTAGAAAATCATATGGAGCCATTCGAGTACTTGAGTGGAATATGTTATTGTATGAGAACTAAATTAATGGGAGATTCTGTTATCATCATCCTATGAATTACATTTATTAGGCTCTTAGCATGTCCTCGAGTGTCTGAATAATCCTATAATATTGACCCTCAGTTTGGGGGTGATAGGTCATGTTGAAATTCAACTCAGTGGTCAAAGAATGTATAATAATTTTCTAAAGTATAGAAGTGAACATTAGATCACAATCATTAAAGATCAAAATAGGTACCTCATACATCCTCCCCACTTCCTTCACATATATATTGGAATTGTTTTTATAATGGAATTGTTCTTGAATATGATAATGTTTGAATTCATTGTGAGTTGATCTACCACTACCCATATCGTATTGTTTTCTTTGCATGTTTTTAAGATACCATTGACCACGTCCAAAGTGACATTATCCCATTTCCATGTGGGTATAGGCAATTTTTTCATCATCCCTTTAGAGTTTTTTCACACTTATTTAAGTTTATAACATACCAAACACATTGACATATACTCTGTAATCTCCTTATTCTTGTTTTCCTAACAAATAGTTTCTCTAAGATCATGATACATAATGTTACATTCAGGATGGATAGAGAATGATGATCTATGTTCATTATCCAATATATCCTTCTTTTTCTCATGTGATTTATGTACACAAAGCCTCATTCTAAATTGAATCACACCATCTTCATAGATATGTAACTCATGTAGTACTCCTTCCTTTACTACATCCACCTTATTTTGTAGCTCCAAATCATCCATTTATGCCTATTTAGTCTACTATTGGATGGATGATTGGGAAATAATTTTTGAAAGGTAACATGTATACCCTTCTATTATTATTTAAAAATCTATCCATTTCATTTCCATGAAGATATGGTCTTTCAAAATATGCATCATGGATAGAGTGGTAGGTACATTTTTTCTAATACCATCATCTACCTTGTTCTTCTTTCCCAAGTGGTGGTGAATAGATCAATAATATTCCTTTATTACCTCTAACCATAATCATTGGTGCATGTTGATATCCTTCTATGTGAATTTATACTTTATACTATTGTGATCTATAATAACCTAATATTATCATACAAGGATATTATATTATTTTAGATTAATTTTCTACACATTAAAAAAATACATGCCTAAGGACTGTAATAGTTTTGTGTCTTTTGAATCCGGAAATAATATCTTGTAACCTGATGAAATATATTAAATGCTTCCCACAGTGTTCTTATACTTTAGTAATTCTAATTAAATCCTTTATTTATAAAGTAGGGAAAGGAAACAAAAGAAAGGGGTGACCACATATTCTCAATAAATGTAAATAAAGAAGATACATAAGAATAACATGGGCATAAGGGTATGAGAAGATGATAAAAACAATATAAGATCATGCCCTATATTTCAAAGATCATGAACATGAATTATGGAATAAATATTGGTAGTTCATAAGTGATGAATCATAAGGGTGATAAATCTCATTATAAATAAATCATGAACCGCAATCTCTTGTCATATAAGTGTATCACCATTATAAGTATTGAAAACCATTTCATGTGTCAAGGATAACCACCAAGTCCGTCATCATAGTGTATCAGGACACACCTATTTCCCATAGTAGATCAATATTCACTTGTTTCCCACTGTGGATTTGGACACACATGTTTCCCATAGTGGATCAGGAAAAACATTTTTTTCATAGTAAATCAGGACACAACGGTTTACCATAGTGGATCATGCCCTTCAACTTGTTTTCCATCATTATCTCATGATATATAAATATTTACCCAACTCATTTGAAGGAGATATATATCCCACCCATCTCATAATGAAATCACACATACTTGTGCCATAAGACATTCCTATTATCGAGTCCCATAAAAAATATAGGTTTAATAAACATCATATAATAACCCATAACATTAAATGGGTATCATAAAAATTTAATTATATCATATCCAATAGAAAATAGATATGTTTAATAATCTTCGTATCCTATAATAACCCATGAAAAGAAGTGGGTTTCATAAGAATTTATCATGGTATAACCCCATTGAATATAAACATGATTCATAAACATCATTCCATAAAAACATGGTCCATTTAGAGAAATAATACGAATGGTATCCTTGGATTATATCCCTAATAAATAATAAACTATATCCAATGATTTAATATTATATTGAACATATGTTTTTAGAAATATTTTAAAATAATTTCTTTAGGTAAATATCCTTTATTTTAAAAAAACATTTATAACGTAATTTTTTTTTGAAAACCATGTCCTTTGATAATAACCTTGAATAGTTATAAAGGAATCATGAAAAATAATAAAATGATTTTCCTTGAAAACTTATAAAATAAGTTTGAAAAAATTATCATAACCATTTCCCTTTAAAACATAGAAAATAATCTTGAAGACATTATGAAAACCGTTTTTATTAAATACTTATAAAAGAAGCCTGAAATCATTTTGAAAACAAGATACCTTGAAAACATATAAAATAATATTGAAAACATTTTGAAAATCATTATCCTTGAAAATTAATAAAAGAATCATGAAAACATTTTGAATACCATATTCCTTGAAAACATATAAAATAGCCTTAATACATTTACAATAATATTTAACCATAAACTAGTTTTGAAAACCTTTTTTCATTGAAAATCATTTTTCATTTAAAACCATTTTTCATTGAAAAACATTAAAATAAACGAATTTCCTAAATATTAGGAAAATATTTTATTTAAAAATAATATTTTAATATTAAATATGAATCATCAAGGAAATTATGCTCATGACGGTGGGTAAATCTGTATATACCGAACATTCCTTTTTCACCATAAAAGTTTTGAAAAGTTCCTTAATGGAAAAAAATAAAGGATTCATATTAAAAACATTTTTGTAAAATGGTAAAACATGGGTAAATAATTCATCCAAACATCATATTATAATATAACCCCATTTTTTAAACATTTTTAAAAATCATAGTGTTTAAAGAACACATATTTACAACTAAAAGGAAAAAAAGTCATATTTTCATAAAAATAATTTTTTTATTATCTAAAGTAAAAAAGAATGTATAAAATGATACGAATGCTTTAAAATTTAAAGAATAAACATAATATAAGAAAAATAATTAGTTTTATTTAAATATTGATCATAACATTTCATCAATTAAATCATAATAATAATTAATCCCATTAAACGATGAGATTATTTAAATAAACTGTAACCACTTTGGTAACATTGAATCAAAAAAATGGAATGAATAAAATTAAATGAAGATTAAAATAATATATAAATAATGTGATTAATGATATAAAATATCAATGTTAAAATCTAAACCAATTATAAATATATAGGTTCATGACATGGCATGTGTCTCAAAGAATGCAAATTGAGACCACATTACTTTACCAATTTAGTATCTTTTGAACCATAAACCCCATGAAATAATGATCATAAAATAGAAATTTAAATAACCAAAAATTTAATCATAATAACCAAATAATGTATCCATGGGAATTATACACGCCACATATAAGAAATAGGAGTTGAACATGGCTTGTATCTCTGGGAAAATAAAAGTGTGACGAGAAAATCCATTCTTTGAATCTGACTTATCACATGTGTATTTATCTTCCTAAATAATAAACATATGTTAATTATTTACTTTCTTAAGAAAATTTTTCATTTTTATTATTTCATTAACTTCAATTGTAATCATGTTTTATATTACTACTTAATTAATTTTATGCAGGAGTTTTGGCCAAATTCGATTCATGTGTTAAAATGACTTTTGTACGTTGATTATGGTCAAAGGGCCCATATAAATATCTCGATAATTATAATAATGAAATAATTATCATATTTATACATAAATTATACCATTATAATAAATCATTAAAAGGGGTTATTATAATTGAACCCATGTTACAATCAGGGATATAGTAGGTCGTACGTACGCAAGAGTAATGTTCCCATTTTCTCAATGATCATTTTGGAAAGAAAGTTACATTAAATCCTTCCAAAATGATAATTATTTCATAATTACCATTTTATTTAATAATATATACTTTTATATATATATTGGTGTAAAAAATTCACATCGTGTTAAAGAGGTGGTAGTCGACACGTCCACGAATGATGTTATCACTTTTTAGTGTGTGAAAAAGATAATAAATAAAATGATATATTATATCTCCAAAAATGTATTTATGTCATGAATATAATATATTTTTTTATGTCACATATTTTTAATTAAAACCATCCTTAATTCATTTATGTAATGTGTGAGCATATAACATCACTTTGAGGAGACGGTTGTCCACACGTCCACAAACGTTGTTACCGTGTATACAAAAAATGGAAATCATGAAGGTATGTATTATATAAAAATTAATTAAGTATGAATAAATAATAAATATCATATATATAATATAAAAATTTATTTTTTGTCGTAATTTCCAAAAAATGATAGGTGGTAAAGGAATAAAAAACAATATCATTTTGTGAGGCAGTAGTTCCTCGTACATAAGAACAATAAGTTCGTTACCATTAGATGGAAATGTGTCTAAGTGTAGTTAAAACGCATAATATAACTAACTATGATTATATTTAGGATATTTAAGTTATTATTTAATTATGTAATAATAATATTTTAGGTGGTGGAAAAAGGAAATAAAAGAAAATAGCTTAGGGAAGGATGTTACCTCTTCTTTGGTTAACTCTTTTTCATTTGATCCAAAGGGAATCCTTGGTCAGATTTCTTAAAAAAGGTTTGTTTTAAGGATTAATATAGGTATATTTGGAGTGTATATTATCATAGTTTGGATGAAACAAATGGATTTATAGTTGTGATGGTGTCCGAGTGGTTATTTCCTTTTTATAGTGGAGGAGGAGTGGCATTCTTGAAAATTTTTTAAAACAGAAATTATCCCATGTTTTTACCATAAAACATGTCTCCGATAATGGTTAAAATTATATAAAAATATTGATAAGTTTAAAATATGAACATCAAATGGATTTTGGACAAGTGTTTTGGTCATTTTGGTCTTTAAGTTTAAGGTTTACCCTTTGTTAAGCTAATTTCTTTCTTAATTACTGTAATAAATTTTAATCACTTTCACTCATAGATTATTTATAATAATAAGTTTAACATATTATAAATTAAAAATTATTCTCATTAAAAATATGGAATACATTTTTTTCAAATTTAAAACACATAATGTTCCGAAATTAAGTTAAAATTAATCCCACATACAGGATAAAAATGCGTGTTTTTAAAGTAAAAATGATGAAATGATTGCTATGTTATTATATCCATTTTTTGAGTGAAATTGATTCCAATGAACTAAATTGGATTAATTGATGTATGGTTGATATAATTTGACTTTAAAATAAGTTTAAAACATAATTTATCCATATAAATTAATTAGATGAAAATGCATTTTTTAATTAAAATTCTATGTTTTCACTATTCATCGAAAAAAGAAACATTATAGAAAAAAAACAAAAAATTTCCCGAATGTCAATTTTGATATAAGTAATTAAAAAATTAAGTGTATCCTGTTATATAGAATTTATAAAAGTTTTAAAAAATATTTAATGTGGGTTCTCCATTAAAACTCTGTAAAATTTCCTTTTACAAAAGTACATTTTTTATTAATAAAATTGGATTTATTCTTATCATATACCTATAAAATATATTTTATGACTACCAAAAATATTTATTGAATACTTAATACATTTAAATATTTATATATTATTAATAAAATTTGTCAAAAAATTTTATTTTATTAAGACAAAATATTGTTTGTACATAGAAAAATAGTTTTCTTAGAAAAGTAATTTTCTATATTTTCAAATAGTTATTACATTCACTTTTATTAATTGATAAAAAAATGATTCATTCTATATACATGTGTAAAAAATATTTTCATAATTTAGTTATTCTTATTCATAGCTTCAATTCAAACGGCTAGGTGGTAGCTATAATAATATTAGAATAAAAGTATTAATAGGATATTGTAGTTTTCCAAAACTCAACCTTACATCTAATGAAATCTACAAAAAATACATGGTATTGTATATAATATGAGTAAAACATAGTGTTTCGTGTATCAAAAGATATTCTACCTGTTTCATGTAATGTACTCTTAAATTTTTGCTGTGTATAACACAATCCAAACAAACTGCATTTATATATATTTAAACTATATTTAGTGTTGCGTGAAATGGAAAATATCAAAATGATTAAATAAATTCATAAAAAATTTCACAAAATCTTGGGTTTTTACATGATTAGTATATTTATATAATTATATATACATATATATATCACACCTTTCACTATAGAGGTCTTGCTGAAAAATATTTAGTAAAACGATCATAGCCGCTAACTCAAGATCATCTTTTGGGTAGTTCGGGTCATGGATCTTCAACTTCCATGGGGTATAGACCATCACTTTATCATTTTTCATGAGTACACAACCAAATCCTTTATTTAAATCATCACTGTATATCAGAAACATTTCTCCACATGTTGGTGGTGTGAGTAAACATGTTGTTATTAGCCTCTTCTTGAGATTCTTAAATCTTTCCTTACATTCTTCAATCAAAACATAATTTAACCCTTTCTATGTGAACTTAATTATAAAGGTAGAAAATATTGAGAAATCCCCCCCAAAACATCGGTAGTACCCATCTAATCCATGAAAACTATAGATATTCATGAAACTTGTTTCTATTGGTCTTCCTTAATTGCCTTTTTTAAGGTTTTATATAAATTCGCTCTCTTGTGATAATGTTCCCAAAGAATTTTAATTATACATACAAAAGTCACACTTACAAAAATTAGAATATAGTCTATCATACCTTAATTTCACTAGCATAATCCTTAGATGATCATCATGTTCCTCTAATCCCTTAGAGTGAATGATAACATCATTGATTAAAACTACCAAAAATATTTTCAGGTAGTCTCTAAAGACTCTATTCATCAAATCAATGATGATTTATAGGGAATTTTTCAGTTTGAAGGGAATCACTATGAACTCCTAGTACCTATACCTTGTACAGAATGTAGTGTTCAAAATATCTTTCTTATTCAAATTTAGCTGATGATATCCATAATGAATATTAGCCTTTGATAAGTACTAATATCAATATAGTTAATCGAAAATGTAATAAACCCTTGGTAGAGGATAGTTGTTCATTATGGTGATCTTGTTGAGCTCTGGGTAATTGATACACAATCTCATTGATATATCCTTCTTCTTGAAAAAGAGCATTATCACACACAAAGCTGATGAACTAGGGTGAATGAATTATTTTTCTAAATTCCCTTTCTTCTGCATAATTAACAATTAAATTTTGATTAGGGACATCATTTATGGTAAATTTGATATATGAGTATCTTTGTGTATGATCTCTATTGAGAACTTTACATCACAATTTTGTGTAATTTTTGGTAACTCTTTGGGAAATACATCAGTTTATTCCCTCCTAATGGGTATTTTCTCAAGTTTGTTTCTTTCCTTCAACAAAACCATTTCGGCTAGGTATTCTTATTCATAGGGTATCAAAACCCAAACAGTTTTTGGGATTTTACAATGGAGATTCATGATCTTGATTTCATTTATAGAGAATAATGGGGTGGTTTTGAATATTAAAAATGATGTTTCCTTTTCTTGGTAGTTGATTTGTGATCTATATAACGAGAACTAATCCATGAGCAATATTACATCAAATTCCATATATTGAAGAAGTTGGAGATTCTATAGAAGATTCTTCCCACATACACATATAGGATAAGAGTATATCACTTGTGTTGCAATGATTTCAATACTCTATGTTTTTGTTTATTTATCTACTTCATGTCATTGGGGCATTTATTCAACATTGATTGAAAACATTTTGGATATTAAGTAATTCATAGAACCAGAATCAAATAAAAAAATTTCAATTATTTATTGAATAGGAAGTGTACCTTACATGACATCATTTTCATACTCCACTTAAAAAAGTAGTGATGAAATAAGCATTCCCTTGTTCATTTGGATTTTTTAGCTATTAAATCTGATTGCCTCAAAGACTCGAGGTTTAGTACACTTGCTTGAATAGTGCCCTTTCTCTCTATAGTTGAATCATTGAACCATATGTGTTTTATTAGGATGTTTCGTACTTTCCTTTATCAGGTTGGTAAAATTCTTCATGTCTCTTAAACATTCATGATCCTGGTGGCCTTCTCTCCAATACTTGAATCATTTTTTCATCCCTTCAAGGAAGTTCTCATGATGTTTCTTTCCAGATTTTTGACATGTGCGTAGTTGGATTATCTTTCCCCATTTTTCATTTGATAACCAACATGAAACAATATTATTCTCTTATTATCTCTGTAACCATGGTACCATTATACAAACTCCATATCTACTTTGATATAACATCAAATCACTTCTTCATAATCTAATAGTCTCAGATTACTATAGCCTTTAGAAGCTTTGGTTTCAAAAAACTAAAGAATCTATCTTTTTTCTCCCATTGTTGATATAAAAACCCAAGGTTTATCTTGAAATCATTCTAAAATTTTCCTCATAATACATGATAGATTAAATTTCCTTTTACTTTAGCTCTATGAATTCTCTCTCTATATTTTTTTAAAGAGTTCAATGGAAATACTTAATATGAAATATTTTCGTAAACTTTCCCCACTCAATCCCACCCATTCCATCCTTTGGATTGGTGTTCCTTATCAACAGCCACCATTGATCGTCCTCTCCATCTAAATGATAGATATCTAGAGACATCATATCCTTCTCAAAACAATGAATCACATAAAAGATCATCTCCATTGAGTTATCCCACAATTGCGCAACAAGTGGACTGTAAGTTCTAGTAAACATTGTTGGTAATTTTTGTATAAAAGAATAAAAGGATATTGGTCCTTCTTCGGTGAATGTAGAAATTCTACATGTTTTATGTTATTTATCCTACCCTGAAACAACTAGGTAAGAATTTCTTAGATTTTTTCAACTCCAACTTCTATGGAATTGGGGATATTTCCCAGAAAATCACTACATTATCCCTCCCATGGTTTTTTGGCCTGTTTTATCCAATTTACCACCAATTTATAAAATTGAAAAGGTTTTAACAAAATAAATTCAATAAATCATGAATAAATAATTTATTATTTTATGAAATTAACTATAAATTCATATCTTTTGGGATTCCTATTTTAATAATTTTTCAAAAACAAATATTCTTGGATGCTTGCATATACATACTCTTATCCTAAAGGTTTTCACTAATTTTTTCTAATCCTAATTCCAAAATTAACTAAACCATTCTCTGATACCCACTACAGAAACAATACATTTTCTTACATGCCTATTACATCATTTTAAAGATACAAGATATAATAGAATTACAAATCATAGATCAAAAGGATTAGTGTCTTGGGTAAATTTGGCTTATACTAAACGTTTACATAATAAAACATTTCAATTATTTAATTCCATATTCATTATATTTTTAGTGTCTCTTGCATTATCTATAATATAATTAATCACCTAAGGATATACATCAATAAAAAAGATGATCTAAAAGTCTAGTAAGATTATGAATAAAGGATATAAATAAATATAACATGAGTAATAATAATAATCATCATCATATCATAAGCATAATATTATCATCAATATCCTAAGGTAAATAATGTAATAGAATGTGGAAATTCATAAAAATGGAACATCATGACTTAGTGGTAAAATACCAATCATAGTTGTAAATATAGCTAGTATTATGTTCACGCATAACATAACTTCAAAATCATAACATCCCAATTTTGAAAAAAAATATAGCATCATGTTCATTAATATTTTTTATTATATCACGAGATTTATCACATTACCCATTTCCTTAGAGGGATATAAAATTATGGTCCCACCCAGTACATCATGTTATTTACATTATCATGCATTCCACATAGAGTGTATTATCATCATAGTCATGAATTAACCCATGTAAAGAAATGTGATTCATTATAATTTTATAAAGATTTGTTTAATGAATAAAATTTGGTGTTACCAAATGAAAACAGTAATAAAATACTTGGTATATGAATAATAAATCAGGAGTGAAGAAGAAAAAATCTCAAGAGGGGTCAAGATGTGTTTTAGAAAGAAAAAAAAGTTCATTCGGAATGAATATTTATATTTTTCATAAATATAAGTTGGAAGCCTGTATATAATTAAAAATAAGAGGGAATATGAATGAAATTAGATTTATGGGACATTAAATGAATTTAAAAAATTAAATTTATCACGAAGGAGGTATAGAACAGAGAAAAATATTGGGTTTAAGAATCCCCTTACCATTATTCCTGCTTTAATTCGTCACTTTTGCACCTCCAGAGTAATAAATTTTTTTTATTAAAACATTGATCCAAAACTGAATTATAGTAATTTATACTAATATTTATTAATTATAATCATTTTATTATATTTATTAATTTCAATTGATTAAATAATACGTTTTCATATCATCTTTTCTTGAAATGTTCTTGATTTTCTGAGATATCACTATTTTATTCAAGATACTTATTAAATAAGTATAATAAATTCCAGAAGCATAAAAACATATTTATAAATTTATATATAGAAAATTGTTTATTTTGAGAAATAACAATGTTTTTTATATTAAATGAATTGGAAACATCCTCATTTGTGGTTAGTCGCCCGTTATCGGTTATGTTGTCCAAATATAATGAAAAAGAGGAATAAAACACAAATACATTAAAAATACAATTTTTTTAAAATGTTTATATAATTAATGAAATGATAAAATTATGAATAATTAAATCTTAGAATATTTTTTTTTGATATAATCTTGGAAATGTGATTATGGGAAAAGAAAATGTGTGAATAGTTGAAAAACATACTCTTTCTTTGGAATAGCTTCTCTTGTATGACATTATAAATCCTTTGATTTATATAGTTGGATTATAGCATAATGTGCCTATGCATTTTAGGATTATTACAATGGATGATTGGGTTAGTTATTTGGATTTGGAATGGGTGGGAGGAGGGGTTTCTCAAGGGGAAGAAGATTAGTTATTTATACATGAGGAGAGGGGTATTTTTAGATTACAATATTGAATAAAATAATAAATCCAAGGGAAAACTTGTAATAGTTAATTTTTTACATTATAAAAAACACATTAATTTAATATAAAGAGTTCTAAATATTATTTTTATTTATAATTCATTATATTATTAAAAATTAAGGTGGAAAGAAAGAAAATTTTTTATTTTAAGGAAGCACTTTTGACTTTTGGTTTTGAAAATTTATTTTTAGGTTTGGAAATAAAGTTTATCATATTTTAATAACACTTTTATGAAATATAATATTATAATGTCCAAATAGAAAGTTGTATAAAACATTATTTCACTATTACATCATGAATGATTTAATTTAAAATACATCGGTAATGTGAAAAATAGTATTTTTACTATTCAAACAAAAATAGAAGTATTATAGAAAATTTTCAAAAAAATCACACTTGGAATATTTTTCCATGATGATTTCTATAATTATATTAATTTTATAGAAATAAATTTTTAAAATAGGTAATTTTAATTTTTAATATAAAAATACTAATTTTTTCTATATACTTCAAAATATATTTTATAAAAATTATGCTTATATATTCTTTGAATTTCATAACAATAATATTTATTTTTAGGGAATTATAAAGTTTTTGTTTACATAAATTAGTCATGATAAATATTATTTATATCAAAATTTATTATTTTTACTTAACATTACTATTCTGGTCGTCCTATAAAAATTCCAACTGTCACATAACTATTACACTGGTCGCATTGCCTCCTATAAATACCACATTATTTTTCCCTAAATATTAAACTAAATTCCTCTCAAGATTAAATATTTCCATTTTCAATAATTTTTCTTGGCTTATTAATATTTATTATTCCTTTCTATATTTTTTGTAGTGGGGATCATAAATCTAGTATAATTGGGAGATCCATATTATCTTATTATTTATTTTCTATTTTATATTTTATGTCTAGTTTTAATGTTTGTAATTTTAAGTGGTTTCATTTCAGATTAATTTTAGAGTATTTATTAATGAAATAAAGTCTTTTATGGTTTATCTATATTTTTATTAGTATAATATTATATAATATAATACAACACACATTTTCTCAAGAAATTGTTTTTATAAACATTGCGTTGTTATATTTTTATTTCTTGATTGAACAGAAACAATTCAATCACTCAAGATATCGTTATCGATGATTTTTAATCTACTAAATTGTCTTCGTAAACGTTATATTAATTATTTTTTCATATATCATTATATCTATCAACAGAGATGACTTAATTCTTTGAACTCTCTATGATTTGAAGTCATCTTCATCACTTTCCTCATCATAAACTTGAATACCCTTCTTAAAATTTTGTTAATTTATAGTTAAAACCTACTCACATGAAGCCAAATTCTGCTCACTTTCAATCAATTTCATATCATTCCACTCAATAATTTTGTCTATCTATTTTTTACAACACTTATATTACATTCCCATCGATGAATATCTAGAAAATATCACTTCATCTAATTGTTATTTGAACATTTTTTTATTTTCTTTTTTCAAAATAAAAAACATACTTGAAAACACAGAGAATTAGTTCAATGTGGGTTTATTTCCATACCAAATTTCATATAGTGAATTTTATTCTTTTGGATCAGAAAATATCTTGTTAGAGATATATATGACTATTGTAACCGCTACATTCCAATACTTATCTGATGAGGATTTTTTAATAAGAATAGTTAGATCCAGGTTGTTGTTGAAGAAATTCCATTATTAAATAACTATATTCTTCTATATAGTATTAACCATTGAAACTTTGTGCTGAATCTTGTAATTTTTTAGATATTATCCCACTTGGGTGTTTGTAAATTCCATTCCATTTTCAGTGAAAGATTTTTTAATTTTTACTCCTATACTTTTTTCATCTTCTCCATGATATCATGTGACGCACTTATTTAATCTAGTTTTTTGAGAAATTACTATCACCAAGAAATCCTAATAAAATAATAAACACTCAACTCATAATATATTTTTTCATCAAAATAGTTAGGAGTTATTATCCTACAAACACATACAAGAACATGATCTAATATACTTAGTGATTTAACCTTCTTTGGTTGGAAATCCTTCTTAATAATCTCCCCCTTTGGACATGAAATGCATATATGGGTATTATCCCCAAATAGTTTGGAAAAATAAAAAACTCAATCAATGTTCACCAGATTTCCCAATGATTTTTAGATCAAATTCCAAATCTATTTATTCCAAACATATTTCCATCTTCCTTGGACAACATGTACAATTTTTCTTCACTAATTAGATAAAGATTTTTTCCCCAAATTCCTTTTTGTATAGGTGATCCATATTTAACTTTAATTGGGAAACCCTTTTTTCCACATTCAAAAACATTCCCTAAGTCAGAAAACAAGATCACAATTAACATATTGTGGCTAATACCATCCACCAAGAGTGCATATATCTTTTTCAAATCCTTTACACCAACCTCGGCCTTTCTAGAGCTAATGATTTTCAGTATCTCATCATTACCAAAATGAACTACCCCACATTTATCATATTGTAATTTAGTGATAATATCATTATTCAAATTAATGTGAAAAGTAATCCCACTATAAATAATCCATAAACCATAATTATCTATTGATCTCAAATGAATATTAGTATTTTTGTCCATCTCATACCATTTTTTATTCTTCCTTGGTCGTTGATGAATTTTTAAAGAAGATTGATTCACATATTTCTATACAGGTTCAACAATTTATATTTGATCTTACAAATCTATGAATTTGTTTTAATTTTTCAATATTTTCTATAGAAGTTCCCTACTACTATTTTCATTCTTTTAGAGTCCCATGATTCATTTCCCATTGAACCCTTAAGGTACAATAGAATAATTTGTTCTCAAAACCATCACACTAAAACAAATAACCATTAAAATCCAATAAAAATGATAAAAAAAATTCTTTCCTATCATTTTTTATACTATATTAGAGACCTTTTTCAATGGAGAAAACATATTGAATGAATAACAATATTACACTATAATAATAAGTCATTTGTTTTAAATATATCCATCTCTTTCCACTAGATTAGTATCCTTTTGAGATTCTCCCAAGTCTAATTTCTATAGAGGGTTGAAAAATGAGGTATATCATGAGTCATTGTTGTATTCAAATTATAATCATGATCCACTCTAGATTTATATATTTTTAAAGGTTACTAATTTTATTAATGGGAATTCACTCTTTAGTGGTCATATTAAGGTCTTTTATAGATTTAAATAGAGAGGGTTTCTTGGAGTAGCTTGATACCATTATTTATAAGGATTCTTTCTTTGTCCTTGAAATTTCATCACCTAATCATGATTTCTTCCTCATGTTATTCTATTATTTTAACCCTTTATTTCATATTATTTATCAATCCATCTTGGATTTCCACTTTTTCATTCACTTTGATCTTGGTACCCTCTTTCTTTTCTAAGTTTCTATAAATTTCATATTTTAGTTTGTAATCTCTTCCATCAGTTATGAATTATCTTCTCCAAATTTTTTTATATACATGTTTGATCCATGAACAACTACATTTTAATTCTTGGTTTATCCCTCTATTTTTCATGTTCTTCATGCTTTATCAAAATATTAAAAAAAGATAAAGTATGACTTCGTTGTAATCATTTTCACCATAATAATCATTAACATATAGTCTTTCAATCACAAATACTAGAGAATCTTCTCTAAGGTACCTATATTACCATACTTATCCCACTTATAACTCATACTAGATAACAAATTTATAAATTAACAAATTTTTCTTCTTAAAAAATTTCCATTATATTTCTCCTTTTATTCTCTACTTTGAAAGGTTTCCTCAAAAAATCTTCATCATCATCATTTTGAAAATTTTTAAACTGTTGAGCAGTGAGATAAACTACATTACCATAGTAGAAGCAATCATGTATAATCTCCCCTTGTATTTTTTATTTTCCCTTATCATGGTTAATGGAAAATAAAGACATAAATTTATTTAATTCAACTTCTTATATAATTTCTTTAATAACTAGTTTCTTTATTTCCTTGAACTCAACCTCATGTGAGCTATCCCTCACCCTGGCTTCATTATCATCACTTCTCATAGCATATGAAACAAGTGTACAATAAAGGATATAAAGAGATACATACTTCATATTATTTTTCTCAAGAATTTCCATATTTTCATTCCATTATAAAGGAAGTCTCCTCAATATTCATTCAATGATGTTGAAAACATAAATATTTTCTATAATATTATTCATGTATTCTACAGGATTATTTTGATGAACAAAGAATTCATATACAGTTTCATTCAAGCTCACCCTCAAGTATTTATATTTATTCCCCATCACTATAAACATTTCATCTCAAACATTATAATTACTTACATAAATATTCATGAGTTTTTTTCATATATCATGAGAGTTTTTATAGAAAATTACATTGGTATTAAAGGTCCAGCCAAGGATCCAACTAATGTGTCGAGTTTTTTTATCTTTATCTAGTTTATCATGGTATATTTTCAATGAATACCCAATTTAAATTTTTTCTATTATACTATAAATGATCATTGTGTATAATTTTACTCCCAATGAACTAAAAATAGAGTTGCACCCTATTTTTCCAAAATTGGGAATTTTTTCCTTTGATAATTTGTATACCTTTGTGATTCACTAATGCTAATGTTTCCATGATTTCATGAGAGATAATGTCACCAAATAACCCCCATTAGATACAATTCATTGGTCCCTAATCAAGGAGATTACCTTGAGAGAGACATGGGTTGAATAAGGGTAATTCTTATTTAAAACCTAAAACCCTTAATTTTAATCATTTTCTCTCAATGTGACAAACAATAATTTTTATCAATTAATTTCTATTTTTAATAGATTCAAATAAATAAATCACAAAATGAATTTTACTTGATTCAACCTAACTAATATTGTCCAAGGCATATTAAACAAATCTATGGATATCTGTCAAAAACACTAGGGCACACTACTAATGTTTTTTTTCATAATAGAGTGGCCTCAACGAACCTCTAAAATCAATGTTCACTTAAAATGAAAATCCCACCATAAATATTTACAAGTAGGAACCCACTTATCCTTCCATTACAACCTTGATTTTTTTTCACAGTATAATAATGTGGATATACAACCTAAATGGTTCGTCACTTATAACAAATATGATTATGTTCTAGTGAGGTCTAGATCTTCGAATTTCCTCCTCCATCACTTTAATAACACAATATCTATAAAAATCCTATTACTTTTTCATGGATATGAGGTGTCTCCTCTCTTATCATAGATTTCAAACTCCATTATTTACAACAAGTAATCATTAGAACATAAGTTTACATTTTTCAATATCATAATGGCCCTTCAAATATGAATTTAACTACCCACAATTCCAATATTTATATAGGTAAATAAATAACTAATTTTTGTAAATTCTCTTTATTTTATATAGTTTAAAATAAATTATAAATTAATCCACCATTAAATTGATACAAAATCTCTTAGATTTCTATTATGACCTAAAATAAAGGTCAAAATTTATTAAATCATTGAAGAAATGATTTTTCATCATCTGATCTAGAATCTAGATATTTTGTGTTTATTTCAGTGAAACACTTGCCAAAAAGGTTATCTTTCAGACACTATAACATGTATTGATCAATATCTAGGAAAAAATCCCTTAGAAACACCTATATTAACGACCTATTGGAAATTTTTCTTTTCATTGTACGGATACAAAACATCACCTACATTAATGGAAGAAAACATTATCACCATAGGCAGCACCATGATTTTGGGGGGAATATCATTTCTCATAGGTGAAATATCACTTGAAAACACCTAGTTAAATGGCCAATATCTTTTCACCAAAGTTTGGAAGTCCTATTCATGATCCACTTCAAATGAGTCCTCCATTACTATTAAAAATTTAATTATTGGATATACCATTTCTCTTAGATGAACTTGCAATGAACCACACTCAAAACCATGATGTATAGGTCCTTCATATAGCTATTTTTGATCACTAGATATTCAATTAGATTCACACCTTCAACCCTAACCATTAAACATGCCTAAAATCATATCACGACCCATGGTTGATCTTCACCATTTGGATCAGTTGAACAAGAACTCTACCATGGGGAGAAACATGATGTGGTCCTTTCTAGATTTCCCATTTTTGGAATCCTCATAGAAAAACACCATGTGGGAGGAAATTATGAACGTCAAGATTGGTATCCAAGGTCTATGGGTGTTAACAAGGGATTTAAATTCAGTTCTTAGTCTGCATGAAAAAAGAGAGAAGTCTGATCCTACTATTTGTAATAGATAATTTTGAAATTGCATTTAATTGAATGATTTGGTGGATATAACCCTTCATGAGGACAAGTTCACATGGTATAGGAATGATATGAATCAAATTGTGTCCAATAATCTTCATCACAACTTTAAAAATTTTGATTCCCTGGATTAATAGGAGGAGGTTCAATCAAGGACCCTAGTGAAAAATAATTTTCACAATCACATCATTGTGACTTCCATCATTTCCAGGAAGTAAAGGGGACCCTTTCCCTTTATATTTAATAATAAATGGGTAAGACACCCATAATGCATAAGGATAATTCAAGAGGTATGTAACATCTATCAAGTATCTAATGATCACAATGTTTGTGTAACCAAACTCCGGAATCATAAAATGAGATTGAGTAATTAGAGAAATTAAGTTTTCTTCAATATGGATAAGGATATAATGATTTTGGAAAATTAATTGTTTGATTTTAAAAACAACTGTGATGAAGAATATAATATGTCTCGTTTTAATAGATAGGCGGACCTATCATCTAAGCTGAATAGGAATCTTTCAGTGAAAGAGATTGTCCTCAGGGAAACTTTTAAGAGTAAATTCCTAAAATATGGGGAAAGAAATAACATATTTTTTAGTAATAATTAGAGTTAGTAAAGATACTAATACTATCACCTATCTAAGAAATGTAAATTAAATAATCACTAAAAAGAAAGGATATTTATGGTTACATTATTCAGTTTTTTTAGGATCTCTTTTAATATAAATTGTTGTAACCATAGGGGTTATATCTCTAGTAATGTTTATAAAATGGATAATGACATGATTACAAGACTATAAAAATTAGTGGAATTTATAGATGATACCTTCTCTCTCAATCTTGGGATCACTCCATGCCCATATGGTTTCAAAAAAAATTTCTTCTAGGAATATTGGGAGATTATTCATGTATAACTTAAGAAGATTATCCTCATTTTTTATAAATGGGTTTTTTCTAAGGGAATTAACTCCCAATTTATGGTTCTTATTCCCTGACGTAATGTGGTAGAAGATCACAGTGATTATAGAATTTTTTGTCTTAAAACATTGTTTATAAAATTATGAGAAAGCATTTTGATGCCATATTATCTATTATAACTGGTAATGTGGTTTCTCCCAACCAATTTGACAATATTCATGGAAGGATAATTTAATAACTCCTTCTAACAGCATCTGAATGCATTAATATAATGAGGAAAATTGGTAGAGATGTGAGTATTTATCTCATTATTGATATCATTAAGGTATTTAATTCAATGAATTGGGATTTTATGATGGGAATTTTTTATAAATTTGAATTTGATACATTATTCACTATTATGAATATTTAACTTTTCAATATGGTGGAAAAATCCATTCGTATTAATGGTAATGTTATGGGATATTTTTCTTTCTCTTGTAGAATTTTACTTAGGGATCCCTTATTAGTTTTCATTTTTTGCATTTCAATACTACCAAAGAAAATGCATCCAGGAAATGTTTGAAATTTTCATTTGAAGATAGTATAAGCCAGTAAAGGGGTTCGTGTAATAAAACATTTTTTTATTCTTGTTGACTCATTTTATTTCTCTAGGGGAACATGAAAAATATTAATTTAATTGGGGAGGTGGTTGAGCACTATGGTGCTATCTCCAATCAATACATAAGATGGAATGAGTCATAGGAACTTTTCATTCACAATTTTAATTACCATAAGAGGATTTTCATTAAGGATAAATAAAGGATAAAGAAGGGTGCCTTACCCATTACATATTTTGGAATTTCTTTATTCTAGGAAATACCAAGGATGGACCATTTTAGAAGGAGTTTGAAAGTATCAAAAATAAACTTATTTCATGCGAAGGAAATTATCATTCTTTCACAAGAAGGATCTACCTTATTAAATGTATTTCCATGACAAAATTAGTCTACTCTTTTATGGTCTAAAAATTGAATTAATCCATAATAAAAAATCCAAACCAATTCTTCATAAATTTTAGTTGGATTTAATATATATCCAATAGAAAATAATTCTCTATGAAATGAATTTTGTGATGAAATACCTTATATATTGGAGGGATGGGTATCAAGAATATATATTTTTATATGGAATTCTTCATTCCCAATTTATATGGATACTTTTGACTGACTCAAGAAGTTATAATTATTTAAAGGATTGATTCTCTAAGAGGATTTCCCTTAAGAAAACTCATTCTCATTACTCATCCATCTAGCCTTGCTTCAAAAGGACATATGTAATTATAATAAGGCATTTCAAATGGTTTTCCTATTATTATTCTGATCTCAGATTCAAGAAAAATAGGTGGTTAGGCCATCCTTTTGCTGAGGAGTCTTTGGATCATGTCTAGGACACATATATTTATATCAGGCGAAAATATGTATTCCTTTAGATCATATCACTACATATGACTGTGATTCTATTCTTCAATATCCTTTATTTCATATTAAATATTCCATTTTTGGGAGTTGCCTTTGCATAGGTCCCTCAATTTCAACCACTTTTATGTTTTCCAATGGATAGGCTTCCAAACATTTACAAACTACTAAAATCATTCTATAATTCATGGATTTATCTATACAAATTATTTTCTATATAGAGGGTATCTATAACACCACATAATGGTAAAGGGTTCAATAACTAAATGATATAACTCATGTCAACAATTTGCACCTTCTTTTTCGGGAGCCTATCTGATTAGAACTCCATAGTTAAGCATTCTTGTCTTGAAGTAGAGATCAAGATGGGTGACCTGGGATGTTTCCTAGGGTGTGTGTCAGTGTTGAAAAACACACTGGAAAGAACATGTGTTGGCCTATAGGGACTTTCATTAGTTAGATGACCTTTGCAGACTAGTGGGTGGGCCCCAGGGTGGGGACCACGTGTCTACAAGGCAACTAGTGGTACTGGCAGGCCAAGACCCAATGACCATGTTTAGGTGGGGTGTATGTACTGTCACCGGGGCCCATTTGTCATAGTATCCTTGAAAAAATTCCCCATGGATGATTGTGCTATGAAAACTAGTCTGAATTTGTGCTCAAGTTGCAATGTGTGCAAGACTGAGAGGGGGTCTTTTACCAATATCTTCTTCCACTACTCATATGTTAAGAGGATTTGGGGTATTGTTTCCATCTTCCATAAGATGGACTACACAAATATCATTGATATAGTTTCCCTTCTATCCCACTACAAAGTCCATAAAGTATCTTCCCAATTTAGAAATATGATTTGGTCTGCTGTTGTTGAAGTGTGCTACATCATTTGGTGGAACCATAATATTTCAAAGTATGATGAGCATGCTATTGAGATTAATGTGTCCATGAAGAACACATCCATAGCATTTAAAATGGTTTCCTCAATGAAGATTTGGGTGGTTGGGAATAAAATTAGTTAGTAGTATATTTTTGATTGATTGGGAATTTTAGGTAACTTCATGTTTTATTTTCACCATTTTCATTGAAATCCCTAATTACAGGTTGTATTAAAATCAAAATGGATAGATCTTAAAGGGAAATTTGGGTCTTGTTGGATTCAGAGGTAAATTCTTGGATGTGGATGGAGGGGTTTTCTCATGTTTCTCATGGATTGCGGTATGATGATTGCTTATGAGGCCTAGATATAAGGAGTGATCATTGAAATTAAAATTTCAGAATTCAATAACTGGAATAAAATATTTCTTTAATTGGATTCATTATTCATTGTTCACTCTATCATGTTTGATGCTACCTCTCCCTCTGGGAGACTTGCATCAGCATGGAAGGATTTCTTATTATATGGTAAGAATATTAACTATATGGTGTGACACATCTATAGTGAAGGTAATATCATTAGTAACTCTCATTCCAATTTGGGTGTTGGATAGGGAAAATGAACCTAACTATATAAAATGTCATAGTTGACTGAGGAGTGTTTTTTCCAAGATATTTGTAAAACTCCACCACTTTTATTTTTTTTTAATTTTCACCCTTCAGCTTTTTTAGGGGAGCATTTATCATTATTATATTATAGTCCTATATATATATATATATATATATATCTTTACATGTGTGTATATATTAAATTACACCGACAGTTTAATATACATATATATATATTATTTTAATATATAAATATATATATATAATTATAATTATTTATATACGGCACGCACATACATATATTTACAATATATATATATATATTAATTTATATATATATAATAATAATGTATAAACCTTTAAGAATTTTTATACACACAAACAAATATAGTAACATATAATATATATGAAAATATATATATTTGTTTAAATATTAATATATTTAATTATAAATATATATTTTTGTGTGTGTGTGTTAATTTATATATATATATATATAATTGTACTAATTTATACATATATATATACTTGTATTTGTGTGTGTCCATCTACACACATGCAGGAACACACTCAAACATAACATAATATGATACAATATTAAAAATAACATATATGGAAAATGCATATATGTATGTATGTACTATTCAAATAGCTTATTTTTAATATTACATAATATTATTATATTATATGACACACACACATAGGTAACATGTCCCAACTCTAATGATTGCTTTTTTTGTTAAGAGGGTGTATGCTCATGGTGGACTGGTTTGGGGATGCACACACACACTCATACATCCATACATATATACATACATGCATACATATAGACAAATAAACAAACACATACACACACAATAGTTTTAATAATTTATAATAACTATATAAATAATGGTTATTATAACACACACACAAATATTATTTATATATTAATTTAAATATGAATATATAAATTTATAAGAATATTTATATTTATATTTATACATCTAAATATTAATAATATTAGACATATTACTTTATTACATAACAATAAAAATTAATGTTATTAATATAAAAGTAATATACAAATACATGCATAAAAACATTCAAACAAAAAAGATAGAACATAATTTATAATAACTTAATCACAATTGAATAAATAATTTTTAACATATATATAAGTATATTTATACTTTTCTATATATATTATGTTAATTTATACATTAATTATATATATATATATAATAAGAAAGAAATTAATTTATATATTAATATTTAACATATGATAACACGCACACACATGTAACATATAATAACATAAATACCAATAAATATATTGTGAAATATATATTAATGTATTCCATCATTTATAAATAATTACATATATTATAATTTATTTGTGAATATGTAATAACATATATTGACACACACATATATATGTGTCATATAATAACATATATGAAAATATATAAAAACATATATATTAATTTATATATTAATATATATTTTTGAATTATATATATATATATATAAATTGATTCTTATACACAAAAATATATTATCAAATATATAAGTAGAATATATATATAGTAATAATTATAATTACAAAAATTTATAGAAATATGTTGCTATATACATTAATATATATAAATATAATTATATATCAATATTTATTCACATAAAAAATATACTAACATATGTATAAAATATATTGTAATATATATGGTAATCATATAAAATATATGGATATGTTAGTGTGTCTATTGGTTTATGGAAAACTTGTCCATGGGTTCGATTCTCATGACCTATGTATTTTTTGGAGGTGTGTGGTCATGCCTAAGTAGATCGATGATGTTTGGTGAGAGTATGGTGAAGGGTGTTGTGGGGTTGTGAAAAGAAGATAGGGTAGCATCAGTCAAGTGGAATGTCTAAATGGTGACATTAGGCTGATGAGGTTGAGTGGATCTAGTTTGTTCGAGGCACTGGGCTGATATTTGGTGAGCAGAAGGGGATATGCTAATGTTTGGTGAGCATGAGGGCAGTGTTTTTGACATGCCAACCATAACCACTGTCATGGAAAGAGTCTAAGTGACGCTAACCTTAGGTTTCATCCCCAAAACAAAAAATACTAACAATAAATTCCAAGGTCTTACTAAAATGTTGGAGGATGATTTACCCTTTCAAGAAACACAATATGTAAATAAAATAAACAAAACAATCAGACCAAAACTATATAATGAATGAAATATACACAGTATAACTCAAAAATACAAACAACATATGCTAAAGTGAATATACAGTGGTGAGTATAATGGAATAGTAGTAAATCCCTAAGAATCATCGCAACTCATGCCACTAAGAAAGGAACAAGTTATCTCATAGTACAAAATATAACTAAAAGAAAAGGGTTGAAAATACAAAGCAGTTAAAAATTTAAACTAATTAATAATAAATTTGATAAATATTTTATCCATTATTTCCACCTGGAATAATTATTCCAGGTTTCAAAAACACACACACACACATTTATTCCATGATAGTCTCAATAATCATGAGCGGTAACTCATCCATACACCATGATGTTTAATGGAGATAATCCTCTTTGTTTCCCAAGTATAATTGACCCCTTTTCTGAACCTAACTTGATATCATTCAATGCAATATGAAGTCACACAATCCAAGTATTCCATGTTCTTGTATCTGATATAGTTAACCCCATGTGGCAGCTTGTGTAATTTCACAAGTTTATGGAGTTACCCATCCCTCTTGATTTGTCTCATGGGAAAATTGCTTTTCAGAAAAATAATCTAAAAAACAAAGACTTAAGATTGAATCATTGATGTGAGTAGACTCGCCACATCCAATAAATGTTACTCGATTAATTTTTTTAATAAAAATTTGTAGTACATCTATGAATGTTGGACTCACCTCACATCAGACTACATAATGTTCATTTTTTACCCTTCACTTTGCAACACCTTGGTCGTACCAACCTTTTCCTCCTTAAGTGGTGTTTCCCTCATCCATAAACCTGATGAGATTAATGAAATACACCCTTATATTGAACTCCTCCTCATATATTTATCCTTTTCTCAATATGTGCTTGAATCCATTCCCCTCCAAGGAATTTGGTTGAACATGATATTTTTTCAGTTAAATAAATCCACATAAACCTTGTTGTTTCAACAAAATTTATAATCAATTTTGATATCCTCCAGTATCATACATGAGAATGGGATAGGGTTCTTTGGATTTATTATTTATTCCCTTCCGCGACATCCTCTATAATTTCTCTATTTCCATCCATGTCTAAATTTTTTTTGTTAATAATTTATTTAATGAGAAATATACAATTTTATTATGAATTGTTGTCCCTTACCTAAAATTATTCTATTTGTTGTTCATATTACAAATTTTGAATTTTTTTTTATTTTTTAAATGTGTTATGGTAATTAGTGGACTTATATGAATTGTTGTAAATATTTTTGGGTTTGTATTCTTTTAAAATTACATTAATAATGATTTTTTATTAGGAAACGTTATTGCTCATTTGTCCAAAATTACATAGTTTGAAAAATTATTATGCGAAATTTGTCTGATCTTTCTTGAAAATATGGTTCTGATGTGAAAACAAATGATTAAAATTTTGTGAAATTTCTATTAAAAATTAGGGGGATTAATCAGTTGAAACATCATTTTCCTAAAACTAATATAGAAACAGCACCTTGTATAAGTGTGTCGGATGAAGAAAAACCAGAATATTCAAGCATGATTATTAAAAATATGAGATTGAGTAAAAAATAAAAAAAATTATATTCATTATATTGGGATTAAATGAATTATTTTTGGTCATGGAAAGATTATACGTCGATAAAAATAATTTTAAAAAAATCTATTTGGGATAATTATTCAATTAATTACATATATCTTTATTTGAATGAATTTTTGAAAAATGAGTTGATTAAGGAAACAAATGCTCAAGTAGCTTGTTTTATATACACAAGTTCTATACCTTTAAATTTTTTTATAAATCAAGAGTTTTTTAAGATGTGTGTGATGGTTGTAAGGTGTGGAAATGGATATAAACCTTCATAATATCTTATATATGGGATATGTATTTCATGAATGAATTTTCTTACACATAATATATACTTGAGTTATGTAATAAGTAATGGAACAAAACTAGTTGTTATATTATGCCCGGTGTCGGGACATATAATAAGAGAATATTGATTTGTAATTTTTTTTAAATAGTCCAAAAGGGTATCTATTTCTAAAATCAATTGACACATATAATATCTAAAAAACTACTAAATAAATATTTTAAATGCTATATGAGATTTTGAATTTTTTTGTAGAAGAAAATTTTGGTCAAATACTTAGTGATAATGCTTTAAACTAAAACATTGTGGGAGAGATGTTGATTTTAAAAAAAGTACTTATATTAGACTCCTTTTGATAATCAATGTAATTATTTGATGGTAGTGGACTTGTAATAAAAATTAATGTACATAATGTGACCATTTCTATAGGAAATATTTACAGCATATATCTATTCAAGGACTATGGTTAATCCTTTTATAAAGGAGTTAACAAAAGGGAAAGATTTTTTTAGACAAGGTATCACAATGTTTTCTACATCATAATTGAGTGTTGTATGCCTCAGTGATCTTAAGGGTGCTTGGATGAATATTTTTACATCCCTAAAGAGGAGGACTGGTAGGTTAGTAAAATAAAAATATTGAAAAAAAGTGTAATTAATTGTGAACGATAATAGTTTTCCCATGATGTTGTGATATGTTTAAGGGATTAATTCTCACTCATTAAAGTACTTAATCATTTTTATTCTGATTAGAAACCATCAATGGGGTTCCTTTATGCGGGTATGGACCGAAGATATAAAACAATTAAGGACAATTTGAGTAATACTAGGAAAAGGTACATCCTTTAAATAGTTTTTTTATCAATATTATGTGGATTTAATTAAATATTAATCTTATTTTAGTATCATTAAACCGGAATCTATATTCATATTTTGGATATAATTGGTGATAGGATGTCTTTTGAACTCAAATTCCATTGTATGTTGTTGCCTATAACTTAAAATCATCAATTTCATTATTGTTTCAAATTTAGGGATATGAAATGGTCAAAATTTTCTTATATGGTTTCTTGAATATATTTTTTATTCTCAATAGGATAGGGAAGAAATAAATTTGAAGCTAGAACACTTAAAATTTTTATAGGATTTCTTAGTAAGGATTTCTCCAAAATGATGAGGGGTAAAAAGATGTCGGCTGATTTATGGGATTTATATGGTGATTAAGTCCTTGATTTGAAAAAAATTGATCTATGTTTTGAGCTTGGACTACAATTCTTCTGGATGTAAACGAAATTGGATTTTATTTGATATGGTGTTTTGAGAATGATATTTATTCTACTTAGATTGTTATTTTTTGTTAATACACTTCATAAATTTTTCTCCTATGTTTTCATGTTCAAACAAAGAGAATAAACCGCTTACACTAAAGAAATATGAATGATTTAGTGTTTGTTATGTTTAATTTAAAACTGATTGAGTTGAGGGTTATAAAAAAAGACAATCCTTCTTTTTTTAATGATATTTCATCTGGTGAATAATGGAAAATAAAACTATATGATCATGAATATTTATAAAAAGATGGTGAAAATGGTTAAATTGATGATTATAATCTCTATTTCGATGATATGGAAATTCATGATGATATTGGAAATGATAGTGATAACGATTTTGATGATAAATTTTCTCAAAATAATCAGTGTGATCAATGTTTTAGTGAGGTTTATAATGATGAAGATGGGGATAAATGTCTTTTTTGTTGTGGAAGATTCAAATCCATCTATGTTTTTTCATTGATTATTTTACTTAATTTATATAGGATAAATATATCAATTCTTGGTACTATGAATTTATGATGTTTTTAAATTATATGTTGAGATTGTAACTCATGGTTGAATGATATAAGTCTTTTATTATATGTGTATGGAATTATTTATTATGAAGTGTGAGTATTATGTGGAAATATAGGATTCATTTTTCAGTACAGCTAGGTTTGTAAATTCTTACTAAAAAATTGGAGGTCCGTGAGGCCAAATTGGTTTCTATCAGGGATATGAAACATTTATTTCAGATACTATTTTTATGGAATCTGTCTAAACTAATGATAGGATAAATAATTTCTAACTATTATTTTACAAGAATAATAGGGTAGCATGCCCATTAAATTTGTTTTTTCAGAACCAAAAAAAATTTTAAATTCAATAACCTTGTTCATAATTTTTCACATTATATTTTTTGAATTAATTATTGAAATTCATATTTTTTTAATCATAAATTTAAATGTAAATTAAAGGTTATTTATTTTTTCAAAATTTATATATCATGATGTAATCTTCATTGTTGTTCCATAAGATGAACCCTAATTGGATCCAAATCCTAAAAGTAGTGAATCTAATGTGAATATTTTCATTTCAATCAAATTTTGAGAATCCTTTTCTAGTATTCACAAATTGAGATTTCATATACATATTTTTATCTTACTACCAAGTTTTATTATCATCTCGTAAGATCTGATGAAATGTTTTTTGTTCTATAAAATCTATATTCAAGGGGAATTTTTGGATTACGTCATTCAAATTTTTTATTCACATTAAAACTATAAAATGGGCCTATTATGTGTTTGAGTTCATTTTTTTATGGTTTCCAATGGATATAGGCATTTTTAACTTGATATTAATTTTCTTATTATTTTAATTTTAGACTCCTTGTTGTGAAATGCTTAATTTGAGTTTGAATTGATTTTATTTCTTCCTTTAGCATATAGTATGATCAATGATATTATCCAAGTTTTTGGTTCATTTAGAGGGACCATTTGATACTCATACATATGGTATCCCTGTATTGGTAGGGTTCTCTGTAATTGATGACCACACTAAAATAGACTAGTTTGGTCTCTGTTAAAATCCCTAAATATGAATTTTTTCAACCTTTTACTCTCATATGATGCTAAAAAGGTACCATTCAAAGCTGTAATGTTATTAAATATATATTTATGAGGGTAGTGTTTGTGGTGGTTTTCTTAGTCTGTTGAACTTTTTTGATTGATTTTCTTTTGTCTCAATGATACTAGAATTGGCACATAGAAATATGTAGTTTTTGGTGTGGTTATATAGGAGGCTAGATAAAGGTTAATATTTGAGTATGTTTCAAATGGTTTATTGTTCAAGAAGGTGGGTAAGGGTTCATGTTTGTATAAAAGGAGAGGTAAAGGTTTATATTTGAGTAAGTTTCATATTTGAATTGTAACTTCTTAGTACGCAAAAACGTGGACTAATAACCTTCATGTTACAAGGGAATCTCGGGTTTTTTATGTTATATCGGGTTGAAGTGGACTCTTACATGTCTATGAGTTGAGTCTATGAGTCAATTTTATAGGCCTAAAATGAGTCTAAATGGACTCCCACATTAGATACTTGTCTCATATCCATTCATTTAATATAAATCATTTCTTCCATTTGAAATTAATTAATCAAACATGTTGTCAGTGTCACCCACAATTCATCATTTTAGTCAATGAAATAAGAAGGTTTTTCACTTATAATTTGACAAGAGTTCATAAGCATAATCAAACACTTTATAAATTCAAGGTTATCAAGTCATAAATAAAGGGGGATCTTTAACAATAAATCATCATTGGATTTCCATTAAAGTCAAAATAAATTATTTTAAAATCAAAGCCTTCAAAATTTAGAATGATTATAGAGAAATATGGAAGTTATACCTCAAAAAAGATGAAACTCAATATGTTCAAACAATATGTGATCAATCCAATAAAAAATTCCTTTACTTTTCCTTCAATAAATCATAAAAATGAATTGTAAAAATTTGATTGATCTAATAGATCAAGGCATAGAAACCATAATCTAAGGTTACATTCCAAGGGAAATTAGTTGATATTGAAAATGAATAATAACAGAGCTTTTAACTTTTATTTCCTAGGCTTGATGCATAGAGAATCATTGTAATCAATCTTTGGAGGTCACAGACCACAAATATGTCTTATAAGAACCTTGTAAATCAATAGCCTAGGTTATAAGAGAAAGAATTTGAACTTTTAGGTTATAATTGGAATAAAAATACATTTTTGTGATGGTAAAAATATCATTTCCTGGTTAAGTAACACATTATAACAAATCATGTGCTGACCATGTGAATGCTACTAGACAGGACGTAAGGCCGCATAATGTTTCAACATAGTGTTGAATATCATCTGCCAACTTTGTAAAATTCCTCTATCAAAAAAATCAGAGATCCCATGATTTTTTATACATTTTGTCCAGAACATGCACCAACCATGAACCTCACGAGTAACTCTTATATTCCCATTCACAAGTTCTTAGAGATTATTTATGGTTTTCCCTAACCATTCTCAAAATTTGGACCCTTAAAAATTATTCCAAAACATTTTTAAGCCATCCATAATCTTCCATAACTTAACTCAAATATTATATAGCATTAAAATATATAATAAAAAGTTAATGTACAAAAACTTAGTGTGTTACATTCTCCTTGAGATTATGATTTATTTCCACATAAATTTAGAGATTATAGGTTCTTTGGAATAGTTCTGGTAATTTTTTCACCATCTGTTTCATTTATTCTCATATTTCCAATTTAATTTCACCATGTTTCCATAATACCTAGACCAACAGAATAAATTTTCCATGCAATACTTTATCTTCTCTATCCATCATACGAATCGGTGCTTGAACAAATGTAAAATTTAGTTCATGATCTATATGATCCCATTGAATTACATAACTAGGATTAGGATGGTATTTAATTAGTTAAGATATGTGAAAGACATTATGAACTTGTCTAAACTATATTGGTAAATCTAATTGATAAGTAACATCACTAATTCATTCTAGTATCATAGAATTTTTAACAGGGCGAGGAGACAACTTCCATGCTTACCCAATAGATAATTCCCTATCCTTAGAGATTTTTTCAAGACTATACGACCTCCCATAATAAAAGATAAATGGTGACATATATGATCCACATAATATTTCTAACATATTTTCTATGAAACCATTAATTTTCTAATCATCTGGATATTCTTAGCTGTTTCATGAACAAGGCTAGGTCCCAAAAGTAATGTTCCACTAATATCTACCCAATAAAGTTAATATTGACATGAATGGTCATACAATGCCTCAAAAAGAGACATTTGTATCATATGATGATAACTATTGTTATTTGAAAACTCTACTAAGGTAAAATGATCTTTTGATAAGAAACCAATATTCATAAATCATGCTTTAAGCATGTCTTTGAGTGTCTGAATTATTCATTATGACTACTCAGTGGTTTTTGGATGATATTTTTAATCCTGTTAAATAGGTACCCAATTCTTGATAAAAAAATTTAAAAACCTAGAGGTAAATCAAGGATCTAAGATACAGAAGTTAAAAATGGGTATTCAATGCAATTTTACCATTTAATGTATGAAAATATTTTCTAATTTATCAACCATATTAGATTTATGAGTCAGATTTAAGTGGGATGAATTTCTGACTCAATCAACAATAATCCAAATTAAATCATGCTTCTAAGTAGTTCTCAATGAAACCTTGAAAAATCCCATAATGATCTGACACCATTTCTTTATAAGTATAGGTAGTGATTAAAAAATTATATGTAGTAGTTTATGTTCCACCTTGATCTATTGGCAGTTGAATAACTTAGTCTCATAATCAACTACATTTTATTTCATACCTAACAACAAAAAATGGATCCTCAGAGCCATGTAATTCAATTATATTCTTGGATTATTGGCATACTTATAATGGTATTGAGAAGAAATTATTTTTTTGTGACAATATGATGAAATGAATATCCAATCTCAGAAATGAAACACAAATTTCATATCTTGTTTTCATATGCCAATGGTCTCTCCGCCATTAAGATTTAATGTAATGGTATGGAAATTAAGATCCAATCGTAGAGCATCCTTTACTTAATCAACTAAATCGGGTATGAGAGTCACCAAAAAGATGACTGTGACTTCATTATACAACGTGAAATATAATTCATATTTTTAATCATATTAATAAATTTCCAATGATCAAAATATTCATATTTCTAATTGATTATATGACTTTCAGTTAAATTACCAATGACAAAATTTCATTTTCTCATTGTAAAACAAATTCAAATCCAACATCTTGGGATATTACATCCATCATGTTTTTCTAAGTTCTAAGTATCTTTATTAAAATATGTTCTTAAAAATTTTATGATTTGTAAACACATTTATTTTCCTCTAAAGCTATAATGATTCTATTTTATCAAATAATAAACCCCCATAACCAATTCCAAGTCATGGATATCATAATTCTTTTTATGAATTCATAACTATTGGGATCCATAAACCATGAAATGATATTGATTCATGAGAACAAAACTGAGTACAAACCTAGAAATTTCACAATACACTACATAAAATACCCCTTTCTCTATAAACAAAATAATTGGTGCAAAAGTGAGCTTTGACATAAACTCTAAAAATGAGTTCATTCAACTATGAATCAAGTAGAATGGAGTTTCCCATATTGTTATTACTTTAATAAGAGACTCAAGATGTGATGATTCATGAATTAAGTATAAATAGTAACCTACTAATCAAATAAATCTATGTATCTAAAATACGTTATTTGGAAATTTCCAAGAGAATACAACTTTTATCTTCTCTGGTTCTACTGATACACCTTTTTTATAAATTTAATGGCCATGGAAAAAAATATTATATTTAGAAATTCTATTTAAATAATTTTTCATAAATTTCATGCTATTGAAGAATGATCAATATAATATCTAATTGTTCATTATGGTATTTTTGAGTTCAAAAATACCCTAGACAGTCATCCAAAAATACCAAATCAAATGAGTCTAGGTACTTTTAGAAGAAAAGCGTCGTCAATTCCCTGAAAATTGCTAGTGAATTTGTGTTACCAAATTACATGAGAAGATATTTATCATGATTGAAGTGAATTATAAAATATATTTTTTCAATATAATATTACCTTAATTAGATTTAGTGATATATGGACTATAGATGAATCTTAGAATACAATAAGGATCATTTAAATTGACCAAATACATCATCAATTTTTTAAAAAGGATATATATTATTTATTATAACTTGATTTTGTTTATGATAATCATCACCGAGTCATAATGAACCATTAGAAATTTTTTAAAAATGATCATGTGTAGCCCAAGGTGATGTACTCGGTATTATAAAACCATTACTTTACAATTCCTTTAACTATATATTTAATTTTATTAATTCCATTAGTGTCATTATAAATGATGATAGTTAAATAGGATTTTCCTTAGAAGGATATCATTAAAAATTACACTTCCCTTTTAGGGGAAAAACTAGTAAACTTTTCTAAAAATAAATCTGGGTACTGACCTGAAATAGTAGGAAAATTACTATTCTTAGTTATGTCATTACTCCCCAAAGATACTAATGTCGATTGATAAGAAATGTTTTCAATCATCAGTGCTAAAGTTCATGATCTTCCAGTATTTAAATCCCATTATCCATTAAGTATATGAACCATCCCATTAAGAGATTTAAAATTCAATTATTTCTCATAACAATCAATATGAGCATTAACAACAACTAACCAACACATTCCAAGTATTGACTCAAAGACATTAATATTTAGAAAAAATTTCCCAAACAAACTAGACTCCATTCTTGGTAATAGAACATGTTGGACACTAAAATCCTCTACACACTCTCCATCTGAGATGTTTTAGGATACTCATCACATGTGATATCACCTTGATATATAACCCAATTAGATTAACAACACATAAAGATATAAAATAGTTGGATGCACCGATACCAAAAATAACATACATTATGGTTGAGATAAGAGGAATGGTACCTTTAATAATAAAAGGACTTTATTATTCCTCTGTGATCATCTTCCCATATTTATATAACTACTTCTCAATAATCTATGTCCCATACTTCCCAACTATAGTGGTATTATCTGAGGTGTCGGGGGGGGGGGTTTTGGAACCACCCTATCTCACTCAGTTCTTTGTATGTGAACTAATATTCCATGATCACCTAGTAGAAGAATAATATATCAAAGGAACATGAGAGGTATTCCCTACAACAGAATTTAGAATGTTAGGGAAATGAAGTCGAATATTTCCCATATAATTACATTTTTGACACACTTTGGGTTGTGTAGTATAATAACGCTTCTTATTCTCTAATGAACCATATTAGAAATATTTGGTCTTGTTACATGGTCATGGAGTAATCTTAACTGATCCATTGAGTTGATTATGTGATGCTCTACCTCCCAGGAAGTAGGAATCACTATTCCACTTGTTTCTTGTATTAGAGTTCAAATCTATACATATATAGATGAAGGTGCTTCCTCTAGAAGGATTTATAGTAATAGATCCTTCTTGTAAAGACCCGTAAAATTCAAGGGAAATTTTTTCTTAATTTTCTTTAGATTTTTACAAGAGCGCGGTTTCAGACGGCACCTGATTCCGAGGCCCGGAGTGCCCGGAATTAATTTCTGAAGTTTGGCTCGGGTACGTTCAGTGAACGAACGAGCGGGTATTTCTAACATTTGATACGGTACTCGGAATTGAAATCCGAGGGCACCGATGAACTCGCAGCGCCGATTTTCGCTTAAAGAGACCTTTTCGGGAGTTGCGTTTGTTGCGGGTTGAAAGTTAATTTTTGAGGTTTTTAGTTGAGTTAAATAAAATTTGTGTAGAACAAATTTTATTATAACTTCTTAAAACCTATCAAAGGAGGTTGGAAGTGGGACCCACACCCACTTAACCTCCCTTGGGAGGATTAAGTGTGGTGGGGCCCACACGAAACCTAAACCTCTCATCTTCCCTCAAACTCCCTTAACCCCTCTTTAATTAACATGACATCTTGTTAATAAATGTGGAGTTCTCTTTTTTTTGAATTTCAAACCTTTGAAATTATTTTTGTGAATAAAATAAGACTTTGTCTTATTTTGTTGGGTTAGAACTCTTAGCCATCTTTGAGTGGTTGAGAGCTTTTCTTTCTTCTTCAACCTTGACGAAGAACACGAAGAACGACGTTCTTCAACGAAGAACTTCTTCGCCAAAGAACACGGTCTTTCCGCGACGCCTTATCCGCGACGTGACGTTCTTCTTCCGCATCATCTTCACCGCGACGAACGCCGTCGACAACGACTCTTCCTCCGACGTCAAAGGAATCGACACCGATATTCCATGACTCCGTCAACGTGCGACTATCGAGGTAGGGGTTCTTGAGTTCGTTGTTTCCTTTTTATTTGACTTTCCTCAAGACTTGACGTAGAACGCTCAAGTTCCGACGAAGAATGCCGCTCCGCTCTTCTTCGTCTTCGGTGTCAACGAGAGAGAACACCGCATCTTCCTCGGACAACCTTCGTCGACGTACAAGGTTTCGCCAACGACGTGCCTCTTCGGACGCACCTCTTCGTCATCGAATTTGACGAACGACGACCACGATGCCCGACCACCGCGACGTCGTCTTCCGCGGAACGTAGACAAATCTTCGAACCTTATACCAAGTAGGGGTTGTTGATTTAATATTTTTATTTATTTCGTTCTTGATCGTGGATCTAGCACGTCTAACGTGAGACACTTGATTATTTTAAAGTTGCGTTATTATTTTAACGTGAGGGGGCCGGACCGCACGAACACGGCCGAACCCCCCTCCATCGTGTTGTTTAATCTTGCGGGCGGAAGCAAGGTGGCGTGGTGCCGTCGCACCACGTGGATATTTGTACGTTTAACTTACGCGATGCCGTCGCGCGCGCACCTTGGAAGAAACAACAAGAACGCGACGCCGTCGCGCCGCGTTGAATGAATATCAAAGCACGGCGAAGGGGCGCGGTGCCGTCGCACCGCGCCGGACGACGAACGCCGCGGCCGGTTCCGGGCCCCGGCGGGACGAGGAGACCGCGGCCGGTTCCGGGCCGCGGCGGAAGAGAAGACCGGCGGCCGGGCCGCCGGCGTCGAAAGTCGAAGGCGGGACATGAATTTCCGGTCCCGTTGGTAAAAACCTGACAGAAAACCGGGGGAATAAATCCCCCGGACGGTTCAGCAAAACCCCCCTCTTAATGAGGGGGGCGGTTCCATGAAAGGGGGGCAGCAGCCCCCCGGTTCCTTAAAATCAAACCGGCCCCCACGTGGGGGCCGTTTGTTGCAAAAGGCGCGGCACAAGGCCACGCCGCTCCAAAGAAGCGGGGGCTTAGCCCCCGCGAGCCAGCCTCGTGCGGCGCCAGGCGCCAGCCGCCGCGGCCCGCCGCCGCGCCGCCGCACCGCCGCCGCCGCGCCGCCCCGGGGGGGGGGGGGGGGGGGGGGGTCGGGCCGGGTCGGCCCGGACCCGGACCCCCCCCCCCCCCCGTTTCGAACTAGAATTGGTTTTTTGCCCATATCCTGAGCCTCGGAACTCCGATCGACGAACCGTCAGCGGCAACGCGATCCTTGGATCGAGACGGTCGTTTCGGTATATCGCACTCAAGGTTTCGGATTACTTTGAGTTCGGCCGGGTTGGTTCGTTCACGGAACCAACCGGGCCTTCGGAGCGGAAACGCTCATATCTTGAGCCACGGACGTCCGATTGACGTGCCGTCAGCCGCGTTGTGTTCCTCTTAGTGAGACGGATCTTTTGGCTTACTCCGCCCGAGGTTTGGACGCAGGTGGAGTACGGTCGGGTTGGTTTTGCCTTAAAACCCAACCGGGCCCCGGAGACGGAAATGCCAATAACTCTCAGACTGGGCGTCCGATCGACGCACCGTCTGTTGCGTTGAGTTCCTGTTTACGATACGGAACTTTTGGTATCCTTCGCCCGAGTTTTGGATACAGTTAGTAGTGGCCGGGTTGGATCGCACCCGAAATCCAACCGGGCCCCTGGAACGGGAAAGCTGATATCTTTCAGACAGGACGTCCGTTTGACGAACCGTCAGCGGCGTTGGTGGTTACGTTGAGTAACGGTCCCTTTGAGTTTACCCTATGGGAGTTCGGGGTACAGTTGTTATACGGCCGGGATTGGTTCGCACTCGAAACCAACCGGGCCCCTGGGACGAAAAGGCTAATAACTCACAGACCGGGCGTCCGATCGACGTGCCGTCTGTTGCGTTGAGACCCCTGTGACGAGACGGTCCTTTGAGACACTTCTTCGCGGAACCTTGTGATACTTGGAGTATCGACCAGTAGCTCGTGGAGCGGACCCTCCCGGAGACGAGCGTGCAGAGTACGGAGACCGTGTAGCCGGCTGAGACCTGACGACTGCTTGACCGACTCGACTTGGAGTGAGTCGACTAGCCCAGTGGACGGAGCGCCCGGTATTTGGCGGCAGACCCACGGCGGACGGAGCGCCTGGTAGTTGGCAGCAAACCCGCGGTACTCGACAGGAGGAGTACCTCAGTAGGCTATCTGGGTAGCGCCCGGTATTTGGCAGCAGACCCTCAGCGGACGGAGCGCCTGGTAGTTGGCAGCAGACCCGCAGTACTCGACAGGAGGAGTACTTCAGCAGTCTTAGGTTAGTGAGCAGTACCTCGGAGTCGTGACAGGACCACTGTACACTCTAGAGACGGAGCTCTTCAGCAGTTACGGTTTCGATAATGAAAATCCTGGTTTGAGCTGAGACTTTTGACCTTTGTGTTTCCTCATGATTGAGATGGGTTACTTGATAACTTAGGTATATGTATGGGCATATACCTGGGTAGTGGTTATCCGTTGATCTCATGATCCTTGTGTTTCCTCATGACTGAGATGGGTTACTTGATAACTTAGGTATATGTATGGGCATATACCTAAGTAGAGTCTATCTGTTGTGATCTTCTTGTGGTTATCCTTGTTGGTTTTAGTGAGACCTTGAGGGTCTCGGGGTCCCTACTGAGTATCGTTATACTCACCCCTGCACGGGCTATGCCCGCACCTCGTTGTGTTGGTTGCAGACGACGGCCAGTACTGGCAGAGGTCGAGTGTTCGAGGACTGGACGGTACCTGGAGGTGGACTATACGACGAGGCGGTACCCAGAGGCAGACCACTGGGCGGGACATACTCGAAGCAGACGGCGGGACCCGAGGAGCAGAGGAGCTATCTGTACCCACCCTTCAGGTGGGATTTCCAGTGGACAGCTCGGCATAGCAGCTTTACTTTTCAGTTGCTGTTTTCCCTTTCGAGTTGTACTTTACAGTTGGGCTTGTATTTCCGGCCCCTTTTTACTTTCCGCACTTTTAGTTGTACTCTGTTTTTGCTTAGTGTTACTTTCCGCTTGCTTACTCTGTGGTGTTTGTTTACTTTACAAAGGCAATGCCTTCCCTTTTTACCGGGATTTACGCCTTGGTGCTAGTCGCCAGCCCCTGGCCTATGGAAGGCGGGCTTGGGGTAGTCACGGCACGGACCCCGAGGGCGGGTCGTGACAAATTGGTATCAGAGGTGGTCGGTTCTACCGCAGACTCTGCTCTTTCTTTCTGTGAAGCAATAGTGTTAAGGGTACCGAGTGTGGTTTTCAGTTCAGGGAGTCCAGTGTTGGTGCGGGCGGCCGACGTATCCATACACCAGGACCCTGACAACTGATTTCCGACTTTGTGCATGAAAACACTGATTGCGTGTGTGTTTTCAAAGGTTTTTCCCCTTAAAACAGCTCAAACCAGGTCAGCTCACCAGGTTTAATCGTTTGATCGTGTTACGTTGTTTCTTTCAGGATGGCCCCACGAAGGCAGCCAGCTAGGGTTCCGAGAATCGAACGTGACGACAGCCCACCGAGCGACGAGGCCTCGGTGCAGGGCCCTTTTTCAGCAGTGGCACCGGCGGTAGCTCTACCCGCCGAGCCCCTGATGCTTCCAGCAGCAGCCGCTGACGATGCACGTCGCCTCAGCGCACTGCATGAGTTTCAGCACCAGCGACCGCCCAGGTTTCGCGGGGAGATGGATCCCCAGGCTGCAGAGGACTGGCTGGAGGCAGTGGTACGAGTGTTTAGGCTAGTGAGGACACCAGCGGACCTCATGGTGATCCTCGCTGTGAGCCTACTACACGCAGCAGCAGGACGATGGTGGAGCTTTATCCTCCAGGTGCACGATGAGGCATCTCTACTTTGGACGGACTTTGAGAGCCTCTTCCGCTCGGAGTTCGTCCCAGCCACCCTTCGTGCGGTGCGTATCCAGGAGCTTCTGCAGCTGCGGCAGGGCAGCATGACGGTCGCTCAGTACTCGGCGAGATTTACCGATCTCTCGCGCTACTCGACCGACATGGTACGGGACCCATTCTTCCGGGCCCGGACCTTCGAGCAGGGTTTGAGACACGAGATCAGGGCATCGCTGATCTCCCTCAGCTTACCGACTCAGACAGGAGTACTGGAGCGGGCCCTTCTGATTGAGAGCTTCCTTGCTGAGTCTTCACCAGCGCAGCGACCCACCGCAGGGCGGCACGTAGCGGAGTCTTCGGTAGCAGGTAGCCGACAGATGACTCAGGGGTCCAGACAGACCAGACCTTCAGGCAGACGACCTCAGGGCACTGGCTCAGCAGTGCAGGGCACACAGCGCGGAGCCAGTCTTTTGAGTGGAAGACAGTGCTTTGCATGCGGCGGGCAAGGCCACATGGCTCGTGACTGCCCGACCCGCCATGCGGAGGAGCAGCAGACGGTTGAGGAACCACCTAGGCAGAGGCAGAGGTTCGACCGTGGCGGTCCGCAGGGAGGAGGCGGACGAGGCAGAGGAGCTGGCCGAGCAGCAGGTGGTGGACGACGCTTTGAGGCTCTGCCACCACCACCACCAGGAGGTCCACCCCCGACCACAGGGAGTAGGTGAACATGCGAGAGCACAGCTTCAGGCAGCTGAAGCTTACGATCATGGAGCTCTGGGAGCAGGTGGACAGGGGAGGAACTAGTGGATACGTCTTTTGTACTTCTAGTTCCATGTTGATGTTGCTTTTGTGTAGCGTCTTGTATTATGAGCTGCAATAATAAAAGACGCATCCTTTGTGATGTTTTCGTTCCTGTCCTCTTTTGTGATGTTACTAAGAGGTTCCAGTTGACTGTTGACTTGACCCTCACTTGTGAGACATCTACTGGAGGAGACCAGTTACCACACACTGATGCCGACAGTGTGACTCAACCCTTGGAGGCGAGAGTAACGGTTGGATCTCTTAGTAGTAGCGTCGAGGCCTTACGACGTCATCCTTGGTATGGATTAGTATCATCCATGTTAGGATTGACTGTTTTAGGCAAAGAATGTGGTTCATCCAGGGGATGAGACCAGGTTTCTCTTATCGGCAAAGAAGAAATCTTGCAGCTCTTGTGGGACTAGAGATGGTCCGGGCCACGTCAGAGGAGGTCCATGTCATCCAGGAGCGGATGAGGACAGCACAGAGCCGGCAGAAGTCATACGCTGACAGGAGGCGGAGGCCACTAGAGTTCGAGGATGGTGACCACGTCTTCTTGCGGGTCTCACCTCGACGTGGTATTCAGAGATTTGGCCGAGGCGACAAGTTATCTCTGCGCTTCATCGGACCCTTCCAGGTCCTCAGCAGGGTTGGTGAGGTGGCTTATCGCCTGGCTCTACCACCTCAGTTACACCGGGTGCACGACGTCTTCCACGTGTCTCAGCTGAGGAGATACGTGCACGACCCGACGCACATCTTTGACCATGGGGAGATTGACGTTGACGATGGGGTGACTTTTACGGAGGTCCCGGTGGAGATAGAGGATCGACAGGAGCGGGTCCTACATGGGCGATCGATTCCTCTTGTGCGCAACAGATGGCGGCACGGGAATCTCCAGGAGAGCACATGGGAGCGGGAGGCTGAGATGCGTGCTCAGTACCCTCTTTTGTTTCCCTAGTTTTTGATGTATCTTTACGGGGACGTAAAGCCCTGAGGTGGGAGTAATGTAAAGACCCGTAAAATTCAAGGAAAATTTTTTCTTAATTTTCTTTAGATTTTTACAAGAGCGCGGTTTCAGACGGCACCTGATTCCGAGGCCCGGAGTGCCCGGAATTAATTTCTGAAGTTTGGCTCGGGTACGTTCAGTGAACGAACGAGCGGGTATTTCTAACTTTTGATACGGTACTCGGAATTGAAATCCGAGGGCACCGATGAACTCGCAGCGCCGATTTTCGCTTAAAGAGACCTTTTCGGGAGTTGCGTTTGTTGCGGGTTGAAAGTTAATTTTTGAGGTTTTTAGTTGAGTTAAATAAAATTTGTGTAGAACAAATTTTATTATAACTTCTTAAAACCTATCAAAGGAGGTTGGAAGTGGGACCCACACCCACTTAACCTCCCTTGGGAGGATTAAGTGTGGTGGGGCCCACATGAAACCTAAACCTCTCATCTTCCCTCAAACTCCCTTAACCCCTCTTTAATTAACATGACATCTTGTTAATAAATGTGGAGTTCTCTTTTTTTTTGAATTTCAAACCTTTGAAATTCTTTTTGTGAATAAAATAAGACTTTGTCTTATTTTGTTGGGTTAGAACTCTTAGCCATCTTGGAGTGGTTGAGAGCTTTTCTTTCTTCTTCAACCTTGACGAAGAACACGAAGAACTTCTTCGCCGAAGAACACGGTCTTTCCGCGACGCCTTATCCGCGACGTGACGTTCTTCTTCCGCATCATCTTCACCGCGACGAACGCCATCGACAACGACTCTTCCTCCGACGTCAAAGGAATCGACACCGATATTCCACGACTCCGTCAACGTGCGACTATCGAGGTATGGGTTCTTGAGTTCGTTGTTTCCTTTTTATTTGAATTTCCTCAAGACTTGACGTAGAACGCTCAAGTTCCGACGAAGAACGCCGCTCCGCTCTTCTTCGTCTTCGATGTCAACGAGAGAGAACACCGCATCTTCCTCGGACAACCTTCGTCGACGTACAAGGTTTCGCCAACGACGTGCCTCTTCGGACGCACCTCTTCGTCATCGAATTTGACGAACGACGACCACGACGCCCGACCACCGCGACGTCGTCTTCCGCGGAACGTAGACAAATCTTCGAACCTTATACCAAGTAGGGGTTGTTGATTTAATATTTTTATTTATTTCGTTCTTGATCGTGGATCTAGCACGTCTAACGTGAGACACTTGATTATTTTAAAGTTGCGTTATTATTTTAACGTGAGGGGGCCGGACCGCACGAACACGGCCGAACCCCCCTCCATCGTGTTGTTTAATCTTGCGGGCGGAAGCAAGGTGGCGTGGTGCCGTCGCACCACGTGGATATTTGTACGTTTAACTTACGCGATGCCGTCGCGCGCGCACCTTGGAAGAAACAACAAGAACGCGACGCCGTCGCGCCGCGTTGAATGAATATCAAAGCACGGCGAAGGGGCGCGGTGCCGTCGCACCGCGCCGGACGACGAACGCCGCGGCCGGTTCCGGGCCCCGGCGGGACGAGGAGACCGCGGCCGGTTCCGGGCCGCGGCGGAAGAGAAGACCGGCGGCCGGGCCGCCGGCGTCGAAAGTCGAAGGCGGGACATGAATTTCCGGTCCCGTTGGTAAAAACCTGACAGAAAACCGGGGGAATAAATCCCCCGGACGGTTCAGCAAAACCCCCCTCTTAATGAGGGGGGCGGTTCCATGAAAGGGGGGCAGCAGCCCCCCGGTTCCTTAAAATCAAACCGGCCCCCACGTGGGGGCCGTTTGTTGCAAAAGGCGCGGCACAAGGCCACGCCGCTCCAAAGAAGCGGGGGCTTAGCCCCCGCGAGCCAGCCTCGTGCGGCGCCAGGCGCCAGCCGCCGCGGCCCGCCGCCGCGCCGCCGCACCGCCGCCGCCGCGCCGCCCCGGGGGGGGGGGGGGGGGGGTCGGGCCGGGTCGGCCCGGACCCGGACCCCCCCCCCCCCCCCGTTTCGAACTAGAATTGGTTTTTGGCCCATATCTTGAGCCTCGGACCTCCGATCGACGAACCGTCAGCGGCAACGCGATCCTTGGATCGAGACGGTCGTTTCGGTATATCGCACTCAAGGTTTCGGATTACTTTGAGTTCGGCCTGGTTGGTTCGTTCACGGAACCAACCGGGCCTTCGGAGCGGAAACGCTCATATCTTGAGCCACGGACGTCCGATTGACGTGCCGTCAGCCGCGTTGTGTTCCTCTTAGTGAGACGGATCTTTTGGCTTACTCCGCCCGAGGTTTGGACGCAGGTGGAGTACGGTCGGGTTGGTTTTGCCTTAAAACCCAACCGGGCCCCGGAGACGGAAATGCCAATAACTCTCAGACCGGGCGTCCGATCGACGCACCGTCTGTTGCGTTGAGTTCCTGTTTACGATACGGAACTTTTGGTATCCTTCGCCCGAGTTTTGGATACAGTTAGTAGTGGCCGGGTTGGATCGCACCCGAAATCCAACCGGGCCCCTGGAACGGGAAAGCTGATATCTTTCAGACAGGACGTCCGTTTGACGAACCGTCAGCGGCGTTGGTGGTTACGTTGAGTAACGGTCCCTTTGAGTTTACCCTATGGGAGTTCGGGGTACAGTTGTTATACGGCCGGGATTGGTTCGCACTCGAAACCAACCGGGCCCCTGGGACGAAAAGGCTAATAACTCACAGACCGGGCGTCCGATCGACGCGCCGTCTGTTGCGTTGAGACCCCTGTGACGAGACGGTCCTTTGAGACACTTCTTCGCGGAACCTTGTGATACTTGGAGTATCGACCAGTAGCTCGTGGAGCGGACCCTCCCGGAGACGAGCGTGCAGAGTACGGAGACCGTGTAGCCGGCTGAGACCTGACGATTGCTTGACCGACTCGACTTGGAGTGAGTCGACTAGCCCAGTGGACGGAGCGCCCGGTATTTGGCGGCAGACCCACGGCGGACGGAGCGCCTGGTAGTTGGCAGCAAACCCGTGGTACTCGACAGGAGGAGTACCTCAGTAGGCTATCTGGGTAGCGCCCGGTATTTGGCAGCAGACCCTCAGCGGACGGAGCGCCTGGTAGTTGGCAGCAGACCCGCAGTACTCGATAGGAGGAGTACTTCAGCAGTCTTAGGTTAGTGAGCAGTACCTCGGAGTCGTGACAGGACCACTGTACACTCTAGAGACGGAGCTCTTCAGCAGTTACGGTTTCGATAATGAAAATCCTGGTTTGAGCTGAGACTTTTGACCTTTGTGTTTCCTCATGATTGAGATGGGTTACTTGATAACTTAGGTATATGTATGGGCATATACCTGGGTAGTGGTTATCCGTTGATCTCATGATCCTTGTGTTTCCTCATGACTGAGATGGGTTACTTGATAACTTAGGTATATGTATGGGCATATACCTAAGTAGAGTTTATCTGTTGTGATCTTCTTGTGGTTATCCTTGTTGGTTTTAGTGAGACCTTGAGGGTCTCGGGGTCCCTACTGAGTATCGTTATACTCACCCCTGCACGGGCTATGCCCGCACCTCGTTGTGTTGGTTGCAGACGACGGCCAGTACTGGCAGAGGTCGAGTGTTCGAGGACTGGACGGTACCTGGAGGTGGACTATACGACGAGGCGGTACCCAGAGGCAGACCACTGGGCGGGACATACTCGGAGCAGACGGTGGGACCCGAGGAGCAGAGGAGCTATCTGTACCCACCCTTCAGGTGGGATTTCCAGTGGACAGCTCGGCGTAGCAGCTTTACTTTTCAGTTGCTGTTTTCCCTTTCGAGTTGTACTTTACAGTTGGGCTTGTATTTCCGGCCCCTTTTTACTTTCCGCACTTTTAGTTGTACTCTGTTTTTGCTTAGTGTTACTTTCCGCTTGCTTACTCTGTGGTGTTTGTTTACTTTACAAAGGCAATGCCTTCCCTTTTTACCAGGATTTACGCCTTGGTGCTAGTCGCCAGCCCCTGGCCTATGGAAGGCGGGCTTGGGGTAGTCACGGCACGAACCCCGAGGGCGGGTCGTGACAAATTGGTATCAGAGGTGGTCGGTTCTACCGCAGACTCTGATCTTTCTTTCTGTGAAGCAATAGTGTTAAGGGTACCGAGTGTGGTTTTCAGTTCAGGGAGTCCAGTGTTGGTGCGGGCGGCCGACGTATCCATACACCAGGACCCTGACAACTGATTTCCGACTTTGTGCATGAAAACACTGATTGCGTGTGTGTTTTCAAAGGTTTTTCCCCTTAAAACAGCTCAAACCAGGTCAGCTCACCAGGTTTAATCGTTTGATCGTGTTACGTTGTTTCTTTCAGGATGGCCCCACGAAGGCAGCCAGCTAGGGTTCCGAGAATCGAACGTGACGACAGCCCACCGAGCGACGAGGCCTTGGTGCAGGGCCCTTTGTCAGCAGTGGCACCGGCGGTAGCTCTACCCGCCGAGCCCCTGATGCTTCCAGCAGCAGCCGCTGACGATGCACGTCGCCTCAGCGCACTGCATGAGTTTCAGCGCCAGCGACCGCCCAGGTTTCGCGGGGAGATGGATCCCCAGGCTGCAGAGGACTGGCTGGAGGCAGTGGTACGAGTGTTTAGGCTAGTGAGGACACCAGCGGACCTCATGGTGATCCTCGCTGTGAGCCTACTACACGCAGCAGCAGGACGATGGTGGAGCTTGATGCTCCAGGTGCACGATGAGGCATCTCTACTTTGGACGGACTTTGAGAGCCTCTTCCGCTCGGAGTTCGTCCCAGCCACCCTTCGTGCGGTGCGTATCCAAGAGCTTCTGCAGCTGCGGTAGGGCAGCATGACGGTCGCTCAGTACTCGGCGAGATTTACCGATCTCTCGCGCTACTCGACCGACATGGTACGGGACCCATTCTTCCGGGCCCGGACCTTCGAGCAGGGTTTGAGACACGAGATCAGGGCATCACTGATCTCCCTCAGCTTACCGACTCAGACAGGAGTACTGGAGCGGGCCCTTCTGATTGAGAGCTTCCTTGCTGAGTCTTCACCAGCGCAGCGACCCACCGCAGGGCGGCACGTAGCGGAGTCTTCGGTAGCAGGTAGCCGACAGATGACTCAGGGGTCCAGACAGACCAGACCTTCAGGCAGACGACCTCAGGGCACTGGCTCAGCAGTGCAGGGCACACAGCGCGGAGCCAGTCTTTTGAGTGGAAGACAGTGCTTTGCATGCGGCGGGCAAGGCCACATGGCTCGTGAATGCCCGACCCGCCATGCGGAGGAGCAGCAGACGGTTGAGGAACCACCTAGGCAGAGGCAGAGGTTCGACCGTGGCGGTCCGCAGGGAGGAGGCGGACGAGGCAGAGGAGATGGCCGAGCAGCAGGTGGTGGACCACGCTTTGAGGCTCTGCCACCACCACCACCAGGAGGTCCACCCCCGACCACAGGGAGTAGGTGAACATGCGAGAGCACAGCTTCAGGCAGCTGAAGCTTACGATCATGGAGCTCTGGGAGCAGGTGGACAGGGGAGGAACTAGTGGATACGTCTTTTGTACTTCTAGTTCCATGTTGATGTTGCTTTTGTGTAGCGTCTTGTATTATGAGCTGCAATAATAAAAGACGCATCCTTTGTGATGTTTTCGTTCCTGTCCTCTTTTGTGATGTTACTAAGAGGTTCCAGTTGACTGTTGACTTGACCCTCACTTGTGAGACATCTACTGGAGGAGACCAGTTACCACACACTGATGCCGACAGTGTGACTCAACCCTTGGAGGCGAGAGTAACGATTGGATCTCTTAGTAGTAGCGTCGAGGCCTTACGACGTCATCCTTGGTATGGATTAGTATCATACATGTTAGGATTGACTGTTTTAGGCAAAGAATGTGGTTCATCCAGGGGATGAGACCAGGTTTCTCTTATCGGCAAAGAAGAAATCTTGCAGCTCTTGTGGGACCAGAGATGGTCCGAGCCACGTCAGAGGAGGTCCATGTCATCCAGGAGCGGATGAGGACAGCACAGAGCCGGCAGAAGTCATACGCTGACAGGAGGCGGAGGCCACTAGAGTTCGAGGATGGTGACCACGTCTTCTTGCGGGTCTCACCTCGACGTGGTATTCAGAGATTTGGCTGAGGCGACAAGTTATCTCTGCGCTTCATCGGACCCTTCCAGGTCCTCAGCAGGGTTGGTGAGGTGGCTTATCGCCTGGCTCTACCACCTCAGTTACACCGGGTGCACGACGTCTTCCACGTGTCTCAGCTGAGGAGATACGTGCATGACCCGACGCACATCTTTGACCATGGGTAGATTGACGTTGACGATGGGGAGACTTTTACGGAGGTCCCGGTGGAGATAGAGGATCGACAGGAGCGGGTCCTACATGGGCGATCGATTCCTCTTGTGCGCAACAGATGGCGGCACGGGAATCTCCAGGAGAGCACATGGGAGCGGGAGGCTCAGATTCGTGCTCAGTACCCTCTTTTGTTTCCCTAGTTTTTGATGTATCTTTACGGGGATGTAAAGCCCTGAGGTGGGAGTAATGTAAAGACCCGTAAAATTCAAGGGAAATTTTTTCTTAATTTTCTTTAGATTTTTACAAGAGCGCGGTTTCAGACGGCACCTGATTCCGAGGCCCGGAGTGCCCGGAATTAATTTCTGAAGTTTGGCTCGGGTACGTTCAGTGAACGAACGAGCGGGTATTTCTAACTTTTGATACGGTACTCGGAATTGAAATCTGAGGGCACCGATGAACTCGCAGCGCCGATTTTCGCTTAAAGAGACCTTTTCGGGAGTTGCGTTTGTTGCGGGTTGAAAGTTAATTTTTGAGGTTTTTAGTTGAGTTAAATAAAATTTGTGTAGAACAAATTTTATTATAACTTCTTAAAACCTATCAAAGGAGGTTGGAAGTGGGACCCACACCTACTTAACCTCCCTTGGGAGGATTAAGTGTGGTGGGGCCCACATGAAACCTAAACCTCTCATCTTCCCTCAAACTCCCTTAACCCCTCTTTAATTAACATGACATCTTGTTAATAAATGTGGAGTTCTCTTTTTTTTTTGAATTTCAAACCTTTGAAATTCTTTTTGTGAATAAAATAAGACTTTGTCTTATTTTGTTGGGTTAGAACTCTTAGTCATCTTGGAGTGGTTGAGAGCTTTTCTTTCTTCTTCAACCTTGACGAAGAACACGAAGAACGTCGTTCTTCAACGAAGAACTTCTTCGCCGAAGAACACGGTCTTTCCGCGACGCCTTATCCGCGACGTGACGTTCTTCTTCCGCATCATCTTCACCGCGACGAACGCCATCGACAACGACACTTCCTCCGACGTCAAAGGAATCGACACCGATATTCCACGACTCCGTCAACGTGCGACTATCGAGGTATGGGTTCTTGAGTTCGTTGTTTCCTTTTTATTTGACTTTCCTCAAGACTTGACGTAGAACGCTCAAGTTCCGACGAAGAACGCCGCTCCGCTCTTCTTCGTCTTCGATGTCAACGAGAGAGAACACCGCATCTTCCTCGGACAACCTTCGTCGACGTACAAGGTTTCGCCAACGACGTGCCTCTTCGGACGCACCTCTTCGTCATCGAATTTGACGAACGACGACCACGACGCCCGACCACCGCGACGTCGTCTTCCGCGGAACGTAGACAAATCTTCGAACCTTATACCAAGTAGGGGTTGTTGATTTAATATTTTTATTTATTTCGTTCTTGATCGTGGATCTAGCACGTCTAACGTGAGACACTTGATTATTTTAAAGTTGCGTTATTATTTTAACGTGAGGGGGCCGGACCGCACGAACACGGCCGAACCCCCCTCCATCGTGTTGTTTAATCTTGCGGGCGGAAGCAAGGTGGCGTGGTGCCGTCGCACCACGTGGATATTTGTACGTTTAACTTACGCGATGTCGTCGCGCGCGCACCTTGGAAGAAACAACAAGAACGCGACGCCGTCGCGCCGCGTTGAATGAATATCAAAGCACGGCGAAGGGGCGCGGTGCCGTCGCACCGCGCCGGACGACGAACGCCGCGGCCGGTTCCGGGCCGCGGCGGGACGAGGAGACCGCGGCCGGTTCCGGGCCGCGGCGGAAGAGAAGACCGGCGGCCGGGCCGCCAGCGTCGGAAGTCAAAGGCGGGACCAGAATTTCCGGTCCCGTTGGTAAAAACCGGCCGGCCAGCTGGCCGGCCGGATGACAGAAAACCGGGGGAATAAATCCCCCGGACGGTTCAGCAAAACCCCCCTCTTAATGAGGGGGGCGGTTCCATGAAAGGGGGGCAGCAGCCCCCCGGTTCCTTAAAATCAAACCGGCCCCCACGTGGGGGCCGTTTGTTGCAAAAGGCGCGGCACAAGGCCGCGCCGCTCCAAAGAAGCGGGGGCTTAGCCCCCGCGTGCCAGCCTCGTGCGGCGCCGGGCGCCAGCCGCCGCGCCGCCGCCGCGCCGCCCCGGGGGGGGGGGGGGGGGGGGGGGGGTCGGGCCGGGTCGGCCCGGACCCGGACCCCCCCCGTTTCGAACCAGAATTGGTTTTTGGCCCATATCTTGAGCCTCGGAACTCCGATCGACGAACCGTCAGCGGCAACGCGATCCTTGGATCGAGACGGTCGTTTCGGTATATCGCACTCAAGGTTTCGGATTACTTTGAGTTCGGCCGGGTTGGTTCGTTCACGGAACCAACCGGGCCTTCGGAGCGGAAACGCTCATATCTTGAGCCACGGACGTCCGATTGACGTGCCGTCAGCCGCGTTGTGTTCCTCTTAGTGAGAAGGATCTTTTGGCTTACTCCGCCCGAGGTTTGGACGCAGGTGGAGTACGGTCGGGTTGGTTTTGCCTTAAAAACCAACCGGGCCCCGGAGACGGAAATGCCAATAACTCTCAGACCGGGCGTCCGATCGACGCACCGTCTGTTGCGTTGAGTTCCTGTTTACGATACAGAACTTTTGGTATCCTTCGCCCGAGTTTTGGATACAGTTAGTAGTGGCCGGGTTGGATCGCACCCGAAATCCAACCGGGCCCCTGGAACGGGAAAGCTGATATCTTTCAGACAGGACGTCCGTTTGACGAACCGTCAGCGGCGTTGGTGGTTACGTTGAGTAACGGTCCCTTTGAGTTTACCCTATGGGAGTTCGGGGTACAGTTGTGATACGGCCGGGATTGGTTCGCACTCGAAACCAACCGGGCCCCTGGGACGAAAAGGCTAATAACTCACAGACCGGGCGTCCGATCGACGCGCCGTCTGTTGCGTTGAGACCCCTGTGACGAGACGGTCCTTTGAGACACTTCTTCGCGGAACCTTGTGATACTTGGAGTATCGACCAGTAGCTCGTGGAGCGGACCCTCCCGGAGACGAGCGTGCAGAGTACGGAGACCGTGTAGCCGGCTGAGACCTGACGACTGCTTGATCGACTCGACTTGGAGTGAGTCGACTAGCCCAGTGGACGGAGCGCCCGGTATTTGGCGGCAGACCCACGGCGGACGGAGCGCCTGGTAGTTGGCAGCAAACTCGCGGTACTCGACAGGAGGAGTACCTCAGTAGGCTATCTGGGTAGCGCCCGGTATTTGGCAGCAGACCCTCAGCGGACGGAGCGCCTGGTAGTTGGCAGCAGACCCGCAGTACTCGACAGGAGGAGTACTTCAGCAGTCTTAGGTTAGTGAGCAGTACCTCGGAGTCGTGACAGGACCACTGTACACTCTAGAGACGGAGCTCTTCAGCAGTTACGGTTTCGATAATGAAAATCCTGGTTTGAGCTGAGACTTTTGACCTTTGTGTTTCCTCATGATTGAGATGGGTTACTTGATAACTTAGGTATATGTATGGGCATATACCTGGGTAGTGGTTATCCGTTGATCTCATGATCCTTGTGTTTCCTCATGACTGAGATGGGTTACTTGATAACTTAGGTATATGTATGGGCATATACCTAAGTAGAGTTTATCTGTTGTGATCTTCTTGTGGTTATCCTTGTTGGTTTTAGTGAGACCTTGAGGGTCTCGGGGTCCCTACTGAGTATCGTTATACTCACCCCTGCACGGGCTATGCCCGCACCTCGTTGTGTTGGTTGCAGACGACGGCCAGTACTGGCAGAGGTCGAGTGTTCGAGGACTGGACGGTACCTGGAGGTGGACTATACGACGAGCCGGTACCCAGAGGCAGACCACTGGGCGGGACATACTTGGAGCAGACGGCGGGACCCGAGGAGCAGAGGAGCTATCTGTACCCACCCTTCAGGTGGGATTTCCAGTGGACAGCTCGGCGTAGCAGCTTTACTTTTCAGTTGCTGTTTTCCCTTTCGAGTTGTACTTTACAGTTGGGCTTGTATTTCCGGCCCCTTTTTACTTTCCGCACTTTTAGTTGTACTCTGTTTTTTCTTAGTGTTACTTTCCGCTTGCTTACTCTGTGGTGTTTGTTTACTTTACAAAGGCAATGCCTTCCCTTTTTACCGGGATTTACGCCTTGGTGCTAGTCGCCAGCCCCTGGCCTATGGAAGGCGGGCTTGGGGTAGTCACGGCACGGACCCCGAGGGCGGGTCGTGACACTTCTACCACTATTTTCTTATTAATAATGTTTATATAATCATTATTATATCGCACAATTATCTTGGAAAAAATTTATAGGTGTATTCTAAACTCGAATATATGTGCTTTTAGGGACTTGCTAGTAGCCACTTTTAGAGAGAAGTAAATTTTGTTCATTAAAATATTTTTCTATCCCATAATTGATTTATTTTCTTGTTTAGGAATAAATAATTGTCTCATTATATGTATCTTGAAGTTTTACATGTAGAATTGGGTCTTTAATAATTATTTAAATCCCTCCAACATATGATTTTGGTAGAATTTTGATTGGAAAACTAAATCCAGACATCATTGTGTGAGTTACTCAAGTATATAGACTAATATGTCAACCATTAATCTTATGGGGATCTTTAAAAATTTAAAACATGATTCATTATTCTAATCCACACATCTAAATTTTTCTGGTAATGAATTTCCCTGAAATATTGCAAGATTCAATTTCCACTACATAGAATTATCTACACATCATGGTTTATTGTTTTTATTTTAATTATCCACAACATGAAATGCCTAAAAAATTATTTGAATGGGTTATTGGTTCACCCATGGTTTAGGTTGAACCATTTTCTCTATGAATTATTTTTTTGGGTTTCTTTGTTACATAACTAGTTCCTTTTCTCTAGTCCGGAAAAAACACCACTTAGTCATCACTTAACGAGTAAATTGAATGCTTATTATATATAAAATCAAAAGAAGTAAAAAATCATTACAACCAAGTTTACATGAATCTTCAAAAAAATATGATCCATTGAGTCCTAGTGAAATGTTTCATTACTAATTCACGAAATTCTACACTCTTTGGTTAAACCCACAACGATGAGGTGAAAACACTCTTAAATGTGTTAGAAAATAACGTTTTATACTAAAAATACCCTGGTAACTAATAGTTCAGTATAAATAGGTTAGATGTAACATTTTTATTCTATTCATTTATTGTTTTGACATTTATAATATCCTTAATATCATCCTAATATTATAGGCTTTCAAAACATATACCATTTGTAACATCTCGATCTGAATATTTGGCTTGGAAAGAGTAGAGGAATCACTAACCTTATGTGATGTCCCCAAGACACTGAAGGCTGGAAATAAATTACAAGGGCATAATAAAATTCTAGGGGATGGTTTTAAATTTAATCAAACACAATATTCCCTGAAAATAAATGAAATAATAAATACAACCTTATATGATACATGAAATGTAAAAAATATAACTCAGAAATACCAAAACAAAACAATATTAGAGTAGTAGAAAAAATTGAAACAATACATCCAAACAAACCTAAAATAAATCCCAATGCAGTGACACAGATCTTGCATCACTCCAACCACTGACAAGAATTTCTCTAAGATTTAACCACCCTCCTGAGAAGGTAGCATCATGATGAGCCGCTAGAGAATTACAAAACTTTTCCTTTACTAGTTTCATGAAGAACAACATCTGCATACACACCAAAGTTGGTATCAAAATCCTAAGAATAAAAAAACAAAAATCCCCATGTGACATCCCAACTCAAAAAAAATAAGAAAAGAACAAGTTGGCTCAAAGTTAAATATATTAATAAAAAAAAGAGAAAAAATTTAATGCATTTTAAAATTTTAAATCAATTACAAATAAAAAGTAGAAATGGTTTATCTATTATTTCCACCTAGAATATCCATTCCATGTTTGTCAAAAAAATTCATGCATATTAGTCTTAATACTCATCATCACTAACACATCTATCAATCAATTCAATAATTAGTGATAATACTCTATGTGCCCCAAGTGGCACTGACTCCTTTTCCAAACCAAAATATACACCATTAAACATAACAAGAAATCACACAAACCATGTATTCCATGTACTCATACCCATTTATTTTATATAAACAAATTCTTTCATTTTTAATAAATAAATCCAAAAAATTATAAGAATCACCCACAATCCATAATTTTAATCCACCAAACAAAGGGGGTTTCCCAAACAAATTTTACATGAGTTATTCCTTTGAAAATAAAAATCAATGATCTTAGAAATCCAAGGTTCCCAATTAAAAATAATAACAATGTTCTTTAACAAGAAATAATAATGGGGTTTCCTTCAAAATAACTACTAAAAATTTTAAAATATAAGATTTTGAGTTCTAGAATGAGTAGACAGAAAGAGAGAAGCCACCTACCACACAATGAATGTCACTCAACATAAAGAAACAAGACGTGATCAAGCCAATATGAACTTCCCTTTCCTTCCCTTCAATAAATACCAAAAATGTGTTGTCAAAATATAAATGATACAATAGACCCATGCCTAGAAACCCCAATCCATGGTTTCATTAAAATATAAATGAGAAGGTCTATAAAAGGAAGAACAAAGAAGATATTACCCTTGATATACAAGGTCCAATGATCAAAGAATCATTGGAGGTAGTCTCCAGAGGTCATGGATAGCCAAAACACTCCTAGCAGAACCCTTAAAATCGAGATCCTAGGTTTTATGATAAATTATAATAATTTTCTTGTGTGAATTGGTATAAAAATTCAATTTCCATTTGTCATTAATGTTGTCACATATTTTGGTCACATGATTTAACAAACCATGTACCAGTCATGCTAATTATACTGAAAAAGAATTGGGGTCATATAGTTGGGCCTTGGAGTTTGTAAAACCATGCTCCAACCATTTAGAACACCTCTATGGAGAAAAAAAATAACATATTTTAAGGCATACCACATAGTTTGGGAAAACAATGAACCTATAGTTCTCCTGCTTAATATATCCCATATTACCTTAAATGGTTTCTTGGAGAGGTAATATGGTTTCTCATAATCATGATCAAATAATACACCAAAAAAATGATTCCAAAACTATCAAGAATCAACCCAGGTCATCCCTGAATCTGTCACCCAAGTCAGCCTGTGACAAGGCCCGAGAGAAGTTCTCGACCCTCATGGGCTGGTGACTAGGGCTAAGGGCATCGACAAAGTGACAATGGGAATGATTTCACCCAATATAAATAAACATAAAGAAACTGAATAATATAATAGAATCTATAAATAATGAAACTAAACAAAAAAAATAAGCAATAACTAAAAATATAACTAACAGAACCTAATGACCACTAAACTCCATGTGACCTAGCGGGTCACTCTCGGATCCCAAGACTCATCATCGCCCACAGTGATAGAGATCAATATAAAACCTACACCTGGGACTAAAAACAAGATTAAAGTATAGGTGTGGGTATTAGAACTCAGTAGGTGTCCCTAATTAATCTATTTCCAATGCCTTTCCTTTAAATAAAGAAACATTAATTTTAGGATTGAACTATAATATAGAGAAGTATGTTTTTCACACATTTTATCTTTAAATAAAATAACAGTCCATTTCCCATTTTACCATTAAAAACCATATTCTTTCCCAGGGAGAAACCATATACATTTTAAAAGAGACATTAAATTTCAATTATAATGGAGAGTGATTATAAAACATTTCCAAAACCATTTTCCATAACCATTTGAAAACACTTTATCATTTTAACTATAATAAACACTATTCGAGAAGTAAGATCAATAATCATTAAACAAGGGCAATGGGAAATAACACACAAGATTATCTAGCCAACAATGAATCAAAATATTTGTTTCATTAGACATGGGTGAAACCTAGTATCTTGTGAAAATTCTCGAATTTATTGTACATGTGACTCATCTCAAAGGAATTCCTTTCTTGATGACGTGATAACACCCAAACTCCCAATATTCTCCCTACCTAGCTTGATCGAGGGGCCCAATCCCATAGCAATAATAACAAAATATAACCCCATGATATCGACCACTAGCCAATGCATTATCTAAACTAATGAAACACTCATTTATATAAAATTCACTCACTATACTAGGTTCCCATGTAAAGATATGTAAAGAGGGTGAGACAACTGATGCAAACCGAGCAACTAATCACATACACATATTGTAGGACCCCGGGACACCCTGAGAGGGGAGGGGTGAATCAGGGTGTCAACTTTTTCTTCTTAAGGTTATGGATCTTGTCCCCACATTGGTAGGAACTACTTAAACCTGTATGATGGACATGATCAGCAATGAAACATTCACATGCACAGAGATAACACAACAAATTTACTTGGTTCACCACAAAGGGCTACGTCCAAGGAGCATACGCCGACAGGTTGTCGGTCGTACCAAAATCCACTATGCTTCACTAGATTTAGATTACAATGGTTCAAGCACAGTCACTCTATCCCAGGCTCACTGCCTTTACAAAAGTTCAGGGATAGCTCACTGTGTCCCTCGGGTCACTCCCATTGACTCCCCCTGGCTCACTGCCCTTGGTGAAGTCCAACTCAGTTTATAGACGTGAAGGTCTCTTCAATAGATTTGCATTGAATTCTTTGTCTCATGTTCAGCATGAGACTTTTTTTGCATCAGAGTCCTGAGTTGATGATCTTTTGTATTCAACCTTTTACTTTAGTGCAATAACTGAATACACTATATCTTCTTCTTCTCTTACTTTGATTCTCAATAATAACACCTGAGTGTATTGATATATTTCTCTATTTCTATGTAGATCTGATTTTAGTTTCATGAACTGTTCTTCTTCTCTACACAAATCACAATGAGGATGTTAAACACCAGTCATGTGTGTGCGGTACCACTTCTCTTCAAAGAACCAAATGGTTCACTATTCTTCCGTCTTCGCAAAGCAGATTTGAGAGTGCTAAGCACCCGTCGAAGGCCTGTGGGACACCCAAATTTTTGTGCACACTTCCCGGTGCCTTGCGCGTAAAATTTAAACCTTGCGCGTAAAAATAACTTTTGGCGCGTAAAAGGATTTTCTCACAACTCTTCTTTTTAGCGCAATTCATCCCTTTTCACGCAACACCTTCTTTTTCGCACAACCCTTCTTCTTTTCGTGAACCACTCTATACCTTAATTTTTCCGTGCATCAGAGCTCGAGATTTGTCTAAGTGTCAATCCTCTTTAAATGAGAGGGGTTCACATCATATTTATAGGTGTTTTTTATCCTACGTGTAAAACCCCTTCTTGCGCGTAAAACTGTCTCTCAGTTCTTTGAATTACGCGCACCTTCCTTTTATTCTCACGCACCACCTTGGTTTTTTGCACATCTCATTACTCGTACATTTTTCATCATTCTGAACACGAATCCTCTCTTGTGCATAAAACTTCAAACCCACATTTTGCCCACAACCGACTTTACGCGCACCAGTTTGATTTTCCGAGCACATGGCGCGAACATCTCCGATTTTTCGCGCGCCTCTTGCCTTTTCCAATTTTCTGTATTTCGGATTCGATACACTGCTTGCACGAAAAACATCGCTCCACTTATTTCGCGCACCACGCTGTTTTTCGCGCCCAACTAAAGAATTTCACGCACAACCCTTATTTTCTGCGCACCAATTCCTCTTTGTGCGCACCTACCTTTTCAGAAAATCCATGTCTTCATTTTCCGATTTTGAGGCCCAAAAATTTGGCAAACACTGGGAAACAGTGCCACCTTGTATATGCTCTTTTTGTAACACCTCCAGATCATCCATTCCTTTATCAACGTTCTCTGACAGAACATGGATCATTAACTAGAGCCCTTGAACTCGACATGCCACCATGGAATCTCCTTTGTCAGAAAATTTGTATATCATCTGTTTGCTTTGTCAACAAGCACGATTACCTCAACCGCACTTCTTCTTGGTGATATGTGTCCTTCAGCAACTCTTCTGATTTTATCACAAACTCCACTATTGTGATATGTATTCTTTGAAGGCATAGCTTCAGAATTATCATCTTCTATGACAATGTGATGTGCATGGCTATCGCAAAATTTCAATCATTGCACGACCTTCTTAGAATTCCAATCATTGGCACATTGTCTTCTTCATCAACCGTCATGATCAACTTCATGCAAACCATGTGATTCTATTCATCAAGAATTCTCTTGCATGGTTCTCATGCAATCATGATTAATTTCATGGTCTTCATCAAAACCCATGGTTCTCATGCAATAATGAGGAATTGCATGGTCTTCATAAAAACCCATGGTTCTCATGAAATAAGGAGGAATTGCATGGACTTCATCCAAAAACCCCATTCTTCTTTAATGATGGATTACACCTCACATTCTTCATTGTTGTAAACAATGTATCACCTTTGAAACATGTTCTTTGAACTTACGATCAGTACAAAAATCGTCTGAATCTCCATTCCTCCATTTCATTGGAGTACTTCTTGATCTCCTTCATTTTGATCTTCATTGACAACTATTGACAACAAATACAACCTTATAAACAAGGTGGTTCCAACAATCTCCCCCTTTGTATTTTGTTTTCAATACCTTATACATATTCTGAAATGAATTCGTCAATATCAAAATGAGAATCTTCTCTTCAATCAACTTTTCTTTTCAAACTTTCATTTCACTTTCTCTCCCCCTTATTGATAAGAAATGAAAAGCACCTGGTAGAGAGGGTATCAATCCATACATAAGCAATGTTTAATTAGTCATTTCACTCTATGTCTACTTGAGCAATGCTCGATGTAGAAAACAAGAGGATTTGATTAAGTCAACAAGGATGTCCATTATTCACAGATCATGATACCAAAATGAGATGAGAACTCATGTATTTTGTCTTCAAGGGTTTGCCACTTTTATTTCTGGTAGAAGAAAATCAAATGTGATAGGGAATAATCAACCTGAAACTCTTTCACTCACATCAGCAAACAGATCAAAAACATTCAAGTGCAATCGGCAGGATAAGTGACCTTGGGGCACATCCATTATTCTTATGTCACTAATCAATTCAGTTACTCCCCCTTTGTAGAATGATTTCTATTCTGAGTAACTGAGGATGAGATATTGAGAAATGACATACATTCATCAATGAAATTTTCTTCATGAAATTTACATAGTAATTGCATTTAATACCAGCTGGAGTTGATACTGATTGAAACAATGATTTTGGAAGATTCTTCATTTTTCTCCCCCTCAGGGGAAACACTCCTCATCATCTTCATCAAGAGTGATCCTTCATCATCATAATCTTTGAATATCAATTGAATAATCTACTAAGGATGGAAACTTCTTTAGCTTGGATATCAAGAGTTGACATCATTCACTACTTCTCAGGTTCTCCCCCTGAGAACATGCTTCACCTTCAATTCCCTGCATTATTAGCACAAATACAATACACAAATGATTACGGGAATAAGGTGGTTCCTCCTTGCTTCATCAACAAGACCTGCATGGTTGAGGTTCTTTTCTCAACCAAGTTCTTCTGTTCACTCCAGTCTTCATGCCTGCACATTTGAACATATGTTCTGACATCTGTTGGTGTGGCATGGCTCTATGCACATTCTCTTTTTCTTTGTGTGAAGAATTGTTCTGCTTAACAGCCATCATGAATGATACATTCTTACTCCTCTTAAAGACTACTTCTTTCTTTGGTATTATGGTTAGGAAACCTTTTGCAATGTGACCAGATTTATTGCATCTCTCACACATAACTTCTTTGACACGTGTGTTTCTCTTTGTTTGAAATCTCTCATGCACTGTGTCTTCATCATGTGAAAGTTTTCATTTTCCTTTGTCACCAGACTTGGCCTTTTCATCTTCAAGTTTCCTCATTATTTTCAAATCTTCTTTCCAGATGACCAATATGTCATCTGGAACTATTGCAGCTCGTTTGGGTCTTCCACATGGGTTCATCCAAGTTTCATCCCACTTAGTGTTTCTTTTGGATGAATGACCCTTCAATTTCATGGATCTAAAATCTTGGGTCTTCTCAGCTTCCCTACTTGAGATCTTCTTGGGGAATTGTGTGTTCACCATATTCTTCTGATTTCTTCCCAAGGAATATACTTCCTTCTTAGTTGTCTTGTGTGGTCTTCTGTTCTTATCTGCTCTGGATATCTGTTGACATAGGCATACACCATTCTTGTGACCACTGCCGGTGCATACATCACAGATGTTGTCAAGCATTCCAAATCTGTTTGCTGTAAACAGATGCTTCTGGACCTGCAGATGTTCCTTCTTCTTCTCTGTATTTCTTTATCTTTGATATAGGATTTCCATGTGCCTTTCCATGTAAGGGATTATAAAAACAATCCAGTGCATAGTGCCCAAATCTATTGCAGCACCAACATTGACCCACAAACCTTGCCTCATTTTTATCTTTTGTATGAGGTTGTTGGGCCTTCTTCATAATATTTTCTGCTCTATTTGAGGAACCAACTTCCTCCTTTTTCTTCTCATCTACCCTAGACATGGTGGAAGGTTTCCTCTTATCACCTTTCCTCATCCATACTTGTTTAGAGCTGTTCTTCCAACCTGCACTGATTGTAGGAACATATTTAGAAACATGAGTACAAGATGGTTTGGATGGTACCTTCACTTTCTCAGTTGCTTGTGATAGATCAATGAGTGAATTCATGATCTTATTATCACATGTTGGAGGTCTTTCGACAATAGAATCCTCCAGTGATCATTGAGTACCAGCAGCAACTGATTCTCTATGTGGATAATCAGGAGTTGTCATAATCTTCTTGTCACATGTTGGAGGTATTTCAGCTTTAGACTCCTCTAATGAACATTGAGTACAAGCATCACTCATGTCATTATTTTGTGAAGTCTCAATATGTGTATTCTCAATATTGGTAAACTGGGATTCTAGTTTTTGACCCTCAATATTGAGGATGATCTTCTGATCTTCAATCATGATCATCTTCTCTTCACAAGTCTTCTTCAATCATTCAACCTCATCTTCATGCATCTTAACTTTGATTTATAACAAAGACTCAAGTTCCCTGAATTTAATGGAAGATTCTCCCAAACAAAAACTCTTGAATTCATTTATCTTCTTCATCTCAGCCTCAAGTGCGTGGATCATTTCTTTTAGAGTCTTATTAACCGCCTCGTTCTTTTCAAAGACTTTAACCTGTTTGGTGAGCTTCATAATTTCCAGAACTTTTCTTTCCAACCCCTTTTCTATATTTTCAGCTTCTCTTTCTAGTCGAGTGATCTCAACCTGCATATATTTGAATATGCTACAAATAATAATAACCATTTCTTTAGGAATATCATGCAGATATGTTTTGATTTTTTCCTTAAAGCTTGAATTAAGGGTGTCATCCATTCTTCTAGAAGAAACCTGAGCCACCTGCTTGATACTTTCCATGTCTGATGTTTCTTCATTATTGGAATGGCATGGAGAACAAGACACTGAATCTTCTTTGGATATGAGGAACTTCTTCAGCTGCTTCTTCTCTTTCTTTTTCCTGTTTGTCATGGTCTTTCTAGATGTAGATTTCTGCTCAGAAATGACTGTGTCATTATCAAGACTGGTCTTCATTGTTGACTTTAGGAAAGAAACTCAAATCCTCTTATCAATAGAATTACTGGAGAATATCCAAAAAACGTTAACCTCCCTCTGATACCACTTGTAGGACCCCAGGACACCCTGAGAGGGGAGGGGTGAATCAGGGTGTCAACTTTTTCTTCTTAAAGTTGTTGATCTTGTTCCCACATTGGTAGGAACTACTTAAACATGTATGATGGACATGATCAGCAATGAAACATTCGCATGCACAGAGATAACACAACAACTTTACTTGGTTCACCACAAAGGGCTACGTCCAAGGAGCATACACTGACAGGTTGTTGGTCGTACCAAAATCCACTATGCTTCATTAGCTGTAGATTACAATGGTTCGGGCATAGTCACTCTGTCCTAGGCTCACTGCCTTTACAAAAGTTCAGGGATAGCTCACTGCGTCCCTCGGGTCACTCCCGTTGACTCCCCCTGGATCACTGCCCTTGGTGAAGTCCCACTCAGTTTATAGACATGAAGGTCTCTTCAATATATTTGCATTGAAGTCTTTGTCTCATGTTCATCATGAGACTTTGCTTGCATCAGAGTCCTGAGTTGATGCTCTTTTGTATTCAACCTTTTACTATAGTGCAATAACTAAATGCACTATATCTTCTTCTTCTCTTGCTTTGATTCTCAATACTAACACCTGAGTGTACTGATATATTTCCCTATTTTTGTGTAGATCTGATTTTAGTTGCATGAACTGTTCTTCTTCTCTTCGCAAATCACAATGAGGATGTTAAACACCAGTCATGTGTGTGCGGTACCACTTCTCTTCAATGAACCAAATGGATCACTATTCTTCCGTCTTCACAAAGCAGATTTGAGAGTGCTAAGCACCTATCAAAGGCCTGTGGGGCCCCCAAATTTTTGCGCACCCTTCTAGGTGCCTTGCGCATAAAATTTAAACCTTGTGCGTAAAAATAACTTTTGGCGCGTCAAAGGCTTTTCGCACAACTCTTCTTTTTCGCACAAATCTTTCCTTTTCGCGCAACACATTATTTTTCGCGCAACCCTTCTTCTTTTCGCGCACCACTCTATACATTAATTTTTCCGCGCATCAGAGGTCACGATTTGTCTAAGTGTCAAGCCTCTTGAAATGAGAGGGGTTCACCTCATATTTATAGGCGTTTTTGATCCTGTGCATAAAACCCCTTCTTGCGCGTAAAATTGTCTCTTAGTTCTTTGAATTAGGTGCACCTTCCTTTTATTCTCGCACACCGCCTTGGTTTTTCACGCATCTCATTACTTGAACATTTTTCATCATTCTGAACATGAATCCTCTCTTGCGCGTAAAACGTCAACCCCACATTTTGCGCACAACCGACTTTATGCGCACCAATTTGATTTTCCGTGCACATGGCGCGAACATCTCCGATTTTTCGCGTGCCTCTTGCCTTTGCCAATTTTCTGTATTTCTGATTCGATACACTTCTTGCGTGAAAAACTTCGCTCCACTTATTTCGCGCACCACGTTATTTTTCGCGCCCAACTAAAGAATTTCACGCATGGCCATTATTTTCCGCGCACCACTTCCTCATTGTGCGCACCTACCTCTGCAGACAATCCATGTCTTCATTTTCCGATTTTGAGGCCCAAAAATTTGGAAAACACTGCGAAACAGCGCCACCTTGTATCTGCTTTTTTTGTACCACCTCCAGATCATCCATTCTTTTATCGACGTTCTCTGACCGAACATGGATCATTAACAAGTTCCCTTGAACTCAACATGCCACCATGGAATCTCCTTTGTCAACAAATTTGTATATCGTCTGTTTTCTTTGTCAACAAGCATGATTACCTCAACTATACTTCTTCTTGGTGATATGTATCCTTTAGAAACTCTTCTGCTTTTATCACAAACTCCACTATTGTGATATGTATTCTTTGAAGGCATAGCTTCAACATCATCATCTTCTATGATAATGTGATGTGTATGGCTATCGCAGAATTCCAATCATTGCATGACCTTCTTAGAATTCCAATCATTGGCGCATTGTCTTCTTCATCAACTGTCATGATCAACTTCATGCAAACCATGTGATTCTATTCATCAAGACGTCTCTTGCATGGTTCTCATGCAATCATGAGTAATTGCATGGTCTTCATCAAAACCCATGGTTCTCATGCAATAATGAGGAATTCCATGGTATTCATCAATACCCATGGTTCTCATTAAATAAGGAGGAATTGCATGGACTTCATCCAAAAACCCCATTCTTCTTTAATGATGGATTACACCTCACATTCTCCATTGTTGTAAACAATGTATCACCTTTGACACATGTTCTTTGAACTTACGATCAGTACAACAATCATCTGAATCTCTATTCCTCCATTTCATTGGAGTACTTCTTGATCTCCTTCATTTTGATCTTCATTGACAACTATTGACAAAAAATACAACCTTATACACAAGGTGGTTCCAAAACATATATAATAATAATCCACAATAGATATCACCTGATTCACGTAAAGGATCAACACCTTTTCTGAATCTCATAAAAGTAAGTGGGTCCCGATGATTCCACAGTGAGGAAATCCCAAATATTTGACATAAAATTGGTATGAGTGTATCCAAATAGGGTTTTCATATAATTATTTTCACCATTTTCACAAAATTTCCAAACGTTTCATTAAACATTTTTCCTAAAACCGTCACCTCAAAATAACCAAGTACATTTCCTAAAAATGGGTACATACATCCTTTTTAAATTTCACAACCATTTAGTAACCCATGCCTTCTAAGAACTCACATTTCAAGTGCAATAAAAATCCATTTTTAATCAAAAATTATGAAAAGGCTACCAATCGACAGCACAAGTGAAACCAAAATTTTAAACCAACAGACATTCTTCTTAAAATACAAAACTAAAATGAAACAACATTCAAGGAACCCATATAATCATTTTTTATTCCAAGAATATTTCTTATAGGCCTAACAATGCCTTTGATGGCACAAAACACATACAAAATCTAAATGAGCATTCAAAATTTTCACAAAACCAAAATTTATCAAACAGATAATCCAAATTTCAAAGAGATGTGTAAACACAGCATTTTCCATTTCAGAAGAATTTATAACATTTCATTGAAAAATTTCCATTAAACTTTAAAAACAAACTATTTCTTATAAAGGCACCAAACATTTCATTCATTCGAAACATGTATCAAAACACCTTAAATCCCAATACCAATTCCTTGACAAAACACAAAATATATTGGTAACCTATACGGGCCACCCAAGGCATCATTTAATATAATACTAGCATCTTTATAATTCCAAATAAAGTACTTTATATCACAAGTTACTCAAAAAATCCAATCAGGCATTTAATCGAATACATGGTGCACGTTATATAACATAATAATTATAATTATCATAAATAAAAGTATAAAATTCCACTTTTTACACCAAATGATTAAACCAAGTATCATACATCAATATTTATAAATTAAATAAGGTGTGAAATCCTAAAACAAATGGTTCTTAAATTGGAAAGGCAAGTGCATTGGGAAACCCACTTCATTTAAAGTCAAACAATTATTTTCCAAACTAAACATCACAAATTATCATGGAAATTAATTTAGAAAAACATGTAATCAATAATTCGTTATATTTTAAGGTCAATTAATAGGGATACCTACCTCAAAGGGTGGCTAAGATAGAGCTTTTTAACACTAGAAGAAGCTCGCTCGCATGCACACAATTCTATATGTGTGTGTGTGTGTGTCCTTAAACTGATATGCATGTTCCATGTTCCATGAGGAAACACACACAAAAAAAATATATATATTTATACATATCCATACCAGGTAATAATCAGACACACCATTGAAAAAAGATTAAAATATCCTAAAACATATTCATGGGACTCAGAAACACCATAAGATCCAAAAATAAATGGTGTGAGACCAACAATGGGTTTAGAAGCTTACCCCTCAAATAATGGTGGTAGAGAAAATCGACCTAAACCACCTCACCCTCAGAAGATGTTACCGAAACATGTACTAATGGGTCCCAAGATACCCCTTGCGTAAACTAAAATCGAACGAATAAAGAAAGTCAAATCAAACCCTCAAATAGGGTTTCAGATGAACAAAAAACTGAAGAAAATACCTATCGATGGAGGCTTCAACGAGGTCACGCAATGGATAGAAGGACACTATTGGGAGAAGTTGTGGAGCGGGAGGTTTTTTAGGAGGAGGGAGTGCGTCTGGAGGTCTAGGAGGTGGTTCGACGTCGTGAGGTAGGAGGAGGAGGTTTGGCCTCATTGCAAGGCAAGGGGGAGGGTTGCATCGTGAGGTAAGGGGGAGAGGGATATTGAATAGGTTTGATCATTGTATTTTTATATTATTTTTAATAAAATTCATTTAAATTTAAAAAAAATTAAAAATGAATAAATTTAAATGGAAACTGAAATATAAATAAAACAATCGCAAATTGTCAGGTCGGGGTCTGACAATTCTCGGCACCATGACACATTATTCCCCCAGAAAGTCCCAAGATATTTATCTTATCAAACCCAAATCAAGGATGAACTACAACCCACGGAAAAACCATGAAATGAAAATACCAAATATCAAACACTCGCTTTCATTCATAGCTCAAGACTATGGATTCTTTAAAAGAAACTACGAGGTTATCCTCAGAATAAGTCTCACATCAAAGGAAGACATCACACAAGACCAAAGAGTTTGAACAACAATGAAGATATGACAAATAAGACTCACTCTTTTCTAAACACAACCCTACAAGTATCACCCTATCCCCTAACACAGAATCAATTGAAGAAACTAGTCGTGCACTAATCGGGGTCTCTGTGAGAATTTGTTACATGATGCACTATTTAAGTCAACCAAAAACTATAATCGGGGTTAGGCATAGCGGAAACAAGAAAGTGATCTGTCAAGAACACTTGGATGTTGGGTTCACCATGAGTTCTTCCCATGGTGGTCTCCCCACCATATTATGAATCCATAAAGGCATGGATTTCACAGGCCAGAATAACTCTTCAATCCCAATGAAGGATAAAAAATCCCAATGTAACAAATTATGGGACAACAAAGACCAACATTTTACATCAACAACATTAAGAACATTACCAAGACATCCCCATTAAAACAAATTTCCCAAAATAGGTACAAAATTATTCTCCACAACCAAAACAGAAAAGCCCTGTATATTACATTAATTACAATAAATGATATTTACAAAAAAACAAATATTCTTATTGATCTCGCTCCAGCGCTATGTTCATTCAACTAAGCTGGAAAGTTCTCCAAGGAAGTCTATTTTGCTCCATGTCACTTCCTAGATCCTCCCTATAAAACCCTTTTCAAACAACCTAAATAGCCATAGGTATGACAGATCTTAGGTGCTTTTGGACACAAAAACTTCTTATGCTCAGACTTACCACACTAAAAACATAGCCAAAACTTTCTCTTGGATGAATCTGGAAAGGCATAAAACAGCAGTCATTTTATACCTCTTATCAATAGGCTAGATTCTACTAAGTTAGCTTCGTCTTGGATAAACTTACTCATTACATCTTCATAATCATCAGGAAAAGAAGGCCCTTCCTGAAGGAATTCTAATTAGACATCCTTTTCAAATAATCAAGCTTTAAAAATTTCATGCCCGATAAGGTTTGGGAGATACGGGACCAACTCAGTAAAGTTCATAGAATACACCAACACCATTGAATTATCATTCTTGAGACCATACAATCTTGAACCCATAGGTATCTTCACATCATCAGCAACGTACTATTGGATTAATAGGGGTTTAAATAATTACCATGAGAAATTCTTCTGCGGTTAGACTAGAAGAATGTATTTATGACATTCATGACTTAGGAATTCCAACATGGAGGTGGAAAGCTCAAGCATGATAGGTTCAGGAGATCCATGTTGAACAAAGACCACCTCAATATCTCACATCTATTCCTCATCCTACCATAGTTTTGGCTTCCCAACCAAATGAGGAGGTCTTGACTCTCAGAACTTTTGGAAAAACTCTTGGTCTTGAGAACCACCAGTATTAATATTCGAAATAGATAAACCAAACTTCTAAATAGTGACTTGATAAACTAAAACACACAGGATGAAATTACCACCAAAAAATTCTTTTCAAAATCCCTTAGAACTCACTATGGACGTAATCTAAAAATACGGAGCATGAAACTAAATCAGAACATATCCTAACGCAAAATTTCATACATAATTTTCAAATAAACAACCCAAACAAAAAAAATCTTTTCAATCACACCTCTAACACATCAGATACAAGGACCAAAAAGGAAAACTCCAAACAATAAAGGAAGTATCACACTCCTCTGCTTTCTTAAATCATTGAAATTTACCCTCTTCTTGAGAAACATTTTCAAAAAACATAAAGGGCTTACAAACCAAACACCCACCATAGGTATACCATTAAGTCTCATATATATAACTATTCATGTGCCCACTAATGAAACTATCCTTACATTATAATAACGATCCGCGTATCACATACATTCATCTATTTACATATGTTTCAGCACTCATAGGGATACCAAGAGTCAAATAAAAGAAACATTATCACTTTCAAAACCACTTTAAAATACCCCCATTAAATTTTAATACCACATCTTATCATCAATAAAAAAATTTAAAATTCCACATTCATTTTCAAATTTCACCATTCAAAAAACCTTTCAAAAACACCAAATTGTTTTCCAAAAAAACCCCCATTTTCAAAAAAACCCAATTTCACTATAAAGAAGATCCAAATTTTTGGTTTTGGAAATCTCATTTTGTTTGATAAACCAATCATCATTTTTTCAAACCAAAAATCATTTAAAACTCTAAATTAGAACACCCCCAATCGACCCCAGGAAAACAATAAGTATAAACAAGAGAAACATACTATAGAATGGTTCTAAAATCCCAAAATCTCAAAAGTACCCAAAATAACACACCAAGGGAAATAGTGTCCATGGGTGAATTTTCCATATGGTTAATAACCATATTCCAATCAAACCACCATCACTGAGAGTCTTCTAGAACCATGTCCCTAGTTCCACATTTCTTTTTAGTCCCTCTAATATCACTAAGACAATTGGCCCGACTATCATTTCATTCCCCCAAATACCAATCGACCCACAATAACCAAATAAACCAAGAAAACCCCGACTCCCCATGGAAACTCAGAGTTCGATCCTGGAAGTGTTTTCTAGAAACTCTCGCAAACATATACCCAAGCTCTAACAATCCTACTCCTTATACATTGACATCCCAAATAAAAAAGGGAACTATTTAAGCTAATTCTTCTAAAGAACCTATGATTTAATTCCATTTTTTCACGAACCAACCTGGGTCAGTCCTGAATTAGTCACCCGATTCATCCCATGACAAGTCCCAAGTGGTGTTCCTAACCCTCCCGAGCCGGTGAAAAGCGCCAATGGCACCCACATACTGACGATGGGAATGATTTCACCCAAATTAAATAATCATAAATCAACGGAATAACAGAAGATAATTCCAAAATTAAAAAACCAAACAAAAAACTAAACCAGAACTAAAAAATAAAACTAACTAAACATAATTATCACTAAACTCCACGTGACCCTATAGGCCACTCTCAGATCACAAGACTCAAAATTGCCCATCGAGATTGGGATCAAACTAAAACCTACACCTAAGAACAAAAATAACAATGATTTATTGGCATGAGTATTAAAAATCAGTAGGTGTGACCATGTAATCTATTCCCAATGCATTTCTTCTAAATAAAGAAACCTTAATTTCATGTTTGAACCACAATATATAAAAGAAATATTTTCACACATATTACATTTAAAGAAAGTCATGGTCCATTTCCCTTTTTACCATTCAATCCCATATTCTTTCCCTCGGAAGAACCATATACATTTTAAAGGATATATGACATTTCAGTTATGAAGGATATAGTGAGTATTATACATTTCCAAATCCTTTTTCCATAACCATTTGAATTTTTTTATAATTATAGCTATAATACACACCATTCCAAAAGAAATATCAACAACCACACAATAGGGGGATTGTTAAATAACACACAAGAGTATCTAGACAACAATTCATCAAAACATTCATGCTAGTAGACATGGATGAAACCTAGGAGCTCATGAATAGTCTAGAATGTACCGTAAATGTGACTCATCCTGAAGGTATTCCCTACCCAATGATGTCATAATGTTCAAATGCCCAATCATCACTCTACCTAGCCTGATCTAGGGGCCCAATACCTTAGAAATAATAACAAAATATAACCCTTGCTATGAGCCACTAGCCAGTGCATAACCTAAACTAGTGCAACAATCATTCACCAAAAATTTGCTCTTAATGCAAGGTTCCCATGTCAAGATGTATAAATAGGGTGAGACAACTAATGTCAACCAAGCATCCAATCACATACACACACACACACACACACACACATATATATATATATATATATAATCCATAATAGGCATTACGCAATTCACCCCAATGATCAACACCTTGCTTTAAACACATCAATGTAAACGGGGCCCGAGGATTCCCCAATGAGGACATCCCAACCATTTAACAGAAAAAAGTCAGGAGAGTATCCAAGAAGGGTTTTCATAGAAATTATTTTAACCATTTTCACAAAATTCTAAATGGGCCTCTAATAATTTTCTATAAAACCATCACTTCAAAAGAACCATGTACATTTTCTAAAAAAGTGGGAAAACATCATTTTTTTATTTCACAACCATTTAGGAAACCATGCCTTTGAGGTACTCACATTTCAAGTTCAATAAAAACCATTTATAATCATAAAGTCTAAATAGGATACTAATTGACAACACAAGTCAAACCACATTTTAAAAACAATGCACATTTAAAAATAAAAATAAAAAATCAGTTGATACACCCTTCAAGGAACCCAAATTATAATTTTTTTTATACCACGAATATGTTCTCAAGGCCTAACCATGACTTTGAGTTAATAAAACACATACAAAATCCAAATTGTCATTTTAGCATTTCACAAAACCAAAATTTATCAAAAAGACAATCCATCGTTGAATGATAGGTTTAAATGCATAATTTTCCATTTCAAAAGAATTTATTAATTTTTCTTAAAAAATTTCCATTACCCTTTGAAAACAAACCATTTCTTACAAAAGCACCAAACATGCCATTCGTCAGCAACGTATATCGAAACACCTTAAATCCAAATAACCATTCCTTAATAAAACCCAAAATCACTTGGGAACCCAAACAAGCCACCCAAGGCGTCATTTCTTATAATACTAACACATTTAGAACTCCAAACCAAGTATACTATATAACAAGTTACCCACAAAATTCTATCGGGCATTTAATCGAATACATGGAGTGTGTTATCTAACACAACAATTCAATTTATCATAAATCAATGTATAAAATACCAATTTGTACACAAAATTATTAAAAGAAGGATCATAAATCAATATTCATATATTAAAGAAGGTTTGAAAATCATGAAACTAACATTTCTTAAATAGAAAAGGCAAGCACTTGGAAAAAACTACTTCATTTAAAGTCAAACAATTATTCTAAAAACTATGAATTAGAAATTATCCTGGAAACTAGGTGTGCAAAAAAATAAATAAAAAATTCTTTAAATTTAAAGGTCAATTCATCGGGAGACCTACCTCAAAGGGTGGACAAGGAAGAGCTTTCTAACACTAGAATTAACTCTCTCACACGCATACACTTATATATATATATATATGTATGTATATGTATATATATATATATCCTTAAAATGATGTGTGTGTTCCCCTGGCCCTGAGGGAACATGTACATAAGATATATATATATATATTTATACATATCCTTAACAAGGAATAAGCATGTGTGCCCTTGAAAAAATATTAAAATATACTACAACATTTTCCCAAGACTCATAAACACTCTAAGATCCTAAAATAAAAGGTGTGAAACGAAAAAAAGGTGTAGAATATTACCCCCAAATGATGGCAGTAGAAAATTAGACGTAAACTACCTCACCTTCAACTGGGGTTTCCAAAACATGGACCAATGGGTCCAAAGATACCCCTTTTATACTCTAAAATTGCAAGAATCAAGAAAACCTCATCAAACCCTCACGAAGGGGTTCGTCCAAATCAAAAATCAAAGAAGATACATGTCGAAGGAGGCATCAGTGATGTCGTAGAAGGGAGAGAATACTGATGAAGGGATATTCCATGGAGTGGTAGGTTCACTGGAATGAGGTATTGCAGCTAGAGGTTTGAGAGGGGGTCGGCATTGAAAAATAGGAATAAGGGGGGTCAGTCGTGTCGTGAGGCAAGGGAAAATGGACACATCATGAGGTAAGGGAAATGGGGGTACTAATTAAGTTTTTTTCATTTTTTTAATTCAATTGATTTAAATTTTTAAAAAAAGAATAAATTTAAATGTAAACATAATGATAAATAAAACAATCTCAAAGTGTCGTGTCGGGGTGTGACAAAAACAATGTAAATTCATCTTGAAACTCTCATAACTTAACCCAAAAATTATACCACATCAAAATACTTAATTTAGGGGAGAAGCACATCAATCCAAGGGTGTTACAGGGTCCAGAAAAGAAGTTTGGTAAATGATGTAGGGGGTGTTAGGATGATGTGCATGATCATTAAAGTGGTAAAAAAACATTTTATGAAAAAATTGAAATCATAACTACCCATGTTGAGGGAAAACAAGTCTATTTAAAAACTATTTTAGCCAGATTTACATAAATTATAGGTAATAGTGTGTTTAAATTATCCATATTTATAAATTCTTCTAATTTATAAATGTTTATAAACACGGATAAATTACTTATGCTAAAAAATATGGTTATTTTATATCTGATTAAAAGCATTACTATTTTAGTGATATTTAGAATCATAGATAACTTTTTGGTGTCTAGAAACATTACTAATTTCATTATGATTATAAAATGGTATAAATTATCCATGCCTATAAACATGAGTAAATTATTGACACACCATTTCCTAATGATTTTAAAAAATACTGGTAGGCTAATTAACCATGATTATAAACATGTATAATTACAAAACCAAAACCTGGCTAAATACAATTTTCCTGTAATGATCTCCTAATTTAGATATAAAGGAGTTCATATTAAATTTCTTAAAAATTAATAAAATGAATTATTTCATTTTTAAATAGATTTGAAATATTTATTTTTATTTATTTTGTTGAATGTATTTAAATCATAACTTAATTATAAAATGTTTTAAATTTTTTTATTTATGAATTATTATAAATGTTTATATTATGTATGAATTTATGAATTTATTTAGTTTTTTCCATCATTTATTCATAGATATAAATTATTTATATTATATTTTGATTTATGATTTAGTTTAAAGGTATTTAGACTAGTTTATTTAAATTACTATACATAAATTTAAGGGTTTCCATTCTACATATGATAATGGATTTTGTTTTCTTCTAAATTAACTTTGTCTTATACAGGATTTATGAACATGAATTTAATGTTTAATTATAATTTATACATATTATGATTTATATTTATGAAGTAATTTAAGTATCTATTATGTAAATAGCCATGGTCATATAGAATTTGGTTCAGACCGCTAATTATCTGGAGATCATGGATATATCTAAAAAGTGGAGGTCGAATACCCATCACTCAATGATTACTCCTATGGGGATTATTGATTTCATATGAATTTAATCCTTTACATGAATGATATTAATATACCTTATTCAGGGAATGTATTTAGATATGTTTAATTTTTTTGGATTTTAAATTTTGAATGATAACACAAGATTTGAGTTGTGTAAATTTTTATACATCAATATTGTTTTAACATATTGATTTGGTGGAAATAATAGAGGATCAAAAACTAATTCATTTTAATAATTCATACATGTAAAGGGGATATATTTGTGTCATGAAGCCAAGTCACCCAAAGGGGGGGAGGGGTGAATTAGGGGGGTATAAAATTTAGACACTTCTCTTCTTTTACATTGATTACCCTATTTGGACATTGTTCCCACTTATATAGAAACCATGTTCAAACAATATTATTTCAAGAAACCTCACCAAATTATATAAAGATGTGTAGGGAAGTAATGAATAAAGGGACACAAGTATTTTTCATAGTTCACCTACACTAGGATAATCTAAGAATCATGAAATCAAATAGGTGTTGATGCCCTAGAATCTACAACTACACTTGTAGTGAGGCTCACTTCCAAGTAACACTAGTATTTTACATGGTTTAGGGATTTATCACTCTTTTCCAATAGAACACTTCCCTTCCCCATCATTAACACACTACTTCGGGAAATGATACCCACAATTTATAAACATGTAGGTGTATACTTCAACAACAACTGGGAATCTGTATAAATCCTTGAATATAATTATAAGCTCTACTAAACTCCACATGGGATTCTCTTTCATATATCTGATGTGAACTCCCTCTTAAATAGCATTTTCTTCTTCCTTCTAGTTCAAGTCTATAACCTTCTTTATTATACTCAAAAATCTCTTCATTTTTCTTAGAATACTGGTTTTCCAAGATGGAACTTACTCCACTGGTTCTTTTAAATGCATTTATATTTATTAAACTATTTTAATTGAAATTTATTTCTCCTATTTCAGATGTGTCGATATTATTCAGCCAGGCCTCTCCTCCACCAACTTTACTATTTCCAAAATTTGTTGTGAATTTCCTTTTAGAGTTGCCCTTTTTTCCTTATTCTTTATGCACTAATTATTGAATATAATATCTCCTTGAAATATTAGTATTCTATATTTAAAAAATATATAAACCATATTTATTATTATCTCTTTACTTATGGGTTTGAGAAAACTGGTTGACAGACATAAGATTTAAAGATATCCTTTTGGTTAATGTATATTCTAAGATATTTTATTAGAAAAGGGGTCCACTCCTATATCATCTTTCATAATTTTACTTTTACAAAATCTAGGAAATATTTCTTTCATAACACCATCTGTACATATTTTTATTAAAATGCATGAATCATTTATTTCACTGTAGTTTCCCCATTTCCACCTTCTATTTTTCCTGAGCATGTTGTGTGGGAAAACAAGATAAAATTATCCATGAATTCAAATAAATCATAAGGCCTCACTAAATATATTTAGGAACTCACCATGAACCCACTTCTACATCACAACACGAATATGTCATTTACCATATAAATATATTTTTCATTTTATCCTTGAAAAAACCCATTTCATCTTCTTCTAAATTTTCCTTGAATCATGGCTCCCTTTGAAGTTCCATATTGTTTACATCATTGAATACAATAGATATATTAATTTTAAATAAGATAGTACACTTCCATAAAATCATAGATAATATCCCTAATATGTTCAAAAAATTTCGCTAAAGAAATCTATTGATGGATGATACTCAAATTTCTATAATTCTCATATCAAACCTACACAACCAAGGGAAACATTTATGTAGCTATAAAACACACATACGTTGAGGCCAAAATGACACATATTACAAGTGGTTTAATAGAAATTTGTTTCCCTTAACACATACTCATGATTAGTCATATGTATTATGTAGCATATGATACATATGATCACGAAAAATAACATTAATGATAGGAATCCTTTTATAGATTCTCATGTTAGGTTGTCATCACATGAACACAGGTAACAAATCATTTGTATGATCAAATCAATAAAAATTACAGTCAATATGATAGCACATATGTTATGGAAGAAATAAATATTCATAACCTTTCACTTCTAAATTAACATATATAGTTTCAATGATAGATATGATGGGTGATAATGAAAAATACACTATTCAAAATTGACATGAATTCTTTTAGGACTTTACCGATTTTCAAAATCAAATGATCAGCCATATTTCATATATTAGATTTGAATAAAGTCCAATATGAGTCACAATCACTTTCTACCTTCATGTTACATCCCATTCACATGCCATTCCCTTATAAAATCCAAAAAAATGAAATTAAACTACATATATCAACAATCCACCAAGAAACCCTTTAGAAAGAATGACATTAGATACAACACTCCAAGATCCACTTCAAAATCCATTTGGCCATACTCCCTATTATCATCAATTATACATCTATCCTTCTTCCATATGTATTTTTTAAAAAATAAAAACATTAATCCATGGGGTTTTGAAAAATCCCCCACATTGGATTTTATTGAAAATATGAAACCTTTTCCTATCTAAAATATCCCCAAATATTGATAATGAAATACAAAGGGGAAAAAAGTAAGCAGATTTAATCTTTTTTTCTCTTCCCCTTTCAGGTGTCTTTTTATCAGCTCCCCATTTTGATAAAGATATCATTTTTTAGATCACACACCCCCTTTGAATGGGGCCAACTCCATAACTATTCCTTTGTCTCCAGAGAACAAGAGTTTTTGTTTCATAGGCATCCACTAATCCTCTACAATAAACAGCTATTAGTTGAAATGTCCTATTTGGTTAGGGTAAAGTACTTATCCTCCTTTGTGGATAAGTAAGAACTCATACTATGATTTCTCTCTCATATTTTCAAATATTCTTCATCCCTTATCACTTCTTACAAAAAAACTGTAAGTTTTTTCTTGGACTGAAAAATTATAGTATAAATTCCTTTCCTAGATAATCCCTAGAAACTCTATAAAATTAACTATAAAGATTAAAATAACTACAAGTAAGTGAATTTACAACTTAAAATGTGTTGTTTTAATAAATTATATAATAGTATTGAGCCTGGTATTGTTGTAAGAAACATGAGTTTATGTTTAATCCCTCAAATCTATCCATATCACTAAATAGTCTCTCAATAATACCATTTACATCCACAACCCTTTCAATTTCTTCAATAGAAACTCAACCTATGATTTTATAAATCATTCACACCAAACCATTTGTAAATAATAATCACAATGCATGAATTTGAGAACATACCACTTGACGAATCAAATTAGATCACTTGTAACCTATGATACCACATGAACTCTATTCTCTTAATCTATTTGTACGCTTCTATAATCAGAAAAAAGGATTAACATACTTGAAAATTTATCCTAAAATCCCGCTGAATTGAATCTTATTATGTATTGAACTATTCTTTATTAGGGGGTCTACTTTTTGGGAAAACATCTCCAATTAAACAACTTTAATTTTCCTATACACAATATATAGTTGATGATAAATATTAAAAACATAAAATAAAAATTCATGAAATTTTTTATGTTTTAACTCTTTCTCCCAATTTATCCTTTTTTAGTGGACTGCTTTCACTAACATCATGGACTAACATTACTTCTTTTAATCTAGATTTATCATGATGACAATGATAGTCTTAGATATGGATTTTAAACCTTTTATAATAACTATTAATGTCCTTTTTCATGTTCTTTGTTGATTCAGTAGTACACTTAAATAGATATAGATTTAAATTTATTTTTGATGAATAAAATTATTTTATTGACACTCTTATCTAACTTAATTTTATAATTAAAATAATTTTTTTGGCCTAATATTAAATGGGACAAAAATCACCTTTCAATCCACTAGTTGTATACACTTTTTGAGCTCAAAAAAGTTATTTCAGTCAGCTCACAAACATGTTCTTTTATAGTAAAGCTAGCCCATGGATTTTATCTACCCAAAAATACTACAACTATTAAAAAAATGTTATGAAAAAATTAATTTCATTGGTAGAGGGGTACCTTGGATCTCTTCAAGTCAAAAAACATGGGTATATAAATTGGAAAAACCCTTCATCTTCAAGATATCATTTTTTCCTTTATTATTTTTAGATGAATAAATTCTTTAACCTCATTGATATCATTTCCATAAGAATTATTCACCACGGTGAGCATATTTATTCCCATTCAATTTGATCTTATTTTTGTGATGCCACTCACATACATTCCATTTCTTATGATATCCTTTGACTCTTTATTTCTTGTATTAGGGGTCATACTCATTGTAAGACTAATCCCACATATGAATTTTTACTCTTTTTATGTGCTATTATTAATCTCTTCATCACACCCATTTCTCTATTAGAGAAAACATTAATCATTCTTCGCTTCTTTCCTGTTAGTCGTTGTTGTGGGACCAATTAGGTATAACTTTTCTTTGATGTCTATGAGACCTAACATAGACATATCATTCCATGTTGGATTCTTCTTACCTTGTTCTTACACATTCCATACAACTAAAAAAACCCTTTACTTTGATTTCCAAATATATATTTATTCTTTCCAAGATAGTTATTACGAGTATTCATATTTCTGTGGCTAATTAACCTATTTTTTAGATCGATATTCTCCCTCCAAAATCACAAATCTGTTTTCCAGTATGATGGGTTTATTTCCAGAATAACCCATTTCTAGGTATTTAATGATAGGGTAGGTAATAACTATGAATTTACATTTCCTATTTATTCTACAAAGACTTACCCAATTCTTAATTTTAGAATAGATAAATAATTTTCCATAGAAACCATACCTTGTAGTGTCTCTTTTTGAGTGAGGTGAGGATGCATCAGGTTTTGTATCACACTTAAGCCTTCGCCTTCAAAACATGTGATCATGATATTCCCAAACATTTAACTATAGTAACACCTTTAGTTATCCTCTGTTGAGGGTCTATTATTCCATTTTCGTCAATAATATTTCCATATTTTATTTCTGAAATTATTTTTATTGATATCAAATTAGATAATTTTTTATCCATTCATTAGTGAATCCATAAAGGGTTTTTCTATATTATCCTTACCATTCAAGGAATCTATATTTGTCTCAAATTCATTGATCATGTTACATTTTTCTTCAAGATGGGTAAACCGGACTTTTATATTTGAGGTGTCTTTTAATATATATTAATTTCTTTATTTAATAAGATATTTTAGTAGAATTATGCTTGACTTTAAATAATTTTTTGTGGCCATCTACTTTCTAATTTCTTAGGAAATTTCATCAAGAATATCTCTTAGAACTTTAATTTTTACTCCCATATTCATAAAGAAAAACGTCAAGGATAAATACTCCTTCTTTATCATTTTATTTTATAAGTAAAACTACCCTTTAGACATGTAATAAACTTCACACATGACCTCCCATTATTCTAATTTTTCCTACAAGGTAATTATTTCCTCTTTAACATTACATGAGCACTCTATATATTGAAAAACTTATGTTGTTTACACTTAATTTCCAGAGTCACCACTTCATTTCAGATTCTTGAGAAGGAATGAAATTAATAGAATACATGCTTTCTAAAATCTATAGTTAGAATCATATATAGTAGAAGATTCAGAATTCGTTACCTTGGTTGGATATTTCTTCATCCAAAATCTATTTTTCTTTAATTTAGACATAAAACATTCTTTTATATTCACAAATTTTTGGGAAAAGGTTACATCAAATTTATCCATATATCCTTGGAGAAAATCTCATGACAAAAATCCTCATAAATTTCTTCTTTTAAAAAATATTTTTAATTGCTTTTTCACTGAAGCTTCAACCTCAAAATTTACTTCATTTGTTTCAAATATAACTTCGTTTTTAATTAATAGAATAATCCCTAATTACAAAACCTCTCAAGGGATACCCATCACATATCCATGTATTTCATGAATCTATTTTTACATATCTAAAATATTATACCATTGAAAAATGGTACCTTCATATTTTCCTTCATGCGTACAAGAATTCCAAAATCATATCATTCGGTTGAACAAAAAATCATATCCTTAGGCTTTAAAAGCACTTATTAGGTTCCTAATGTACCCTTAGATGTGGGGTGGGGGTGAATCAAGGTATACGCAATTTAATCACTTTTGAGCCTTTCTAGGGATTTATATCTTTAGATATTTTTCCCACTTAGATATAAACCATTTTCAACCCAATTCATTTCACTCAATCTCATTGAACTAGATGCAAATGAGTGGGAATTTAATACATGTAGGTACATTATTATTTTACTTGGTTATCTCATACTGGGATAATCTAAATAGCATGTAATTAGTAATGTGATGATTCCCTAGAATCACCTACATCACTAGTTTAGAATATATAATAGTTTGTGGGTACTCCATGCATTTGAACAATAAATTTTAGTGTTTATGGATTTAACATTCATTTCCCAAAGAACACTGCCCTTCATCCTCCTTCATGAAATACAGTAATGTATGGAAACCACACTTTATATACATGTAAGTATATACATTAATAATAACTAAGATACGTTAGGCATCCTTGAATATAACTACATGCTCTATTAAACTCCATGTGGTTTGCTCCGTCACATACCACGTGTGAACTCTTCATTGAATTCTCTTGTATTATTCATTCTAGTGAATGTATGGGATTCCATTTCTATTACACAAAAATCTCCACCCTAATATATTAATACTGTGTTTTCAATATTTTACTAGTTCCACCAGTTCTTCAATGCATAAATATTTTGATAAATCACTATTTATTTAACTCTCTTTCACATATTTTAGATGTGTCAATATTGTGCTGCAAGGTCTATCCTTCTTATTCTCTCCTATTTTACAAATGTTCACTAAATGTTTTTTGATAGACACTCTTGATTTCTACTTCTTCCTTATTATCATCTTAATGATGAAAAAATCCCCATAAGATATTACATTTCTATTTTTAGAATATATGGAAACGATATTTCCTCTTCTCTTCCCCATTCTTGGTTTGAGAAAACTGGTTAAAAGGTGCAAGATTTAAAGATATCATTTTAGTTAATGAATTTTCTATGATATTATCTTAGGTTAGGGTCAACTAATTCCTCCTCTTTCTACTATTTTTCCAAATTTGGTAAATAATTATTCCTTGAAACCACCTGGAATTTTTTTTATTAAAATACACAAAACATATGTGCTATAAAAGTTTCCACATCATCCCCTTTTATTCTTTGTTGGTGACTTTTGAGAAAAAACCAGGTCACCATATTTGTGAGCAACCATAAATCATACGACATTACTGAATACCTTTAGTAAATCTCCAAACACCAACTTCTTCTTTAGAACATGAATATCATATTTATATCGTAAATATATTTTTCATTTTATACACTAAAAACCTACTACAATATTCTCAACTTTTTCATGAATTATGGAAGCCTTTTATGTTATATTATGTTTTTATCATTGAATATCACTACCAAAATCATCTGAAATAAAATAATACACTTCTATCATATCACATATAATATCACCAATAAATTCAAAATATTTCCTTGAATAAATTTTATTATGGGTAGATAGTGTAATTTCATTTAGTCACAAATCACACCTACGAAATATAGGATTACCTCTATATAGCTGCAAAAAATGCATACATTGAGTCTTGAATAACACATATTCCAAATGGTTTCACACCTACACTAAGCCCATGACACATACACTATATCACACAAACATACAATAAAACATACAATACATAATATGACAAAAATAATGCATATGATGTGATTAATTTGTTAGCTTTTCATGCCATTTGGTTATTAGATCATTCCTTGTAGCCAAGAATATGTACGCTCATCTCGATGAAACTTATTTTTAGTATGATATCACGTACTCTATGGAAGTAACACGCATTTACTATATTTAATTTTCTAAATTTTTTATAATGAGACCTATGCAATTGGAAATTGTCATATAAGCTAGAAGGACTTTACTAATTTTCAAAATCTTACACTCTAACATATGTCGTATATGTGATCCAAATAAATTCCAAGATGAGTCCCAAAAACATTTAACCCTCATAGGATATCACATTCACATTCCCATTCCTTTGACAAAAAATCCAACAAATATATAAATTAAACTATAATTTTTGGTAATTTTCCAAGAAAATTTTTAGAAATCAGGACATCCCATGCCACACTCCATGGTCTACTTAAACATTTATTCATCTATCTTCTATATTATTAATAACCATACATCCATCCTTCTTCCATGTTTAATTTTAAAAAATTACAATAAATAAATACATAGGGTTTCCAAAAGTGAGATAAGATGGTGAGATAAAATTCCATTAAAATACTATGTTTTATATTACAAAGTATCACTTATTAAGAATTTGGTGATCCATGTGGAATACATTCATTGATTCCACTTAACGGTGCCCTGAGATGGTCTCCATAGGACAGCAATCATGCCTTCCTAAATTCCAGAGGCTGCCAACAAGCAGCGAGGACCTAGGGTGTGTCTGTGGGGAGACTATTCCCTCATAGTTCAAAGTGTATGTAGGAATATATATATATATAGTATATGTAAACACTATATGTCCACACCAATAACCCATCATAGTAGAAGAAGTTCAAAAAATTGGATTGCAGCAGAACCAACATCTATAAATAATCATGCCAGAAAAATAATAATTGAAAAAATCTGAATAAATAATAGAATATATAAAATGATGATGATGGTATATCATGTATTCATACAAAAGTGTCCATGGGGAACATAGGATACAGGTATATACCACATACTAAGAAAATATACAAAAAACAAAAAAAACTACTACTGTAAGAATCTAGAGCACATGCTTTTTCCTCTGACCCCATACTCCAACATAATGTTGTAAATAAAACATATAAAGTTGTCCATTTACCTTTATCTATACCTAAAATAATGAATTGTTTTGGGTACCATAGTATTCTCTAGAAGAGTTTGAGATATAATCCCAATAGTCTGCCACCAATGGTGTCTAGAACAATCCATTTCATGAAATATAAAAATGAATACTATGATATAAATGATAAATCCAGGGTAATAAATTAATAAATTATTATTTTAGTTTGGGGTCCTAAATATACACCTAACTGATTCTTGTTACATTAGATAAATCCAAATGTATGAACCTAGGGGACCTGTACAATAGATATGTTTTTTGTATGGGTCATCAAAAATAAAGAAACCAAGGTGGGTAACCCTAATCTTGGGCTTTGGCTTGGTTGTCAAACCACTATGACATCATTCAATCATACAGTTATTATAAGTAAGAGGATTCACAAATGAAACAACAAAAGAGATCCAAAAAATCCAATGTTTCATCCTGAGCCCGTCCAATGCGATCTATATTAAATCTTGAGGCTCATTATAGGATCCTCTAATATAACCAATATCACTATGTCTAGAAAACCATACCTATAAAAAATCCCTCTTATCACTCATGTAATGGTAAACTTTAAGTCTGCACCAGGTATCTCAGATAGGGGACCGAGTATGACCCTTAGAATGGAATTTCCATCTTGACAATGATTATTTCAATGGTTTGTCCCTTAGGGAACCAATGTCACTCATGACTATAAGTAAATCCACATTGATATCTCATAAAAGTAATGGTAAGGGTCACCCCTAGCATGTAATGTAGATCCAAGAGAAGCATGGTGATTCCATACATGATGTCCTTGATTCGGGATATATGTTCTCTCCCTACCCATAACCATGTAAGGAATGGAATATACATTCACATGTCATCAATGAGAATTTAAAAACACATGCTAAATAACTTAACCAAGTCATAAAATTCAGGACAATCAACTGTGGAATATGATATATGAAAATAAGAACAAGTGTAATTAAGGCACAATGAATAGAGAACAAGGTGTCAGAAATAAGCATGTGGTATAAGTAATAATGAATAAGGATCCAAACAACTTGTCATAAGCTCAAGAATTGTAATGACCCAAAGTTTTATCAATGGATTTCCCTTCTTATAATTATTTATTATATTATAATCACATAAAATTACTTATATAACACAATAAAAACATTAAAATGAATAAAGAGATAAATGAAATGTATCTCTAGGAGTTAATGAACATATACCTAAGGAATAGTAACTTGAAATTTAGGATAGTAATGTGACACCTATGAATAGTAAACTGACCAATGTAATAGTATCCACTTGATGAAAGTAAAAAATAAAATTTATCCATCTTATATGTGATAATATTGTCTTATTATATCAAATTATAAGTGAATAAATATTTTAATAATTATTGATCTAGTGTTCATATATTTGTAATCTATGTATATTTAATTAAAATTTTATGATTAATTTAATAAATTAAATAAAAATTTGATTTTATAAAATATTTTCATAAATTATTATTTTTATTTCATAGGATTATAAGATAACATTGTGATATCTTAATAAATTTTTTAATGTGTTAAAAAAAGCAGATTTAATTTTAAGATTGGTATTTTTTGAGTAAATAATATTTTTTATTAAAAATTAAATTTATCATATTTATCAAATTATTCTTGAAAATTGGATTTCATTTTTTTATTCTACACATCGAAAAATGGTTAGGGTGAATTTTGGGATTTTTTTGAAATACTTCAATTTTTATGAATAGTGAAGTACAGTAATTTACGGTATATATACATTATGAGTTAAATATACTATTACTAACATCATGGATGATATAACACCATTAGTTTAAACTCACATGAAATATTAAAGGTTTGTGGTCACAAGATTCAAGACTATTTATAGTCTTGAGAAAAAATATTAAACAAATGATTAAAATAATGGGAAACCCCTCATCTCCTCCACTATAAATACTACCCCTCTTTACCTCATCTCATCACACCTATCAAGAATTTTTCCTAGTCCAATTTCTACTTGAATATTTTCCCAATATCCTCCATTTACATCAGACCTTGGTCTCATAAAATGACCAAAACCTCTCCCCTAAAGAGGCTCTGAATGAAGATATATTCAAGAGGGAGATTCCACTTCTTCTTTTTTATTTTCTTTTCATGTTACATTGTTTTCTTTTATATCCTAACATATCCTCATAAAAATAGTATGATAACTACATTAACATAAATTTACTATAATTTTGTTATGATAATGGAATAAATAATCATCATATCTCATTTCCCCTCCTTTTATACTAGAAAAGAAAGCACCATTCCAGATGTGTTAATTTATAACATTCAAGGATGACGTGATTTCAATTTTTATTACCATATTTAATTCTGGTCCTGAAACAATTTTTTTGGTTTAACTAGATTATTATATATGTAATATATCCTATTTAATGTTCTATAATCATTTTTTAAAAATGTTAATAATTTATAAAATAAAATGAGTTAGTTATGATAAAAAAACCGCCAATTAACAAAAAGAGTTATCATTAGAGATTTATATAATGATTCATCTTCACTCCAAATAAAAAAATTAATTTTAAACAAATTAATCTAATGTAGTTTCACTAATAACATATAAATAAAATTCTGGACAGTGATTCTAATTTTACATGTTTATCCTAACATGTATATAAGTAAACCAATCATGAAAACTATCGAAACAAATGCTCCCAAACAATGAAACTGATCCAATTAACCAATAAAAAAGTGATGAATGAAATGAATAATGTCATAGTAAAACAATTAAATATAAAATATGTTATTTAATTTTTAATTTTTTAGCCTAATTTTATTATTTTGGTCCTTAAGATCAAGGTAATAACACCTTCGTACTTAATGTAAGGGATTCTACCCAAATATCCTTTATTCATTTGGGTTGCTCTATCTTTCTTTTTACCCAAACGAATTTATCTTTTTTATTTTTATGTAAATAATATAAATTATGCTTATATAATTTAAAAACATGTATCAATATCCATTAATCATTCCCTTTTAGGTCTATACATGTTTTTAAGTGGTTCCCTTCCCAATACTTCCCGACAGGCAAACCTGTTTTAAGGTAACATCCTTAATTCTTATCAAATTTCAAGTGAACTATATAATATATTTTAACTCACCAATATATTTATAAAATCACTAATTTTTTTATAAAAACATTTTTTGTTCACTTCTGGTTTTAGATAAAAGTTTATTCCCTTTTTAGTTTTAAGTGATCTTTGATGTTTTCCTTAAGCCGCACTAAAATGTTTTAATTATAAAATTTCTTAAATAATATTTTTAAATGTTATCACATAAAAATGACATCACTTATCATGATATAGTCCTATTATAACTTATAAATTTCCATTAATTATATAATTACTTTATTTTAATGACACTTTTATGATACGCCCATTTGTTATGCTTTATGACATGAATATGATACCCAATTTTTTCCACGGGTTACCCTTATATTTATATACAATTGATTATGTATGATTTTGTACGTGGAAATATTATTCTTGAACATGTGATGAAGGGTGTACTTAGATAAAACTACAAATAATTGGGTTAAATTGTGTCTCATGAGACATTATGTGCAACAGTCTGGGTGGTTAGCCTTGACTCATGCAACAATGTGCAACGATCGTTGGGGTTAACCTTAAGTTGTGCTCCAATATGTGCAATGAGCCTTGAATCATGATAAATTCATGTTTTATGTTTCTTAAACATTACTATTACTAAATTTATATATGATCCAATGTTTATATGTTATGATCCCATATGTTCCATGCCTTTTTAGATAATTATTTCTTATCTTCTAAGCCATGTGATAAAGCATTATTCTTATTTTTGTTCCCTTACTGGACTATTTAGCTCATCTGTTTGTTCAAGTTATCCCTAGGTTATCCTGTGAAGATATATGAGAAAAATGGATCTTAGGATCAATTTATGAAGATTAAATAAATAATTGTTTTATTTAGTCCCATGTTTTTAATTTCATGTACCTAGTCTTCCAAGACACTAGACTTTACGATCCTTGGCTTGAAATATGATGATTAATTATTCTTAAAATCATGTAATGAATTTTATAAAAGGATACGGTCTCTATAGTTGGTATCAGAGCAATGTCTAGTTATTTTTTGATATTAGTAATAGAGAACTATAGTAAGAACCTCGTGGATGAGACTAAGTATAAGAAAACATCCCTAAATTTTGGAAAGTATAGATTAAGTGGTTTATCAAAAAAATACATCCTGGTCTGGATACAAACTAGGGGATGTGGCCATGGAATAGATGTATCTAGGGGTAAAAATGCAAAACATTGCTTTGTTTCCAGCTCGAATGGGAATAGGTGAACAACAATGGGTCTTGCTGCACTCTTGGTTTGACACTCCTGGGGGATATTCGTTGGTAAATTAATAATCTCACTATGAACCATTTTTAAGGGAATAAAAAATCCCATTATAATATATATTAGAAAAAATATCATGGATAACTTAGATTGAAACCTATGGAATCACAAGTTATGATACACTTTTCCTTTACGATTTTTCCCTTTTATGTTTAAGTTTTCCTTTTTGTTCTTACTAGCTAAGTATTCAAACTCTCAATTTTTTTACCTTAGTATGTAAAAATAAAATTCATAAGGGGAGAAGAATGTAAGGAACCAATTTTTTATCAATTTAATTACCTTATTATAATTGTGTATTATAGTATAATAACATAATATTACTTATAAAACACAATACAGACTTTATAAATTAATAATGATTAAAATAAAAGGTATCTCTATCAGTAATGGAACATATACCTAAGGAATAGTAACTTAACCTTTGGAATAGTAATGTGACCTTTAAGAATAGTAAACCAGCCAATGTTATAGTAACCTCATCAATGAAAATATAAATAAAATTTATTCATCTTATAATTGAATATATGGTATAATTATATCATAGTATAAGTGAATAAAAATTTTATTAATTATTGATTAAGTGTTGGTATTTTTGTAAGTCATGTATATTTAATTATAATTTTATGATTAATTTAATAAATTAAAAGAAATTTTATTTTAACATAAATTATTAATAAAATATTTTTTTTATTTATTATGATTATAATATAATTTTATAATACCTTAATAAATTTTTCAAAGTGTTAGAAAATAAGTTATAATTTTAAAATATGCATTTTTCAAGTAAATTATGATTTTAATTAAAAAAATAAATTTCTCATATTTAGAAACTTATTTATGAAAACTTAATTTCATTTTAGGATTATAAACATTGAAAAATGGTTATGGTGAATTTTTTTGAATTACTTGATTTTTATGAATAGTAAAATACTGTAATTTGCCGAATATATATGTTATCAGTGAAATACACTATTACTAACATCATATATTATTTAAGAACCCTTGGTTCTAACTCACATGTACTCCACTTTTTTTCACAAGAATCAAGACTATTCATAGTTTTGAGAAAAAATATTAAACTAATGATTAAAATAAAGGGAAACCCCTCTTATCCTCCACTATAAATACCACCCCTCTTTACCTCCTCTCCCTAAAACTATCAGGCCTTTTTCCTAGTCATAATTCTGGTAAAATATCTTCCTATGATCCTAAACCACTTCTATCATCCCTTAGTCTCATTAAAATTCCAAAACATCTCCCCTAATGTGCCTCTCAAGGAAGATATATTCAAGAGGTAAATTCCTCTTTTCTTTTCTTTTCTTTTCTTTTCATGTTCCTTTGTTTTATTATCTATCCTAACCTATCCTCATCCAAATAGTATAAAAACTATAGTACCATACATGTACTTTAATATTTTTATTCTAATTTGATAATTCATCAGCATCTCTCATTTCCCCTCCTTTTATACTAAAAATGAAAACACCATCCGACGTGTGTTAATTTATCACATTCAATGACGATGGGTTTTAAATTTCTTTTACCATATTAAATTCAGGTCATGAAACTATTTTTATGGATAAAAAAATTATTATATATTTAATATATCCTATTTATTGTATGGTAATCATTTTTTACAAATGGTATTAATTTAAATAGCAAAATGAGTTCTTTGCAATAAAAAAACCTCCAATTACCAAAACAGTTATCAATAAAGTTATATATAATGATTAATCTTCACTCCAAATAACAAAATAATTTTATAACCAATTAATATTTTTAAGTACACTAATAACTTATAAATCAAATTATGGAAATTATTCTCATCATATGTGTTTATCCCTACTTGTATATAAGTAAACCAATCAAGAAAACCAAAGAAACAAATGCCCCCAAATAATGAATTTGAACCTACTAACCCAAAAAAATGTAACGAATGAACTTAATAAGGTTATAATAAATCAATTACTTGTATAATACGTTCTTAAATTATTTATTAATGAACCGAATTTTATTATTTAGGTCATTAAGATCAAGTTAAGAACACCTTTAGACTTAAGGTAAGAGATTCTACTTGAACCTCCATTATTCCTTCAGGTTTCTCTATATTTATTTTTACCCAAATGAAGTTATATTTTCTTTTTGTATACATTTAATAAATTCTGTTTATATTATTTAAAATCATATATCAGTATCCATTCATCATTTTATTTTAGGTACATTCAATTTTTTAAGTGGTTCCATCCTCAAGACATCTCGATAAGCAAACCCATTTTAAAGGAACTTCCTGAATTCATACCCAATTTCAAGTGCACTATATAATCTGTTTTAAGTCACCATTATTTTTATTAAATTAATAATTTTTTTATGAAAACATTATTGGTTATCTTTTGGTTTTATACAAAATATTATCCACGTTTTTATTTTAAGTGATCTTTGATATTTTCCATAAACTGTTCTAAAATTTTATTATTCTATAGTTTATTATATGATATTTTTACTTATTACCACTTAAATTTGAAATAAATAATCATTATATATTCCTATTATACCTTATTAATGTCTGTGGATGATCTAATTCATTTCCTTCTAGTACACTTTTATGATACATCCATATGTTATAAATTGTGACATGAATATGATACACAATTCATTCCATGGGCAACCCTTATGTATATGAATAATTGATTATGTATGATTCAGTATGTGGAAATATTATTCATGAACATTTTAGGATCTGTGTTTCTAGATATTTCTCTAATGCTTTGGGTAAAGGTTAGTCTCTTGAGATGCTATGCACAATGGTCAGGGTGGTTAGCCTTGAATCGTGCTACCATGTGAAACAGTCTTGGTGGTTAACCATGACTTATGCTACTCTATGTACAATGAATCTTGACTCATGATAAAGTCATGTTTTATGTTTCTGAAACCTTACTATGACCCAATGTTTATATGATCCCATTTTTTTATGTTATGATTCCATATGATTCATGCCTTTTTCGATCATTATTTCATGCCTTCTAACCCATATGCAAAAGCATTATTCTAATATTTATTGCATTAATGGGATATTTAGATAATCCCTTTGTTCATGATATCCCCAGGTTATCCTATGAATATGTATGAGCACAATGGAAATTAGGATCAATTTATGAAGATTAAATAAAGAATTTTTTTTAGTCCCACGTTTTTAGTTTTGTGTACCTAGTCTTCTAAGAAACTAGAATTTATGATCCTTGTCATATAATATGATGAGTTATTATAACTAAAATAATGTAACGATACGTGTAAAGGTATAGGGTCTCTATAATAATAATCTCAAGGTTTCAATGCATGATCACAGGGCACAATGTATAAGTATTTAAATAACCTTCATAATAAAATAAGCTTGAGAATTTGTATAAGAGCATAAGAATCATGATAAGAGGGGAAACTAAAGTCCTAAAAATTTATCTCAATTAAATCTATATTTTTAAACTATTTATGAATGTTGAAACACATAGACACATGATGGGTAACATCTCTAGGTTTGGTAAAATATGTCTCCCAAGGTGCGTACACCCAAGTGGTGGATCCCAAGTTCAGTTGAAGGACTTTAGATGTAGTTATCAATATGATAGGGTTACAATAATCAAGAAAATCCAATTATATTAATTTATTTATCATTTTAAGGTCTCCTTTGGAAGGTTCTAGTGCATGAAACAATGACGCATCAACTAAAAAGTTAAGAAACAAGCAGGAAATGACTAGACCGCCTACCTAGTTGTGGTAACACTCCACTTGTCTATTATAGGCCTTTTAAATGATCCAGAAAGGAAAAAATGATGAAATCATACAACACCTTGAAAATACGGAAAAATTGGTCACACATAAATCATGAAAGTGATGGAAGAAACAAGGAATAATAGAAGGGATAGGAATTTAGATCTTACCTCAAACTTCTAAATGCTTCCAATGGTGAAAGATTTGGATGTCGTATGATAGAGATATCTAAAAACCTATAAAGGATGAGACAAGGGATTCAGGTTTAAGGGAGTAGGAGACATTGGAAAGGATATGGGGAAGACGGGGGAAATATTTTAGGTTGATTCATGGTAAAATATGGATTTTACCTAGATAGACAATGGCACACATTTTGGCTAAAGGATTGGACAAACATTGTGAAAACTGTGAAAATGGCATCTATTCAAAATGTAAGCACCGCTGCACGACCCTACACCTGAGCTCACACGGTTTCAGAAAAACCATGTGGCCCATTCTGGATTTTCAAACCTTTGGGATTCGATCCCTAAACAAGCCTAGAACACCCTCGATACTTCCTTGACTCCATTTGGAATTATTATTAGCACTAAAATAGTGTTTTCGTAAGATGATGGCCACGATATCTCAAGCACACCTCCCTAAATTCTAGAGGTTTTCAAATTGAAATGAGGTCCTATGGTGTTTCCATGGGGATACTATGATCTCATATGTCAGAGTTTAGTATAGTAACATATGTGTATGTGTGTTTGTGAGTCTGTAAAAAGGAACAGTAAAGGAAAATACTATATGACCATAATAGTAACCCATCATAGCGGAAGTAGTTTAAACAATCAGATAGAAGTGGAACCATAATAAATAATTAATCTTTCAAGATAAATAATAAATGGTTAAATTTGAATAAATAATAGAGGATAAAAATGATGATGATGGTACTTCATGTATCTATAAAAAATTGTTCATGGGGAACAGAGGATACAATCATATTCCAAATTCTAAAAAAATATAAAAAAGGAAAAAATTACTACTACAAGAATCTCGAGCATAAGATTTATCATATTCCCCCATACTTCATCATAATGTTTTAAATCATACATTTAAATATGTCTACTTACCTTTATTTTTACTTAAAATGATGAATTTTTCTTGGGTACCAAAGGCGGCGAATGAAGGGTGTTAGATATAATCCCAGTAGTCCACCACCAAAGCTTTCTACATAAATCCATTTTGTGCAATATAAAAATGAATAATGTGATATAAATGGTAAATGTAGGGAAATAAATTAATTAATTAATCTTTTTTCAAGGTTTCTAAATAGACACCCAACAAATACCACCTACTTTGGCCAAAGTTGGATGTTTGAACCAAGGATACTTGTACAAGGGATAAGGTATGTGTATGGGTCATCATAAATAAGGAAACCATTGTGTGATGACACAAATATTGTAATTTTTCTTAGCAGTCACACTCATATAACATCATTCAAATCATGTTCATAATATAAGTAAGAGTCATCACATATGAAACAAGTGAAGAAATACATCAAATCCAATGTGTAATCCTGCGCCATTACAAGGTAATCCATATGGAATCTAGAGTGTCACTGCACAAGGCTCTATTATAACTCATACCACTGAGTTTGTCCAAGGGGACCCATAATGACATCCCTTATATCACTTGTGGAATGGTAAACTCTAATTTTGTACTAGGTATCTCATATAAGGTACTGAGTACCACCCATGGCATGGAATATCTATCTTTCCAATGATTCCATCTATAGATTCACCGCTATGGAACCAGCGTCACTTACATGTATAATTAAATACGCTTAGAGTGCCCATCCAAGGAAATCCAATGGTTTCTCCCAGTGTATTAAATATATCTAATCCAATGATGGAGAGTCCATCCATGGAATCCTTAATCCAAGACCCATGTTTTCTCCTACCATGTAAGCATGTAAGTCAGGGAATTTACATTCACATATCATCAGTGAGAATTTCAAAAACATAAACTAAACAAGTTATTCAAGTTATATGATTCAAGCCAACCAACTACAGAATAAGATATATAGAAATAAGAAAAAGGCATCAAGTGTATGTATGGAAAAAGGCATAAAGCTTAAGGTATAAGGCATAAGCATGAGGTATAATAAATAAGAAATAAGGATCCAAGACATATGATCTAATTTTAAGAAAAATCACAGGGTTCCAAGGAATTCTCATAAGGCACGGAGCATCGGAATTTAAATAAGTTTCATAAGAAAATAAGAATGAGAAATGGTGTGTGATAATAAGCATAAAGTTATGGAGGGAAATTCTAGTCTTACCAATTTATCTCAATACAATTTATAGGTTTAAATAATCTATCAAAGTTGAAACACAAACATATGGTGGTTAACATCTCAATTATAGGTAAAATAGGCAACCCATAGTGGGTACACCCAAGGGGTGGATCATAAGTCATGGAGAATAATTTCAGATGTAGTTTTCTCTATTCTAGGGTCATAATCAGAATGAAAGACCTCATATATAAATTTATTTATAATTTTTAGGACTCCACTTTAATGGTGTAGCATGTGGAACAACAATTCATCATTTAAAAAGAGATGAAATAAGTAGAAAATACCTAGAGCACCTATTGGGGAGTAGTAGCACTCCACTCATCCGTTATTGGCTGTTTAAATGATCTAGAATGGAAAAAAATGAATAAATCATCCTACACCCTCAATATTGTGGAAAATCATACAAAAATAAATAGTGAAACATATATAAAAATATAAGAAGAACTAAAGGGAGTGGAATGTAGAGCTTACCTCAATCTTCCAGATGCTTCTAATGGCAAAGGATTTGAATGTCAAATGAGGGGTACTTCCAAAAATCTATAGAGGAGGAGAAGAGAGATTCATGTATGATGGAGGAGGAGGAACCCATAGGAAAAGAGAGAGAGAAGAGGGGTTATATTTTAGGTTCATTAAGAGAAAAATGAAGATTTTACCCACACAGACAAGGGAGCACAGTTTGTCCACACTGTTGGATAAACCATGCACCAACTGTGAGAATGGGATATTTACATGAGGCATGATGCACTACATGGCCACATGTCTAGTGTCAAATGGTTACAGGATAATATTACAGTCCCCAGTACCCCACAACCTCAAGGTTCTAGGTTATGGAATCCATGTGGGTAGGGTGGCACGGTTTCTATTAACCACACAGCCTAGACTACCATTTCAAACATCATGCCTCAAGGCTCTGAATAAGCCCCAAACAACCCTAATACCTCCTTGAATCCCTTAGGAATCATTAATATGACCTAAAAATGGAATTAATACTGAAAAATATAGGTCCATACCTTTGATAAAATTCAATAGGTTAAAACATTTCCAACTTAAGACAACTCTTCCTTGAGTTTCCCCTATGAGGGTGGTAAAACGTTTTCTGAGAAATTTAAGGCCATTGGATATGTACACCATCTTCATATTCCGAGTCTCATTATGTTATTGAAACAACCCAGATCTTCATTTCAGGTATGGATCTTGATTTTGGGATGTTTTAGAGGAAAAATGAATAAAAGGGGCTTTTCTGAGTACATGTCGTGTACTTCCATGTACACAATGTGTACCAGGTTACTGCGTACAGCTACGTACTAGCCATATAATGGCCAAGTATAAAACCATGTGGTGACTTGGAATACCTCTTAATTCAGGGTTCCGGTTAAGGATACTACACTACATGTAGTTTTAATGAAAATTCTATGTAATTTTCTTTTTATTTTATAAATTAGAGATGGGTCGCATCTCATATCTTAAAACACCTTTTTATGGTTGTGGTTTGTACAGTAGTGCTGTGGAATGGATGATGAACTCTGAACACCTCCTGATTCTTCATCTGATCACTAATTGAGACACCGTTGGGTGCGTTGGAGTCCCTCCATTGAGTTCTAGATTCTTATTGGGCCTTCATTCCTAATTCCTCCTCTTTTGTGAGTTATTAAAGGTTTATATTTTTCACATTTTTGTAGATCTATGCTGATCTAGGCTGATTCAAGGTCCAAAGTTCAAATATATCAATCATATGACATCGAGGGAGGTGTTTTGTGCCTATAATTGTTTGTATTTGGATTATATATGCTAAAAATGTTTCATTCCCTTGTTTGGGGTGTTGATGGATTTGGAATTTAAACATTTTTATCACCTTCTATGGTTTATTAAATTGATAATGGGTAGTTTCTTATTCGTAACACTTGATACGTTTTTTATGGGACACCCCATGGTCGTGTTTCCCTTGTTTGTTTTTTTATGTTTGTTTGGTCTAGGATGCATGTTAGGCTTTACTTGTTTTCCATGCCATCTTTTGTTAGGATGAAGTTGATGATTATAAGTGATATAGGTGATATGAGTTGTGAAAAATTTACCAATGGGAATTGTACTGGGATAGATTCCCAAGGGAGGGTCATTTATGTATGTTTATTATTATGTTATCCCATGGGGTATTGACCATGAGAGCTGTCAGGTGGTCATCAACCTAGGGGTTTAGACCATGAGAGCTTGCCCAAGTGGTTGTTTATAATTGTTTGATAGTATATTAGATCAAAGGGTTTATACCCTAAGAGCTTTACAAGGTAGTTTGTTATCATTGTTTAATAGTATATTAGACAAAAGTGGTTAGGATGTGGGAGCTTTCCCAAAGATTAGTTATTAAATGAATTGTTTTTAAGTTAGAACAGGGGGATTATACAGTGATAGCATTACCAAAGGGTCGTTATTGAATAATTGAATGACTGTGAATCATCTGCCAAGCCAAAGAAAAATCTTAGATTCAATCTTAATTGTTTTTTTAGGTGGTCTTCTCAAACATCTTCTTTTTTTACTTTGAACTGGGGATATAGATCACATGCTAGATCCCAAGGGTTACATGATTCAATGGACTGAATAATCGATAAATGTAAATGAATGTAATTGAAAACTAGGATTGATTACTTTTGAGTACATCCTAGTTTACTGCTTCATTCTTGGATAATACCTACCATATATATTCACTAACAATTAGGCATATATCTCTCTATTATTGCCTACTAGGATTCTTCTCACACAAGGTTTACGTCATGATTTTGGACCCAAATAGATTATATGGTTGCAGGTATAGATAATGGAAAGGGCCCTTCCTCGTCGGGTACATGATTATTGTTAGAGCTCAAGAGCATGGGGCAAAGATGAGGCTTGAGATGCTGCTCGAGTTTACTTGTTTTTTTTTACTTTGGTTTCTGTATATATTTCAAGCATTGTGACTTATTTTTATGTTTTTTAGATACATATTCCATGAATCATATATATATTATGGATCCTTTTATATTTACTTTTGGTATTCCAATATTAACTTTTGTGGTATTAATGATTCTATTATTACGTGTTATTTGTTTTCTATTGTGTATACTCTACCAATTAAGGATAGTTTCCCCATTATCAAATCTTGGACCTAACTTCTAGTCAGTAGCCTCTAGAATTTGGGTAAATTCTCTTAAGGTAATGTGACCAATCGGACATGGGGAACCCTTTGGTGGCACCCGGATCTAGGATGATACAAAGTGGTATCTAGTGAGTTTTATTTTCTTCTTTTCCTTAATATTGGGATCCAAATGACTGTGATTTGAAGAAATATGTATTTGGTAATTACATGTGCTCAAGAGTATATAACTCATGTACATGGAAGAGCCAAGTTACCTCAAATGTTGTAATTTTTACTATTTTTCAAGTGTTATAGTTGATTTGATTTCACCAGTGGGTGATGCACCGATTTTTTGTTGTTATTATTTATATAATTAGGGTTCTATTTTGTTGTGACTCAATGAGATAAGGGTATGCCATATCATGCATCATATAGGCACTTACAAGGGATCACATGTCATGAATTATTTCCATGACATGTAGAGAGCATTACTGATTGCATTTTTTTGTGATACATGTTGTACTTGATATGTATGTTGTTGTGATGGATGTCATGATTGAAATAACTTCTATTTTTATAGGCTATTGGTTAATTTAATTTATAATTTGGATAGATGACAGGCTTTGGTCCCTAAGGTGTTATGGGCCCTCCTGTATTAGAATTTGGTGGATATTTTTGAACTTTAATTGAATTCAGTTAAGATATTATATGAATAGGGATGCCAAACATTGATTCACGGGGATTATGGGCTCTCACGGATTGGGATGTGGCATGCCTTTGCCAAATTTAAAGATTTTGGGGGGTTCTTCAGAAGTTCTAGCGGCTTACAATCCAGAAAACCTAGAAATCACAGCGTGTGATGTTATGAACACACTCCATGTATTCTTCTATTCTATAAGAAATGACTTTTATTTAGTACATGACATGTACTATATGTACATGTCATGTAGTGGTTGACCATGTGACTGAATATGTGAGCTACGACACAGGGTTGGTAAACTTTTGGTAGAACAAGTTGTGTACTAGAAGTACACATCATGCTATAGTCGACTGTGTGTCCGACCATGTGACTAACAACATAGGTGGATAGAACATTTGATTACATGATGTGTTTAGAGTGAACAAGTAGTGTAGTGTTACACCAACAAGATCAGGTAGTTCTAGATGTTTAGAAGTACTTGGGTATGAGGGAATATACAAGTACACACCATGTATCAATATGAACGTGTCATGTGAATTGGGTGTTACAAAACCAGTATGGTAAAAGTACACACCCATGTTAAGGCTTAAGGAAACATGTCATTTAGTGTTTAAACATTCCATGTAACACATTGTTGTAAAACATGAATCATTTCCTTCACATATTCCATACTTTCACTTATGAGTTGTAGTTCTATTAAATCTCGTATTGGGGAGTGTGCTTGACCTTTCAGAGTCATGCCACCAAGACGTCCTTCGGTTGTATGTTAGGTATAGGGTGGTGAACAGACACTGAAAATGGTAGATTAGCATCTAACAGTAGATCCTCCCATTATGCCCATTTTGGGACTAGCTGTTATACTGGATGCAGGTGTTGATTCCCAGTACCATGAAGGCTTTATGAGGATGATGTAGACCTTTCAGGGAGCACCACATCCTGCCCTGACTATGGAAGAGTTGACGAGGGTGTTCTAGAAGCATCATCATCCCACTTTTTCAAGGTATGGAGGACCACAGGCTACAAAATCATGGTTGGAGGTCATTCTATCTAGCATTGAGAATATAGAGACACCTCCTAAGAGGAGGGTGAAACCTGTGACTTACATGCTACATGATTTCTCCAAGACATGGTGGGATGTTATATAATATGTGGGATGTCATTGGGATATGACCTAGGAAGAGTTTTGGAGAACCTTCTATGATTACTTGTACCCCGAGATGTTCAGGGAAGATTGAGCCCGGGATTTCAAGCATTTGGATTTGAGCACACTTTCAGTGATGGATTATTCTTCTCACTTTATAGAGCTGCATCTCTTCACACCTGTTTTGGGAGGTGACAAGTTTTCTTAGATATAAGATTTGAGGATGGTCTTAGGTATGACATATGATCATAAGTGAATGTTTTTAGGTTGACATTGGTGGAAGTAATAGTAAACAAGGCACTAATTAACAAGAGAAATCTAAGGGTGTTTGGAGATGAAATCCAGGGAGGTTTAGCACCATGAGTTGGTACTCCCTTGATAGATAGCAGGAAGTGCCTCAATGAGCTTTCACACGATGCTTCCTCATGTGGTTGAGTGGTGTGCTATTAGTTCCAAAAGAGTAGCCACATGAGACATCAGTGTCTGAAAGACCCAATTGACTGCCAATCTTATGGAAATATAGATCATATTCATCATTTTTTCAGGATGTTCTCACCAAAAGTGAGTGAGAGGGGATCTATTATGACTCCATGTATAGGATTTGTGCCACTAGTTTCTCTTTAGTTTGGGAAATGGATTTTGTTAGTTCATTTAGGCTAAGGAGGTGGTCATGGTCATGGTAGCCAGATGAATTTTTTTTACTGATAGCAGGGTGGATCATATTAGGGTAACCAGGAAGGCTCACAGGACCATAGTACAGGTTGGACTTTCGCAATGGAGAAGCCCCGTAATGAGAAAATTCCCATCCCCTCTATGGTTAGAGGTATGATTATAGTTTCCTCGGTGTTAGCTTCTGCTCTTTTTGATACAAGGGCTTCCCAAAGTTTTATATCTTTTTACATTGTGGATATCCCTGAGATCTATATCTTTACTGATAATGATTTTATGAATCTATACACTTCTTTGGAGATTAATATGGCTAGTGTAAGTAAATACAAGATGATCCCTCTTGATATTGGTGGGTGTCGCTTCTTATGGGACTATTTTCGACACTTTTGTCGGGTGCACGTGCATCTCTCACGCAGGGGAGGACACGCGGCTTGAGGCCCTGCATTCTCGCTTTCCAAAGGCGGGCGGCATCCGTTCCTTGTTCAGGGACGTCTTCTCCTTGATCGAAACCGGGATGATGGGATGTCGGTTCTTCCTTCCGTGGATTCCTCCTCGGAGCTCGTCACCTAGTCCGGGTCTCCCTCGTAGATTTAAGACGTATTCGTGAATCTCGGTCCCAGTGCCATGTCCTCATGGACACCAGTTAATTACGCTGCTTCCGTCGAGATGCTCCAAGGGGTCTAATCGAGGAAGCAACCTTCGTTGAGGAGAGTGGTCACGTCGAGGTGTCGTTTGTGTGTCTTGATGCTGGGGAATTGGCATGTCTGTCTTCTTTCCATTATTATAGGGCTTCTCGAGGGCACGAAATCCCGAGGAATCCCACATCGAATGTGGGGAATTGTATTCCATAGGCATGTATCTGAGGTTTTCCTCATATTCTCATGTTTAACATGGGGTATTCCATGAGTTTAACGTCTAGCGGAGACTGATCGGACTGATCGGAACACTAAGAGTGGAATAGATTGAAGAACCCCCTGGGGGGAACACCCATATCGGGGCCAGCACATGGGTGGATTCTCGGATACTGTGGAGTGGAGTGATGTGGCACGATCCCACCAGGATGTGGCGGCCTGGGTAAGAATCATGATGGGTGATGAAGTGAAGAGGGGCTTGAACCTTGTGGAGGCTTCTTAAATTTCCATGTGGTATGGAATCAAATTCTGTGTAGTTCTATGATATGGTGGAACACCTGAAAAGGCGAACCTTGAGAATGAACGCATGGATGGGACCCAGAGGAAGTAAGGCCTCTAGGCTAGGGCACGAGCTTCCCGAGGCACGTGGGATCGATGGAGTGGTCAGGATGGGACATGGGTGTTGGGCTTGAACATCGTGGAGGCTTCCTACGTACCATGCCTTAGAACGGATCTAAGTCCATGTAGTTCGGGATGGATGGGGCATACATTATGAGGCGGCCCATGTTGGATCTGGGGCTTACGCTCTGAGGCGGCCCATGATGGTGGGTATGGGGCTTTATGCTCTAAGGTGGCCCATGATGGTGGATATGAGGTTTAGGCTCTGAGGAGGCCCATGATGGTGGATATGGGGTTTACGCTCTGAGGCAGCCCATGATGGTGGATATGGGGATTACGCTCTGCGGAGGCCCATGATGGTGGGTATGGGGATTACGCTCTGAGGTATCCCATGATGGTGGATATGGGGCTTACGCTCTGAGGCAGCCCATGATGGTGGGTATGGGGCTTACGCTCTGAGGTGGCCCATGATGGTGGCTATGAGGCTTACGCTCTAAGGCGGCCCATGGAGGTGGGGAACCGACGCAAAGTGGTCGGAACAACCAGGTGGTGGGATTGAACCTCATGGAGGCTTCCTACGTACCATGCCTTAGCATGGATCACAGCCCACATAGTTTGGGGGGTGCAGGTTAAATTCATGTGGGAAGGGGGCATATAGTTTAACATCTTGAGGGATGGCATACAATTTAACGTCATGCGGGATGAGGCATTTGGGGCTTACGCTCTGAGGTGGCCCACAATGATGGATATGGGGCTTATGCTCTGAGGTGGCCCATGGGGTTGGTGAACCGATGCGAAGGGTTCGGAATGACTGGGGGGTGGGATTGAACCTCGTGGAAGCTTCCTATATACCATGCCTTATCATGGATCAAAGTCCTCATAGTTCGCTGAAAGTGGGGGTCAGGGTCGGTTCTCACTCTAACCTCACGTGAGTCATGCTCGGTGTGAGAAACAAGAGGTTGTTGGGACCTGATGAGCACGTCGCAAAGGGTGTGTCTGTGAGAAGCGAAGAGGGGCTTATGCATTGAGCGACCCATGGTGTCGGGACTTACTCCAGGGTGGAGGCCCGAGGTGCGACAAAGCGCAATGGGATAGGGATTTGTGACCGAAGATGGGAGGTGCCTCGTTCCCTATCACGCCCTCCACTGGCCTTGGCTGTGGGGAAGTACGGAGGTGCATGGGTGATACATTCCGTAATAGAGGCTAGGAGATTACACCAAGGTGGCTGCCCTTCCCCCATGGACAAACACCACTCCGAGAGGTAGGATATCATCCCATGTGAGGGTGATCCCATTCCCGTGGAGACGAGCGGGATAAAGAATGACCGAGCTAGGGGGACCCTGCGTGCAAGGCACGGGGCTGGATCACAGTTTAACTTCATGTGTTGAGGATGAGGCGCTTGGCAGTTTAACATCCTGTAGCTCGGACGAGGTGGGTTCACTCCACACCCCTGGGACATACATAACTGGCTCCCTCTACCCCTTGTGGGAGGGTAGGCATCAGTAAGGCCGTAGTGAAGGGGGGCCACAGAGCGAACCATCGAGGGGTCCACATTAGCATGGCTATGCGAAAAAGAAATAGCCATTAGTGTGCCTATGTGAAGAATCATGAGGCAAAGAAACGGAATGGGAAAAACCACTCAAGGGACCTTGAGGTTGCTTCGTACGAGCCCGTAAGGTCGTACGGGAAAACAGCGCATGGCATGCATGCCTGGTATGGAGGACATCGGGCACCTACACAGGCAGGAACCCAGGGGGAATCAAGGTGAGGGGTCCCAGGTATTGCATGAAAATAGAAGGTTTGCGCGCAAAACAATGGGATGGCACGTAATTGGGGCATAGGAATTGTGGGAGACTATGTGGATTGCGTGCAAGGGATGTGAATTGCGCGCGGGTGGCAAAGGCCGAACCCAAAGGCAAGGCCACACCCACCGAAGGTATTGCACGCAATTGGGCCTTTTTTGCATGTAACGGAAGGAATTTCGCACAAGGGAATAACCTTGTGGGGTTTTTAATGTTATTTAAGACAGTGGGATTGCGCCCAAAGGCAGATTTCGGGGCAAGGTTGGAAAAAAGAGTCAGTACCTGAAGGCCATCTTGCATGCGCGGAAGTCCTATTTTGTGCACGAGAGCCGGTTCAAATTCTGAAACCTAGAAATGGAAGGGGTATCCTTGTATTTTAGGCCTCCGGCATCACATAATCCAGGTGGTGCGTGAAATTTTGTGCACTAGAGATGGTGGTGCAAAAAGGTAACCGTGCGGGCGCGGGCGCGCAAATATTACGCGCCTGCACCAGGAACCTTTCACGAATCTCGGACTCCTTTTGCATGGCCCACATTTTTTCGCGTGTATCATCCTTTATTTCGTGCAACACTTCTAGACTCTCCGGACAGGGTCTCCAGGTCCGAATAGGACTTCACTTTTTCATTTCGACACTTCCTTTAGTAGTTAGAGACTTTTTGGAGTCTACAAATGTCCCCCCTCGGAATTGGATTGGCGAGGGGTCGCAACGATCAGATTCTGAGGGAAACACCGAAACACCGAAGGGTTGGGCTTCAAGGGCCCTTTCACGCAAAAAAAATGATGTGGCGCGCAAAAACTCTTGGTTAGCATGGAATCCACTTTCCGCACGGCGCGGAACCCCAGCTTCGCCTATAAATGTGGCCATGGGTCCCATGATCCGTACGCAACCTTCTCATGCGATAAGCTCTGAGATCTCATGTGAGAAATTGCCTCTGTTCCTGCACATAAAACACGTTTTGGAAGCGCACAATTCCTTCCAAGTTTCGGCCGTATTTAAGCAAAAACCCAGGATATTCCGTGCTAACTGCCCCGATTACGCGCCCGACTTCTGAATTTCACGCAACAGATCCTGATTTCACGCAACTCATCCAGATTTTGTGCAACTCATCCAGATTTTGTGAAACTCTCTCAAATCACTTGAGATGGTTGCAAACCAAGTTGATGAGGGGGAAGCCACTGCTCGTAGAGATGAATTGGTGGAGAAAGAGGAGGTTTATGGCGCTAGGGTGGTTCTTTACAAGAACCATACCTTGTTCAACCTGCTAACCCCTGGCCAGAAGGAGTATCCTCTGTCCAACAACCTCCTGCTATGGAACTTCGGCATTTTATAGGTGGTTACTCTGTCGGGCTTCGAGGTTCACACACCAAGGTAATGGGTGACCGGGGATGATGACCTTACCCGATACAATATTACCAAAAATGGTCATCCTGTCAAAGTGACCAGACACATGGATGTGTATGTCCTGAACCCGAGGACTAGGACCATTGCTGGGGGTGATCCTGTTGCAGAGAGTTCTCCGACCCTCTATGAAAGCACGTTCTGTCAGAGCATCACAGACGATACTAAAGTTTGGCTGCAAGATTGGGACTTGCGGTCTGGTGGCAACTTCACCAGTGAGTGGGTATGGGGGTACTGGGTTCGCCATACATGCAACCAGTTCGGGGCCGATCTGTGGCACATTGGTCTGTTCGAGGCAGTGTGGACGTCGTAGTTTCACTTTTACCACCAACCAGAGCTCAGGCCGAAGATGTTAACCTGGTGGTCCTCTAACACCAACACATTCCATATTCACCATGGGGAAGTTGGTATCAGCCTCTGGGACGTCCACTGCATCAGAGGTATCCCACTGTAGGGCTATCAATACGATGAGTTCCTTCCCCCAATGAACACCTGGGAGGATAGATTACAGACCCCCATTTGGACATGGCACCTGCTGAAGCTGGCAAAAGAGAGGTTGAAGGATAAGGACTTCCTGAAGGACATCGCCTACAAGGACTGGTTCAGTATGTTCCTAGAGAAGGACCCTTCTTTCAAGATGCCGGGAGGGGGAAAACGGTGCCCAACCATAGCTCATATGAGCAATGATGGATCATACTGAAGGATCCTAGAGACGGGGAAAACCCAATCATGGGGCTACCTCGTCATTGAGGCCCGGAACCTGAATTTCCGATATGCTGGGTTCCTCGCCACTTTCCTGAGCGGGTGGCTCCTGCCGGTGCGGGACGCAAGGATGGGAATTAGTCCAGCAACCCTGGTGATGGCGGGCACCATGGCTGCCAACAAAAGGTTCAATCTGGGGGTCCCTATGCTGGCTAAGTTGTATGCCATTATGAGACGCATTTCAAGAGGGGGGTCACCTCGGAGGGTGTGTGGCCCATTTTAGATCTTCCACAGATGGGTGGCTGCTCATCTTGGCAGGTACACATTCCCAAATGTCATTCTTCCTCTGGGAAACAGCCTGCGGCCATCTCTGCTGAACATTTTCGGGGTTGCGCCGATGATTCTCAACGAGGAGGGGTATGGATCAGAATTGGTAACCACACCAACTTTAACTTCAGCCCATTCTCACCCCAATCATCCAGATGGTAGAAAATGGGAAAGGCTCACTGGAGCATCAAGAATACTTCCAGAGCATCCGATGTTGGGTTCTTGTGGCTCGGATTACTGAGAAGATCATTTTTGATCCTTACGTGTCGTCCTGATTCGCCACGCAGTTTGGGTGCCTCTAGCGAATGCCGAAGAGGGTATTCACGAATGTCGAGGAGGAGAGGAATCATTGCGTCCTTCACCAGATGTGGTTAATGTTCACCATTTATGGCTCTTGTGAAGTCATTACCCTTCCTCCCATTGGGGTTGACGTTGTCCTATCAACTGAGTATGCTAAGCATTGGGCTATATCATACCCTTAGGGGCTTTTACGCAAGCGAGTTTGGCAACTCGAGACTACCCGCGTGGAACCTGGGCGAAGAGAGAGCAGGCAAGGTGCTTCCATAACGGGGGACTAGGGGCGCGCTAGGCGGCGAGGCCTGTGTAGGCCAGGACCTTAGCAGTGGGACATCGCATGGTGTCGTTGAGACCTCGTTTCCCAGAGGGGGGTCACATGGTACAGCTAGAGAACTGCCTGGGAAGAAGATAAGATACCTGCTCGAACCTTCCCATGATGCAATCTTCCCGGCATTGTGGTCATCGTGGATGACCCTGCGGAAATCAATGAGCGTTGAATCCCTCTGGCAGAAGCTAATGCAGGATAGGATCCAGCTTCCAAAATTCGGGCTCATTAGGGTTACCGATAGAGTAAACTTCCATCGTCGACACGCTTATCTAACGGCTATGGACACATACGTGTTTCAATGGGGTCAGCATGGGGAGCCACCTTTCCTGGTGAAAGTGATGCTCGGCCAAGAACATGATTCGGAAATGATGCTTCCGGGAGAAGGCGTCAGTGATGACGAGTCGGAGGGAGTGGAGGAGATAGGAGAAGATGAAGGTGAAGGAGAAGACAAAGGAGAAGGTGAAGGAGAACCCGAAGGTGAGGGGTCGCAGAGGGCGGCATACCAAGGGTGTCTCCGGGAGAGCGGAAAGATTGTCAGCTCTGATCTTGACATAACTAAGATACTCGAGGTCTGTCTCTATCCTTATTCATCCTCTTTTATCTATTCTCCCCTACAATTTCTAATCCATTTCTCTATCTCACTCAAGAGAATATAGGATCTGATTAGGTGTCCCCAATAGAGGAAGGAGAAGAGGCGCTGGTGGGTCTGGGTGGGGCTCTGACGCCCATTATCGATCTGACAAGCACTAAGGAGTCTCCTTCCATGATAGCTCCATTAGTGTCCAGAACACTGGAGGCTAACGCTCTGGGTTCCTGTAAGTCCCCTACTTCACTACTGTTGATTACTGTCAAAGAACTCAACTATTCAGGATGCTCCCTGTGCGGTGATATCGACGTGGGAGGCTTATCGAGCTGCTAAGCCCGGGCCATCCATGAGTGGACTAGTGGGGGACGTACCGCCTCCTATAGAACATACTTCCCAAACTAGGTTGGCCCTGGAAATTGGTGAGCAGGGGGCAGTGGACACCAGTGATGCTGTCATTGGAGCGAGGTTGGAAGCTGATGAAGGCACCGCCGATGTCGGGGTGAGAGAGGAGGGTCGTCTAGACGTCGAGGATCTTATTCCTCAGGAAGGCATCCCTGAGGCAGATCCTGCTGCTGACCTTCTTGCTGCCTTTTCGGTATACCAACCCACTGATCCTGAAGAAATAGATTATTCGGATTCGGAAGCAGTCGAGGAGAGATAGATGACACGGCACAAAGGGTGGAAATGCATCCATCGTTTTCTCAGGCATCCTCAGATGGATTGGTTGAGGAGGATGGGATCGCTCCAAACCGGGTTGCATTTCTTGTGTGTCGGAGGGGCTGACGCTCAATGCCTTTATCTGACAATCAGAGATTACATGGCAGAGAACATACGTGAGAGTAGTCGGTGCACCGACATTGCCCAGTGTCGGGAAAGATCGGTGAGCACCCAAGCATTCCTGAGGGTAGAGCAGGAAGTCTGATGCCTCGAAGAGCAGGAAATAGAGAAGGAGACCTCCATCGCAACATGCTCTGAGCTCGTGGAGCAACTGACGGCCCTGCTGGTTGATGCCCAAGAATAGCTAATGGAGGCGAGTCACTAGATGACCGTACTTCAAACTGAACGGGCGCAGGAACAAGCTAGGATTGGAGAACTACGCTCTATAGTTGCTGATGAAGAGAGATTCCTCAGGGAGTGAGAAGCAGTCCTAGAGGCCACCAGCCAAAGGGTAGCAGCATTGGAAAGATAAATAAAAAATGATGATCTTTAAGGGCCCTATTTTGGCCATCTCATGAACATTTTTTTCTTTTACTTCTCATAATTTCGAACCAATGTATGGATGAATCTATTTATCTGTACATTTGGTTTAATACTCTCAACCATAATCCCAAAATAAATAACAATTCACCCCTGAGATCATCTGGGTTGTTCCCAATGTGAGGATCAAAGTATGCTCGTGTTATCATTTAGTCCGACCATGGGGAGTCAACCAAGCTTCAGGCATCCGAAATCTATCCCAGATTTATGAGGAGGAGAGGGAGGTCCAGCCGAAGGGAGGGGACCTTAGACCGATCGATGTATCATCTCATCAATGTGCTCTAACACGCATGCAGGGCAATGCCGGGGGCATTGGAATCAATCCGAACATAGGGAGATGAAAAAGGTGAATCATGTTACTCAAATTTCGAATACTATGGTGGGGCATAACGATGGAGAATAGGTGTTGACCGTGGCGGAAACACAACATCCACATTGCATTAGCCTGAAATGGGGACAACAAATGAGGGCGGACCACTGACCATGTTCGCAACACGAGGCCTAACTCAAATATCATCGATCAGTCTTCCGGAACGTTGGCCCACTATAGTAGGTGGACCATAGGTCAATCATCCATAATGTTACAATAGGCGGACCAAAGGTTTATCATCCGTATTTTTACAGCATGCAGACCACAGGTCGAGCATCCATACCGTTAGGGGGTCCCATCAAACATGACCAGTCTTTCGGAACGTTGTCCTAGGACAGCAGGCGGACCATAGGTCAATCATCCATACTATTATAGCAGGTGGACCAAAGGTCTATCATCCATATTGTTTCTGCAGGTGGACCACAGTTCAAGCATCCATACCGTTAGAGGGTCCCATCAAACATGAAAGAGGATGAAGATCCAAATAAAGTGGCACGCAAAGCGTGGAAAGTGAAGTGGTGGTTAGTTCAAACAGAATCCAACACTCCCAAAATTACACCACTGTGGTGGAGGTGCATTAGGCAGACGTATTAATCTGGTCACAGATCATCCCTACTTTTAGATAGGACCTCTCTAGTGAGAGAACTGTCACTTCCCAACATCCCTATGTGGAATCCCTAACTCATTCAGAGTAGATGCTGCAGCTACACCACTCCCAAAAAGTCAGGCCATGTGGCTGAGAGTGAAGAGGGGCGAGATTTGGTAATCCCTGGGGCTGGACCCAAGATGAAATGTTCGGGTGTTCCTACGTATCTCATGAGGATGAGAATAAAGCCACATGTAGTTCTAGAAAGGGTCTTAGTTTAAAGTCTTAAAAATTAGACCAAGGATTGGTAAGGAGGGCGAGAGACACATGGTAAGGTGATTACAAAACCCGACGTGAATGAAGACGAGGTCCTGCTTACCAGGCATTCCTTGGAATAGTGTTCTGGTCAAGGGACTGAACACGAAAGTTAGGCTGGGCCCGTGGGGAAGTGCCCAGGTTCTCCTACGTATCTCATGAGGATGAGAATCAAGCCATACGTAGTTATTGGGAGTGCCTTTTAACATCGTGCAGGAAAAGAAATAGGAGGGATAATTATTATAATAGGGCGCACGTGGGGTGGCTATTGCAGACCCAACGTGAATGAGAACATAATCCCATACCACGTCACGTGGTCCTGTAGTCATGGTCCCAAAGTCGGGACAGACACGATGAATTAGTAGGCCTCAAGCTGGACCCAAATACAAGAGGTTTTGGTGTTCCTACGTACCCCATAATAATGGGGATCAAGCCATACGTAGTTCTTGGAAGTGGTGGCACCGAACGACATGGTACCTATGCAAAGGATGAAAGGGGTGTGCGGGTCTAGATATCGCACCAAAAGAAGCGGCATTTGATGTATCTTGTTTTTCCTTGAAGGTGAATGGTTTTTCTTGGTGGAGCGACTGGCCTAGGTAGAAATTCCTCGCATCGCCACAATAATCAAGCCATATACAAGCATTGACAAATGGTGTTGAAATTGACCAATACCCAACATGATGTCCCCTATGGAGAGGTCGTCACGGTGCAATGTCATATTTTGTCGTGCAGCCAGGACGATATCATCATAGTTTTTGGCCATGTGGTAGGACCAACCAGCAAAGTTTAAGGTCATATGGCTTGGACCTGGGGGAATGCGCATGATGCGATAAGGCATACCCGATGTGGATGAGGACATAATCCCATGCCATCACCATGTACGTTTCCAGGAGAGGAGCCTCGAGCCAAGAGGTTAGCGAGGATTTAAAGGTCAAGGGGCAGGACACACTAGCTTCCAGCTTAGCTGGGCCCGAAACGCAATTTTTGGGCGACCCCTCATATCCCATGGGGATGAGGGTCAAGATTTTCATGGTCCGTAGATAAAACCCAAGCCTATAATCTTAGCGCTCGGATCACGGGAGCCCCAAGAGATGTCGTAATGCCGCTTTATCTGCCTGACGTGTGGAAGCGCGCTGAGGGTTAGTGAAACGATTGTCAAGATTCCACATTGAAACGATGGGGTGGAACATAAGGTGAATCATGAAACCAACATTCAGGGCCAGAATAATTCAGCATGACGATGGAGGATTACTGCTGACCATGTTCGCAACACACCATCCTTTCGTGTTAGCCTTGGGGACAAACAAATGAGCATCAACCACTGACCATATTTGCAACGCGGGATTTATATCAATTTGTTGTCTGAAACCCTCGGGGGCCTTGGCTCGGGATGGTAGGAGATCCCTTAGGCATTTTATCCAGACCAATCTTAGGGGTCCCTCCGGGTGTGAAGGATAATGGGGGCCTGAATGAAGGGGTGCACGAAGCTTGACAAGTGGACGAAACTTCCCTTAGTTAAATCTGACTCTCCAGGTCCTAGACCAAAGTACTCTGAACACATTAGTAGACCACTAAAAAGGGTCTAAGGGCTCAGTTTGAGAGTGGACAAAAGATGGTGGATTCCCGGTAGAAGGGGGCATGGTGAAAAAAACCCATGTACCACACCTATATATCCCCCCTGTGGAGAGGGATAGCCCAAGAGGCCGAGGTGACTGGGAGATCGTTGGATCTATCAAGAGATGGGGCTGGACCTGAAATCTAGGCGTTCAGGCGGTCCAACTTATCCCATAAGGATGGGAATCAAGCCACGTGTAAATCTAGTAGAACAATTTAAAATCATGTAGGATAATGAGAGGCTTTTAATCCGGGAATGTGTATGGAACGGTGAGTAACCCAACGTGAATGAGGACATAATCTCACACCACAGCATACAATCCCACATGAGAGAGCCAGAGCCGGAGGCCCAAGGCTGAGCCTTGGTCAGGGAGACCTGACCGGCTTGCAGTTTAACATCTTGCAGTGTGGACGGGAAGAGGAGGATGATACCTCAAATAAGGGTGGTGTACGGTGGGGTGACTAACCCGACGTGAATGAGGACATAATCCCACACCACTCTATACTCTCCAGGTAAGAACTTGGGCTAGGGCCCGGAAAAGGCCAAGGGGCCTGAGACTGGGCCTCGGTCAGGAAGGCCTGACCAGCTTGCAGTTTAGCGTCTTGTAGTAAGGACGAGCATGGGGGGAATAGGAATCCCTCGACAAGGGAGATTCACGGCATGACGAGTAATCTGATGTGAATGAGGACATGATCCCACACCACACCATACAATTCCACAGGAGAGATCCTGGGCCGGAGGCCTGAGGCTAGGCCTCAGTCTGGGAGGCCTGACCGGCTAGTAGTTTAACGTCGTGCAGGACGAGCGTGCAGTTTAGGGTCATGCGGGACCGTGGGGAAGTTTAAGGTCATGGGGGACCGTAGGGGCCCAAATGTAGGGCCAAATGCAGTTTAAGGTCATGTTGGACCAGATGCAGTTTAGGGTCATGCGGGACTGCAATCTAGTTTAAGGTCGTGGGGGACCCTGGGGGCCCAAATGTAGGTCCAAATGCAGTTTAAGGTCATGCTGGACCAGATGCAGTTTAGGGTCATGTGGGACTTCAATCCAGTTTAAGGTCATGGGGGACCCTAGGGTCCCAAATGTAAGGTCAAATGCAGTTTAAGGTCATGTTGGACCATATGCAGTTTAGGGTCATGTGGGACCGCAATCCAGTTTAAGGTCATGGTGGACCCTAAGGGCCCAAATGTAGGGCCAAATGCAGTTTAAGGCCATGCTAGACCAGATGAAGTTTAGGGTCATGTGGCACCACAATCTAGTTTAAGGTCGTGGGGGACCCTAGGGCCCCAAATGTAGGGCCAAATGCAGTTTAAGGTCGTGCTGGACCATATGCAGTTTAGGGTCATGCGGGACCGCAATCTAGTTTAAGGTCGTTGGGGACCCTGGGGGCCCAAATGTATGGCCAAATGTTGTTTAAGGTCGTGCTGGACCATATTCATTTTAGGGTCATGCGGGACCATAATCCATTTTAAGGTAGTGGGGGACCCTGTAGGGTCAGGAAAAATACTGGTTAAGGAACTTGGCATTGGTGGGAGGAGATATAAACTCACCATCCATGGTTAATAGGGAATACGCACCATTTGTGATAGACCTTATGGATGATGAAAGGTCCCTCCCATTTGGGCTCTAACATGGGTGGTTTCCTACCGGGAATCATTGGCTCCCTAAGGTCCGGTACTATGTCACCTTGCAGAAAGGAGAGGAGGCAAACCTTCTTGTTGAATGCTCGATCCATCCTACTCTGATGCCTTTCCATTTTGTGCAAAGCACGAAGCCTATTCTCATCCAGCGCTTCCAATTCAGCTAGACAGACTTCTGCAACTCTATACAGCGCCTGATGGTCGTCGACCACTGTGCGCAATGAGGGAAACTGAATCTCGACGGGCAGGACGACCCTAGCTCCATATACCAGGGAATACTGGGTCTCCTGGGTGGAATTACGAGTCATCTTCTGATAATCCCACAGGGTGTTGGGGAGTTTATCCGACCAACTCTTCTTGTTCTAACCAACCATTTTTGCAGAATTTTAGAGAGGGTTTTTTTAAATGCCTCGATCTGTCCATTTTCCTGCGCATGATAGTGGGAGGTATTGTTAGAGTGAATGTTATACTTGGCATACAATTTCTTCATCTCGGCTGCTCAGAGGCTGGTGTCATTATCAATGAGGATAGTGTGAGGTACTCTAAATCGATAGATGATTTTGGAACTCACGAATTCAATGATAGAATGGGCTTTGACCTCCTTGAGAAGAATTTCATCTACCCACTTAGAAAGGAAATCTGTAGCGGTCAAAATGAACCGGCATTGGCAAGTCGTTGCTGGTGGGTAAGGTCCTATGACATCCAACCCCCAGACTGCAAAGGGCCAAGAATACTTGGTAGTGTGGAGAGGCTCTGGTGGCCGATGCACAATGTTAGCATGAACATGTCACACATGGCACCTCATGGAAAACTCAATGCAGTCATGGATCATAGAGGGCCAGAAGTACCCCAGCCTCTGAATCTGGTGAGACAACTTTGACCCAACCTGATGGGCATCACAGGAACCAACATGAACCTCTTGTATGACCTGTGGAATCTCGATTCCTTGAAGGAAATGGAGGATAACACCATAAAATCCACGTTTGTAAAGGATCTGCTCAAGGCTAGGACCACTCTGAAGGGTGAATTGTAGCGCGTGGCGTCAGACTCGCTCGCGCTCTGCCCAGTCTGATGGAAGATTACCGTGTTGGAGGTATTCAACCAAGGATGTCCTCAAATCAGGAACTATTTCAATCACCACATCTGAAGTACCTGGGGCTCCTGACATAGGGGCACCAGCGGTAAGATGGTTCACCCACAGGTCGTGATCATCCTCTGGGGTTACTGAAGCAATAACTCTCCGGTGTTCCACGTGGATAATCAGATCGTCCTGTTCGAGCTCCCCAAACGACGCATCCAAGCTGGCCAAAGCATCTGCTCAACCGTTCTATGACTGGGGGGTATGAACGACCTCCGGCTGAGAAGGGAACTGGGTCATTAGATGGAGGTTTCACTCCAACAATGGCATGAGTTCTGGCTTTCTGACAACATAGTTTCCATTGACCTACTTGATGACCAGCTCAGAATCCCCTTTCACATGCAGACAGGGCACGTCAATCTCGAGGGATAGCTCGAGGCCAATAATGAGTGCATGATACTCTACCTCATTATTGGTGCAACCCTCTGACAACAGGAATGAGTATGGTAGAACGGCTTGCTCTGGGGTGATGAAGATGATACCCAGTCCTACTCTGTTAAGCCTAGGATCATTGAGTCTCCTACCGGTGGGGCTCTGGGAGGCACCATCAAAGTGCATCTGCCAACATGGGATGGCATGATCGAATAAGAGGATTGCATCATCAAGAAATCCTAGGTCCAGTGGCTGATCCACAGAGGTTGGGTGGGCATCTAGAAAGTTTTCCAATGCCTATCATTTGATAGCCTTCTAAGGCACGAACCTGATGTCGAACTGTTGGAGGATCACTTCCCACCATGCTAGTCATCCAGTCAATATAGGTCGGTTCAGGATGTACTTCAATGGGTCTACCTGAGAGATCAGTTGTACCTCGTGGTGCTGTAAGTAGTGCCATAATTTTTTTACGGAAAATACGAGCGCCAGACAGCTCTTCTCGATGGGAGAATATCTAATTTCTGTATTGAGGAGCATGCAGCTGACGTACTAGAGGTTGTTCTATGTTCCCTCTTTGTTCTTCTGGGCGAGAAGTGCGTCGAGGGACCATTCTAAGGAAGTCATGTAAAGGACCAGGGGATTTCTGGAGACGAGGGGCATCAAGACCATAGGTTGGAGAAAATATTTCTTGATTTCCTTGAAGGTGGTCTGACACTCTTCATCCCATTCATAGGTGGAGCCTTTCTTCATGAGCCGGGAAAAGGGATTACACTTTCCAGCCAGACTCGCAATGAATCGGCGTATGTAGGATAATTGGCCTTGGAGACCTCAAAGCTCCCGAATATTTCTCGGGGGAGGCATCTCGCTGATGTCCTTGATCTTCTTTGGGTTGATCTCGATTCCTCGGTGCCTGAAAACACAGCCAGAGAACTTGCCGGAGGTAACCCCGAATGCACACTTCAACGGGTTCATCTTCAGGTGGCGGGAACGGAAGAAACCGAACAATTTTTCATGGTCCTTGAGATGGTCCTGGCGTTGGAGAGATTTGACTACCAGGTCATCCACGTTGCATTCCACCAATGTTACCAGAATCGACTTGAATATGCGATGCATGGCCCATTGATAGGTGGCACCCGCATTCTTCAGGCCGAAGGGCGTAACCTGGTAATAGAAAGTACCTTGGGGTGCCTTGAAGGTAGTGGAATCCTCGTCCCCATGGGCCATCTGAATCTGGTTGTACCCAAAATATCCATCCATGAATGAGAGGGCTTGGAACCCAATAGTGGCATCAATCAACAATTCAGTCACTGGAAGGGGAAAATCATCCTTCAGACAGTGGCTATTGAGATTGCGGAAGTCGATACAGACTTAGATCAATTTTTTTGTTCCTGACTGGCATAATGTTGGCTAGACACCAGGGGTACTGAACTTCCTTGACGATGTTGGCTTTGATAATCTTGTCAACTTCAGCCTCAACCATGGCACCATGAGAAGGGTGAATCTTTCTGGGAGACTGCTTGAACCCACGATGGTTTTCCGGGAGACCAAGTCGGTGGACGACTACCTGAGGATCTAGTCATAGCATCTCGTCGTAACTCCAAGAGAACACATCATGGTATTGTCTGAGGAATTCCACATACCATTGCTGCTCCTCGGGGGGGAATGGCGGCGCTGACCAATGTGGGTATCAGGTCCGCCTCACTACCGAGGTTCACCTGTACCAACTCGTCGACCATGGTGGAGATGCCTCCCTCAAAGGCGGGGGGAGCGTCCTCTATATCCCCTTATCCACATGTGGAGGGATTTTCAATAGGGGAGCGGCTTCTGAGCTATCAAACCCTGATGGACGGCTGGTGCCGGCTTGAGCGGCAGTGGTCATCATATCAGGAGATCCATGTGTCACTGAGACCATAGCGATGAAGGTAGTCGATCCAATCCCATCTGGCCTTCGGTCCAGGGGGCCATGCCTGATAACATCAAAGAAATAGTGGTGTGTCGGCTTGATCCGGTTGATTCTAGCCTGGAGAAATAGACATGTATGCTGGACTTCCATTACCATGATCCTGACATCCCGATACCATATAGGGGTAGGAGGATCTGGGATCACCTGAGTCTGGTTGGTGTAGGAGCACGAGGTAATTTCCCGACATCGCTTGGACTTGGGAATATGCCATCCTCTTACACTAGAAACAACAAAGCACTACCCCATGTCAAGGGTGGTGGCCTCCAATTGATGGATCGGGAAGAATTAAGCATCATTCAGACCTGCCCAGGGATCACTTGTGACAGTGGCGGGCTCAACCTCAACTTCCAGAATCTTCTTATCCTTTCTCTTGTAATAGTCGGTGTCTAGATAATGAGCTTCACAAGAGAAAAAAAGAGACTCATCTCCATGGAGCACACCCACTTGACCATTATGGCAGTATTTGAGGAATTGGTGATACGATGAGGGGATCGTCATGTGAAAGTGGATCCATGGCCTACCCATCAATGCGTTTTAGGCGATGTCTTGGGAGACAACCATGAATTCGGTGTTGGAAATTAGGCAATCGAAATGGGTCTTCAAGTGGATCTTTCCAACTGGAGTTTTCTTGGTCCTGTCATATCCCTGTATTCTGAGATCGGAGGGAGTTACATCATCCTCAGACAACCCCAGCTTCCGTAGTGTCCAAGTCGGGATTAGGTTAATCCCAGAACCCATGTTGACATGATAGCGGCGGACTTCCACACCATTGAACTGACCAGTGATGTACAGTGGGGGATTGTGCCCCATTATGGTATGGTATTTTTCTTCACTAGAGAATGAGATAACTGCCTGGAATTCGGCGTTCTCAATTGCCTCAGTGTGGAAGGCCTCCGCAGCCACTACCTCCATCTCAAACTGGAGGGGGATCCTTAGGGCCTCGGAAAGCACCTCACGCATTTCAGACGATAGGGGAAGAGACTCAAGGATAGAAAGCCTCACTGGAATGCCAGCAACGTGCTTCAGAACATCATACTTTCAGGACAGATGTGAGATTCTGCTTATAGAAGGCCGCTCTGCGATCGTAGGTACGATGGGCCCTGCCGGTTGAGCCGGTGGCATACTGGTACAAGGAATATCTCGACGTTCACTAGCTGAAGCCCAGAGAGTGGCTTCCGAATGAGGACGGGAAGGCTGGGGTCAGATGGTGGTAGGGAGGAGCTGGTCGCGGCATGACCGAGGTGGTTCCGCCTGATCCAGCAATCCAAACTGTGGTGGAGGCGGACATGTCGACACCGGATGAAGGGGATGCATGTGCTGAGCTCTGTACTGGGACTGCTATCCAGTCTCTGTTATGTGCACGTCCTGGCTGGAGGTGCCATCTTTCGTGCCCCAGCGATTCATGTAACCATGGCTCTGACGACGTTGGCGATGGGTGGGGACATTGGGAAGGTTCACTTGGCATTCCTCATTGCCGGGAGTCAAAAAGGGATTTACTAACTCTATGTTGTTAACCGGAGCGTACCCCTGACTGTCACTTGAGGAGTACTCCACTACCGGGTGGAGTCTCATAGGGATCCCCATTTTCTGGGGCCTAAATTCGCGAAGAGTGCGGGATGATGACGGCATCGGTAGAGTGCATTCATTCTTCTTGCGTCGCCGCTGCTTTCTCTTCTGGGACGAGGATGACTAAGATGACGATGCCTATAGCATCCTGTCTTTTTATAACATAACTTTTCATTCCATTACACGGAACTGAGGATCTTTAAGGTTTAGTGTCTTGGAAACAAGGAACATAAAACATGAAACAAAAAAAACATTCTTCTTAAACACTTGAAAGGATTCTCCTCATGTTCACCCTAGGCTCATTACTGCATCCCATAACCTGGGGACATACATCAAAAGGAAGGGTGAGCAGAAGGCCCAGCAAGGGAAACAAGTGAAACATTTTACATATGAACTTGAGATACATCAATAAAGTCATGAAAAGAACTTTAAGGCATGAAAATGAAATCATGAGGCATATCATAATAAAAATAAAACTTTTTCATAACTTGAAGATGTGGCTACATCATTTAACATAGACAATCATGAACATATCACCAAGGTCCATCCCCAAGGTGTCATTTTAAAATTACCAAGGTTATTCACCAAGGTATCGTGAAAATTGTAATCTCTAGTGGTTACATCATTACCCAATGCATTGGAGCGCTATCAGGGCGCACCCTTAAATTTGCCTTTATTATCATGTGATCCACATATATCATCATCAAAAATTTCATAAATAACCCATATAGCATAAAATAATTGGGTTTCATTTCATAATCATAACGTTTTTAAAAACTGCTTTAAAGACATGATCTTTACATCACTTTAAACCCCACAAAAAAGGAAGGTGGGTCTCATATATGTAAATCCCAGAATTTAAAATAGAAAATTTTGGTATATATGTGAATACCCCTTTAGAAGAAAGAGCTTTGAGTATTCACTTAATAATATAAAAGAACTTTAGAAAAAGAGAGAGACATTTTGAGACGGAAATTCTGCAGCATAACGGCTATGTTACGAGGTTTTAGAAGACATTAAAAAGAGAGGTAAAATGGGTCAAACATTCATAAATGACCCATAAAATAGTACATGGACAGAATAAGAATGATACATGATCATGGTAATGAAATTTCAAGGACATACCATTTGAAATGAAAAACATGGAAGGAAGAAAAAAAAATAGATTTCTCTTATGAAAGTTCGGCAGCCTAACGGCGTTACATAAACATCAACAAAAATGATTTGAAAAGATCAAATAGGGTATCTCATCATGTGAACATAAGAGTTCAGTATGATAGATATAGAGATAATTCCCCAACATAAAAAAAGGAACTTGAAAGAATTGACATGAAAGTAGAACTTCAAAACGAGAAGGGTGAAGAACCACTTAAAAATTCGGCAGCCTAACGGCGCCACTTAAAACATCAAAATACTGAATTGAAGAGATCAAATGGGGTCTCTCATCATATGAAAATAAGAGTACAGTATAATATATATAGAGATCATACCCCAATATAACAAAAAGGAACTTGAAAGAATTTACATGAAAGTAGAACTTCAAAATGAGAAGGGTGAAGAACCACTTAAAAATTCGGCAGCCTAACGGCGCCACTTAAAACATCAAAATACTGAATTGAAGAGATCAAATGGGGTCTATCATCATATGAACATAAGAGTCCAGTATGATATATATAGAGATCATACCCCAATATAACAAAAAGGAACTTGAAATAATTGACATGAAAGTAGAACTTCAAAACGAGAAGGGTGAAGAACCACTTAAAAATTTGGCAGCCTAACGGCGCCACTTAAAACTTCAAAATACTGAATTGGAGCGATCAAATGGGGTCTCTCATTATATGATCATAAAATATCAGTATGATAATTTAGAGATCATACCCCAACATAATAAAAAGGAACATGAAAGACTTGAATGAAAATAGAACTTGAAAACGAGGAAGGTGAAAGAATCCCTTAAATATTCGGCAGCCTAACGGCGCCACTTAAACATTCTTAAAACGAATTGATGAGAGCAAGGGGGGGTCTCTCATCATATGAACATGAAATAGGCATTGGATGAATATAAAAGAACATCCTCCAACATAAGAACATGGAGTATAAAAGAAATGACATAAAAGAGATTACTTGAAAAGAAAGAGAGGGGTCGGATCCCTTACCTTAAAATGTAACACTTAAACCTCAAAGGTTGGGACCTTGAGGGCTTGGGGGCACCTTGGGAGGACTCCTTGGGAGGTAATGAGACCAGAAATTCTTTGGGAATGAGTGGGGAGTCGAATGGATGAGAGGAGGGCTTGGTATTTATAGGGAAAGTGAGGGGACAACGCATTAATGGCCAAGGGACACCTCACATGTGCTTTTCTCAAACCCATGTGCTCTCCCTTGTCATTTATCATGGAGTTAGGCCACATGGGGCCCCCAAAACAATAATTCATCACCCTTGGCCGGCCAACCCTCAAAATATCTCATGACATCATCATGACACCGTTATGATGTCATTAAACATACCGAAACCCTAAAACTGTATTTTTACTATTCACTGAAAATTCAACTTTCTCAGAAAAATCCCAAAATTTCACATTAACCAAATATCAATGCTCTGATTTCAAAAATGAAATCCATTTTATAAAAATAATTTTCTAAATATTTTTAATTTAATTTTTAAATAAAAACACTATTCATCGAAAATTCAGTTTTTCAGAAAAAACCCCAAAAATTACCATAACATAATATCGATGCTTTGAGTTCAAAAATAAAGTCATTTTTATAAAAGTAATTTTCTAATTATTTTTAATTAAATTTTTAATTAAAAAACACTATTCACCTGAAAAAACTAATACTTGAATAATAATTAATGAAACCGTTATTTAACTATTTTATTGAATCACATTACTTAATCAAGGTGCCTAGATTATTTTAAAACTTTCTTTAAGTGAGATTACTAATCCATTTGGTCATATTACTAATCCTAATCATAAAATCACTATTCATAATTTACTATTCATCAAAAATCAAGTTGGTCTTATTAGACTCTAAATTTAGTACTGAACATAATTGCAGAAGACCATTTTTTGAAAATCATTACACATTTTTAATTATTTAGGTTTTACATAAACATATTTAAAATATCCTTTTTCTAAAATTCATCAAAAATATGCATACTATATTTATCCGGTCATTTCAAAATTCATAAACTTCATCATAAGAAGAAATCCCAATTTTTATTTAAAACAAGGATTACACAAGGTAGTTACGGTCTCGTTACATAACCCCTTATAATACCAGCATAGGACCTAAGAGTAAGGTGTGCTAGGGTGATAGAAGCTTGGGGCGGCTCAGTCAACATTGCCCGAGTAGTAATTTCTATCAGTTTGAACTTCTCATGAAGGCGATTCCATTCCAGCTTCACATGATGAAGTTCGGCTTGGATTTGATCCAGAGCAAAGCCCAGTGGTGCTACCTCCTTCCCAAGCTCTGTTAGATGGGCTTCGATCGGTCCAAGACTACTAGGTGAGGCCATCGAATCTTCTTTCTATAATAATTAACCAAGATTACTTATATCAAAACATTTTGTTCACAGCGGTCATATTGACCGATGGTTATATTATAGTCAAAACCCACTGATCTCATTTTAATTATAATCATGTTTATCAAATAAAATGTTTTTGTTGAGTATAACAATAACACATAAAATTGGGAAACAAAATTTATTTAAAAAAAATTTCGGGTCGTTACAATCTTCCCCCCTTAAGAAATTGCGTCCTCGCAATTTTAAAATTGGGTTTTGAAATTTCATTGAAAGTCCCACATCGGAAAAGGAGTCAGTAAAACTATTAATTTAAAATAAAGAAAGGGAAGTACAAAGGTCACCCGTGTTAACCCACACTAGGGTTCCATGTAGGAAAACATGGACATGGAGGAAAAAACAAAGGGTCAAGTTCTGAGGGAGAGTGATAGAGAACATGATTAGGAGAAAGTTAACCATTAGAAAATCCCAAACTTATGATGCGTGTAAACGGTCTTTGATTACCTAGTAGGAAACGTAAACCAACAACATTTTTGTTTTACGTTTCTTTTCATAATTTTGAGGATTTCATTTACTACATAGAACAAAAACATAAGAAAATATACCTACCTTCAAGTAGAGTTTCATCCTTTAACAAGTCCCTACCAACACTAATCTTTTCTCCAAATGATGAGAATTCAAAAACACTTGGTCTCATAAAAGCACAAGAATCATCTTCTATAGAATCACATAATCTACAAAAGATTAACTATCTATTTATTCTATCTTTAAACAGTATCCCAAAAACTGAAAGGTTAAGGTAAAACAACTCTTCAAAAAGAAATAATCCCATAGGAATGGAAACTAATTTTAAATCATCAATGTTCCATGGTACTACCCAAATTTCATCATAGACCATTCCCTAAATAACGGTCCTTAAAATTCCTCAAAACAAACCAAACTAAGATTGAAACCCAAATACAATAAGGATTTGATAACATAGTCTTCCAAAACAACTTCATTGTTCATCTCCAGACAACATCAACCACTCCTAACATCTTATAAAAAAAGTAGCTAACCTAAACATATTTTACCCAAGATAGGTTAGTCATTCCCATAAGTAACCTAAATTACTATAAGTTCACCTTAAATTCATCGATTTTTCAAAATATAAGTCAACCTTACTCCTCAATGAAAATACCGTAGTAATCTATTTACCTTGATCAAATATGGTTCCCAAAATAATGAACGTCTTCCAAAATAATAATCATATATTAATCCCCTAATCATCCCTGTCATATTAATTCTAAAATCGTCGCATTTCCTATCACATTGGTTGTCGGGACATGTTCTTCCATTTCCCACCATTAACTAAGAAGAGAAAGCATAATTAGGGGTTTAAGTACTTAGCTAATAATCATGAAAAGGAACTGAAAGCATATAAGGATAAATTGTATATGAAAGGTATACCCTAACTTGTGATCTCCTAGGTTCCCATATAGGTTATGAATGATCATATATTCTTATGTGAACCTTTATTTTATTTTATCTTTGTTCCTTTAACAATGGTTCATACCAAGCTTATGAATTAACCAAAGCATATCCCCCGGGAGTGTCGTAACCAGGAGTGCAGCAAGGCCCGTTGTCGTGTACCAGTTCCTGTTCGAGTCTAGCTCAAAGCGGTGTTTTCGGGTTTTACCCCTATGTACATCTGTGCCAGAGCCACCTCTACCTGCTCGTATCCAGACAGGGATGTATTTGCTTGGCAACACCTTACTCAATACTCACCAAAATACCAGGAAGAATTCCTATATTAAACTTTTCTATAGGGTTCCTCCTAGAGTTTTCATATCCTAATTTACACAAATAACTAAACCTCCCTTTGATACCAACTATAACATCCCGTCTTTTTATAACATAACTTTTCATTCCATTACACGGAACTGAGGATCTTTAAGGTTTAGTGTCTAGGAAACAAGGAACATAAAACATGAAACAAAAAAAACATTCTTCTTAAAGACTTGAAAGGCTTCTCCTCATGTTCAACCTAGGCTCATTACTGCATCCCATAACCTGGGGACATACATCAAAAGGAAGGGTGAGGAGAAGGCCCAGCAAGGGAAACAAGTGAAACATTTTACATATGAACTTGAGATACATCAATAAAGTCATGAAAAGAACTTTAAGGCATGAAAATGAAATCATGAGGCATATCATAATAAAAATAAAACTTTTTCATAACTTGAAGATGTGGCTACATCATTTAACATAGACAATCATGAACATATCACCAAGGTCCATCCCCAAGGTGTCATTTTAAAATTACCAAGGTTATTCACCAAGGTATCGTGAAAATTGTAATCTCTAGTGGTTACATCATTACCCAATGCATTGGAGCGCTATCAGGGCGCACCCTTAAATTTGCCTTTATTATCATGTGAGCCACATATATCATCATCAAACATTTCATAAATAACCCATATAGCATAAAATAATTGGGTTTCATTTCATAATCATAACGTTTTTAAAAACTGCTTTAAAGACATGATCTTTACATCACTTTAAACCCCACAGAAAAGGAAGGTGGGTCTCATATATGTAAATCCCAGAATTTAAAATAGAAAATTTTGGTATATATGTGAATACCCCTTTAGAATAAAGAGCTTTGAGTATTCACTTAATAATATAAAAGAACTTTAGAAAAAGAAAGAGACATTTTGAGATGGAAATTCTGCAGCATAACGGCTATGTTACGAGGTTTTAGAAGACATTAAAAAGAGAGGTAAAATGGGTCAAACATTCATAAATGACCCATAAAATAGTACATGGACAGAATAAGAAGGATACATGATCATGTTAATGAAATTTCAAGGACATACCATTTGAAATGAAAAACATGGAAGGAAGAAAAAAAAAATTAGATTTCTCTTATGAAAGTTCGGCAGCCTAACGACGTTACTTAAACATCAACAAAAATGATTTGAAAAGATCAAATAGGGTATCTCATCATGTGAACATAAGAGTTCAGTATGATAGATATAGAGATAATTCCCCAACATAACAAAAAGGAACTTGAAAGAATTGACATGAAAGTAGAACTTCAAAACGAGAAGGGTGAAGAACCACTTAAAAATTCGGCAGCCTAACGGCGCCACTTAAAACATCAAAATACTGAATTGAAGAGATCAAATGGGGTCTCTCATCATATGAAAATACGAGTACAGTATGATATATATAGAGATAATACCCCAATATAACAAAAAGGAACTTGAAAGAATTGACATGAAAGTAGAACTTCAAAATGAGAAGGGTGAAGAACCACTTAAAAATTCGGCAGCCTAACAGCGCCACTTAAAACATCAAAATACTGAATTGAAGAGATCAAATGGGGTCTCTCATCATATGAACATAAGATTACAGTATGATATATATAGAGATCATACCCCAATATAACAAAAAGGAACTTGAAATAATTGACATGAAAGTAGAACTTCAAAACGAGAAGGGTGAAGAACCACTTAAAAATTTGGCAGCCTAACGGTGCCACTTAAAACTTCAAAATACTGAATTGAAGCGATCAAATGGGGTCTCTCATTATATGATCATAAAAGATCAGTATGATAATTTAGAGATCATACCCCAACATAATAAAAAGGAACATGAAATACTTGAATGAAAATAGAACTTGAAAACGAGGAAGGTGAAAGAATCCCTTAAAAATTCGGCAGCCTAACGGCGCCACTTAAACATTCTTAAAACGAATTGATGAGAGCAAGGGGGGGTCTCTCATCATATGAACATGAAATAGGCAGTAGGATTAATATAAAAGAACATCCTCCAACATAAGAACATGGAGTATAAAAGAAATGACATAAAAGAGATTACTTGAAAAGAAAGAGAGGGGTCGGATCCCTTACCTTAAAATGTAACTCTTAAACCTCAAAGGTTGGGACCTTGAGGGCTTGGGGGCACCTTGGGAGGACTCCTTGGGAGGTAATGAGACCAGAAATTCGTTGGTAATGAGTGGGGAGTCGAATGGATGAGAGGAGGGCTTGGTATTTATAGGGAAAGTGAGGGGACAAGGCATTAATGGCCAAGGGACACCTCACATGTGCTTTTCTCAAACCCATGTGCTCTCCCTTGTCATTTATCATGGAGTTAGGCCACATGGGGCCCCCAAAACAATAATTCATCACCCTTGGCCGGCCAACCCTCAAAAGATCTCATGACATCATCATGACACCGTTATGATGTCATTAAACATACCGAAACCCTAAAACTGTATTTTTACTATTCACTGAAAATTCAACTTTCTCAGAAAAATCCCAAAATTTCACATTAACCAAATATCAATGCTCTGATTTAAAAAATGAAATCCATTTTATAAAAATAATTTTCTAAATATTTTTAATTTAATTTTTAAATAAAAACACTATTCATCGAAAATTCAGTTTTTCAGAAAAAACCCCAAAAATTACCATAACATAATATCGATCCTTTGAGTTCAAAAATAAAGTCATTTTTATAAAAATAATTTTCTAATTATTTTTAATTAAATTTTTAATTAAAAAACACTATTCACCTGAAAAAACTAATACTTGAATAATAATTAATGAAACCGTTATTTAACTATTTTATTGAATCACATTACTTAATCAAGGTGCCTAGATTATTTTAAAACTTTCTTTAAGTGAGATTACTAATCCATTTGGTCATATTACTAATCCTAATCATAAAATCAATATTCATAATTTACTATTCATCAAAAATCAAGTTGGTCTTATTAGACTCTAAATTTAGTACTGAACATAATTGCAGAAGACCATTTTTTGAAAATCATTACACATTTTTAATTATTTAGGTTTTACATAAACATATTTAAAATATCCTTTTTCTAAAATTCATCAAAAATATGCATACTATATTTATCCGGTCATTTCAAAATTCATAAACTTCATCATAAGAAGAAATCCCAATTTTTATTTAAAACAAGGATTACACAAGGTAGTTACGGTCTCGTTACATAACCCCTTTTAATACCAGCATAGGACCTAAGAGTAAGGTGTGCTAGGGTGATAGAAGCTTGGGGCGGCTCAGTCAACATTGCCCGAGTAGTAATTTCTATCAGTTTGAACTTCTCATGAAGGCGATTCCGTTCCAGCTTCACATGATGAAGTTCGGCTTGGATTTGATCCAGAGCAAAGCCCAGTGGTGCTACCTCCTTCCCAAGCTCTGTTAGATGGGCTTCGATCGGTCCAAGACTACTAGGTGAGGCCATCGAATCTTCTTTCTATAATAATTAACCAAGATTACTTATATCAAAACATTTTGTTCACAGCGGTCATATTGACCGATGGTTATATAATAGTCAAAACCCACTGATCTCATTTTAATTATAATCATGTTTATCAAATAAAACGTTTTTGTTGAGTATAACAATAACACATAAAATTGGGAAACAAAATTTATTTAAAAAAAATTTCGGGTCGTTACAATGCCAAAGTAGTAACCACATCCTCTGAAGGATCTGGCTGATTTAGGAATGCACGGATGATGCCATGGGTGCGGGCGACCATCTTGCGGGCCATGCAATCGTTATACATTTGGGACCCATAGTCGGAAACCTGCTGCCATTCATCCTCATTGCCGCTACAACCATCTGATCTCACAAAGACACATACCCCTTGTGTCGGGGCTGGGCCCAACCTGACTATATTATTGTCAATATGGACTTGGATCCATTCCTTGAACACGTAGCATCGTTGGATGGTGTGCCCCAGGGTCCGATGATAAGGGCAGTAGTTGGGGTGATTAGTGAGATGCGCCTCTTCTGTCTTTCAGCACTCAGGCAACCACACAATTCTATGCTACAAGGCACTGCGGAAGTAACCGGGGACCTGAGCCTTGTCAAATGAGTAGGTACAATTCCTTCTGTCTGGAAAGGAGGATCTAGGATGTTGCCCCTAACAAGGGGCCAGAGGAGCATGCTGAGGAGGCGGAACCTGGTTATCTCGCCTAGGCGGTGGTGGTGTATTACAAGGAGGCACTTTCTGATTTTGAGGCAGTCGATGTTGGGCCGAAAGCTGCGCCCGTAGGGGTGGATCCCTATGGGGCTGCGGATCTGGCCTCACTGGTAGAAATTCTAGCTACCTGGGGGCCTCTATCTGGGCCAAAACAGTGGGCTCGACTCTGGCAGATCTCCTTGCAGGGATTAGAGGATGCAGCGGGCGTTCCTGACTGGCCTCTTGTAGGGATTCTTTGAGGCGTTGAGCCTTGTTTGAGAAGTCCTGGAACAATCCAGGTTAATTCTGAGTGATCAGAGAAGGAACCACCTCTACCTTGATATTCCCTACTCACATTTCCAGTAATTTCTCCTGAGTTAGTGGCATGTCAAGTGAGTACGTGAGCCCCTTCCACCGGGTGATGAAGTCCGTGACTCGCTCATCAGGCCTTTTCTTGAACCTGAAGAGGTATGCGATGTTCATATTCCGGGTTGTGCAACTGAAATAGTAGAATAATTTCCATCGAATGTCCTCCCAGCTAGTTAAGGATCCGATAGGGAGCTTGTTTTACCAGACAAATGTTGTCCCTTCTAGTGTCTGAAGAAAGCAACAGAGCTTGGCGGCCTCCTGCTGTGCTGGAGTCCCTAACATAGGCCCACACCTCTAGTTGAAGTGGGCCAGGTGCTGTGGCAGGTCTCCTGTCCCGTTAAAGAGGGTGAAATTTGGATTCCCAAATCCCAGAGGTGCTGGCATATCATCTACCAATGCTGGGTATGGCTTGTTGTCCGATGGGATCACCACCTTCCGAGTTTCCAAAGCCTCTAAGTAGGCGATGAGTGCTGCCACCGGATCATTTGGACGCGGGTTCCTGTCCTGACGAGGATCCCTAACCACAAGCGCATTTTCGGGCTCTTCAATCTGGTAGACAAGATCAGCAGCTCGTGGGGCGGCTGGTGGAGCGACCCTTGGGGCGGCGGGAGGAACCCGAGCAAGGTCTCTTGGGTGATCATGCCATTCAGGAGGGTTTGGAGAGACATATCGTGCCCTCTTTCCATGGGCTTTGGCCTCTCCTCTGTCAGTGAACACGGCATGATCGAGGTTTCCTGGGAGAATCTCACTGAGGGGTAGTTGTTCCTTCCTCTACTACCCCGTCCGAGGATCATCATAGTTAGGCCGCCGCTTTGCAATGCATTCAGCCAGAAGCTCATCGACCAACCTCTTCTGCTCAGCAACCTGTTGACACAGCATGGCTTTCTCGGGATCTTCCGTTGCCTTCTGCACTAAGGCAGATGGGTCAGATAGCTTGACATCCCCAATGTGCTCTTTACCCTTGTCGATATTCCGACTCAGTGTTAATGCCTCAGTGGGTACCTAGGAGGTTCCTCTGTTGGCAAGTAATCCTCTATGATGGGTCCAGTAGCGTCTTGTCCTCAGGGAGTGAGTCCCCATAAAGAAGTTCCAGACCATTCCCCTCTCCCAATATATCGGCCATGTTGACCATCACTACCCTCGGGGGCATGCCCTCAGAGTCACCCAGTGAGTCGAGCTGCCGGCGAATCGTGCCGAAAATAAAGGGCAGTGTACTGCCCCCATCCACGGACGTTCGCGTGGGGAGTGACCACCTTGATAACTTTTCGGAGTACTTGAAAACTCTGAACGCATTGTTGTTGGAGGGCCCTGTAGTGGCCAAGTGACTCGGGGTGTCGAACCGTGGGGAGTGTGGACAGGTCGACCCAATGAAATTTTTAACTGATATCCTCGAGGTGTGCATGACTCCCGAGATAAGTCACTTGCTGATGGTGAAGACGGGAGTGAGTTTCCTGAAGGGTCTGGCGAAAACATTTAAACTCTCCCAGGGTGAGCAATTCTGGGGTATCAAAATCCGACCCTGCGGCTGGACAAAACTTATCGGGGAAGTGACCTACTGCGAGGATGATCCAGAAGCTCCACAACTTAGGTTCAGTATCCGGCCCTTGATAGCCCTGCTCATCAACTGGGATTGATTGGGGAAGTGGCAGCGGTTCTGAGGCAGGCCGCTGGGCCGGTGGTCTGGCCGGTGGAGAATACAGCGAGCAGGCCGATTGGCCGCCGAATCCTAGGTCATCCTCCATGGGTTTCAGTGTCCTGGAATCCACGTCACGATAGGATGGGCCGACGAACGGGCCTCCTTTCACAGTGTCGGTTCTTGCTGAGGGTGTTCTACGTCACGGATATTCCGCCATCGAACCCCAAAAAAGGTCTCTGTCATCTCTGACCGAGGCGGAAGGGGCTTCCGAAGAGGGCGATGGTGACCGCAAGTTTGATCCCTGGGGGTACGCCAAGTCCTCGTCCTCCTGGATATACCTTCGGAGGGAGGCAAGGATCATATGGATCTCACATTCGTGGAGTACGAGGATAATGTTCCGCGTCTCTATCCCTGCCCTTGACTCAAAGGACTGGGGGGAAGGCTCCATCGCCGAGTTGTACACCGCCTCAGAGTTTGATAAATGGACTGTTCTGATTTCTGTCCGGCCCTCCCTGTCATTTCTCTTACTGCAACGACATCCCGCCTTCCTGCCCCTGGGTGGCTCCACGGGGCGAGGCTGATTTCTGTCACGGAGTCATGTGGCCGCACTAGTGTTGGGGCGGAGAGGATTGAAGGCTGGGGTGCGAGGAGCACCGGGATAGATGTTGAAAGGGACAAGGGGAGGACCTCCATGTGGGTTAGTGATAGGATATGTAACGGCTCCATAATCACGGTCAACAGTATGGGAAGTGACCCCATACCTAGTGTAGTGAGAACTGGAAAGAGCCCCACCTAGAGCGTAGCTATCACGGGGATCCCCTTACCTGTGGTGAGGGTGGTGCTAGGCAGGCCTCCGGGCTGGGTTTGGAAGGAGGGAGGACCCATACCTTCTAGAATGGTGGCACAGAGTAGGACTTCATGATGGATGGCACTACCGCAAATCGGTCCGCGGCGGCCATTGCATGTGCCAGCGATCGAGAGAGTCGATCCAACCTGCCTGTGGGGTGGTTGGGGCCTCGATCTGTGTCGGGCATGTAACTGCCCATGCTCAACGTGTGCGGGGGTTTGATGACAGGAGTCAGCGGTGGCTCGGGCCATGGTGGCAGCTGACATTGATGGCTCGTGGCGAGCATCCTCTTCTGCTCGTGCCTGACGCTGGCATTGGGTCAGGTGTGTTGGATCCGGTGGTGCAGGCACATGGATTGCCTGCTCCTCAGCCCGGGGAGTTCGGTGGCGGTGTCGACGCAGCCTGGCGGGGACCCTGACCGTGAACCCTTGAAGCGGGTCTCTTATTGGGTGAACTCGGACATACCCTACCTCATCGGCATAGGGAAGGGAGGTGTGGAGGCGTTCCGGGGATAAACACTCGAAACGGTTGAACTTCGAGGTGGGGAGCAGCGGCTCCCTACGCAGCCTTTTGGGGAGGCGATGGTAGTGAGGCGCAGCAGCCTCGATGTCTAAATGGGCCATGTCCCTGGTGGGGATGACCCCTTCCTCCTCGTACCTACGCATGAGGTCGCTGATCACCTTACATTGGATAATATATGATGGGGAGAGGGGGAATGAGTGCCCAGCAGTCATGGTGGTCAGAGCAACTGTGGAAAAGGTGGAACCGCGTGGGGTGGCCACGTTGGTACTTCCCTTGCCCATGCGTCGGTGGGCAGGTGGTGATCAAGCTCCAGATGCAGCGATCTGATTCATGAAAGCAAGGAGATGAACCCATTAACACTAATAGGAAAAGAAATCAGCAACCAGTAGCCCTGTGCCATTCCATCTTCCATGGTCGGTAAGAGGGATCCACGCTGACAACATTGAAAAACGGAGTGCTCAAAGTCCGAACTACCCCCACCCCTGGTGGGTTTCACGTCCTAGTGCTGGGTGCCCGGACCTGGTGACATGCTAATCTTCCGACACCCCAAATGCTACTAGTCTCCATATTGAGGAGAACAGATTAACATCAGGTTCACCATTTTCTATTTATAATGCTTTTGTCGGGGCGTGCGCGCATCCATCACGAAGGGGAGGACACGCAGCTTGAGGGCCCGCATTCTCGCTTTCCAAAGTCGGTCGACATCCATTCTTTGTTCAGGGACGTCTGCTCCTTGATCGAAACTGGGATGATGGGATGTCGGTTCTTCCTTCTGTGGATTCCTCCTTGGAGCTCGTCACCTAGTCCGAGTCTCCCTCATAGATTTAAGATGTATTCGTGAATCTCGTTCTTGGTGCCATATCTTCATGGACACGAGTTAATTACGATGCTTTCTTTAAGATTCTCTAAGAGGTCTGATCGTGGCATCAAACTTCGGTGAGGAGAGTGGTCAGGCCGAGGCATCGTTGGTGTATCTTGCCACTGGGGAATTGGCATGTCTATCTCATATCCCTTATTATAAGGCTTCTCGAGGGTGGGGAAGCCCGAGGAATCCCCCATCGAACGCGGGGAATTGTATGTCATAGGCATGTATCTAAGGTTTTCCTCAGCTTCCCATGTTTAACACAGGGTATTCCGTGAGTTTAGCATCTAGCAGAGACAGATCGGACTGATCGAAACACTGATAGTGGATCAGTTTGAAGAACCCCCAGGGGGGAACACTGATGTCGGGGCCAGCACGTGGGCGGCTTCCCGGATACTATGGAGTTGAGTGAAGTGGCATGATCCCACTGGGATGTGGTGGCCCGGGTAAGAATCGGGATGGGTGATGAAGTGAAGAGGGGATTGAACCTTGTGAAGGCTTCCTACATATCCCTGTTGCAGGGAATCAATGTCTGCGTAGTTCGATGATATGGTGGGACAGCTGAAAAGGTGACCCGTGTGAATGAATGCATGGATGGGACCCAGAGGAAGTAAGACCTCTAGGCTAGGGCATGAGCTTCCCGAGGCACGTGGGCTCGAGGGAGAGGTCAGGATGGGACATGGGTGTTGGGCTTGAACATCGTGGAGGCTTCCTACATACCATGCCTTAGAATGGATCAAATCCCACGTAGTTCAGGATGGATGGGGCTTAGACTATGAGGTGGCCCATGGTGAATATGGGGCTTACACTCTGAGGGGGACATGATGGTGGGTATGGGGCTTATGCTCTCAGGCGGCCCATGATGGTGGATTTGGTGCTTACGCTCTGAGGCGGCCCATGATGGTGGGTATGGGGCTTACGCTCTGAGGCGTCCCATGATGGTGGCTATGGGGATTATGCTTTGAGGCGGCCCATGATGGTGGGTATGGGTCTTATGCTCTGAGGTGGCCCATGATGGTGGCTATGGGGCTTACGCTCTGAGGCGGCCCATGATGGTGGGTATGGGGCTTACGCTCTGAGGCGGCCCATGATGGTGGGTATTGGGCTTATGCTCTGAGGCGGCCCATGGAAGTGGTGAACTGATGTGAAGGGGTCGGAACAACTGGGTGGTGGGCTTGAACCTTGTGGAAGATTCCTACATACCATGCCTTAACACGGATCAAAGTACACATAGTTCGGGTTGTGCAGTTTAATGTCATGCGGGATGAGGGCATACAGTTTAATGTCATACAGGATGACATACAGTTTAACGTCTTGCAGGATGAGGCATTTGGGGCTTATTCTCTGATGCGGCCCACAATGAGGGATATGGGGATTATTCTTTGAGGTGTCCCATTGGGGTTGGTGAACCGACGTGAAGGGGTCGGAATGACCGGGCGGTGGGATTGATCCTTGTGGAGGCTTCCTACGTACCATGCCTTAGCACGGATTAAATTCCTCATAGTTCACTGAAAGTGGGGGTCAGGGTCGGTTCTCACTCTAAGCTCACGTGAGTCATGCTTGGTGTGAGAAACAAGAGGTTGTAGAGACCTGATGATCACGTCGCAAAGGGTGCATCCGTGAGAAGTGAATAGGGGCTTACGCGTTGAGCGGCCCATGGTGCTGAGACATACTCTAGGGTGGAGGCCCGAGGTGTGACAAAGCGCAGTGGGAGAGGGATTTGGGACCGAAGATGGGAGGTGCCTTGTTCCTTATCACGCCCTACACTGGACTTGGCAGTGGGGAAGTACGGAGGTGCATGGGTTCTACCTTCCGCAAGAGAGGCTAGGGGCTTACACCAAGGTGGATGGCCTTCCCCCATGGACAAACGCCACTCCGAGAGGGAGGATATCATCCCATGTGAGGGTGATCCCATTTCCATGGAGACGAGCGGCGTAAAAAATGTCTGATCCGGGGGGACCCTGTGTGCGAGGCACGGGGCCAGATCATAGTTTAACATCATGTGTTGAGGACGAGGCGCTTGGTAGTTTAACGTCCTACTGCTCAGACGAGGTGGGGTTTCTCCACACCCCTAGGAATTACATAACCAGCACCATCTACCCCTTGTGGGAGGGAAGGCATCGGCAAGGCCATAGTGAAGGGTTGTCATAGAGCGAACCATCGAGGGGTCCACATTAGCGTGTCTATACGAAGAAGAAATAGTCGTTAGCGTGCCTATGCGAGGAAGCATGAGGCAAAGAAACACAATGGGAAACACCACCCAATGGACGTTGAGGTTACTTCGTATGAGCCTGGAATGCCGTACTGGAAAACAGCGCATGGAATGCATGCCTGGTATAGAGGCCATCGGGCGCCTGCGCAGGCAGGCACTAGGGGGGAATCAAGGTGAGGGGTCCTAGGGATTGTGCGAAAATAAAAGGATTGAACACAAAACACTGATATGGAATATAATTGGGGCAGAGGAATTGCGCGTGACTAGGGGGATTGTGCGTAAGGGATGTGAATTGCGTGCGAGTGGAAAAGGTCGATCCCTAAGACAAGGCCACACCCAACGAAGGGATTGCGTGCAATTTGGCCTTTTTTGCATGCAACGGAAGGAATTGCGTGCATGGGAGGAACCCTGAGGGGTTTGGAATTCTATTTAACCTAGTGGGTTTGCGCACAAAGGTGAATCCTGGGGCGAGGTTGCGCGAAAAGAGTCAGTACCTGAAGGCTATCTTGCACGCGTGGAAGTCCTATTTCATGCACAAGAGCTGTTTTAAATTCCGTAACCCCAAAATAGAAGGGGTCTCCTTCTATTTATAGGCCTACGGAGTCACGGAATCCAGGCGGCACACGAACTTTTGCACACCAGAGACGGAGGAACGAAAAGTTAACCGCGCGGGCACGGGCACGGGCACACAAATATTGTGCGCCTGTACCGGGAACCTTTCATGAATCTCTTACTCCTTTGGCGTGGCCCACATTTTTTCGTGCGCATCCTCCTTTATTTCACGCAACACTTCCAGATTGTCTAGACCGGGCCTCCAGGTCTGAATAAGACTTCGCTTTGTCATTTCGACAATTCCTTTAGTAGTTACAGACTTTTCTGCATCTATAGGGACCTATATGTCTTAGAGATGAAAGGTTTCTATTCCATTCTCATAATGGATGGGTTGGTCTCCTTTCAGGCATTTATTGACTACTTTCGTTGAATGGTGAGTTTTATGTCACTAGGGGGAGATTCTTTTCTACACAAGGGTGAATGGGATGTGCAGGTGAGAAGTGATAGACCCGAGCATCATGGGTTGATATGAATCAAATAATATATTTCTAGTTTGTATCTTGATAACTAGGGGACTTCATATATGGACTTTCCTCTGGTGGTGGATCATTTCAGATATGTCTTTCCAAACGACTTTTTAGGTTTACCTCTGGAGTGAGAGGTGGATTTACCTTTTGAGATTGTTCTAGGAGAGTAACTACTATCCATTACTCAGAATAGTATGGATTTATTAGAGTTATAGGAGCTCAAGAAGAAGTTAGAGGAGTTTCAGGAACATGGTTTCATCTGACCCAATACTTCTACATAGGGTTATCTTATCCTTTTTGTAAAGAAGTTAGATGGTAACCTCAGACTTTTTTTGGATTATCTGAATTTGAACCAATTTATAGTCAGGAATTGATACCCCTTTCCTAGGGTTGATGATATAATTGATCGGATTTGAGGATCCCAGGTGTTCTCAAAGATTGAATTCAGATTCGGTTATCATCAGTTTCACGTTATACCATCAAATATACCTCGTACATCCTTTCACAGTAGGTATAGTCTATAAAAGTATTTAGTTATATCGTTCGGTCTCATGAACGTGCTGGCGTTTTTCATGGCACTAATTAAATGAGTTTTCCATCCTTACTTGGATTCATTTGTGGTAGTCTTCATGGAAAATATCTTGGTGTACTCTCACACACGACACAACCACACCATCCATCTTGAGATCATATTGAGTAAACTAAAAGAGAATCAATTATATGATAAGCTCTCAAAATTCCATGTTTGGATGAACTAGATTCAATTCATGGTTCATGTAATCTTACAGATAGAAGTATCAATATAATTATAGAAGGTGAGAGTGGTAGTTTTCTAAGAGTATCTTAAGAACATCTTAGAGGTACAGAGTTTTTTGGAGCTGGTTGGTTACTAAAGACACTTTGTTCTTAGCTTTTCATGCTTAGCAGCACCACTAACAGGCCTGACTAAGAAGGGTGTGAAGTACTTGTGGATAGATTCCAATTATTATGACTTTCAAGAGCTAAATGTGATATTGACGTCAACAAAGATCCTGATTTTTCCAGATATTGGTAAGAGTTACACCGTTTACTGGGATGCATCACGTATCGGTCTGGGAGAAATGCTTTTGCAGGGGGAGTCATTGCATATGATATTCACCAGTTGAGGCCACATAAGAGGAACTAACCTACACAGGATCTTTAATTAGCCATAGTTGTGCATCTATTGCACTATTGGAGACATTATTTTCTGGTAAATCATTTTGTGGTTTACACTAACCACAAAATCCAAATGTATGTCTTTACACGATGAGATCTGAATTTTAGACAACGAAGGTGGGTTGAGTACCATCAATTTATTGACTTTTATTTTTTCTATAATCCTATGAATGGAAACACAGTGGTTGATGCATTAAGCATGAGGACTCAGATATAGGCGGTTCAGGAGGCCAACAATGGGTGGAATCTTATAGATCTATTCTCTGAGATGCATTTGGTGGTGCTTGATAAATAGGGGTATGTAACACCCCGACCCCAGTTACCCAGAGTCAGTGCATTTTTTTAATACATGGGTATGATTACAAGGAATCTAGTCCCGAAGGACCGATCAGTTTAGCAGTCTTGGAAAAATAGATCACATACATGAATGTTACATTTGCACTTTAAGACATACAAAACAACATAAATAATCTTTATGAACGCCATTATTCCCTTAGCTTAACCCTGTATATCAAGAACATTACACTTCTTGGAATCCTGGGAAAAATAAAACATAGAAAGGGGTGAGCTCAAATGCTTAGTAAGGGTAAGCAATACAGCGGAAACATTCAAAAATAAGCATAAACATTTAAGGCAATGTATAAAACTAAAACAAAAGCCTTTTAAACTTGAACTTCAGCATAATATGGTAGAAATAAAATGAAATAATGCCATTTACTTATTCACATGGATATTCTACTAATCGAATAATCACATGCAATATCACTATCCACTTTCATAATGATGGAATGCATAATGCCAGACTATCATAACCACATAGCCAAGGCCTCGTGCCAAGACTACAAATAAGATTTTTTCAAGGCCTTGTGCCAAGACACTAGTTTGTCTCATGAGACCTACCGATGCAATTTTTTTAGAAGATACTTATGTTTAAAATTTCTCAAATATACTCCAGTGCTTTTCTAATAATATTATGCAAGCTTCTGAAAACAAAATAACTAATTCTGAGACTGCTTGACTAATTACAGGCCATGATGGGTCCACGCCCAATCCCTTCCTGTCTACCACACTCGAGAGTCAAGTTTTCTGAAAACATTTTTAAGGTTGCGTTAAATACATATACATTTTCACTAGATTTTCATATTTTTGAGAGAAATATCTCTTTTTGAAATAATTTAAAAATCACATAATTATAAAAGAAAACCTTTATTTTAAAAATATCCTTATAAGCATGTAAGGAAAGCTTCAAAGGTGTAATTATGGCAGAGAATAAACGCACCTTCCGTATAAGTTAAAAAAAGACATTCTTACCTTAATTCTGTCGAAAAGGTTAAAAAGGACCTTGTTTAGAAAATGACAAAAAGATTCCTTTATAAAACACTTATAAAAGTAAACTAGGGTATAAATGAATTTAACCCATTGTCTATTAAATAGTAAAAATGTTTTGAAAGACATTTTTGAGAAACATGGATGTGGATGATAAAGAGGTCCCAGAAGATAATTATGTATAAACAATCTCGGATAATGAAGAGATTGTGAAATAAACCCTTACCGATTTGGTAACTTATGAAAAATATACCCCATGAAAGAGGTATCATACAATGAATATGTAAATACACATATATTAAAGTGTATTACACAAATAATACAATTATATTCAGTACATACACCAAACAAAAGGTAATAGTGGCAATATGGCATGAATATCACGGGAATAAGGAGTGAGATGAAAACCCCTTACCTTGCACTTTCCTTTAGTCAAGGGTACGTTTATCCTCCTGTAAGAAGATCGTAGTATGTTATTAAATTATACCATAACCATATTAATATTTATGATATCATACCTGATTAATTTATGACTTTATATTACCCATTTAATAATAATTTCCATGTTAAGTTAACATTTTGGGTAATAATAACTTTCTTTATCATATATGTTTTAACTTGTCACTCTTGGATGTATCACATACATCACGATTTAAATACATCCAAAATATAAAACATGATAAACATATCATATATATTTAGAATAAAATATGTATAATAGACATATATATGAAATGGAAAACACCGTTTATGGAGGCGGTAGTCCGTACGTACGCATAAACGCTGTTTCTGTTTTCATATAGTATTGAACGGAAGTAAATGAATAAGATTTATGTAAGTAAATAAATCCTTATATATATATATATACAGTAGCATTATTTTCTCATATATTACATACTTATTAGTAATATATATTTTTATAATCATCGATGATGGTGAACTTGGAAATGTATCTCATCGCATCATGGAGACGGTAATTCGTACGTACGCACGAGCGAAAATATCATTCTTTTGATATAAAAATAATATATAATTGGATGGTATATAATATATAAAGAATCATTATCATGTTATAATTATTTATTACATGAATTACAAGTCATTATTATACCCATCCAAATAATAATATATTGAATAACAATTACACCACGACATGGAGACGGTAAGCCGTACGTACGCACGTATGGTGACATGTAATTAAAAGGATGGATAGAATACTGAATATGGTTGTACCATATTTATAATAATATTACAGTATATAGGAGATACTGGATTTATTATTTTAGAATGGTAATAACAAAGAAAGAAAAGTGGAAGAAGAAAGGAACTTGAAAAAAGGTGGTGAAATCATTACCTCTTCTTCGGGTTCTTCCTTTTGATTTGATCAAAAGGGCTCCTTAAGTTGGATTTCTGACTAAAGGAAGGCCTCTATGATGAATTGAGGGAAGTTTAGAGAGTATTTGGGTAGAGTGTTTCCAAACCAAAAGGCTTTGAAGGTGTTAGTTAATGAGAAGGGAGAGTGCCCTTTTATAAGAGGGGTGAGGGGCACCTTTGGAAAAGCTAGAAATATTATTTTATAATAAATTCATATTCGGTTTCTAATGACTCCAAAGTGTATTATTTATAGGTTAAGGTGGGGATGGGTCGAAAACCACTCAACCAATAGAATTTAGATATCTTTGGGTCATTATATTAACCTTATCTTTAATTATTAACTCTTATTTAATTAGTTTCACTTTTACAATGTCTCTTTGTATTTTTATATTATATGGTTAATAAACTTAATATATACATCCATGCGACCCCCTAGTGGTACATTAATGATACAAATATCATGATATAAGTCTCTTGGCAGAACCTTAGATTTTTAGAAATTTAATATCAATTAATAATATAATACTTGTTTTAAAAACTCTTTTATGTCAATTTTGACACTATTCAATAATTGATTTTTGTAAAAATCACAACAGAATGATTACTTCGAAAAAAGTTAATTATGTAAATCATAACATGTCATATTATCCTATAAAATTAGTGTAATTCATAATAAGTCTTAAATTATATTTATTTGGATATTTATAAAATCAATTATTTTAATTTTTTCAGTATTATGGTAATTCCTGCATCATCATTTTGTCATAAATAAATTAAATTATTTAATGTCTAAAAATTAAAAATAAAATATCATTATGTAGGAAATCATTTTTTATTTCTAATTAATATTTACAATCGAGTTTATCTTATGTACAACCCTATATTAAAAATGTTTTAGTAAGTAAACTTCGATTTTAACTCTTTTGACTCTTCTTTGAATTAAATAATAATAAATGTCTTAATCTAATCCAAGTGGACAGAAATGATAATTTTTTTTCATAAAGTTTTTTTTGTCGAGATACACTTGTCCAATAGAATTAGGACATGTGTTAGGTTAATATTAATATCATTTTTACCCTTAATTACCCTATTTACTTTTAACTGTGGTAAATAAAAGTAGAAAGTTACTATTCACCAAAAATTACTTTCATCTCATTGAACCACATTTTACTCCTTGATATTAATCGTGTCTATCGGATTTTCGAAAGTCCAATCACAGAAGCGGTAAAATTAAGTTTTATGAAAAATTCAGTTTTTTAACTACCACTTAGTAGTTTCACTATTCATCAAAAATTGAAGTTTTTCAGAACAATGCCAAAATTTTACCCTAAGATATAATTGATATTCCGAATTCAAAAATTATGTCTATTTTAAAAAATTACAAACATATAAGTTGCATTAATTAATTTTATAATTAATTCCGGTTGTCACAACAAATAGCGTGTTTTTATGAAACAATATATATCAAAAGATTGACAATTGTTTATGTCCAATTTCAAAGTGAAATTAATTCTAATGAACACCATTGCATAAAATGGTAAACATATATTCTAATTATACTTTAAAACCACTCAAATTCATAACTTATCACTATTAATTATTTTGATTAAAAAGTTGTTTTTAATTAAAATTTAGTAATTTTCACTATTCATCAAAATATTAAAGTTATCCGAAAAGTACCAAAATTTCACCTTAGGCTATATTCGATACTCCAAATCAAAAAATGAAGTCCATTTTGAGAGATAAACTTTCTAAAATTTTAAAAAGTAGGTATTACTATTCATAACGGCTACTTTGATTGGTCGTGGTATTTGTTAGAACTCAAAGTTGCGTACAACACACGCTACTGTATTATTCAAAGAGAAGCGTACCATGGAAGCTCAGGGTGTTACATTCTCCCCTCCATCAATAAATTGCGTCCTCACAATTTTATATTGTTCTTTGAAAATAAAGGTTGAAAATAGAAAATATCTTTGTGGAAAAACCCACATCGAAAATTTTCTTAATAAAATTTATTCTTAAAAAGATGAAAAGAGAAATGAAGGGGTCACCACAAAATTATGATCTCGATTAGGAGGACATTGGTGGAAATTATAGACATATAATTGGAGGAAAAACGTAAATATTTATAGGTAGTGATTGAGAACATCAATCACAAACAAGTTTAAAATTGAGGTCCTTAAATTCATAAATCTATGTTGATTTAAAATACTATGGGTTCAACAAAACATAAGGTATTAGGATAACACATTTTTGACATTTCAAAATATATTAGTTGAAATCCCACATCGGAAAAATGAATTAATGAGGCCTCTATTTAGAATAAAGTGTGGAAATAATGAAGATTACCGAAAATAACACATACTAGGGTTCCATGTAGGAAAATATGGATATGGAAGAGAAATATAACCATAAATTATCTGATGGAGAGTGGTAGAGAATATGGCTATGAAAAGGCCAACAATCCCAAAGCCATAAATTAGTGATGATCTAAGGTACCATCTAGGACAAAATTTTTGTTCTAAGTTCATTTTCTTAATGTTGAGGAATTTATTTATGGGATTGGCTAAGATCATTAGGAGATATACTTACTTTATAATTAGAGTTTTATCCATTAAAAAATTTCTACCACAAACTCATCTTTCACCCCAAAACATAATACAACTCAAAAAACTCTATTTATCCTAATCGTATAGGGTTCCAAATATAATGAATTTATAATTCACATATAAGACCCTTTATGTAAAGAAACTACATTATACCATCTAGGAACTTCATGTAGCACAATGGTAGGCGATAAATCCCAATTGCACTATGGTTGTGGGTTTGATTCCGCAGCTTTGTCCAACACGATGGGTCGTCACATGGTCTGTGTGATGTCCTTTTATAAAAATCCAAAAAAATAACCTTTCAAACTTAATCCATTCCGACCATTAGACTTATCCAAAATATTATTATCCAAACTCACAGTCCAAAATTTACAAGGAAGTTAAACATAATGAGGATCCTTTTTTCAAGGTAATAACATGTGAACGCCTTTCTCATATATTCTTTCACAACACCAGACATCCTGAATTACCAAAATCAACCATCTCTTATTCCAAAATCACTACCTCAATATTAGGACCATATCAAGGTTTATATTTCCTTAAACCATGTAATTTCCAAAAAAAATTAACTCGTTGTAGAGTCAATTTTCTTAGTACCATTAAATCTCAAATCCTTAATTAAATAGTACTACAGTACAATCCTTATTTATTTCCAGAACATCATTGATATAACACTTAAATGAAATAATTATAATATAACAACATAGGAACACTACTCATTCCTCTTCATATGTGGTAGTATCATAACTTGATTATTATCTAATAGCATCATTTGTGGCATAGACTGATTACTGGGACATTGGTTCGTGTAGTGTCCAAACTCCTTGCAAATGAAGAATTGTACATTTGAAACCATATTCTTACCCATGTAGTCATGTACTTTGTGCCCTTTTCCTACACACTTATAAAAAATTCCATTCCTTTCAAGCAACTTCCAGGGTGTTTCTTCCCACAGTTATCACATGTGGGGAAATTCTTCTTTTCCCTCTTCCCATTATCCATATTTCTCTCTTCCATCCTTTTCTTCTCTTGATTCCCTTCAAAGCCATAGGACTCAGTAAACTCTTTAGTTATCTTATCCACACATGATACTATTTCTTCATATGATGATAATATGTGGGAGACTATTTACCTTCTAAATGATGGCTTAATACCATGAAAGATACGATCCTTCTTACTCTTTGGATCATACGTATTACTGGAGTTCACATTCCTTATACTGGGTTCCATTTCTATACAATAGCATAAACTAGGTCAGTTTATGAATTGCAATGAATAATTCCTAACACAAATTTAATAGTTTATGGATATGATCTATAATCATAATTTTTTTTTCTTTGAGTAAGTATATACTCATGAGCCCTTCATAATGGTTTGTAAAGAAAATGAAAATTATCCTAAGCATATCCCCCAGGAGTGTCGTAACCAAGAGTGTAGCAAGGCCCGTTGTCGTGCACCAGTTCTCGTTCGAGTCTTGCTCAAAGCGGTGTTTTCGGGTTTTACCCCTAGGTACATCTGTGCCAGAGCCGCCTCTACCTGCTCATATCCAGACAGGGATGTATTGCTCGGAAAACTCACAAAATCTCTACAATACCAAAATTCTAGGATGTTCTTCAATACTAATCCTCAAATTCTATCTTAGGGCTATGTGCTCTAATCAGAGTTTATCTAAATCTAGTTTCCAAGGTTATTGCTAAACTTCCTCTGATACCAACTGTAACGCACCGACCCCAGTTACCCAGATTCGGTGCATTATTTTAATACATTGGCATGATTACAAGGAATCAAGTCCCGACGGACCGATCAGTTTAGCAGTCTTGGGAAAATAGATCACATACATGAATGTTACATTTGCACTTTAAGACATAAAAAACAACATAAATAAACGTTATGAATTCCATTATTCCCTTTGCTTAACCCTGCATATCAATCACATTACACTTATTGGAATCCTGGGAAAAATAAAATATAGAAAGGGGTGAGCTCAAATACTCCGTAAGGGTAAGCAATACAGCAGAAACTTTCAAAAATAAGCAGAAACATTTAAGGAAATGTATAAAACTAAAACAAAAGCCTTTTAAACTTGAACTTCAGCATAATATGGTAGAAATAAAATGAAATAATGCCATTTACTTATTCACATCGATATTCTACTAATCGAATAATCACATGCAATATCACTAACCACTTTCATAATGATGGAATGCATAATGACAGACTATCATAACCACATAGCCAAGGCCTCGTGCCAAGACTACAAATAAGATTTTGTCACGGCCTTGTGCCAAGACACTAGTTTGTCTCATGAGAGATACCGATGAAATTTTTTTTAGAAGATAATTACGTTTAAAATTCCTCCAATATACTCCAGTGCTTTTCTGAAAATATTATGCAAGCTTCTGAAAAAAAAATAACTAATTCTGAGACTGCTCGACTAATTACAGGCCATGATGGGTCCACGTCCAATCCCTTCTTGTCTACCACACTCGAGATTCAGGTTTTCTTAAAACATTTTTAAGCTTGTGTTAAGTACGTATACATTTGCACTGGATTTTCATATTTTTGAGAGAAATATCTCTTTTTTGAAATCAATTAAAAATCACATAATTATAAAAGAAAACCTTTATTTTGAAAATATCTTTATAAGCGTGTAAGAAAATATTAAAAGGTGTAATAATGGTGGAGAATAACAGCACCTGCCATATAAGTTAAAAAAAGAAATTCTTACCTTAATTCTGTCAAAAAGGTTAAAAAGGACCTTGTTTGGAAAATGACAGAAAGATTCCTTTATAAACCACTTATAAAAGTCAACAAGGGTATAAATGACTTTAACCCATTGTATATTAAATAGTAAAAAAAATTTGAAAGAAATTTTTAAAAAAACATGGATGTGGATGATAAAGAGGTCCCAGAAGATAATTACGTATAAACAACCTCGGATAATGAAGATATTGTGAAATAAACCCTTACCAATTTGGTATCTTATGAAACATACACCCCATGTAAGAGGTATCATACAATGAATATGTAAATACACATATATTAAAGTGTATTACAAAAAGAATACAATTATAGGCAGTACATACACCACATAAAAGGTAATAGTGGCAATATGGCATGAATCTCACGGGAATAAGGAGTGAGATGAAAACCCCTTACCTTACACTTTCCTTTAGTCGAGGGTACGTTTAACCTCCTGTACGAAGATCGTAGTATGTTATTAAATTATACCAGAACCATATTAATATTTATGATATCATATCTGATTCATTTATGACTTTATATTACACATTTAATAATAATTTCCATGTTAATTTAACATTTTGGGTAATAATCACTTTCTTTACCGTATGTGTTTTAACTTGTCACTCTTGGTTGTATCACTTAGATCATGATTTAAATACTTCCAGAATATAAAATATGATAAATTTATCATATATATTTAGAATATAAATATGTATAATAGACATATATATGAAATGGAAAACACCGTTTATGGAGACGGTAGTCCGTACGTACGCATAAACGTTGTTTCTGTTTTCATATAGTATTGAACGGAAGTAAATGAATAAGATATATTTAAGTAAATAAATCCTTATATATATATATATATATCTCCAGTAGAATTATTATTTCATATATTACATACATATTAGTAATATATATTTTTATAATCGCCGATTAATGGTGAACTTGAAAATGAATCTCATCGCATCGTGGAGACGGTAATACGTACGTACGCACGAGCGAAAATATCATTATTTTGATATTAAAATAATATATAATTGGATGGTATATCATATATAAAGAATCATTATCATGTTATATTTATTATTTACATGAATTAAAAATCATTATTATACCCATCCAAATAATAATATATTGAATAACAATTACACCATGACGTAGAGACGGTAAGCCGTACGTATGCACATATAGTAACATGTCATTCAAACTATGGATAGAATACTGAATATGGTTGTACCATATTTATAATAATATTACAGTATATAGGAGGTACTTGATTCATTATTTTAGAATGGTAATTACAAAGAAAGAATAAGTGGAAGAAGAAAGGAACTTGAAAAAGGGTGGTGAAATCATTACCTCTACTTCGGGTTCTTCCTTTTGATTTGATCAAAAGGGATCTTAAGTTGGCTTTATGACTAAAGTAAGGCCTCTAGGATGAAGTGAGGGAAGTTTATAGAGTATTTGGTCAGATTTTTTATGAACTAAAAGGCTTTGATGGTGTGATTTAATGAGAAGGGAGAGTGCCCTTTTATAAGAGGGGTGAGGGGCACCTTTAGAAAAGCTAGAAATATTATTTTATAATAAATTAATATTCGGTTTCTAATGACTCCAAAGTGTATTATTTAAAGGTTAAGGTGGGGATGGGTTGAAAACCAGTCAACCAATAGAATTTAGACAGGTTCGGGTGATTATATTAACCTTATCTTTAAGTATTAACTCTTAGTTAATTAGTTTCACTTTTACAATGTCTCTTTGTATTTTTATATTATATGGTTAATAAACTTACTATATACATCCAAGAGACCCCATAGTGGTACATTAATGATACACCTATCATGATATAAGTCTCTTGGCTGAACCTTAGATTTTTAGAAATTTAATATCAATTAATAATATAATATTTGTTTTAAAAACTCTTTTATGTCAATTTTGACACTATTCAATAATTGATTTCTGTAAAAATCATAACAGAATGATTACTTAGAAAAACGTTAATTAAGTAAATCATAACATGTCATATTAACCTATAAAATTATTGTAATTCATAAAAATTCTTTAAATTATATTTATTTGGATATTTATAATATCAATTATTTTAATTTTTTCAGTATTACGGTAATTTCTACATCATCATTGTGTCATAAATGAATTAAATTATTTAATGTCTAAAAATTACAAATAAAATATCATTATGTAGGAAATAATTTTAGCTTTCTAATTAATATTTACAATCTAATTTATCTTATGTATAACCCTATATCAAAAATGTTTTAGTAAGTAAACTTCGATTTTAACTCTTTTGACTCTTCTTTGAATTAAATAATAATAAATGTCCTAATCTAATCCAAGTGGACATAAATGATAATTTTTTTTCATAAGGTTGTTTTTTGTCAATATACACGTGTCCAATAGAATTAGGACATGTGTTAGGTTAATATTAATATCATTTTTACCCTTAATTACCCTATTTACTTTTAACAGTGGTAAATAAAAGTAGAAAGTTACTATTCACCAAAAATTACTTTCATCTCATTGAACCACATTTTACTCCTTGATATTAATCGTGCCTCTCGGATTTTCGAAAGTCCAATCACAGAAGCGGTAAAATTAAGTTTTATGAAAAATTCAGTTTTTTAACTACCACTTAGTAGTTTCACTATTCATCAAAAATTGATGTTTTTCAGAACAATGCCAAAATTTCACCCTAAGCTATAATTGATATTCCGAATTCGAAAATTATGTATATTTTAAAAAATTCCAGACATATAAGTTGCATTAATTAATTTTATAATTAATTCCCGTTGTCAAAACAAATAGCATCTTTTTATGAAATAATATATATCAAAAGATTGACAATTGTTTATGTCCAATTTTAAAGTGAAATTAATTATAATGAATACCATTTCATAAAATGGTAAAAATATATTCTAATTATACTTTAAAACCACTCAAATTCATAACTTATCACTATTAATTATTTTGATTAAAAAAGTTGTTTTTAATTAAAATTTAGTAATTTTCACTATTCATCAAAATATTAAAGTTATCCGAAAAGTACCAAAATTTCACCTTAGGCTATATTCGATACTCCAAATCAAAAAATGAAGTCCATTTTGAGAGATAAAATTTCTGAAATTTTAAAAAGTAGGTATTTCTATTCATGACAGCTACTTTGATTGATCGTGGTATTTGTTAGAACTCAAAGTTGCGTACAACACACGCTACTGTATTATTCAAAGAGAAGCGTACCATGGAAGCTCAGGGTGTTACATTCTCCCCTCCATCAATAAATTGCGTCCTCACAATTTTATATTGTTCTTTGAAAATAAAGGTTGAAAATAGAAAATATCTTTGTGGAAAAACCCAAATCGAAAATTTGGTTAATAAAATTTATTCATAACAAGATGAAAAGAGAAATGCAAGGGTCACCACAAAATTATGATCTCGATTAGGAGGACATTGGTGGCAATTATAGACATATAATTGGAGGAAAAACGTAAATATTTATAGGTAGGGATTGAGGACATCAATCACAAACAAGTTTAAAATTGAGGTCCTTAAATTCATCAATCTATGATGATTTAAAATACTATGGGTTCAACAAAACATAAGGTATTAGGATAACACATTTTTGACATTTCAAAATATATTAGTTGAAATCCCACATCGGAAAAATGAATTAATGAGGCCTCTATTTAAAATAAAGTGTGGAAAGTATGAAGATTACCGAAAATAACACATACTAGGGTTCCATGTAGGAAAATATGGATATGGAAGAGAAATATAACCATAAATATTATCATGGAGAGTGGTAGAGAATATGGATATGAAAAGGCCAACAATCCCAAAGCCATAAATTAGTGATGATCTAAGGTACCATCTAGGACAACATTTTTGTTCTAAGTTCCTTTTCTTAATGTTGAGGAATTTATTTATGGGATTGGCTAATATCATAAGGAGATATACTTACTTTATAATTAGAGTTTTATCCATTAATAAATTTCTACCACAAACTCATCTTTCTCCCCAAAACATAATAAAACTCAAAAAACTCTATTTATCCTAATCGTATAGGGTTCCAAATATAATGAATTTATAATTCACATATAAGACCCTTTATGTAAAGAAACTACATTATACCATCCAGGAACTTCATGTAGCACAATGGTAGGCGATAAATCCCAATTGCACTATGGTTGTGGGTTCGATTCCGCAGCTTTGTCCAACACGACGGGTCGTCACACGGTCTGCGTGATATCCTTTTATAAAAATCCAAAAAAATAACCTTTCAAACTTAATCCATTCCGACCATTAGACTTATCCAAAATACTATTATCCAAACTCACAGTCCAAAATTTACAAGGAAGTTAAACATAATGAGGATCCTTTTTTCCAGGTAATAACATGTGAACGCCTTTCTCATATATTCTTTTACAACACTGAAACATCCTGAATTACCAAAATCAACCATCTCTTATTCCAAAATCACTACCTAAATATTAGGACCATATCAAGGTTTATCTTTCCTTCAACCATGTAATTTCCAAAAAAAATTAACTCGTTGTATAGTCAATTTTCTTAGTACCATAAAATCTCAAATCCTTAATTAAATAGTACTACAGTACAATCCTTATTTATTTCCAGATCATCATTGATATAACACTTAAATGAAATAATTCTAATATAAAAACATAGGAACACTATTCATTCCTCTTCATATGTGGTAGTATCATAACTTTATTATTACTTAATAGCATCATTTGCGGCATAGTCTGATGACTAGGACATTGGTTTGTGTAGTGTCCAAACTCCTTTCAAATGAAGCATTGTACATTTGAAACCATTTTCTTACCCTTGCAGTCATGTACTTTGGGCCCTTTTCCTACACACTTATAAAAAATTCCATTCCTTTTAAGCAAGTTCCAGGGTGTTTCTTCCCACAGTTATCACATATGGGGAAATTCTTCTTTTCCCTCTTCCCATTATCCATATTTCTCTCTTCCATCCTTTTCTTCTCTAGATTCCCTTCAAAGCCATAGGACTCCGTAAACTCTTTAGTTATCTTATCCACACATGATACTGTTTCTTCATCTGATGATAATACGTGGGAGACTATTTACCTTCTAAATGATGGCTTAATACCATTAAAGATACGATCCTTATTACTCTTTGGATCATACATATTACTGGAGTTCACATTCCTTATACTGGGTGCCATTTCTATACAATTGCATTTACTAGGTCAGTTTATGAATTGCAATGAATAATTCCTAACACAAATTTAATAGTTTATGGATATGATCCATAATCATAAAAATGTTTTCTTTGAGTAAGTATATACTCATGAGCCCTTCATAATGGTTTGTAAAGAAAATGAGAGTTATCCTAAGCATATCCCCCAGGAGTGTCGTAACCAAGAGTGCAGTAAGGCCTGTTGTCGTGCACCAGTTCTCGTTCGAGTCTTGCTCAAAGCGGTGTTTTCGGGTTTTACCCCTAGGTACATCTATGCCAGAACTGTCTCTACCTGCTCATATCCAGACAGTGATGTATTGCTCGGAAAACTCACAAAATCTCTACAATACCAAAATTCTAGAAAGTTCTTCTATACTAATCCTCAAATTCTATCTTAGGGCTATGTGCTCTAATCAGAGTTTATCTAAATCTAGTTTCCAAGGTTATTTCTAAACTTCCTCTGATACCAACTGTAAAGCCCCGACCCCAGTTACCCAGAGTCGGTGCATTATTTTAATACATTGGTATGATTACAAGAAATCAAATCCCGACGGACCGATCAGTTTAGCAGTCTTGGAAAAATAGATCACATACATGAATGTTACATTTGCACTTTAAGACATAAAAACAAAATAAATAATCGTTATGAATGTCATTATACTCTTTTTTCTTAACCCTGCAGATCAATCACATTACACTTCTTTGAATCCTGGGAAAAATAAAACATAGAAATGGGTGAGCTCAAATGCTCCGTAAGGGTAAGCAATACAGCGGAAACTTTCAAAAATAAGCATAAACATTTAAGGAAATGTATAAAACTAAAACAAAAGCCTTTTAAACATGAACTTCAGCAAAATATGGTAGAAATAAAATGAAATAATTCCATTTACTTATTCACATGGATATTCTACTAATTGAATAATCACATGCAATATCACTAACCACTTTCATAATGATGGAATGCATAATGAAATACTATCATAAACACATATCCAAGGCCTCGTGCCAAGACTACAAATAAGATTTTGTCAAGGCCTTGTGCTAAGACACTAGTTTGTCTCATGAGAGATACCGATGAAATTTTTTTAGAAGATAATTACGTTTAAAATTACTCAAATATACTCCAGTGCTTTTCTGAAAATATTATGCAAGCTTCTGAAAACAAAATAACTAATTCTGAGACTTCTCGACTAATTACAGGCCATGATGGGTCCACGTCCAATCCCTTCCTGTCTACCACACTCGAGATTCAGGTTTTCTTAAAACATTTTTAAGCTTGCGTTAAATACGTATACATTTTCACTGGATTTTCATATTTTTGAGAGAAATATATCTTTTTTGAAATCAATTAGAAATCACATAATTATAAAAGAAAACCTTTATTTTGAAAATATCCTTATAAGCGTGTAATAAAAGCTTAAAAGGTGTAATAACGGTGGAGAATAACCGCACCTTCCGTATAAGTTAAAAAAGACATTCTTACCTTAATTCTGTCAAAAAGTTTAAAAAGGACCTTGTTTGGAAAATGACAGAAAGATTCCTTTATAAACCACTTATAAAAGTCAAAAAGGGTATAAATGACTTTAACCCATTGTCTATTAAATAGTAAAAATGTTTTTAAAGAAATTATTAAACAAACATGGATGTGGATGATAAAGAGGTCCCAGAAGATAATTACGTATAAACAACCTCGGATAATGAAGAGATTGTGAAATAAACCCTTACCAATTTGGTATCTTACGAAACATACACCCCATGTAAGAGGTATCATACAATGAATATGTAAATACACATATATTAAAGTTAATTACACAAAGAATACAATTATAGGCAGTACATACACCACATAAAAGGTAATAGTTGCAATATGGCATGAATCTCACGGGAATAAGGAGTGAGATGAAAACCCCTTACCTTACACTTTCCTTTAGTCGAGGGTACGTTTAACCTCCTGTGCGAAGATCGTAGTATGTTATTAAATTATAACAGAACCATATTAATATTTATGATATCATAACTGATTCATTTATGACTTTATATTACACATTTAATAATAATTTCCATGTTAAGTTAACATTTTGGGTAATAATCACTTTCTTTATCGTACGTGTTTTAACTTGTCACTCTTGGTTGTATCACTTAGATCATGATTTAAATACTTCCAGAATAAAAAACATTATAAATATATTATATATATTTAGAATATAAATATTTATAATAGACATATATATGAAATGGAAAACACCGTTTATGGAGACGGTAGTCCGTACGTACGCATAAACATTGTTTTTGTTTTCATATAGTATTGAACGGAAGTAAATGAATAAGATATATTTAAGTAAATAAATCCTTATATATATATATATATCTAGTAGAATTATTATGTCATATATTACATACTTATTAGTAATATATTTTTTTATAATCGCTGATTAATGGTGAACTTGAAAATGAATCTCATCGCGTCGTGTTGACGGTAATCCGTACGTACGCACGAGCAAAAATATCATTATTTTGATATTAAAATAATATATAATTGGATGTTATATCATATATAAAGAATCATTATCATGTTATATTTATTATTTACATTAATTACAAATCATTATTATACCCATCCAAATAATAATATATTGAATAACAATTACACCATGATGTAGAGACGGTAAGCCGTACGTATGCACGTATGGTGACATGTCATTAAAACTATGGATAGAATACTGAATATGGTTGTACCATATTTATAATAATATTACAGTATATAGGAGATACTGGATTCATTATTTTAGAATGGTAATAACAAAGAAAGAATAAGTGGAAGAAGAAAGGAACTTGAAAAAGGGTGGTGAAATCATTACCTCTACTTCGGGTTCTTCCTTTTGATTTGATCAAAAGGGCTCCTTAAGTTGGCTTTCTGACTAAATGAAGGCCTCTAAGATGAAGTGAGGGAAGTTTATAGATTATTTGGTCAGAGTTTGGATGAACCAAAAGGCTTTGATGGTGTGATTTAATGAGAAGGGAGAGAGCCCTTTTATAAGAGGGGTGAGGGGCACCTTTAGAAAAGCTAGAAATATTATTTTATAATAAATTAATATTCGGTTTATAATGACTCCAAAGTGGATTATTTAAAGGTTAAGGAGGGGATGGGTTGAAAACCAGTCAACTAGTAGAATTTAGACAGGTTTGGGTGATTATATTAACCTTATCTTTAAGTATTAACTCTTAGTTAATTAGTTTCACTTTTACAATGTCTCTTTGTATTTTTATATTATATGGTTAATAAACTTACTATATACATCAAAGAGACCCCCAAGTGGTCCATTAATGATAAACCTATAATTATATAAGTCTCATGGCCAAACCTTAGATTTTTATGAATTTAATATCAATTAATAATATAATATTTGTTTTAAAAACTCTTCTATGTCAATTTTGACACTATTCAATAATTGATTTTTGTAAAACTAATAACAGAATTATTACATAGAAAAAAGTTAATTAAGTAAATTCTAACATGTCATATTAACCTAGAAAATTATTTTAATTCATAAAAAGTCTTAAATTATATTTATTTGGGTATTTATAGTATAAATTCTTTTAATTTGTTCACTATTATGGTTATTACTGCATCATCATTGTGTCATAAATAAATTAAATTATTTAATATCTAAAAATTACAAATAAACTATCAATATTTAGGAAATAATTGTATCTTTCTAATGAATATTTACAATCGAATTTATATTATGTATAACCCTATATTAAAAATGTTTTAGCAAATAAACTTTGATTTTAACTCTTTTGACTCTTCTTTGAATTAAATAATAATAAATGTCCTAATCTAATCCAAGTGGATATAAATGATAATATTTTATTCCTAAGGTTGTTTTTGGTCGCGATATGTGTTAGGTTAATATTAATATCATTTTTACCCTTAATTACCCTATTTACTTTTAACCGTGGTAAATAAAAGTAGAAAGTTACTATTCACCAAAAATTATTTTCATCTCATTGAACCACATTTTACTCCTTGATATTAACAATGTCTCTCGGATTTTCTAAATTCCAATCACCAAATTGGTAAAATTAAGTTTTATGAAAAATTCAGTGTTTTAACTACCACTTAGTAGTTTCACTATTCATCAAAAATTGAAGTTTTTCAAAACAATGCCAAAATTTCACCCTAAGCTATAATTGATATTCCGAATTCAAAAATGATGTGTATTTTAAAAAATTCAAACATATAAGTTTCATTAATTAATTTTATAATTAATTTCCGCTCTCACAACAAATAGCGTGCTTTTTAGAAATAATATATATCAAAATATTGACAATTGTTTATGTCCAATTTCAAAGTGAAATTAATTCTAATAAACACCATTGCATAAAATGGTAAAAATATATTCTAATTATACTTTAAAACCACTAAAATTCATAATTTATCACTATTAATTATTTTGATTAAAAAAGTTGTTTTTAATTAAAATTTAGTAATTTTCACTATTCATCAAAATATTAAAGTTATCCGAAAAGTACCAAAATTTCACCTTAGGCTAAATTCGATACTCCGAATCCCAAAATTCATTCCATTTTGATAGATAAAATTTCAAAAATTTTAAAAAGTAGGTATTACTATTCATAACGGCTACTTTGATTGGTCGTGGTATGTGTTAGAACTCGAAGTTGCGTACAACACACGCTACTGTATTATTTGAAGAGAAGCGTACCGTGGAAGCTCGTTGTGTTATAGGGTAGATGCTTCTTTCGTTTATATTTTTTTCCTCTACTCTACTGGATCGAGTGCGAATGAGGAAACTTTTAGATTTCAAAGGCCTAGTCCTATGGGAGAGTTTGTTAGGTGAAGTCCCTACTCTTGGGTGGACCAATGGTGAGGATAAGGTTTTGTGTTTTCATCGGCATGTATGGGTGTTAGTAGAAATAATTGAGGAGATCTTTGAATATTTTAATGCCTCAGTATGGGCAGTTCATCCTGGTGTCACCAAGATGTATTGAGATCTACATCATTCGTATTGGTGGTCAGGTATGAAGAGGGATGTAGCTGGTTTTGTTATGAGATGTTCCACCTCTCAATTGGTGAAGGTGGAACATCAGCAACAATAGGGCTATTACAATAGTTACCCATTCTCAAGTGTAAGTGGAATGAAGTCATGATGGGTTTCATGATGGGATTATGAATGTTGACTTGAGTAAATGATGTTGTATGGTTGTTTTCCACAGGCTCACGAAGGTTTCAAAATTATTTCCAATCAAGGAGGCCTTCAATGTTAATGAGCTTGGGAAGTTTTACATATGATAGATAGTACATTTTCATGTGGTTATGCACCCTATTGTTATTGATAGGGATTCTTGGTTTACTTCTCATGTCTAGAAGGGACTACATAGGGCCTTGGGTACACAGGTACATCTGAGTACATCTTTTCATCCCCAAAAAGAAGTATAGTCTGAGCGCATGATTCAGGTTTTGGATGAAATGCTTCAATCATGCATCCTAGATTTCAAGGACTCTTGGGAGAGACAAATACCCCTAGTGTAGTTTTACTACAACAAAAGTTTTTCAGCACTGATTCATATGTCCCCTTATGAGGCTTTGTACAGTAGGCCATGTCGATTACCCCTATATTGGATGGAGGCAAGAGAGGGAGTTATGTTAGGACCTCCTCTTGTCTAGGAGACTATTGATTAGGTGTAGTTGATTCAAAATAGGATGGATACTGCACAATATTGCCATAAATACTATGTTGATCGGTGGAGATGACCTCTAGAGTTCAAGTTCGGAGATCATGTTTTCTTTCATGTCACATCGAGGTTGGGATATAGAAGTATTAAGAGATAGGGAAATCTTTCACCAAGATATGTCGGGTCATTTTTGGTTCTGGAGAGATTCAGGCTGGTTGCCTATCGGTTACAGTTACCTCAAAGGTACTGGGATATGCATGATGTCTTTCATGTTAGTATGAACCTCGATCTTCATTTAAAGTATGGATCTTGATGTTGGGTTGTTTTGGGGAAAAAAGGAAGAAAAGAGGTTTTTTTGAGTACTCAATTTATACTTCCATGTACATGCTATGTTCCCAATTATCATGTATAGCTACATACCAATCATGTAAGGGCTGAGTACATGGCCATGTGGTGACCTGGTAGACTGCTTATGTATGGGGGGCCGCTTAAGGCTACTACACAACATGTAATTTTAATGAACATGCTGTTTAAGTTTCTTTTTATTTGATAAATCAGAGTGGGGTCACATATCATATCCTAAAACTCCTTCTTCTAGACACAGTTCATACATTAGTACTACGGAATAGCCTACGAACTTATAAGCCCTCCAAATTCATCATTTGATCTTCAATTGGGACACTATCACATTCTTTGGTATCCCGCCAATGAGTTATAAAATCCACTTGGGCCTTTCTTCTGGATTCCTCTTCTCTTTTAAGTTATTCAAGGTTGATAATTTTTTACCTTTTTGTAGATCTACACTGATCTAGTCCAACTCAAGTATTGATGTTCAATTATATTGATCATACAACAAAAAGTTAGGTGGTTTGTGCCTATCATTGTTTTTTTATTATATATGCTAAAAGTGATACATGCTCACGTTTGGGGTATTTCTTGATTTGGAATTTAACCATGTTTATCAACTTCTATGATTTATTAAATTGATAAAGGGTAGTTTCTTATGCCTAAGGTCAGATACCTTTTTTAAGGGACACACCATGGGTGTGTTTCCCTTGTTTTTTTGTTTATAGCCATTTGGTCTAGGATACCTGTTAGGCTTGCCTTATTTTCCATGCCTTTCTTTGTTAGGATAGAGTTGAAGATTATATATGATGCATGTGATATGCATTGTGAATGTTTGACAAAGGGGAATTGGATTGTGAGAGCTTCCCAAGGGAGGTTCATTTATGTATGTTTACTGTTATGTTGACCCAGGGTATTGATCGTGAGAGCTTCCAGGTGGTCATCGACCCAGGGGCTTATACAGTGAGAGATTTCCCAGGTGGTTGTTTAAAATTTTTTGATAGTATATTATACCAAAGGATTTAGACTGTGAGATATTTCCTAGTTTTTTGTTTATAATATTTTGATAGTATATTAGACCAAAGGGGTTAGACAGTGAGATCTTTTCCAAAGGGTCGTTATTAAATAAATTGTAGTTAATCTAGACTAGGGGGATTATAATATGAGAACTATCCCAAAGGGTCCTTATTGAATAATAGAAATATTATGAATAATATTCCAAGTCAAAGAACAAGTTTGGATTCGATCTTACATGGTTTTTTAGGTCATCTTCTCAGACACCTACTTCGTTAATTTGTACTGGGGATACATAGCTTAGACTAGATCCTAGGGGTTACATGATTCAACAGATTGAATAATTGATAAATGTATATGAATGTAATTGAAAATTAGGATTTTTTACTTTTGAGTAATTCCTAGTTTACTACTTCATTATTTCATATTACCTGCAATATATATTCATTGGAAATTTGGCACAGATCTTTTGTTGGTTTCTTACTAGGATTTGTCTCATCCCCTATTTGGGTCATTGTTTTAAACCAAAACAGATTATATGGTTGAAAGTATATATAAGGGAAAGTTTCCTTCCTCATCAGGTACATGATTGTTGTTGAAGTTGGAGAGTATGGGACTAAGAGAGGCTAGCAATGCAACTGGATTTTACTTGTTTCTTTTCTACTTCGGTTTCTATATTGGTTTCCAGTATTGTGACTTTTTTGGATGTTTTCATAGATACATATTCCATGAATCATATATATATATATATATATATGAGCTCTGTTTGGATTTACATTCAGTCTTCTACTATTTACTTTCGTGGTATTATTGATTCCGTTATTTCTTACTATTTGTTTTCTGTTGTGTATACTCTTCCAATGAGGTCAAAGTTTCCCCATTATCATGCATTGGTCCTTATTTGTAGCTGGAAACCTCTAGATTTTGTGGAAATGTACTTGGGGTCATGTGACCAACCTGGTACAGGGCACCCTTGGGCGGCACCCAGATTCGGGACGTTACAGTACGCGTCTATACTTCCATATCATCTAGACTAGAGGAACTGACCTTCCTCGGAGAGACATAGTGCTCCATTCAATGATGCGTATCGGATGATCCCTGAAGGATTCATCTACCTCTAGCTGAAAATCTTGGGGACAAATGAATGAGATGGTTCAACATGATACTATCAACGCTTCGATATGTTGAAGACATCAAACATGGCATGGTACCTCTAAGGTAACTGCAACTGATACGCTACCATCCTAACTCTCTCCCCAATCTCGAAAGGCCTGACATAATGAGGTGTTAACTTTCCCTCTCTATGAATTTTTATGTTACCCAATCTAGGAGATACACACAAATAGACCACATGTACCAGCTCAAAGTCCAAAGGTCTACAACAATGATTTCTATAATACTTATTCATAGAATGAATTGTAGCCATATGCTTTTGAATTTCCTAACCCGCTCTAATGTCACATGAATTATATTAGGACCCAGTATAGCTACTTCCCCTACCTCTTACCATCATATAGGTGAATATAATAGCCTACCATAAGGGTTCTCAAATGTACCCATTTGAATCATTACGTGAAAAAAAATTATAATAAAACCAAATCAGAGGGATATTATTTTCCCATAAACCTTGAAAATCAAGGATGTAGGAATAAATAATATACTATAACACTCTTATTGTTCACTCAGACTTCTCATCAGTCTGAGGGTGATATGATATACTCAAGAGAACCTATGAACCCAACTCCTTTTTCAACCCTTTTCAAAATAGTGATGTAAATTGAGAATCTATGCATAATATGATAGAACAAGGAACATGATAAGAGGTTCACTATCTACTGGATGTAAATCCTTACAAAATCATTGACTAAAAAGGTTTAATTAATTGTTAGTAGGTTTGAAACCTTGGATAAAATTTTGATAATAACCCATACTAAATTGTTTCCTTGAGGGGATCTCATCAATCTTGTCATGAAATCCATAGTGACGTTGTTCCATTTCCACACAAGAATGGAGAGAGGAAGTAGACATCCAATAGGTTCTCGGTGTTGGAAATTCACTTATTTATAGGTGTAGTACCCAATCATAAAACATTTTAAATTCTTCTTTACACCAAGGCACCAATACTGACGACATATATCTCTATACAAATTGGAAATCCTAGGATGGACTACCCAAATGGAGGAATGTGATTACCTCTCTTCTTGTATATCTGAATGGACTCAACCTTTCCCATGAAAGATTATTATTTCATTCCCATAAATAACTCAACCAGAAGGTGGGTTATCACTTGTGAAACTCTCCCTCGATAAAAGGCAACATGAATCTTACAACAACCTCATCAATACCTTCTTCAAAAGAGATTATGTCATTTCTGTAACTGCAAAAATCGGTTTCTCGTGCTGCTCATAACCTTTAGTTTTGAATTATAGAATAGAGTCATCAACTTCCACCCATTACTGGCCTCCTTAATGGATTGTATCTGATTATTTTGTCTCAAGGAATCATCCACATCATTACCAATTATTGATGTATAAGGAAACTCAAATTAAAATGATTGTAGGTATTTAACGCACCTGAATAGCCTCTTATTAAAGTCTTATAGTATAGAAATAGACATGAGACATCTATTATCTGTGTAAATGAATAATCTCTAACCCAATAAATAGTTCCTCCAATTGTGTAGATTGTGAACTGTGAACATTAACTTGAGGTCATGCATAGGGTAATAATGATCATGATTCTTTAGCTAGTGGGACCTGTATACCATAACTAGATCACTCTACAACAAAATTGCACCAAACTCAACCCATGAAGCATCACATAAAATATTATAGCTTCTTCCCAGCTCTGGAAAAAATAGGATTGGCTCTAACATAACTCTTACCTTAAACTACTGAGAAGCTATCTCATATGATTCAGTATAGTCAAATTCCAGACCCTTCTTGTTCAATCCCATAAGAAACACTGACAGGAATGGTAAATTTTCTATGAATTACCTATAATATCTAGCCATCTATAAGAAACTATGTATGTCAAACACAATCTTAGGCAGATCCTAAGAAACCATGGTGCTCAGCTTCTATGGGTCAATAGATATACCAACATCAAATATAATATGACTCAATAAGTGAACCTTCTTGATCCAAAAATATAATTTACTGAGCTTTTCATATAGATGGTTCTATATACTTTGCACGATCTCATGATGGGTATCATGGTCATATATGGTGCATGAATACAATATGATGTCATCTATGAAGACCACTTAAAAAGAAACAATATATGGGTATAAAACCAAATTCATCATATCTATAATGACTGATGGTGCGTTTGTCAGACCAAATTACATAACCAAATACTCATACAAGTTATACCTTCTGTGGAATGTTGTACGTGGTAGGTCTGATGGTCTCACCTTTACCTAATGGTAGACTAACCTCTAATTGATCTTGGAGAAAATGGTCACTCTTAAGATCTAGTCGAATAGGTTGTTTGTATGATTAAGTGGATGTCATTTCTTCACCATAGGCTGGTTCAGTCAGTGATAATCCATGCACAATCTAAGGGTACCATCCATATTCTAGGTGAAAAGGATAGTTAAACCCTATGGAAATGTGCTAGGTCATGTAAAACCCTTTTCCTCTAGATCATCAAGATTATTATTGTGTTCTTGGAACTCTGTAAGTTACATCCTATAGGGAGTAATGGACACCTGTGTCACACCTTGAACTATCACAATGGTGAACTAGACCTATCTCTCATGAGGTAAGACAGAGTAATCATCATGGAATAAATCCATGAAATGTGTCATCGTGAGGGGGAATTCCACAAGTTTAATTCCCTAATATCTCATAAGTAAACTCTCCATATGATCTATCACTTTTAATAGCAATATACTCTTTGGTTCGTCCCAACTTTACTTGATATCCCATTCAACCTTGATTATATGTGATTCCCATGGGTGATGTGAAAGATGCTTTTTGGTTATGTAAATCTACATGGGAATGATATGGCATAAGACAGTCCCTTCCAAGAATGAAATTCATTAACCATTACCCAGAGATTCTAGATGACTAGCCTGAGAAGGTATACTCTGCTAATGTTGAACCTCCGAGGCATGACTACCTTAGCTATGACCACTACCTTCTCAGCCTGATAAGCCACTAGAAGAAAAACTACTATCTTGATAAAAAAAATTTAGATCTCATACCTGATATGAGTTTTAGTATGGATTTACACACACTAGATACTGGAGGAAAATAATGGTGTAAAGGATGAAAGTGATCCATCCTACCACAAGATCGACACTTCATTGGGTTCCTCATGCACTAGGTCTTATTATGGCCAGACCTACCAGATTGGTGACACACCCCATGATTATTGGTGTGTTCCACCAAGATGGTACTATTACCATGTGAACCCTCTAAATGACACTTCCTACTACAAGATAAACTATCACGCTTCTCTATAACTGAACTCCCCTAGCTCGTATTTCTAGCTTCTATGAGATTTCATCCTATAATAAGGGATTATTTCACTATTTCTAAAATAGTATCCAACCAAAATATGTTCACCAACGATTGAATATTATACACACACCCATCCTCAAAATTCACTATAGTCATCAACTCACCATCGATCATAGACGAAGTGAAATAATGGATCTCAGTGAAGTTGTCTGAATACTCTAGCATAGTCATGGTTCCCTACTGAAGATGTATAAACTCCATGGCATGGTTGATATCATATTATTTAGAAGTAATTGATCATAAAAATTCCATCTAAAAGTCTTCCCAAACCATACCTTGATGATGCTAGACCTAAGTTATGATGTCCCACCTATTCGTGGAGTAGTAACACAATATGTAGTTAGCAAGAATGACCCTCCACTCTGGAAGTGTCTTAAAATCTAAAAATATTGACACCATAACTTCTAACCATGACCCAGCAGCCTGAGGTCCACCATCCCCCAAGAAGGGGGAGGATGTTGCTGTTGTAAATCCACAGTTAGCTCTACCATAGATGGGGAAGTTCATGGAGCACCCTGAACTGACTACAAAAACTAAAAAACTATCATGGAACGAAGCATCATCACCCAATATAAGATATCTATAAGGTGCCTCAGGTATAACTATATTAGGTAATAATGGTGTCTCAGGGGAAACCACCTCCAGATAATGTCCATCACCACTTTATTCCAATACAATATGAGGGCATCATGGTGGAATATTTCTATGATTTCCAAGAACACTTCTCATACAAGATTTATAACATATAAGAAAAAAAGATAAAGAAAGTGATAAAGAAATGGTAGTTATGAGACCTCCCTATAGCACAACAAAACCCTCAGCCTGCTCCAGGATTCAAGCCTACGTGATGAAAAAATTTCACTGAATTATTACAAGGGACAAGGTCTACTACCCACTACTAAGGTTGGGTCAGGGTCATGGTCTCGTATTACACATATGATGTCCATTCCCATTTTGAAGATTATATTCATTTTAATTATGTATTGATTTTTTATTTAAATCTCTTTAAATGGTTGAATTATATGGTTATAAATTTCCAATTTTTATCAGAACATACACCTTATAAATTAAAATTTTCATCCATTTATTCCTTACCAAAACATATACCATCACATGTGACCAATGGTACATGGATCAACATTCCATAACCAACTACTTAAGGTGTAGACATTGATCTATGCTAAAATAATTGTTAGGTTAATGAAGGAACATTAAGTTTAAATTATGTTTCCGTAGTCCTTTAAGAAATTTCAACACAATTCCATATATATAATCAAGGCACTACCGCAAGCACATGCATCACAGGACATGCACACAAAAAGTAGATATGGCATGGAATAATGCTTGGAATATTAATCGTATGATTCCTAGTATGATTCACACTTTGATACACCCTCAAATAATCAATACAAGGTTAAAAAACCCGATATGTTAATAGTTTTATCAACAATAATAACAGGAAAAATCAAGTGTGACTCCCAATAGTGAAATCCATGAAATTGTAATAGTTCAAGCAATAACAACATTCATCCAGTCGAGGAAATTTGGGTTTCCCCTATACTTGGGTTAGCTACTACTAGGCACTGGCACTTTACCAAATTCCAATATTTAGAGTCTTCTATATAACCCAAAAATTAATTCAAAAAGGGAAAAAATACTCTAATACCACTTTGTGGTGTCTCACCCCAGATGGAAGCATCTCGGGGCACTGCTGAGTGGTATCTAGGAAGGGACACCTCTATCTAACTAGGTAGGTTCATGAAAAGGTCTGGTTCTCAGTATCTTTTTTAAGTTAAGGAATTTATGGGTGTCCCTAAGAGTTAGGTTTCTATATATGAATTATTATTTGGTTCAATCTTAATGGGAAAATCTTAAGATTATATTACCTATAGAATAGAGATAGGATTATCCATATAATTGATTGAGTAAGGATTTATTTGCTCAACTATCTACAATTCATATATGATATTATTAGCATGATGTACTACATAAATAGATAAGTGATGATAAGAAAAATAAATTAGACTCATTACATAGTTAAATATGGATCTTGTACCATTAATTTATATGATTTAAATGTAAAAGGGGCCGCTATTTTGGAAGCATAACATTATAAAATTCCTTATTTAAGGAATTTGAAACTTGATACTCACTAGATAAAAGCTTCTATTATATGTAAATGGATTAATTATCATACAAGATGACTTTGAGATCAGTATTGAAAAAATAGAATCATAATTTATCCAACTTTCTAGACGGGTATAGGAACATAACAATAGTCCTCAAGAAAAAAAAACGTTCTATGGATTTGAACAAAAAAAATTGGGAAGCCTCCTACTGATAAAACTAGTCCATAAGGGAAATATGGTTATAGTAAGATTTTTAAATATTCTCTAGATGTATTTATGTTAACAATTTATTTTATTGATCCAAATCCAAAAAAATCAACATGATAATACAGATGTTTCTGGGATGATAAAAAAACTCATAAAGTCTTTATCAAGAATATTCTAGACATGATATATATAAAGTCCCAAAATAACTCTTTCACTATAATATGGTTTATTGAACTTATATCTTGACTTCTGTACTCAATATGATTGGCTATATAAATGACATGGAGAGAATAGGTTCAATTCATAGGATATATTTTTCTATAAAATTCATACTATAATCACTAATGGAATGGTTTTTTCTATGTTATTTTGAGTTACAAAAAGAATGAGATCAATATAATTTTACCTAATCTTCTCAATGTATTGACTATTTTTAAGTAGGATATGGGAGTTCAACGCTCATGTTTTATTTAATTTTATAAAAATGAAATGGTAAAATATTTATTTAAAAGGGAAAGATGAGTGGTCATAGTGAGTCTACAACAGCTTTTAATACAAAAAAAAGATATTCTAAGCAAGTATAGTATTTTCACTATGGAAAAACTAGGCATTAGAAGAAAAAATCTCTAGAATACTAGAATGGTGAAAGAAACTTCATGGAGATTCTACATCAGGTATTTATTTTATAGAAATCAATTATTATATTTTTAAGTGTATATGATACCAACTATACATTAAATAATTATTATCGATATATATTAAAATTCAAAATTGATATAAGATTGATGCTCGTAGATTAAATTGTGCATTGAATAGATAGAGCAAGTGGATTCTATATTGAGGAGTTGGATTGAAGGGAGTACAGTAAAGTTCTATTGGATCAAAATAAAGATTTTTCATTGTTATATTTTTTAACTCTTATGTGATAAGGGTTGTTATTTTAAATAATGGTTGTTAAAAATAAAGGAGATACCGGTTTGGTTATATATTATTATGATTGTTATAATTCTATAACATCCTTGAAAAGGAGATAAAGATTCTTTTCTATCCAGGATATAAAACAATTATCCAAGTTATTTTTTAAAATATGATGTAAAAATTTCTCACCACCCTTCTATAGAATATTGTAAAATATAATATCAAAATAATACACCAAATTCATAGAATATAATATGATAAAAAGTGGTTAATAGTATATTTTATAAATATTCCCACAATATTAAATGTGTGTTATTTCATAACACAAATGAGTTCATTTTTCTTAACATGATATTTTAGAGAGAATATAGTCTCTAGGAGGCTAGTGATAGTATTATTTAGACTTAGAGAAGTTCAATGTATAAAAAATAAATGATTTAATGTACTATAATAATGTGAATATAAACTTCTATCTTAAAATATTTGAGGATGAATTTGTAAAGGGACTCAATGAAAAGGTTTACATTGAGTTATGAAAATCACCTCAATGAAAATTTTAAATGAAAAGGTTACAATATAATGATAATGAACTTAAAAAGAGTTCTATGTGGAAAACTAAGGTAATTCACATACTAACATTGGATATTGTGAAGTTAATAATTTTGAATTCTATGTTCAAAGAGTTGAAAATTAGGAATATAGATCCTAGTCTCACCATTACACTAAAATTATTACTTCATAGATGTTACCAATTAAAGGAGTTTATTGGGTGGTTTTATCAAATGGTCAAATAGAGATGTGGTGGGAATTACATTGAGATATAATTAGTTTAACAAAACCCTAAAAATTCAATAAATGTAAGGCCTCTTTAGTAGTATATCATACATGATATGATTAGATGGGTGATTTTTTATGGTTTATTTTGTATTCTTAAAAGAGTTTAATAATATAAATTTTATCATATTATAAAAAACATAATCTCAACTTTATCATTATTTTATGTTGGGTGCATATATTTCATGAATTGAAGTGATAATTAACCAGTCAATGTATTAATTTTAGTTATCCCTAACTGATATTCATCAATAAGTAAAGATACCAATCATGAGAACAATTATACTTTTATATCGGTGTTACACCATCCTTGAGGATATGCTAATTAGGGGTTTTTTGGTATTTTGTTGATCATGTCAACGATTTAGGATTAAACAAGATGGGATTTTTCCTCTCATATATCGAGTATGATATTTGGGCCCTCAATTGAGATAAACTAAGGAAGTGTATATTCATATTGTGATAAGGTGTATGCGATGTTCTTATCTATTTTTACATGGGACATGTGATTAGTTCATCCACTTGGGTGAATGACATGAGATGTGTTCATGCATGTTTTAGTATGTATTCATATAATTGAGGATGTATTTGTTAGATATTAGGGATTGAGATATTCCATGTCTCATGTTCACTCCATGTATTAGAAAAATATATTGCATGAATATACCAACATTTATATGATAAAATTGGTGGGAATATCTATAGAGATACATGTGTTTGATAAAGATCACACAAAAAAATTAGTTTTAATAGAATTAACAGTTTTATAGAGGCTAATCATTTATTACAAATATATATTAAGTAATTCATAATTTTTTTCAATGCTACAATGTCCTTTTAGGTCACACTTTGTGATTATGTGAATGAGAATTATGTTTTTGTTGTAAAGAATTTGTATAAAACTTTAAGAGATTCCTTAAATATGTGTTAGTGGATATCCAAAATAGATTTTCGGTATATTTTCACAAATTTATATATATAATGAATCTATTAGTGAAAATGAATGATATATTTTTAAAAAATATTTTTAAAAGATATCCAAAATTATTTTTGTATATGGTTTTATATATTTCAACATATTATGTGAAATAAGGAGAGAGTGTGGAAAGTATATGGGGATTTGGTGAAAGTATAGGATTATTGGAATTGTAATCTAAAGGAAACACCATGGAATTGTGGTTTAGACCATGTTGGGGTCTATGTTAGTGTATCCCATGGTATATAGAGGGTCAGTATGCCTTAGTGTTCTGCATATTAGTATATGTGATATCTAATATCATTTGATTCGGTTTCTTTCTTGTACTTAAAGATATCATAAAAAAATTTATCATTATTTTATAATGATTTAAAGGAGTTTCAACATCAAAAGATAATTATTAAAATTTTAAATAGAAATAATTAAATATTCATGATTTTTAAAAAAATAATCAGGAAACATTTCACCTTAAATGGTCTAATGTATGGTTTCATCAGAGTCTCATTGGATGGACTATATTAGGAGTTTCATATTTTTTAAATCAGTTTAATAATAAACCTGATAAAATCATTAATCCAATGAACATTATCCCTCTCTTTAACTCACAAAAATTAATGGTCATAGAAAAATATGGGTAAGAGGGGATCCTTCTAAAGAATTGGGAGATTTATTTAGCCCATAGATAGCCAAGGAGGAAGGATCTCATTGGATACTTCTCAATGATCACTATCAAGGTTGTGTGAAAGAGATTTTACAAATTCATGATTAGAAGATGAAATGGTACAACATTATTTATTTATTTATTCATTTGAACATGATTGAAATATATTTTGGTGTTAATTTGTTTTTGTTGAACTCTTCTTATATGTTTGGATTGGTGTTTCCCCCTCCAAAACTGATCACCTCATCCAATTGATAATAAAATCACATGTAACTTATCTAGGTATGATAGTACCATCCTTCCGTTATTATTAATTGATTTATTAGATGTCATACTCATAATATGGGAGGACAAATCCCATCTTGATTAAACGGAACTAATGACATCACCAACAACATACCCAATCGCCCCTGGATTAGCTCATCCTCAAAGTTGATGTAAGGAATATATCAAATATGAATGTTATCATGCTAGTTATATTATCTAACATTAGGAAATAAGGATATCCAAATATAAAAAATACACTCCCAGTATAACAAAGACATAATGTATCACTATACCTGTCAAAAAATTGACAAGCCCCAAGGATAGCTTGTTAGACCATTAGTTTTTTTTTGTCTCAGGCCTCTAAAAAAGTGGATGACATAAATACGGGTTTCATTTGACTTGTTCTAAAAAAATCTACAATTCACATGGCCACATTCCATTAAATCTGACCCATGACCTGAATATATTTATTTTCATCTAAAAATATAAAATATTTATAAAAAATATTATATTTTAATGTTATTTTAAAAGAATTATTATTTAAATTTTAGTTTATTATATATAAATAATGATATTATGGGTAAACTATACACTTATTTAATGTCTATTTTATAATTCATGTACGTATATATGATTTTTTTGAATTGTATTTCAATTTATACAATTTATAATTTGTTTAAATAATAATAATAATTTTTTGATATGTATATTTATTGGTTATTTATCATTATAAAAATATTAAACTATCAAAATATATTAAATATTGTTTTTTGAAATAAAAAAATGAAAAATTAAACCAAAATAGACTTTCCTGCAAGCCTAAAGGTCATACAAAGTTAGGGATAGAGCCTATGGCTTTGTAGCGCATATAAAATTCAAATTGGTTCAGCCCGTCCCACCAAACAGGTAATTTAAATGAACTAGCCCATAGTTTGACCAGACCCATCTATTTAACATCTCTATATATAACACTCCATGTGGTATACTTTATGGGTCATCCATATCATAAAACTCATTTTTTTCCTCATGATCATATTATATATCTCGATATGAAATCCTAGTCATGCTAAAATTAACATTTAGTTATATTATGTAATACTCTATAACAAACAATGATTAGGGATTAATCAATTTATACTTTTAGAGGAAAATTATTATTCACTCCAAGTGTCAGATGAAACCTAAAAGAATGGATAATAAAGTTGATATGAATTTTATATTATGTTGTATTTTTATATATTCTTAAACTCATTTAAGAATACATAACAAAATCATACATAATCCTGAGTCTCAAATCTCATGTAAAATATTAAAAAATGAATTATGTTTATTGAATTTTATTTTATTTTTACACTTTACATCTTGTTGTAATTACTAACACATATCAATGTGACCATCTGATTAAATTCTCCCACTAAACACTAGTAAGATCAATTAAGAAAAGTAATTTTTTTAATGATAATATTAGGAATCGGTTTCCCTATTTTCAACTTTTGATCAAGTATTTAAACTTATTTTCATTAAATAATCCAATATTATGATATTAATAACTTCTTTTATTTACCTTGAACTCTTTCGAAGTTCATAATTATCATCTTAGAACTATTTATAGACAAATTATTCCTTGATATCATCATAAAAACAAAGTGTAACTCATTATATTATTCTATCTTTTCCAATATACCTTAAACTCCTTTATGATATAAAGTTATATTCCCTTAGAAATTTGAGTTGTATAATATTTTATTTATTATACATTGAACTTGTCTAAGTCTAAACACTCTCTCACTTGCCTCTTAGAAACTATATTATTTTCAGAATATCAAGGTAATATACAAAACTTCTTGGTATCTAGGAAATAAAACTTATTTTCTTTAGTGGGAATATTTAAAAAATAAATAACAAAACACCATATCATAAATGGAATTCTATGTACTTAGATAATTATTATGAAAAAAGGCATTATTCATTAAAATATTCCACTGATGGGTTGTGGGAATGCTACCCTCATATTTTAATAAATATCTTGGCTAAAAACTTTTATCTAGAATTTTTTTATAATTATCTCATTTTAAATAATTTTATATGTTTTTATAAATCATAAATCATATTTATCAAAAAATTATCTCATTTTATTTATAAAAAATCTTTCTTAAAAAATAACTTATCTTATCATTTAAAAGAATTTAGATAAGATTAAACATAATTTATTCAGATGTATTAGAGATTATAACATTCTTTTAAATTATGAACATTCAAAATAACAACATTTTATACTATATTTTTATACAAACAATAATATTCATCAATTATTACATTAATTTTTAATTCATTTATATTTATAACATTTTTAAAATATATATTTGGTATCACATACCATTTAGAAATCATATAATTGATTTATATAACATCATTAACTAATATATAATCCCTATATAATTTCATAAATCTATTTAGGTATTATGGTTAATTCGTTCAAATAGAAATTCCTCCCTAACTTATTGATTCGTCCATTATATTTTAATGACCTGGGATTTCAATTGGACTATTCAATACTATTATTTTGGCTCAAACGTTTACCCATCTAGTATTGTTAATACAAAAGAAGAGTTTAGACATTTCATGTTATGCTTATCTATCCTCAAAACCTTTAGGTGACAAGGTAAAATTTTATTGAACTTATTTATATTTTAAGAATATTTATGATACTAATTACATAATCAATTAATTTTACAGATCAATCCATATAAGAAAACTCAAGTCTCTCTAATTCATTAACATACTTGATCCTATTTGGTACACATATAGAGAATAATGTTCCTTTAGTAATATTTAATTTAAATAATTTATTAGAATCATAAAATGAATCATTATAATCTTCTCATAATAATTTATTCCTAGTTGATGAATAACATCATCATTTTTCTATTTAGGAAGGATTTTCCTTAACACATAGAATTTTCTCTCCTGTTTATGATTGATCCTTAATTTTATATACCATTTTATAAATTTTATTATATTAATATTTTACTTTTTATGGATTTATATTGATGTATTTTCTCACAATAATGATACAATTTTATATACAAGAAAATCAATTACTAAATGAGTATCTTGTTTTAATTCATTTAATAAATAATTTAGTTTAATATGAACCCACTAAAATGATAACCCCTTTTAAATTTAACATTATATCCATTAGTGGGTAAAGATCCATATTTTACTAATATTTGGTCCACTTTATAGTTTCCCACATCACATGTCTATATAGTTATATAATCATGGAATTCATATAAGATATGACAATTCTATAGTTAAACTGATAACTCCTTATCACAATCCATCATACAGATTCACTAAAAATTATTCCTTTTGTCCCCTATTCTTATTAGGGTTTCTTAGTTAAGTGAAACCAAAATATAATGCTAGACACATGCAACTAATCCTTTTAGGATCACCTATAACATTCTTTCCATACATAATATAATCCATGGGTTCCCAACTATAGCATGACCTACTGTATTAGATGATCAAGGTCTTGAAAATTATTTAATATAGAAGGAATCTCTCAATCATGGTTTTTATTATCTCACCATTTTATCTCATGTATTAACTTTTTATGTATGTATGATCATAATGATTTAGTTTTTAATCCTATTCCTTCCACCAAATTAATATGTTTAAACTATATTTTTGTGTAACACTTTACACAACTCATAGATTTTTTTATTAACCCAAATTAAAATTCGACGTATATTTACTCAAATCCAAATGCACTTTATGAATAAGTTATACCAACATCTCTCTAACCATGTTTATCTAACCAAAAGATACATTAATTCCCTCCCAATTCAAAAACCTAATATGTGAAAACAATAATTAACTTCTTAAATTAGGCCCATGACATAGTAAAAGCAGAAGTCAGGGTAGAATAAAACTAAATCATTTACCATACTTAGTGTATAACTCCTTAAATGCATGTATGATAATTTATAGAAGTAATTTAATAGTTTAAACTAAAACCCAACCATTCAAAATATAAATAATTTATATCTATAAAAATTTGGGAATAAAGTAAATAGATGAATTATTCATTAATTTAGACATGATTAATATATTTTTGAATAATTAATAAATCAATAAAATTTAAATACATTATAATTTATCCATGCATTATAGACATTCCATATTTAAACAAATATAAACACTTTATATTGATTTCCGTCATTAACCCCTTTATATTACAGTTATATGGAATTTACTTAAATATATGATATTTTAAATATACTCATTTTATATTTCATGTCTATTATCTAAACATTTTAAATATTAAAAATATCATATATTTAATATTATTTGAACCAAGAAGATATCAATTATCAAAAATGATTTTCATATAGTTAAAAAAAATTCTAAATAAAGCTTTTATTTAAGAATTTCCAATTAAATATTATTAAAAATTTCTAATTTTATATAAACACTATTATATTTTTACTTTTTTTTAATTTATAAAAAATTTATAAAATACATTATAATTTCTTTATAAACAATTTAGATAAAAATTATAAGTCATACCATATGTATTTTAAAATTAAATATTAATATTATGGATATTTATTTATTAAATGTTTCGTAATCATTTAATAAAAACTATAAACACATTATAATTAATTAATTAATTAAAACTTTATAAATTAAATAAATATCCAAAAATAACTTTTTCTATATTTTATAAACAATTTATAAATTAAATCATTTAATCCATATTTGTAAAAAATAGAAAAAAAATGTTTCTACTTATAATATTTTATGATATATGTTATATCATGATTCATGATCTATATTATTTCCTATATTGAATTTTGATATTCAATATGACATAAATAATAATATCCATTACCTTTACATTAAACATGATTTCAGGAATAAAAATGAATTGAATTGATCTAAAATTACTGAAGGGTTTTTCATTATAGCACCCTAAGGCTGTTCCACCTCCATTATGGTTGAACTGGGTGGCACATACCTTAGGTGCACCTCCCTATACATCAAAGTCTACCAACCAATAGCGAGGGCCTATGTATACAGTGGAGATACTATACCCTCAATGGTACATATATCCATAAACACCACATATGAAATAACAATCAATGGAAATTATAATTGAAAATAAACAAAAGTGAACATCAAATCTACATGTTATTTATAAGTAATTATAATATCTTACTTCTTATCAAAAAAGAGTATAATTAATGTAACATAGTCATAAAAATAATTGTATTTCTTATAGGTAGATCATATATATCATTTCCCAGATTAAATATAACACAATATTGGGACATCCTCCAAAATAGTTACGAGTCATGGATAGAACGATCACTTAACTCTAGTGGAACTCAACATCTCAACCATACAATGAAAGGAAATTTCCCTTACCTGAAATTTGAAACCCACCAATTCATGTTTCTATATTTAAATTATTTATTTTAGTCAATTTCTTTAGTTTTTGAGGTTTTTAGTTTGTAGAGGAGTTTGGGTATCTTTGGGGAAACCTATAGTTTTGAACTATAGGAGATCATGTCGCATACCATGGATTGTGGAATAATATGTCAACACTTTAAAAGGAGTTACTTTTTGTCAAGTGGTGCTCCATGCATTGGATCACGAGGCTAAACAATGAGGGGGTGTGTCAGGGATTGGGGTTATGCCATAGGGGAGGGGGATACACCATAAATCTTAATGGTCAAGGACCCATGGTTCTTTCTCGTAGAGGTAATATATGGAATAACACCTACGATATTCCATATGAGGGCCTTTGGGGTAGTTTTTTTCATAAGCCTTTGGGTTTCACTTTGGATCTTGCTACCCAGTGTTTTTAAGCTATATTGATTTTAGCATATTTTCTCCCCCTTTTACTCCACATCCATGTAACTATCTCCTCTCTATCCATGGGTCTTCTTTCTTATTTCACCTTTGGAGTACTCCTTGAATCATGGATATATTTATTAAATTTAAGACCTAATTTTTCTTATATTTATCATCCTATTCCATTTTCATCTTTTTTATTCCATTATCATTTTAGATTGGAACCTATGAAAACCATGATAGGTGAATCTAGGGTTAGGGAGAGTTTTAATATAATTTCAGGTATATTTAGGTTATTTAGGATCCCATCTCTTTGATATTTATGATTTTAAGTTAAGGAAATTATGTTTCATCAATTTTGAGGCAGTTGTCTTTATATAACTTGTCGTTCCTTTGGAACACTCATAGTTATTAATTTCTTTAAGTTTAAATTGGTTAATAATGTTTTATTTTAGTAATTTATGACTTTCTATTGATTATTCTATTAGATAGTTGGCATGTGTTAGAGTAAATGGTGTTTCACTAAGTTTTACATTAAAATATAGTGTTGTACACTCTAAACATTTGATAAAATGTATAAAAGTGTATTTTATCTGAAAAATTGGTTTTCAAAAGGTATTTTAGAATTTAAAATGATTTCAGTTGATATTCTTATGAAAGGGGAACATTTAATGTATGATTAATCTTATGTTATTGAATTGTTCATATGGTTTAACACATGGGAGACCTTTATGCATATGGGTGACATGGATGATTGATGCCCTATTATATATTATCTTAATTGTTCTAGAATGTATCTAGAGTAGCATTAGAGTGAAAGGGATGGATATTTTAAATCTAGTGAGATTGTGTGACACCCAATAATTTTTTAGTTTACATATTCCAACTAGTGTTCCTTTAGTGATTACTATACATCTTTAGTACTAATATCAGAGACCCATGTGTGTAATTTTTTACTGTTCCATGAAATATTTTATACCCCTACATTTCTTATTTGGATGTTTTGATGTAATTACATCATGTTTCCCTCAATTATACTTTATTTTTTACTTATTCATATTGACTTATGAGAGTTTGATTATTTTTTAAAACCAATGTACCTATGAAATGATTTAAAACTTATTTTTTTATAAAAAAATTTATTATTTTAAAAGCAACATATTTCAACCAGAACTTATAGTTTCAATGTGAACGTTGTTTTATAGATTCATGATGGTGTCCTGCCAGGATTCTCCTAACAACCTGCATATACCATTTGGGTATATGTGGACTTAGTTTTATCAGATATAGGTAATGTAAGTGGAACCACTTATCATGGTGGAACTCCTTGATGATCTTCCAGCTTCATAAATACATATTTGGTGGTGACAATAGGACACATTTAGAGTTGATCAGGGAGTGTTTTTGGGGATTCCTCTATGTTATTTATTTAGGGATGGTGCATGTGCCAAACTTTTTATCCTTGTATTTGGGTGGGTTTATGAATTTACATTTTCATACTAAATTTATGTTATAATGTGAAGGTTCGTTTATTTGATTTATTTATTTATTATTATTCTAATCACCTTCTATTTGTTTATTCTTTTAATTTTTTGGAAACTTATTATTTAGTTCATGGTAATCCGATGTATGGATAGGTCATGTCCAAATTTTAGGTGGAAACTAAATTATGATTACCTATTTTCTAAGGGTGAAATAATTTTGATAGATTAGTTTTAATTCCCTATAACTATTTTCAATCTCAGGGTGATCAGGAACATGCCTAAGACTTTTTGGCAGGTTGGATCGGGTGATGATCTAGGTCAACCTAGGAATGTTTGTTAAAAACATTTCAGGTCCCATATTGGTTTTAGAGTGTGTGTTAGTATAGAGATATATCATCTTGGTTTCAGGGCAATGACTAGGGAGTTCTTAGATAATTTTTCTTTTTACTGAACCTCAAGATTCCATGGGTAGTTGGGACTTGTATTTTGATTGAGATTTATTCTTATGAATTTTGATAAGATTTTATGTGATCAATTGTTGATTTATTTTTATAATTTTTGAGACTTTAGGATTTTTATATTTCATTAGGATTATATTGTCTACTTATTGGGTTCTTATTTTGTATATTAAAGATCATACTTCCCATAAGGTTCTTAACTAATAGTAAGGAGGGAGTTGTAGAGAATAACTCTTAGGATAACCCTCTTATTGACCAAACCATTATAAAGTTAGTAATTTGGAACATTTTCTGCTCATTATAAGAGGGTGTATGGGATCATACCTAAAAATATGATCATGCTTAGGAATTTAAGAGGGGAAATACAACTATCTGTTGGGGTGAATGAGGACCCCAAGATCATGAAGAATTGATAGAGAAAGTTGATTGTATATTTCGATTCCTTCACACTCCTAAAATATCCATGGTTAGTTTCACCATGTATATTCTAGTGGTATATAGAAAAATTTTGTGGGACTTTTTTTACTGGCTAAATTGAATGACGATCTCTCACGGGCCACATTCAAGGAGATGTTTAATCAGCAGTTTTACCCTAAGTTGGTAAGAATTGATAATTCCATGGAGTTTAGGACTCTAGTTAAAATAAATAGAGTAGTGATAGAATATACTGCTCACTTTACTATATTATCCAATATTTCTCTTTGTATATTCATGAATGAAAATCTTAATGATTCACATTTGGAGATGGGATTGAAGCTATAAATTTGGCTGGTGATCATTCTCCTTCGTTATTGATGTATGAAAAAGTGGTGGATAAAGCAGTGATGGTATAAACTAACATGAACATACTGATATCTTTGAGTGGTGATTTGTTTTCATAGTTTGTAGTTATAGTTCTTCTTTAGACCATAATAGGAAGTTTGATGAGGGACATCATTGTGGTAGAATGAGTTCTTGCTATTCATTTGATTTGAACCATTAAAATCCTCAGGCGTGAGCCAATAGTCTACTTATTGGGTGTGAAGATGGATTTCACCAAGCAATAATTCTAATAGAACAGTAAGACGTTCCACTAGTGTGGGAGTTTGGGCCATTATTAAAATTTCTTATAGATCCCTTCTCAAAATACAATAGTATGATCTTCTATTACTAAGGGCCTATAAGTGTGGTCTGATGCTTCTAAATAAAATGGTTCCCACTCTCTAGTGAAGAGTGATTGTTAGTCAGTAAATAGATTTTAGAATGGGCCAAAATATAGGTGTCTCTATGTATCTAAGTATGTTTCAAAGGAATTTGAGGGTGAACCAACAACTATATTAGGTATGGTACTTTTTTCTTCTTCAACGACCATGAAAATATTTGATACTAGTTTATTGAATTCACTTATCTAGTTTAAGTTGAGTGGTGCATTGGGGTTATGACTTGATCTATAGTTTTTTGTGTCATATCTCTCTAACTCATAGGGAGTAAATAGTAGGGATTAATGTTCCCTAAGTTTAAGGTTGGGATAGATATCTTTGAGTCCATCTATTGTTTTATTTTCTTGGACTCTGATATTTTTTACATTATTATCATTATAGATTTTATGATCAATATTAAGGATCAGATTGATTTCTATCATTACCAAATTCCATTTCACTCACCTAATTGAAACACTCACGTATTCCAAGGTGAGTGGATTTGAGACCGTCTTGCGAAGGACTGGTTGAGCCATTTTTTGGAATGAATACTTATTAGTTTTATTTTTTTCTCTTCAATGTAGTTGATAAGTGTTCAATTGGGAATATTCTAGTAATGGTGGATAGGTATCTTAAGTTATTTTTGGATGATTTTGTTTTGTTATCATCACTGCGAGAAGTAGAGTTCTTTATTAACCTACTCCTCATGACCAACCTTGTTTCCTTATCATCTTACTAGATGATTGTCAAAATGTTAAAAGAATTGAAAGTGAAGTTAGAGGATCTTGAGAACAAGGTTATATTCTTCTAATTATTCCACCATGGGAATCACCAATCCACTTTATAAAGAAATTTAATAAGATCCTCTAACTTTTCATTGATTATTAGAATCTTAATGAGGTGACACTGAAGAATGAATACATGTTACCATGAATTGATGAACTATTTTATCATTTTAGGGAAGATAAGTGGTTTTAAAAACATAGTCTTTAGTCATAATATCAACAGTTGAGGGAAAGGAAAGTTGGTATTCCAAATACCACTTATAAGAGAAGGTATGTGAATTATGATCACATAGTTATTCTATTTGGAATTAGTAACATCCCTCTAATTTTCATGGATATAATGAATCATATAATCTATCATTATCTTAAAACCATTTTGGTGGTGTTTATTGACGAAATATCAGTTTATTAAAAGATATGGTAGAACCATGAGACCAATGATGATTCATTTTTGTGAAATTTTATATAGAATCACCTTTATAATAAGCAATATAAGTATTAGTTCTATCCCCAAGATGTGATATTTTTGGGGCATGTGGTATCTAATATAGGTATCTTGGTCGATCCAAATTTAGGCTTCGATATCTTTGGATTAGCCCAAGAATTTTTTTGACATTAATTTTTTTTGTAATGGATGTATATTATAGTCAATTTGTGAATATTTCTATAAGTTAGCATCTCCTTTGATGGATTTGACATGAAATGGGTTAATGATTGATTGAGATGTTAATTTCTAGATATTATTTAAGGATTTTAATTGTAACACCCCAGGTAAATAAAGAATATGACATTTTCATATTTATCCATATTTGTGAATAAAATATTAATATGACTTTAAAGGGGACGCTATGCTCGATGGCGTACCCAACACGCAACAACGAGTTTCTTGGGAATCTTACGTTGCACTCTAATAATAAAATAATATTATTTTAAATGGCAGTTAAAATGTAGTCGTTGTATTGGCGGGAATGGATAGAAATAACTAAAATATGATTATATATGTTTTTAAATGTTTTTACATTTATCCAATAAAAGATAAAGGCTTAAAATATGGAAAGAATTCAATTTTAGGCGTGTATGCCCTAGTTTTCACTAAAGGTTCACTTATCGCCTTTTGATGGAGAACCGTCATTAAATATAGTTTTGTTCACTCTTATACATCCTTTTGGACCAAATAAAACTCTTCTTTAGAATCGGGACATCAAAATTTACTTTGTGTAAATTTTTGGTATCTTTTCGATAAAGTTCATTTTTTAATGAATAGTGTAAAATGTTTTATTTTAATTCAAAACCTCTTTTTAATATAATTTATTTATATGATTATATTGTCTTTTTAATTGGTTTTAAAGTTAAATTAGAATATATTTTTACCATTAAATCCAATAGTGGTCGTTGGAATTAATTTCACATTGAAATCGGACTTAAACTAGTGTCAATCTTTTGATACTTATTGTTTCATAAAAACACGCTATTTGTCATGACAGCGGGAATTAATTATTAAATTAATTAATGTGACTTATATGTTTTTAATTTTGTAGAATAGAATTCATTTTTGAATTCGGAATATAAAATATAGCTTAGGGTGAATTTTTGGTAATTTTCTGAAAAACTTCAATTTTTGATGAATAGTGAAACCACTAAGTGGTACTTATAAAAACTGATTTTCTGTTTAAATGAAATTTTGCCACCTTTTTGTTTTGAATTTCAAAAATCCGACATAAATGGTTGTCATTAAGAAGTAAAATTTGGTTCAATGGGATTAAAATAATTTTTTGTTGAATAGTAACTTATTAAGTTTTTAATCGCGATTAGAGGTAATTATTGTAGTTAAAGGTACAAATAATGTTTTAATAATATGTAATGAACTTGACACATGTCCTAACCTCGTTGTATGTGTCATGTCCGACCAAGAAAATCCATGGGTCAACTTGGGGACCCCATGGAGCCACTTTGGTTGGGAAATGACATAAATAACTTTTTATTTAATGTCAAAGTAAAAATGACACACACATGAGATGTTTTACTAAAACAATTTTTACATGGGGTTATACTAGTCAGAATTTTGACTATAAATATTAATTGGAAATATAAAACGATTTCCTAAATCATAGTATTTTTTTTAAAATTTTTAGACATTAAATAAATTAAATTATTTATGACATCATGATGATGCAGCGATGACCTCATTATTTAACGATTTAAATAAAATGGAAAGATAATGTAATATCTATGACCTAAACATGTCCAAAACCTATTGTATGAGTGGATTTGGAACCCTTATCACCTTATCCTCGAAACACATCAATTTGGGACCTCTTAAATCCTAATACCATTTTGAAATAAAGTAACTTTTCTTCACTTTCCAAGAGTGCCCCTCCTCTCCTCTTATAAAAGCCCCCCACCTCTACCTCTTTACCCACACTCCCAAAGCCTTTGGCTCGGCTGAACGCTGCCCATTTTGGATCTACACATTCCACTATTACTCCTTGAAGCCTCACTTTTAAAATATGTCTTCCCAAGGAATCCTTTGAGCTCAAACCAAAGGGAGTTACCCGATTTTAAGGTAATGTCTTCTTTTGAGTCCTTTTGTTTTATTTTGCTTCTCCAACCCCCTAAACTCTTTTTATTCTTTTATTTTGTAACAAATCCAGCATACTAAATATACTAGGATGTTTTTATAATAATGATTCGAGGTACACTTACACACACCTACATCTAATGGTTAACGAACATATTGTTTCCGTGGATGGCGAATTTATGCCTCCCGAAACGATGATTGTTCAACATTCTTTTAACACCTTCAAAGGTGGCCATTAAGATGTCACTATATTTATATATGATATATAATATGTTTATTTTTTACTTAAGCTTCTGTATTTTTAATTTGTGTCTTACCTTTATGGCTTCCATTATGGGTATACGCGATTTTTTTATTTTAGGAAGTGCGGACTACCGCCCCTCAAAGTGATGTGATTCGTTAATGCCATACGTCGGATGTATAAAGGATGGATTTAATGTTATTATATATAATTTTATACTAGAATTATTATATACTTCTATATCATTATTATTTCTTACCATTAAAGTATGAGATAGAAATGAAAGTAGCGTTCATGCGTACGTACGGCTTACCGTCTCCATGAACGGTGCATTTCATTTCTTATCCCCAAATGTAATGTACTATTATAAGTACATGTATATAATTGATATATATGATGAATGATACATCTAAATTATGAATATAATTCTAGAATTAAAATATACATACCTCTCATTTAGTTTTAATTCCATTAATATGACAAAGAAATGAACGTAGCGTTCATGCGTACGTACGGCTTACCGTCTCCATGAACGGTGCATTTCATTTCTTACCTCTAAATGATTAGGTGAAATTATAAATACATGTATATTCTGGATATATATGATATATATGATATCCAAATCAGTAATGTCATTCTGGATATAAAGAACCTTTGACCACACGAACAACATGTAATTGTAAGAAGTCCACTTTCGACTTAAGAACCAAATATCGACAAAACAGACATTATTAACTTAAATGGTTACATAATGTTTATAACATGGCAATAAGTGATATAAAAGGAATAATGAACTTTAAAAAGGTTCTTAATCAAGTATAAATTAACTCAAGTTTATTATTCAGGATTTTAAAGAACGAACAAGACAAGTTGGACCCGAGGTAAGGGATCCTACTCCTCTCTTTCTTTTTAAGTACACTCTTTTATGTCATTGCTTTTAAAGCTCATCTTTATTATTATTGGGATGTTCTTTTATATTAATCTTACTGTAATTTTTATGTTCATGTGATGAGAGACCCTATGCTCTCTCATCAATCCATTTTGGAAGTTTTGAGTGGCGCCGTTAGGCTGTCGAATTTTCATAAGAGATCTAACCCCTCTCTTTCTTTTAAAGTACTCCCCTTTATGTCACTTCTTTTAAGATACTATTTGTTATGTTGGGGGATGTTATTTTATATTCCTTATTCTGTGAACATTATTTGGATGTGATTAGAGACCCTATTTCCTCTCGTTAATCAATTTTGGAAGTTTTAAGTGGCGCCGTTAGGCTTCCGAGTTTTCGTAAGAGATTTTTCATCTCACTTTATTCCCGTGAGATTTATGCTACATTTGCCACAATTTCCTTTGAGTGGTTTATGTACTGCCCAATATTACACTCCTTTTGTAATATAATTCCATTTATGGATATTTACATATTCATTGTATGACACTTCTTCAATGGGGTGTACTTTTCGAAAGTTACCCAAGTCGGTAAGGGAACCTTTCACCCTCCTCTTTTTAAAAGGCTTCGTTTGTTATGTCTTTTAATTCACATACTATTATGTTGGGATATGTTCTTCTATATCCTTATTGATGTAAATTTTATGTTCAAGTGATGATATTCCCTTTTTATCTCTCATCAACTCATTTTCTGAATTTTTGAAGTGACGCCGTTAGGCTGTTAAATTTTTGCAAGGGAACTTCTTAGCCCAAATTTGATTCTATGGGATAAACTTGTACTCCTTGAATATGTCGTTCTATGAATATTTGTGAATAACCTCTGATTATTTTACACTTAATATCCACTTATATTTGGTGTATTCGTTTGTCACACATAATTATGTAATTGATTTATCCTTAAATCAAGGATACCGTCTTTGTAAGGGACTTCGTCTCAATATCCATTCATTGAGGCATATTTCATTTTATACACAACTTTCTTTTATACAGTGTATAAACCCCTTTGACTTTTACTTTTATACAAAAGGAATATTTTTCTACAAATCGTTTTACTAAACGACAAAAACGAATGTTTTTTTAACGTACGCGGTGACAACGACCTTTTCCGCTGCCACAAGTATTATTTGGTCTTTGGCTTCCTCAACAAGCCATAATGTTTTTAAAATGAAATAAATACCATATACTCTTTTATGTATTTTGGTATTAAAAATGGTTTTGATAAAGGTTTCTATTATGATGTATTGTGATTGAAATGTGGAAATGTTATCATTCCTTTATATTGGTTTTATGTTTTATGATTTTATATTGGTACTTGGACATTTGATGGGTGGTTACGTGATAAACCATATGACGGGTGGTGTCGTGAATACCAGGATGGGTGGTTACGTTATAACCTCCAATGCATTGGGTATGGAAGTCGGCCGTATGTCTATTCCATTAAGTATGTATGGAAATTGGCCGTATGGCTATTCCATTACGTGATATGTGTGGAAGTCGACCGTATGGTTATTCCACTTAAGTATGTTTATGTCCCAAGTTACCTTTATATGTTATGTGTTATTTATATGGGTTTTATGGTAATATTTTGGTTACAAAAGGGTAAGTAATGAACTTTTATTCAGTGAAGAATTTTTACTACTTCGAAGAGGTGAAAAGTATTACTTTGATAAAGTATACATGGTTTACTTGTTGTTTTGAAAAACTAACAGTTTTCATTCTTTGTGTATCCCTTACGGAGCTTTTTATGCTCATCCCAAGTTTTTGAAATGTTTTTCACAGGACTTAGCGTGGAATAGGGTCAAGGATGGGATCAAGGGAAAGTCATGCTACCTAAAACATGGAACTATACATGTTTCTTTTTAAGAGTTTTTATTTTGTGGAAATTTAATAGAAGCGACTACTTTGTAATCTTTTGAGATGTAATAGTTATGTCCTAATTCTCTAAAATTCTAAACCTGAAAAGATCCTCAATGTGAATTAATCATTTAATTCAATATTAAGTAAGGTTTAAGGCTGGGGCCTTATAGTTGGTATCAAAGGTCGGTTTAGATAACTTTAGGGGTTAGGGTATTCTCTAAGCATAAGTGACATTACCATAGTGGTTAGGATTTCAAAAAGAGTCCCAGTTTTAGATAAAGTGAATGAGTAAGTATATCTTAGTGTTTACCTTCCTCATTAGTACATGATGGTTTTGTTGATATACTCACACTGACATTTCTGTTTTTAGTGAATGGATGGATCTAGCAGGCACCAAAGAGACAACAGGTTTGAAGGAAACTGTGGTGGTTCTCTGATTAAGATCTAGATAAAATGGGGGATTCAATGAGGAAACTCGTGGTTGTTCTAAACCAACTATCGAGGATTCATGATAAACCACTTGAACCTTGGTATGTTCTATAATGCATCATGTATGAGATGACCAATCGATGTGGAATTTTAGGTAATAATTATAAAGTTAACCATTAAAGTTTATATGATCCTTACTTTTGAGGTAATTATGGGTTATTATATGATATGATGGAAAATGAAAGGCATGAGATAAACATGAGGTTAAAATATGTTATGATTATTTTTGAAGATTTTATCTCATTATGGGGAATGTTTTAAGAATTATATAGTTTTGGAAAAAGGACAACACGCAGACCGTGTGACAACCCGTTGCGTCGGACAAAGCTACGGGAATCGAACCCACAACCAAAGTGCAACTGGTATTTATCGCCTACCACTGGACTACGTGAAGTCCCTGGTTAGTTTGACTGATTCCTTTTAGTTGGATGATTTTAGGAATCAAGAGTAAGTTTATTTTTGGTTTTCTATGGAAATTATTAACCTATCATCGAGGATATGTGATTAGGTTAATTAATTTTCAATACGAGACATTAAGAGCAACTGATTTTGTTTGGAGATAAATGTTACGATTTAACTTGGAAGACTATGTGACTAAATCCTTCAAATCTTTGGGTTTCAATCTTAGTTTGGTTTACTTTGAAGAATTTTATGGACAAATTTTTTATCGAATGGTCCTCTTTGAAATTTGGGTTTTGTTGGACAAATTTTGGAGATTAAGAATAGATTTTCTTTTTATAAGGGGTTATCCTTTTCTGGATTATCTGATCTTGTACTAGCCTTTTTGGTTTTGGTTTTGGTTAAAGTCTAAAGATATGGGAATTATATAGTTCTCTTTTGTGGATTAGGTGATTCTCTAGAAGTTGATTATATTACTCTTAATATGAACAAGTATTCCTAAATACTCGTCTTTTGGAGAAAATATGAGTTTGTGTAAGGAATCTAATAAAAGTTGAAAGTCAACATGATAAGTGATTATGTTTCCTTATGAATAAATTCCTCAATAAAAAGTAACTTAAAACAAAAATGTTTTCTATTAACTTTTCCTACCGGGGAATCGAATACCGTTTAACCCATCACAAGTTTGTGATTTTCTTGTGGTTAACTTTCTCCTAAACATGTTTTCTATCACTCTTCATCAGAACATGACCCTATTTTTTCACCTCCATGTCCATGTTTTCATACTTGGAATCCTATTATGGGGTAACTCGGGTGACCTTTTTACATATCTTTCTTGATTTTAAAGTGATTGTTTTACCGACTCTTCTTCCGATGTGGGACTTTCAAGGATGTTTCCAAGCCCAATTGTAAAATTGCGAGGACGCAATTCCCAAAAGGGGGGAAGCATGTAACACCCCAAGTAAATAAAGAATATGACATTTTCATATTTATCCATATTTGTGAATAAAATATTAATATGACTTTAAATGGGAATCTATGCTCGATGCCGTACCCAACACGCAACAACGAGTTTCTTGGGAATCTTACGTTGCACTCTAATAATAAAATGATATTATTTTAAATGGAAGTTAACATGTAGCCGTTGTATTGGCGAGAATGGATAGAAATAAAGAAAATATTATTATATATGTTTTTAAATGTTTTTACATTTATCCAATAAAATATAAAGGCTTAAAATACGGAAAGAATTCAATTTTAGGCGTATATGCCCTAGTTTTCACTAAAGGTTCACTTATCGCCTTTTGATGGAGAACCATCATTAAATATAGTTCTGTTCACTCTTATACATCCTTTTGGACCAAATAAAACTCTTCTTTAGAGTTGGGACATCAAAATTTACTTTGTGTAAATTTTTTGTATCTTTCCGATAAAGTTCATTTTTTTAATGAATAGTGTAAAATGTTGTATTTTAATTCAAACCCTATTTTTAATATAATTTATTTATATGATTAGATTATCTTTTTAATTGGTTTTAAAGTTAAATTATAATATATTTTTACCATTAAATCCAATAGTGGTCATTGGAATTAATTTCACTTTGAAATCAGACTTAAACTAGTGTCAATCTTTTGATACTTATTGTTTCATAAAAACACGCTATTTGTCATGACAGCGGGAATTAATTATTAAATTAATTAATGTGAATTATATGTTTTGAATTTTTTAAAATAGACTTCATTTTTGAATTCGGAATATAAAATACAGCTTAGGGTGAATTTTTCGTAATTTAGTGAAAAAATTCAATTTTTGATGAATAGTGAAACCACTAAGTGGTACTTATAAAAACTGATTTTCTGTTTAAATGAAATTTTGCCACCTTTGTGTTTTGAATTTCAAAAATCCGACATACATGGTTGTCATTAAGAAGTAAAATATGGTTCAATAGGATTAAAATAATTTTTTGGTGAATAGTAACTTATTAAGTTTTTAATCGCGATTAGAGGTAATTAGTGTAGTTTAAGGTAAAAATAATGTTTTAATAATATGGAATGAACTTGACACATGTCCTAACCTCATTGGATGTGTCATGGCCGACCAATACAAGCCATGGGTCAACTTGGGGACCCCATGGAGCCACTTTGGTTGGGAAATGACATAAATAACTTTTTATTTAATGTCAAAGTAAAAATGACACACACATGACATATTTTACTAAAACAATTTTTACACGGGGTTATACAAGTCCGAATTTTGAAAATAAATATTCATTGGAAAGATAAAACGATTTCATAAATCATAGTATTTTTTCTATAATTTTTAGACATTAAATAAATTAAATTATTTATGACATCATGATGATGCAGCGATGACCTCATTATTTAACGATTTAAATAAAATGGAAAGATAATGTAATATCTAAGACCTACACATGTCCAAAACCTATTGTATGAGTGGATTTCGAACCCTTATCACCTTATCCTCGAAAAAAATCAATGTGGGACCTCTTAAATCCGAATACCATTTTGAAATAAAGTGACTTTTCTTCACTTTCCAAGAGTGCCCCTCCTCTCCTCTTATAAAAGGCCCCCACCTCTACCTCCTTACCCACACTCCCAAAGCCTTTGGCTCGGCCAACCCCTACCCATTTTGGCTCTCCACATCCCTCTATTACTCCTTGAAGCCTCACTTTGGGCAGAAGTCTTCCCAAGGAAGCCTTTGAGCTCAAACCAAAGAGAGTTACCCGATTTTAAGGTAATGTCTTCTTTTGAGTCCTTTTGTTTTATTTTTCTTCTCCAACCCCCTAAACTATTTTTATTATTTTCTTTTGTAACAACCCCAGTATCCTCAATATACTAGGATGTTTTTATAATAAGGATTCGGGCTACACTTAAACACACCTACATCTAATGGTTAACAAACATACTGTTTCCGTGGATGGCGAATTTATGCCTCCCAAAACAGTGATTGTTCAACATTCTTTTAACACCTTAAAAGGTGGCCATTAAGATGTCACTATATTTATATATGATATATAATATGTTTATGTTTTACTTAAGCTTCTGTATTTTTCATTTTTGTCTTACCTTTATGGCTTCCATTATGGGTATACGTGATATCTTCATTTTAAGAAGTGTGGACTACCGCCCCCTCAAAGTGATGTGATTCGTTAATGCCATACGTGGGACGTATAAAGGATGGATTTAATGTTATTATATATAATTTTATACTGGAATTATTATATACCTCTATATAATTATTATTTATTTCCATTAAAGTATGAGATAGAAATGAAAGTAGCATTCATGCGTACGTACGACTTACCGTCTCCATGAACGGTGCATTTCATTTCTTATCCCCAAATGTAATGTACTATTATAAGTACATGTATATAATTGATATATATGATGAATGATAAATATAAATGATGAATATAATTCTAGAATTAAAATATACATACCTCTCATTTATTTTTAATTCCATTAATATGACAAAGAAATGAAAGTAGCGTTCATGTGTACGTACGGCTTACCGTCTCCATGAACGGTGCATTTCATTTCTTACCTCTAAATGATTAGGTGATATTATAAATACATGTATATGCTGGATATATATGATATATATTATATCCAAATCAGGAATGTCATTCTGGATATAAATAACCTTTGAACACACGAACAACATGTAATTGTAAGAAGTCCACTTTCGACTTAAGAACCAAATATCGACAAAACAAACATTATTAACTTAAATGGTTACATAATGTTTATAACATGGCAATAAGTGATATAAAAGGAATAATTAACTTTAAAAATGTTCTTAATCAAGTAGAAATTAACTCAAGTTTATTATTCAGGACGTTAAAGAACGAACAAGACAAGTTGGACCCGAGGTAAGGGATCCTACTCCTCTCTTTCTTTTTAAGTACACCCTTTTATGTCATTCCTTTTAAAGCACATCTTTATTGTTATTGGGATGTTATTTTATATTAATCTTACTGTAATTTTTATGTTCATGTGATTAGAGACCCTATTCTCTCTCATCAATCCATTTTGGAAGTTTTGAGTGGCACCGTTAGGCTGCCGAATTTTCATAAGAGATCTAACCCCTCTCTTTCTTTTAAAGTACTCTCCTTTATGTCACTTCTTTTAAGCTCATATTTGTTATGTTGGGGGAAGTTCTTTTATATTCCTCGTTCTGTAAACTTTATTTTGATGTGATGAGAGACCCTATTTCCTCTCATCAATCCATTTTGGAAGTTTTAAGTGGCGCCGTTAGGCTTCCGAGTTTCCGTAAGAGATCTTTCATCACACTTTTATTCTCGTGAGATTTATGCTACATTTGCCACAATTTCCTTTGAGTGGTTTATGTACTACCCACTATTACACTCCTTTTGTAATATAATTCCATTTATGGATATTTACATATTCATTGTATGACACTTCTTCAATGGGGTGTACTTTTCGAAAGTTACCCAAGCCGGTAAGGGAACCTTTCACCCTCCTCTTTTTAAAAGACTTCGTTTGTTATGTCTTTTAATTCACATACTATTATGTTGGGATATGTTCTTCTATATCCTGATTGATGTAAATTTTATGTCCAAGTGATGAGATTCCCTTTTTATCTCTCATCAACTCATTTTCTGAATTTTTGAAGTGATGCTGTTAGGCTGTCAAATTTTTGCAAGGAACTTCTTAACCCAAATTTGATTCTTTGGGATAAACTTGTACTCCTTGAATATGTCGTTCTATGAATATGTGTGAATAAACTCTGATTGTTTTACACTTAATATCCACTTATATTTGGTGTATTCGTTTGTCACACATAATTATGTAATTGATTTATCCTTAAACCAAGGATATCGTCTTTGTAAGGGACTTCATCTCAATCTCCTTTCATTGAGGCATATTTCGTTTTATACACAACTTTCTTTTATACGGTGTATAAACCCCTTTGAATTTTACTTTTTTACAAAAGGAATCTTTTTCTACGAAGCGTTTTACTAAACGACAAAAAGGAATGTTTTTTTAACGTATGTGGTGACAACGACCTTTTCCACCGCCGCGAGTATTATTTAGTCTTTGGCTTCCTCAACAAGCCGTAATGTTTTTAAAATGAAATAAATACCATATACTCTTTTATGTATTTTGGTATTAATAATGGTTTTGATAAAGGATTCTATTATGATATATTGTGATTGAAATGTGGAAATTTTATCATTCCTTTATATTGGTTTTATGTTTTATGATTTTATATTGGTACTTGGACATTTGATGGGTGATTACGTGATAACCCATATGACGGGTGGTGCTGTGAATACCATGACAGGTGGTTACGTTATAACTTCCAATGCATTGGGTATGGAAGTCGACCGTATGGCTATTCCATTAAGTATGTATGAAAATTGGTTGTATGGCTATTCCATTAAGTGATATGTGTGGAAGTCTACCGTATGGTTATTCCACTTAAGTATGTTTATGTCCCAAGTTACCTTTATATGTTATGTGTTCTTTATATGGGTTTTATGGTAATATTTTGTTTACAAAAGGGTAAGTAATGAACTTTTATTCAGCGAAGAATTTTTACTACTTCGAAGAGGTGAAAAGTATTACTTTGATAAAGTATACATGGTTTACTTGTTGTTTTGAAAAACTAACAGTTTTCATTCTTTGTGTATCCCTTACTGAGCTTTTTATGCTCATCCCGAGTTTTTGAAATGTTTTTCACAGGACTTAGCGTGGAATAGGGTCAAGGATGGGATCAAGGGAAAGTCATGCTACCTAAAACATGGAACTATACATGTTTCTTTTTAAGAGTTTTTATTTTATGGAAATTTAGTAGAAGTGACTACTTTGTAATCTTTTGAGATGTAATAGTTATGTCCTAATTCTCTAAAACTCTAAACCTGAAAAGATCCTCAATGTGAATTACTCATTTAATTAAATATTAAGTAAGGTTTAAGGCTGGGGCCTTATATTTATGTTGAGTTGATGTTGTCTCCTATTATTATTCTTCTTGTGTCTGGAAGAGGATATTCCATATTTAATGATGCAACAAGTACAAGGTTGGGATGTGTGTTGTTATAATAGGACCGTGCTATGGAATTTTACTCTCTCTAGTTACACCCACATAAGAGTAATTACCCCAATGATGATCTAGATTTAGAAGTGGTAATAACTAATTTAAAGACATATAGATATTATAATTTTGAGGATAAGTTAATGACATATTCCAATCATAAGAGTCTAAAGTATATCTTCACTAAGGAAGATATAAACTTTCGATAATGATTCTAATAGGATCATCTCTAGTATTATGAATTTGATATAATTTAAACCCCAGATAAAATAAATATAGAGGTAGATGTGTTGAGAAAGAACTTTATATCTCAATCTATGAATGAATTTGTGTATTAATAGAGTTTAATGAATTATTTACCAAGCTATATTTGAGTGTGTAATAAGAGGATGAGCTAGTGTTTTTGGCTAGTGTGATGGCTGATATTACTTTTATAGCTAGGTTCATCTTGATATGGAAATGAATCCAAATTTTTATAATATTTTTGGAACCATAAATGGTGGGGATACCTAAAGTGGTTGATATTGGGATCACAATGGTTTCCTTTATTTTAGAATATATATTGTTGTTCCTTTGGATTTTAGGTAGGAACTGATGGAGTGTGGTCACCAACCCTATTATGTTATTCAAAAAGGGGAAACCAAGATGCTTTATGATCTAAATTTCCAATATTGGTGGTCCATGATGAACCAAATAGTTGAAGATTTATATTGCTATTCCTCAAATGTCATAGAATCAAATTTAAGCATCAGAGACTTGTGGTTTTATTAAATCCCCTTATTATTTTGGTATGAAAATTAGATGATATTTCCATGGCCTTTTTATTATATTTCCTCAGACTCCTAGTATGAAGAATTATATATGGTTGATTATTTACCAATTGATGAAATTGTTCAACTTTATACAAATCAAGGAGTAAACCAACATAGAAGAGTTCAAACACATGTATGTCTAAAAGGTGGTAAATTATTATGGTCTACCTTTAGACATAATATTTTATTGGGCCCCAAGTATTAAATTTTTTAAACGGTTCTTTAAGAAGAGATGGTTTCTCATCTGAAGCTGATCACATCATATCATCCTTAGACATATGATCAGAATAAGTGATCCATCTAGATTTTGGAAGATATGATATGTGCCTATATTCTTGATTTTTTGTGCCTAAAGGAAAATCACCTAACAACGATTAAATTATCATATAAAAATATTTATCAAGATATTATTAATATAGAACCATTATAATATTTTTATTGATGACTATGTCAATCTTATCTTTGTAGGTTATAGTTGAGTGAGTATTCCTTGTTGTCCTTGGGTCTCATCCAAGAGACAAAATCTAAAGTCCAACTAATTCAAAAAAAGGTTGGTGATGGATTAAAGTCACTAGAAATCCTATTATAATCATCATCATCATTATTTGGAGTTCTTCATGGGTGATCAAGTGTCTCAATGGAATTCTCATAAACTAGTACATCTGTAGCTGTGTAACAAGGGTAAGTTGATGCTATGGTATGTGGGACCATTTTAGTGTGAAGATAATATCAGAAAAAATAGAATACTTAATAGAACTACCATAAAAGTTTAAATCCATACATGATGTATTTTGTGTGTCTCATATAGATAAGTATCACCTGGACCCATCCCACATTGTTGTGTGGGAGGATATGGATTTGTAGCCTTACACCTTTTTTGTTGAGAATCATGTTCATATTTTGGATTATCGGAACAAATTGCGGTGTGGGAATAATATTACATTGGACCATGTGTTTCACTAATAACCATATTACATGGGATCCAAAATCCATGGTGAGGGAGAAGACTTATCACTTGTATTGGATACTATGCCTTTAAGGACTTTATAGGGACATAAAGTGGCACAATTGGGAGAATTGTGACACGCACTAGGTTACTGGTAAGTATTTAAATTTTTTATTTTATTTGAATCATTTAATTTTTATGTTTTTGAGCTTTTTGATGTATTTGGGTAGATTTGGGAAATCATTCACATTTTAACTATAAGAGGTCATACTACAACCCATGGATTATGGAACAAGGTGTCTTAATTTTCCTAGATATTGAATTTAGTCTTGGTGTGCTTCATCCCATGAATCACTGCGCTATACCATTAGGTGGGGCTTTAGGGTTTGCGGTTATTCCATAGAAGAGGAATGCTATTCCATAATACCAGGGGTAAGGATCTCAGGTTCTACCACATAGAGGCACTCCATAATGCACCTCCTTGGCTTCGTTATAGGAGACCCTATTAGGGAAACTACACACCATAAGCCTAGGGTTTATTCCATAGATCCCACTACCCATTTTTTAAATGTAATTTAATCTTTTACCCTTATAAATTTTAAAAAAATTATCCTCCTATTCTTACCCACTAATGTGACCATCTCCTCTATAACTGTGGACCTTCCTTCCCCATGCTCCCTTAGTACATTCTTGATTCTCGGGTAGATTTATTTAAGGTAAGATTTGATTTTTCTTATATTTCTCCTCGTATTACCTTTATCATCCTTTTCATCCATTAACTTTAAATATTGTATCCTTATAAATCCATCAAGGAAAAACCTAGGGTTATGGTAATTTGTCAGTTTTTAGGTTCATAAGGATCCCTTCTCTTCGATTCTTGTGGTTTTAAGAGAAGGTGATGATGCTTTGTCAATTTTGAGTTAAGTGCCTATATATAACATGTATTTCCTTTGGAAAAATCACATTTATTGAATTTATTTGGTTTAAAATGGGTAATTATGTTTTATTTTATTTACTAAGATCTTTGTATTTTTGAAGTTATGTGATTATTTTTATGTGATGGAGTAAATGATTCTTTCACTTGAATTTCAATTAAAATCCAGTTTTGTGCACTATAAATATTTTATAAAATTTCTCAAAGATGTTTTTATCTTAAAATTTGATTTTAAAAATTTTTTTTGAAGATAAAATTATTTGGATTGATATTCATCTAATAGAGTAATGTTGAATATATGATTAAGCTTATGTTATTGAGTTGATTATATGGCATAGAACACGGTAGAACATTATGGATAAGGGTGACATGGCCGGGTGATTCTCGAGTTTAGATTATGTTATAGATAAGTAATATATCCCAATTATCTTTATAGTGAAAGGGATGTATAATTTATATTTGGTGATATCAGGAGAGGTCTTAAAAAATTTTGTATCACATTTTCCATCTAATGTTCCATAAGTGAGACCAAAACACCTTTAAACCTATTTTTAAAGACCCATATTTGGATATTTTGATTATTTGTCAATGATATGTTTTATGAACATTATTTACTTTTTTTGATGTTATTATGTGATTATGACATGTTTCCCTCAATTATACTTTCTTATTGACTCATTCAGATTGACTTATGGGACATATCTTGTTTGTAAGAATGAACGGACTTGTGAACTAATTTCTAAATGATTTTTTTTATAAAACATTTGTGGTATTTAAACTATAATTATTATAAATAATAAATAATAGTTAAATTTTGAAATATGTTTTATATATTTATGTTGTTATCCAATTGTCCTTTGGCCTACATTTTACAATTTCATTGGGTGTATGTTATAACACTTCGAGATATTGTGAAATATTTTGTTTCTAAATAATTTAATATTTTCGATATTTTGTGTTCCCAAAAAAATAAGTTTATCATGCATTATACATAACACAATTTTTGTAATTTTTCACATGCTACACGGATCTTATCATGGATTATACATAACATTAATTTTAAACAACATGGGACATATTATTAAAATAATATTATTTAATATGATAGTTATCATTTAGTATTTGGAATGGTCGGAATGAATAGTAAAAACTAAATTATTAAAATATATGGTTTAAACTTTTATATAAAATTAATTAATTTGTATCCAATTAATTAAAAATTAAAATAAAAACTATTTGAAAATAAAGGAAATGTTCTTTCTTAAAAACTAATTTTATGGAAAAAAACATTTTACCTAAATAATTTATTAAAAAATAAAGTATTTTAATTAAATTTATATATTATATAATCAATCAAATTTTTAACATTCATATTATGTGTTTTATAGAGAAGAGATAATAATAAATCTAATTATTTTCTTAAAACCATATTTTTCTAAAAAAAATTAGTCACCTTTTACACATTTATTTTGAAAATAATTTCAGATAATTTTAGAAACTTTATCTGAAAAAATTAAGATAATTTTTGAAATAAATATTTTATAATTATCATAGGTTGAATTTTTTATAATTTTCTGAAAATATTTATTTCTTTATGAATAGTTAAAAATACTAAATTTAAATTGAAAAATCCATTTTGATTTTAATTATTTATAAAATTATATTATATTTTAAAATTATTTTAAAGTAAAAGTATTTCTATAATATATCAATTAGTCTAATTTATTTCATTATAATCAATTTCATATTTAAATTGTATATAAATATATTGTAAATTTTTGAACATTTTCTTTTTGAAAATCAAAATTCTCATCATGTCTATGAGATAAATTTTAAATTAAAATTTTCCAATTAAGTGAATTGAATTTTTAAAAATGGATACCATATTTGGAATCATAATATTCTATATTATATAATAAGGTAAAATTAATTTTTGACCAGAATGGATAGTGTAGATCAAAAATAATAATTACCACTGTTATGTTAAAAATGGGTTTTCTGGGCGATTAAACGATAAAGATAAATTTTAAAATGACCTAAAAACTTATATAAAATCTATTTTATGGACATATTTATGTGTATAATTCTCAATAATACTATATTTTTGGTATTTTTTCATGAGAAAATTGTGGATACACTTTTTCATTTTAAAAACATACAAGTGTTCTACTCACCTCACTTATAAATGGACACCCCCTCTCCTCTCTTATTTATATATTAAAACCCTTTTAATTTAGACAATACCTAACCAAATAACTTATAAAATTACCTCAAATAATCATATAATACTTATGTTTTACAGGAATCCAACATAAGAATTCATTTTGTGAAAACCTAATGAGGTTACCCGAAGAAGAGGTAATGTTCTTCAATGAACTTTTTAAAAAAAAATTATTACTCCACCTCTTAAATTCTTATTAAAACATTATAATATAATAAATTAATAATATTACATATACTTAGATATTATTATTTAAATATAATTTCCTAAAACCATCACCACTACCATAAAATGGGTTATAAAATTTGCATTCGTGTGTATGCCAAACTACCACCTCACGACCCAATGTTATTTATTTTTCAATTACCAACTATCTATGTTGAGTATGATGATAGATATAAAGTTAATATATATGATATTAATAAACTAGTTGTATATTTGGATTCATTATATTATATATTTCTTTTTTACTTTTCAATTCGCAGGGGATACGATAATGTTACTCATTTGTACAACGGACTACCGCCTCCCGAAGCGATGCCATTTGTTTTTCACTAACGCTTTACAAGGAAGAAAATTAGGGTAAATATATGTTATGTACAAGAAATAATTAAAATATTTATGGATTATTTATCATTATTAAATTATAATGTATCATTTTATTTATTACATTTTCAATCACTTAATGATGATAATGTTGTTTGTGTTTGTATGGACTACCTCCTTCGCGAAGTGATGTTACTCTCTTTTCATCACTACACCACATGGAAGATATGTATATTTATATTTAAAATAAGTAATTGTTTATTTATGATATTATGATAATTATTTAAAGATAATATATTACATAAATCCTTTATATAATAATCTTTGAAAAATGGAAACGTTGTTTATGCACACGTTTGACTTAATATCTCCATGATAATAACATACTTCATTTCTCAAAACCATATTTCATGGTTTTACTTAAGAGTATAGTTGATATATAAATATGATTAATATTTAATTATTATTATTTGTAATTTTATACTACCATGAAAAAATTTGGAGGATTGAAAATAAGAAATCAAAACTTATAATAAACATATATTTACTGTATAGGCTATTAAAATGTGTTCAAATTAAGTAAAGACTTATAATTAGGGACGTATACCCTCTCTTTTATTTCTATGAAACATATGAAAATTCATGACTAATTTATTTTTTATTGTGTATACACTTCCCCTTTAACATGTAAAATCATTAATATAATTATTATAATGATATTTAATGCTTAATTTGGTTTAATTATTTATTGGGTATTTTTAGTCGAAATATTTGGAAAGAAGTTAGGTATTTTTGTCTCACTTTTTTACTTTTGTGATACACATGCCATATTCACCACATATTTCATTTATGTGGTGAATATACGACCCATGAATTTATTTTATGGTTCTTATCCTCAATTTTTGTTGTATTTACATATCATTTTAGTGTCTCTAATTCATGTTGTGTATGGTTCAAAAGTTTCCAAAGCGGTAACGTATTTTTGTCTCCATTTTCCTTATTTGATATATATGTTATATTATGCACCTATACCCTTTTATGATGTGTACATACTGTTATTTTTACATGTAATATCATGAATGAATTTATATTAATGATATTTTAAGTTTCATTTAATGTTATTCCTTCATGGGAATTATGTTTTTAATTTTCTAAAGTGGTAAAAGTTTTATTTTACAGTCTTATTGTTTATCATGATAGTTTAAGATTATGCTTATAATGATGAAATATTAGGATATCTCTCAAGAAACTGATGAATTATATTATCCTATAGTTACTTGTAATATTTTAAAGTAATAGTACCATTCTTTCCACTATTTGGTACTTAAAATAATTGAGATTTGTTAAGGAAGGTCAACATTAAATCTCTCAGCATTCAAAACCTCTTTTTCTTAAAAAAAAAATCTTTCTAAAAATGTTTTAAAAATATTATTAACATTATTTAAATTATTTATTAATAAAATTATTACACAGGTTTTATTTTTTTATAAAAAAATTTCAAAATAATATTCATGTTTTTACCCAAAAAATTCCCATTTGGAATTTATCAAAAATGTGAATGGAATCACTATGTACATCCTGAATGGAATTTATTACTGTCATGACCATTATTTTCTTTGAATAGTCATTTATAAGATTTCATTATTATTTTCAAAGGGAATAATTTTCAAACAAAAAAAAATTTAAAAATAGTTTTCAAATTGGAATGTATATTTTTCTCAAGAAAGTTTTGAAATTATTTTAAAAATATTCCTTTATAAGTTTTCAAGTTTATTCTCAAAGAAAAGAGTTTTCAAAATGATTTGTGTCATAAAAAGATATTTTGAAAAAAAAATTATCTTCATAGATAAGCTTTATAGGTGATTTTTCTTTCAAAATAATTTTCCATCTAAGATGATATCCTATGATATAACTTATTCTTTTCTAATTTTCTAAACCAAGGATACCATTCTTATTATTTATATAAATGATTTATGATGAAAATAAAATTATGAAACCCATTTCTCTTACACTGGTTATTCAATGATAATATGAAATGATGAAATGATTATAAAACATGTCTCTTTTCCACAAATGATGATATATTGAAATGTTTATAAAACCCATTTCATTTCATGGGTTATGATATGATCAATGTTTTATGATAATTTTTCACACATATTAATTATTTTCATTATGATATGGGTGGGACCTATATCTCCCTCCAATGCATTGGGTAATTCTTAATGTTATATGAGCTCAAAGGGTACATGGGTGATCAACCAAATCCTAAAACAAGAGGGTACACAAGAGGTTATCCAAAGCCCGAAACAAGAGGGCACACGAAAGTTTTTCCCAATACTAAAATAGTAGGGTACATTAGAGGTTCTCATAATCCCTAAACAATTTGGTACGTGGTATGTTATCACAAACCTAAAGCAAGATGGAATATGGGAGGTCATCCCAAGCCTGAATTAGTTACATCGAAGATTATCCCAATCCTAACAAGTTATAACTGTTTTGGTAGATATCACATAAGATTTTATAAGATTATTTATATTCCACAATTATATGTCTCTTAAAGTTTTATTCTCTCATAGATCATTTTCTTTTATTTCCTTATGAATCATGTCTTATTGACTACCAATATTTATTCTAGGAATCAATGTTGTGATCTTTTATTTATAGGGTATGGTCCTAAAATTTTATTCTCGTGTTCTCATAAACTTATACTCATGTTATAATTTTGTACCTCCCTTTTATACCCTAACTAAGAATCTGAGCTCACCCCTTCTTATGTTTCCTTTCCATTGGTTATAAAGACAGATTTTATTTATGAGTAATGATGGGGAATATATTTATGGGATAACTTAATGATCTTTAAGTAATTAAGAATATTGTATTCTATATTTCAAAAGGCATTAAACTATTATATTCCTAAATAATGTGTTCTTGTAATGTAATTAATATTCATCTAAAAATATGTTATATCCATGTATTAGAAGCCTGGTGGCTATTGTTGGCATGAGTGCAAAGGATTAGTTAAGCTTTTTAAACTATGAAGAGAAAACTCTAATGATATCCATAGAGATATTTCTAAGGATATGTCTATGGATGGGTTTAAGGATAAGTATACATATGATTTAATGTATATTTAAAATGTCCCAAATTTTTTTAAATTATAGATCAAATTGTTTCAAAGAAATTACATCCCTATCTGGATACTACAAGTGGAAGTGGATTTATAATAGAGGTAGCTAAGGGAAGTAACTTCAAAAAGGGTGTATTGATATGGACTTGATCATCACATGGTGCATGAAAATGGGCCTTACTTCACACCTAGTTTTAAACTCATGGGAATATGATTTAGATGTTCAAACAATATTTACAAACCATCATGAAAGATTTAAATAAATTATGACTACGAATAACCTATAATAAACCATATGTTTCTTATATTTAAAATAATGTTTCATGACTTCGACATCCCATAAGTTATTTTTCTTATTATGTGGTTGTTCACTATGATTATTTTTTTAACACTATGATTTTTTGTTTTAGTCAATGGGGGGAACCAGAAGAAATTGGGTTAACATTGAATGTGATAGAAACTTTTATGATGAGTAGGAAAATGAGATAATGAGTGGAGTTAATGATATTGTTTTTTTGATTAATAAGTAATTTCAACACATGACTAACAATATGATCCTTAACCAAATCCAAAACTCACTAAAGAATAGAATGATAGAGTTCACTATGTGCTCGAGTAGTTTGGACCATTGAGGAAAGAAGATTCAGTTTCCACTATGTTGAGAATTTGGGAATAAACACTTAAGAGAATGACTATTAAGAACTAGAATCTGTTTTGGGTGTGAATAATAATGACACAAATCATGGAACAAAAAAGGAAATATGAAAAGATCTGTTTCACACAATGGATGATAATATTGGCCTCCCTAAATTATTGTCAAAGTATGAATGTTTCAAATTTTAAAATAATAGTAATTATGAAAATCAACGTCCTAGGGGAAATTTTATGAAGATAATCAAAAAGGAGGTATGATTAATGGTTATATAACTGAGGAAGAAGAGACTATGAATAACATATTAAAGGAAGGAGGTATTAAGTAATAAAATGATAAATCCTAGTTAATAGATTATAGATGAGGTGGAATAATTGAATTATTAATATAATATAATTGAAGGATTGTGTTATATGAATCATGAAATATATATGGTTTTCTTAGTATAATTTTTTCATTAAGGATTGAATTAATATGTGGAATAGTACTAATGACACTGAAAATAGATTTAATGGAAAGGTAATATTTTTTGGAAAACATGTGATTAATGGAAATATAACCCTTAAGATGTTTTTGAGGTTGAGAAAATGGTTGTTAATTTGGAAAAATATATAATTGATGTAGATAATGTAAATTGGATAGTATTGATGACCTCAAAATGGATAAAGTGTTTTGGTGAAAAAGTGGTTTATGCTACCATTTATAGAGTTTACAACATTATTAGATATATAAGAAATGGTTTTTAGAAGCATGTGTTTTCTCAGTGAGGTTTTATGGTAATTCTAGTAATTACCAAGATTTAGGATAATATATGAACAAATTTATTCACATATTTTGTATTGGAATATTAAAAAATTATTAATGATATTTGAAGGATTAATGTTATGTTTGGGAAATTTAGTGACGTTATTTATAAATTTTGAACTTTGAAAGGGTTATAAGGTTAACCATTTATTGAATGGTTTAAGTTGAACCTTAGAAAATGATTTATATGTTAATATATTACGTAACCAAGTAAATATATATGTATATTAAATAACATATGTTAACCATTTGGTTATGATGATAATTAAAGATAGAGAGAATGATTTATCATTCCATATATGGATTGTATAATCTTTTAGTGGTTCAGGTATAACAAATTCACCTTCATTAATTAGAGTAAAAGATAAAATGGAAATTGGTCAAGTCATAACCAAAGGGTTATATTGTTATTGTGAAATGGAATGAATTCAAGTAAGTATAACTTTTCCTAAAAATTCTTCAAAATTAAGAAAAAGTTCCTGAAATAAAATTTTATCCTATTATCACCTTTTCTTATGATATCAATGAGAATTTTTCATGCCACTTTAGTCTAATTTTTTGTGGTCATTATATATATTTTGAGCACACACTTTTTAATTACCAATGATTTCTATCACTTTCTAAAATTATTTACTCTTCTTTCTATGTCCAAATCACTTCTTCCCACCTATGTTCTTCTATGTGGAAACATAGTTATGTGTTACTTTAAGTAACCATTTTGTTTCAAAAAAAATCTTTTTAAGGGAATTTTTAATATTAATAATTATTATTTTGTTTTCAATGATGGAATTTTATAATTTTAAATATTTTATCAATGAGATTAATTGCGAGGGAAAAATAATTTTAAGGGGGTAGAATGCAACACCCTGAGATTTTTTGAGATATTTTTTCAAATTAATTGAATCATTTTGATATTTTTCATTACACACAACAACATGTATATCTTTATTTATAAGGGAAATTGTGTTTGGTTTTCATTGCAAGAAGCATTGACCTTAGCTTTTCTTACACACAACTCTGAGTTTAAATGAATCATGACATATTATTAAAATATGATTATTTAAAATGATAGTTATCACCTAGCCGTTAAGATGGATGATGTATATAGGAATAACTAAATTAAGAAAATATATAGTTCAAAAATTTATATAAATGTAATTCTTTGGTGATCAATTAATTAAAAATAAAAATAAAAATTATTTGAAAATAAAGGAAATCATTTTTTTAAAACTATTCTTATGTAAACAAACATTTTTTCCCTAAATAAATTAATAAAACAACTTTTAGTGAAGTATTTTAATAGAATATTATATATATATATAATAAAAAAATTAGCTACCATATTTTGGGCTCTCTAAGAAACACATAAGAATAAATACAATTTTACACTGAGAGAACTGTATTTTTCTTAACAGATGGTTTATCGCCGTTTGTGATCTAATTTTAAAAATAATTCTCAATACTTTTAAAAATTATTTTTTAAAAAGAAGATAATTTTTAAATAATAATTTCAAAATTATATTTGTTTTATTTTTTATAATATTCGGAAAATATTTTTTTTATTAATTTTTAAAAATATTGAATTTTAATTGAAAACTTCTTTTTCTTTGAATTATTTTTAAATTCCAATTTTATTTCGAACTATTTTTAAAGTAAACTTACTTAATTATATATATATATATAAATTAATCTAGGTTGGGTCATTTAAATCAATTTCATATTGAAATTAGATATAAAATCTTTGTAAACGTTTGAACATTTTCTCTTTATAAATTGGCATTCTTGTCGTCTCTATGGAATTAATTTTAAATTAAAATTTACCAAATAACAGAAATTATTTTTCAAAAATCGATTAAATATTTGGAATTATAAAAATTTGTATTATTTTATAAGTTTAACTTAATCTTTGTCCAAAATTAATAGTGAAATTAGTAAAAATTAATTTCAATGGTTAAAGTAAAAAATAGATTCCAAGGGGGTTAAACTAAAAAATATAAGGGTTAAAATGAGATAATAAGTTATCTAAAATATATTTTATGGAAATATTTAGACAATATAATGTCTAAGTATTGATAATAATCAATTTTGGAGCCTTTTGAAAAGATAAAAAAGTGGTTACATCTTTTTTTTCAAACAATTACAAGTGTGACACTCGCCTCACTTGTAAAACCTCACCCCAATACTCTAATATTCCAACAATAAAATCCTTTTTTTGAAAACATACATCAAAAATCAGTTCCAAAATTTCCTCCTCTCATTATATAATCCTTTTTTTTATAAATCCAACCTTGTAAGTATATTGGTGTAAACCTAGGGAGTTTACATGAAGAAGAGGCAACGTTCTTCTACGAGCGTTTTTATTTTATTTCTTCCACCACATCCTTTAATTATTATTAAACCATGATGATATAACAAAAATATTATCTAACATATAATTAGGTATTTTTATGATAATTTAATTTCCTAAAATAATTTCCACTTACTTCAAATGGGTTACAAAATCATCATTCATGTGTACGAAAGAGGAGTTCCTCGCAATCTGATGTCATTAATTTTTAAATTACCACCTATCACAGTTGGAATGATGTTGGATATAAAGTATAAATATGATATTTATAACATAATTATACCTCTGTAGTTATCATATCATAGATAAATTTTTTACTTTTTATTCTGTAGTGGATATGATAATGTTTCTCATGTGTATGATGGACTTCTGCCTCGCATAGTGATGTGATTTGTTTTCACAAAAGATTTACATGGAAGGTAATAAGGATAAATATGTGTCATATAAATGAAATAATTATGATATTAATGATATTTTTTAATTATAAATAGATAATATATCATTTTATTTTATACCTTTTCACTCACAGATATATGATAACGTCGTTCGTGTACATGTGGACTACCGTCTTTACGAAGTGATGTGCCTCTCTTTTCTTCACCACACAACATAGATGATTTGTATAAGTTTATTTAAATAAATAACATAAAATTTAATATATTTTTTTAAATTTGGAATGATGATATATTACTAACATTGTAAAGACCCAAACCTTAGTAGCTTGGAGTCAGTTCCTTACATTATTTCATTGGTACTATGAATAAGTGATCACATCCTATAGGAATAAAATGTTTAGTATATTTGTAAAACTATATACCAACATAATTTTTACATTATAACTTTAAAATGAAAAACAACATATAAATTCCTTTGAAACACTCTTATTCCCTTAACTTATCCCTGAATGTAAATTATAGTATACACCTTATCATCCTCATAAAAAATAAAATATAAGAAAGGGTTGAGCTCATGTGATCAGTAAGGGTAATTGATTCTGTGGAATATATCATAGATAAACATAAAAAATAAGGCAAAGTTAATAAAACACATTCTATAATCTTGATCATAATATGGAAAGAATAAAAGTGAATTAAATAATTCCATATAAAAAATGCTCTGAGAATAAAACATAACTTTGGATATTATAATTGTCTAATAATCACATGTATTATCAATTAATAATATTATAATTATTGAATTCATAATACTATACATCTAAAACATATCATTGAGGCATCATCCAAGACATCTGAAAATAAATGGGTAAGGCCTCAGCCAAATCCCAATCTAATTTCTATCTTGAGACCTACTGATTGCTTTGAGTGGCTATAGTAGGACCATACCAAAAAATAATAATTCTAATTAATTTCTCATATGAATGGGGTGAAACATAAACAGCATATACATATGAAATGTAAATAACTTTCCACAATTAGTAAACATAATCATAAACCATTCTGAGTAATGTGGTGAATAGTACAAAAATAGAAAAATTGTAGTCACACTGATCATAAACCATTTAATAAAATATAGTAGATGATATCCTAAAAGATAAATCACAATTAATCCTAATATTAAAAGTGTTAATTGAAATGTATTAAAATATTTTAATAAAATCATTGAGTAATTCGTGAGAGAAATACCCTTTTACTTTAGAAAGAAGCATTCTTTTATAAAATCAGTTGTATTTATCATAAAATAATATTAGAAAATTTATATCCCTAAAAAGGTAATAAAATATTTTTTTGAGGCATAAATTAACTCTAATTTAAGTAAAAAATGTTTAAAATGAATTTTTATTAAACTTTAGAAATGATCCAGTTTTTGTACGGTTTAAGGGAAATGTAAATGTTATATTAAAACAGACAAAAGAATAATTGTTTTCATAAAAAAATAAATGATCTAAGTTACTTTTTCATGATTAAATTAGTGGTTTCATAAAAATAATTTTTCTTTAAAATAGATTATGGAGTATACATTAAAATTGGTATGTAATTGGGAACTTCCCTTTTTTATCAGGCTTGCTTATCAGTAGGAATTGAAAATGGACCTTATAAAAAATGAATCTCCCCATCAAAGAAAAAATAAATTTGTTAGGTAAAAATATAAGTAACATTAAAAATAATTTCTTAGTATTAAATAATAAAACATTAAGAGTTATAATAGGGTAAATATACACAAATCATAATCTGAATGAAAAATGGATGTTATGGGAGAATCACTTACCTTATGTCTGAAAGTATTCTGTACTTGAACTTAATGACCTGAAAAATAAAATTATGTTAATAAATAATTTTTTTACAAACTCTTAAACATTTATTTCCTTTATTATAATTATATTAAGTTAATTTATGGCATTTTTGATGAGTTAAAAGGTTGAATTCTGTCATTTCAGAGTGTCTGAATCATTGGTTTTCCTGATTGGTTTACTCTTATACATGTAAGAAATATCATATAAAATGGGAATAATTATCTAGAATTTAAATTATTTCCTACTAATGAACATAAAAAATATCAAATAGTTATATAACTCATTTGGTTATATGGTGTGAGGAGGAATTAATATATAAGACGTTAGTGATAATTCTTTAGATTATTTTACCTTTCTTTCGATCATCATAAAATAAATTTGTGTTATTATTTATTATTGTGTATATATGTTAGTTATAAAATATAAAATAGGTTATAACAAAAAATTTGCAATCTTTTTGAATGATTATATTGGTTTTATGACCATGATTGAAAGCGATAATGGAAAATGGAAACTTGTCATCCTTGAAGGCGATAAATCAACACCTCGCGGCAAATATTTTCATTTTTAGAATAAAAAGAAGAGAAGAATAGATATTATGGTGTATTTTCCATTAAGATAAGAAAATTATTTTAAATATAATATACTGGAGTTATCATGCATATTTAGATATAAAAGATTCTGAGAGAAAAAGAAAATAAATTAAAAAGGAATTAAAAGGGATCCAAAGAGGGTTTTGCCTCTTGAATTATCCTCTTTGAGAACCAACTTAAGGCACATAGGTTTTGTATTGTTTTGAGACCAAAGGATCTTGTACATGGGGGATAATCTAGGGAACCGTATTTGATATAAATGGTACAAACATCAAGGTTTAAAGTTGTAAGGAGAAGAGGTGGTGAGGGATGGTATTAATAGGGGTGGAGAGTGGGGTTTTCTTGATAATTTTAATTATTAGTTTACAATATGGATCAAGACTATGTATAATATTGATTCCAAGACTAATTATAGTATCTAAAGATTTTTATTTCAAAATAATGTCCACTAAAATCATATATGACTCAACCATGACTCAAAAACTAATTTATTTATTAAATACTATAAATTTTCAAATTTAACAATTCATTAAAAGCAACTATTTTTTAAAAAAACCTAAAAAACACCCTAACCCTTTTTCAATGTGTACAAGTAAAAAAATGAAATCCATTTTATGAAATAAAATTTTGAAATATTATAAATTTAATTTTTAATTAAAATCATTATTTATTGAAGAAATATAGATTATAAAATTATAACTGATTTAATAACAAACTGAAAATTTTATTATGGACGTTTAAAATTATCTTATAATCATAAGAAAAATAAATATTAATTTATGAATATATTTTAGGAAAATAAATTTTCTATTGATTCATTATATTAGTTATAAAATTTAAAAAAAACTTTTATGTTTTACAAAAATTCTAACACTTAATTTGTCCTTTTTTAAACATTCAATAACTTATACTATGAAAATTATATTATATTTTAATTTATAAGATTCCTAAATTTTATTTATAATTTCATAGTTAAAGTTTCTATTTTGTTCATCATATTGAATTTCCTAATGGTTACGTTACAATTCCAATATTCATACTTAATAGTATATTACAATTTTAAACATGGTGTTTCCTGAATCATAAACTATAGAATATGTCAAATTTTAAAAGAGACATACAATAAAATCATTGGGGGTTACATTCTCCCCTCCTTCAAAAAGCATCTTCCTTAAAATATCAATAATCCCACCTCATAAAATTATTAATGTAGTTTTTCATCATAAATTCCTCTGATTCCAATTATGCCTCTTCAATTTTATAATTTTTAAAAAGTATATTTAGAATCAGATTCGTCTGATTCCTAAAAACCTATTCTCTAGTGTTTAGAATCAAAATTGTCTATTCACATTAAAATAAATCCGGTTCCAATTATATTCCTTCATAAGGGAGGAAATGTGTTTGTTCTAGGATGAAATTCATTAATAAATAGATGTGGAACACATTTTGTACTTTAGAAATGATAGTTAGAATCACCGCATGTTAAGACCCAAATACAATTATCTCTAGAGTATAAAAATGTCTGATCTCCCTGGGGATTTATTTCCCTTTCTTTCCAAATATTATAACACCCTTCCATGGGGATACCTTTAATAAGACATCATCTCCCACTTGATACTCCAAATCATTCCTCTGGTGGTCAGCTTAACTCTTTCCCCTACTTTGTGGTTCTTTGATATGGGTTTGAATAGTCTTTACCTTCACTATTGTTTCCTCCACAGGTTATGTGCCTACAAGCTTCCTTTCCCTAAATTCATCCCAACATGTTTTTGTATGATATCTCTTTCATTATAAAGCTTCATATAGTTCCATTTAAAATAATGAGAGTAAAATATCATTTTAGGAACACTATACCAAAGGTAAATAATGATCCAACATACCTTGGAAGTCATGTGAGCATGAGATAATCATTTCATATAAATTTTGGATTGTTCGTTCTAATTTTTTGTTAGTTAGAGGGTGATAAGTCATTCTCAAATGAATCTTATTATTAAGATCATTTTGAAGGATTTTCTATAATTTTTATGTAAATCATGGATCCCAATCATACACAATTGAAAGTGGTGCACCATGAATTCTTACAAATTACTTAATATAGATTTGTGATAGGCACTATAGTAGAAAATATTCCCTTATAGAAAGGAAATGTTTGGATTTAGTAAGTTAATCAACAATTACCCATATAGTATCATTTTTTCTTGGATTATTTGGTAATCCAATTACAAAATATATATAGTAATGTCCCCCATGTCCATGTAGGTACAGGTATAGGTTGTATAAATCCTCTAGTATGTTGTCTTTTGTCCTTCACTTGTTTACAAACTAAACATATTGATACATAATCATCAATCTCCAACATTTCTAGATCCAAGTACATGGGATCCTTTTCAATCCTTATTTTGTTCAGATCATCATGATCCTTTTTTCCCAATACATATTCTACCTTATTTTTCTTCCCTGGGTGGTATTGTATTGAACAATCATAATCATTGAGTAGCTCGACCCATCATCTTTTCCTCACGTTAAGTTCTTTGTGTGATAATATATATATTAAACTCTTATGACCATTATATATCTTTCTTCTTACACCATACATATAGTGTATCCTTATCTTCATGTCAAATATTATAGTCACTAACTTAAGATCATGAGTTTCATAGTTCTATTCATGAGTTTTTAGATTCCTTGATGAATAGTAAATAACTTTATCATTCTATATATGAAAAAAAACTAGTCCTTTATTTGATACATCGCTATAAATCACAAACCTATCATTTCCCAATGGTAGATTCATGATTGGAGCATTCACTAATATCCTCTTCATTTCATTAAAGAATTATTCACATTCCTTTATCTAAATAATCTTAATTCAATTACATGTAATCATTGTTGATGGATTATATAATTGGGAAAAATTATGAAAAAACACTGATAGTAACCTTTTAAACCAATAACAATACATAACTTGGTAATGTTCGTTGGTGTAGGTCATTCTTGAACTGTCTTTTTCTTCACAGGATCTACTAATATTCCATACTTAAAGACAATATGACCAATAAAAAAATCTGTTTGAATCCAAAATTCACACTTTCTAAACTTAACATATAACTCTTTTCTTCTAGGAGTCTTTATAACAATCCACAAGTGGTTCTCATAGTTCTCGTAGATTTTGGATTACACCAAGATGTCATCAATAAATACCATAATAAAATTATCAAGATATTCTTTGAATGCTCTATTCACTAGATCCATAAAAATATAGGGTACATTAGTCATTCCAAATTGCATTACTGTAAACTTGTAATGTCCATAACATGTTTGAAATTTTTTATTTTAAATATATTCCTTCTTCATATGCAATTTATTATATCTAGAGTCAATATCAATCTTGGAAAAAAATATTGTCCCATGTGAAGCTAGTAAAATAATTCATCAATGCAAGGCATAGGATACTTGTTATTTATTATAATAACATTGATCTCCTTATAGTCAATACAAATCCTTGTCAATCTACATTTCTTATTAACAATGACAATAAAGGATCTCTATAAAGAAACACTAGGGAGAATAAATCCCTTATAACTCAACTCCAATGGATGTTTCTTCAACTCCACTTATTCCACAGTGCTCATTCTATAAGGATTCATTGATATTGGCCTTGTGTTAGGGATTAAATTAACAGAAAGCTCAACTTCCCGCTCAATAGGACGTCCATGTAATTATTGTGGAAATACATCAATTTATTTTGTACAATAGTTACATCCCCAATTCGATGATTAGTATGTTTTATCTACTCTTCTTCTATAAGAATATCTTTTATAAGAGAGCTACTAGAGTTTCATCCTGATATGAATCTGATTATGAAGTATCCCATCTAAAGATAAGAAATTCCATATAATTACCATGATTCATAATTTCCTTCTCTTTGAAATAAAATTTTGCATTATATTTCAAAATCCAGTCTGTATGAGTGATTATATAAAAATCAACCATAGGAATGAAAAAACAAATAAGCTGTTAGAGCATGATTATGTGTCATAATAGGGACTTCTCGACACATATTTGTTACAATAAGGTTTCCAATAGGAGTTTTTACTGACAACTTTATTTTTAAGGTGAACTGGAAATATCAAAATTTTATAGAAGACTTGTAAAATATAAAATAATATGATGATATAAAATCAAATAATTATTTAGATAAATTTGATGAGTTTAATAATGTACCTTCCACCACATCATTAGGAACTTAAAACTCAACTTTATTGTTTGCATATGTCTGTAATTTTATGAGGAAAGTTTACTTGAAACTTAGGAAAATAATTTGAATAGTGTCCCATCTCCATATAAATTTATCATTGAACATTAGAATCTGCATTATATCCCTTATAATCTTGATCATGATGTTCTTTCTCACTACACTTGAAGAAAACTTGTTTTTCATTTAAGTGGGAACCAAAGTGTTTCCTTCCACAAGTATTGCACATTGGAAATTCTCCAATGTTTTGTTCCCATAATCTATTATTTACTCTACCACCCTTTTTTCTCCTGATTTCCCTTAAAATAAAAAGTCATAGATAATTATTTCCAGGTCTTAATACCACATGAGACTATATAATTGTATAATGAGATAGTTTGGGAGAACATTACCCTTTGGCGGAATGGTTTTAACCCATAAAAGAATCAAAAAAATCTTGCTCTTTGTATTATGTATATAATCCATAGCAAGCCTTACAAACCTTGTAAATTTGGATTCATAATTAATAATATTTTTATCCTCTTTATATCTTGGACTCAATAATTTCCTCTCCATATTAACTTGATATTTCCTAGGGAAATATTTTTCCAAGAATATTTCCTTAAAATCCTTGCATTCCTTATTATCAATTTCATCCTCCTTCTTTGTGTTTTTAATTAATGAGCACCATTGATTTTCATCTCCTGAAAGATGATAAATCTTCATGATAAATTTCTCCCTTTTATTACTTCCTAGAGAAATAAATATATTCTCAAAGGAACTTATCCATTTCTTAGCTTAAAATTGGTATATAATCCCATTGAATGATTGAGGTTGTTATTGCATAAAGTTGTGTGACAATGTTACACCAATTTGTGGATCTGGATTCTCTATGGGAGTAAGTTTATTGATCATAACCTGAGTTAGTTATCCCAATATAGTTATAATTTTCTCATCTTCATTTATAGCTTTAGATCCAACATCATTATCTTTAATAGGAGTAAAATACCTAAATAGAATATGTGTGTTGATACAATTTCCATTAATATCACTAGGCACCATTTCTATTCAATGGAATACACTAAATTAGTTAATGAATCATAATTAATAATTTTTTACTAGAAAAATACTTGACATAAATTGAAAATTTTTGCATAGCTAATCTCATAATCATAAACATGGTTTATTTTGGGATATATTTTCTTTTATATCATTCAAAATTGTTTTTAAAATAAAATTAGAATTATCCTAATCACATACCCTATGAGTTTCAAATCATGTTCCCAATAAGGCACATTGTCATGTACCAGGTTACACCGAGTTAGGCCTGATGCACCTTGTCGGAGTTATTACCCCTAAGTATATCTATTCCAAAATGATGTCCACCTTTCGTATCCATATAGGGATATATTTAAAATATAACCAACATAAACTCTACCCTTCCAAAATTCTAGGATGTTCTTCTATGGTCACCCTTATGGTCTATCTTATGGTTATTTTACCTAAACTAAGTTTTATAAATCTAGTTTCAATAGTTTCTAATAAAATCGCTCTGATAACAACTATAAAGACCTAAACCCCAATTTCCTAGATCTAGTAATATGAAAAAAATGTACATAGGATCAAAAAAATTAGTATATTTGGAAAACTATACACAAACATAAGTTTTACATTACAACTTGAAAATGAAAAAAAACATAGAAACTCCTTTGCAAACACTCTTATTCTCTTTGTTTATCCATGAAAGTCAATCATAATATACATCTTAAAATACTAGGAAAAAATAAAGCATATGAAATGGGTGAGCTCAGGTTATCATTAAGGGTAATTGATTCAAAAGAAGGTATCATAAATAAACATAAATAATAAGTCAAGGTGAATAAAAACACAATCCATACTCTTGAGCATAATATGGTATGAATAAACTTTGATTATATAATGCCTTATAAATTGTTATATGAAAATGAAACTTAACCATGGATATTATAATACTTAAATAATCACATGGATTATAAATTACTAATATCATAATAATGGAATTCATAATACTAGACATCTAATACATATTATCGAGGCCTTAGTTAAGGCGTCTGAAAATAAATGGGTAAGGCATCAGCCAAATCCCAATATTTTTTTTCTAATGAGACCTACTGATGTGTCAAGGAGATATAGAGCCCCCATCCAATCACTTACTAAGTCTAATTAATTCCTAATATTTATTGGTAAAAACATAAACAACACTTCCACATGAAATGTAAAAAACTTTGCCCAATCATTAACCAAAATCACTAAACATTCTAAGTAATATGGTGAATTGTATCGAAAAATCACATCCACAATCAAAATGATCATAAAACAATTAATAAAATATGGTGATGATATCATAAAATTTAAATCCCAATTAATAATAATATTAAATGAGAGTGTTGAAATAAATGAAAATACTCGAATAAAATCATCGAGAAATTCTTGAGAGAAATCCCATTTTTACTTTGGAAGGAAAAGTTATTTTGGAAAATTATTTTTATTTATCATAAAATAAAATTGTAACATGTATATCTAATAATATGGAATAAAAATTATGTTTTAGGGAAAAATTATTTTCATCTGAAGTAAAAACATGTAAAAATAGTGTTTATGAAACTTTAGAAATGAGCCACTTCAATACAGTTAAAGGGGAAATGTATAAGAGACTTTAAAATAGAAAAAAACATAATTTTTTTCATAAAACCAGAAATGAAATATTATATTTTTTCATGATAAAATCAGTTATTTTAGAAAAATAATTCTTTATTAAAACAAATTATGGAGTATACTTTAAAATGGGTATGAAATTAGGAACTTCCATTTTATCATGCTTACTTATCAAGAGTAATTGAACATGGACCTTATAAAACAAATTTCTACCCATAAAAGAAGGAATATTTTTCTTAAGTCAATATCTATGGAAAATTAACATATAATGTAAGAGGATTAAATAATAAAAAATTAAGAGTTGCATTGGGTTAAATAAAGAGAAACCCTAATCCGAATGAAAAATGGATGTTCTAAGAGAATCTTTTACCCTATGTCGGAAAGTGCTCTACACATGCACTTAATGTCATGTATAATGAAATTATACTAATTAATAATTTACTTAATAACCTCATAAAGATTTACTGGATTTTTTATAATCTTATTAAGTTCATATATGGCATTTTTTATGAATTATAAGATTGAATTCCATCATTCGAGATTGTTTGTTTCCTTGGTTTTCATGATTGGTTTACTTGTATACATGTACGAAATATCATTTAAAATGAGAATAGTTATCTTGAATTGAAATTATATGTTTTTAATGAAAATAAATAATATAAAATGGTTATATAATTCATTTGGTTATCTACTATGAGGATGAATCATTAGATTATATGTGAGTGATAGTTCTTTAGAATATTTTGGCAGTTTTTCGATCATCACAAAATAGCTTTGTGGTATTATTTATTATTATGTATATATGTTAGTTAATAAAATAAAAATGGTTAAAACATGAAATTTAAAAAAAAATCAACCATTATATTGGTTTTATGACCATACTTGAAGGAGATGATGGAAAATGAAAACATGACATCCTCGAAGGTGATAAATCAACACCTTATAGGTGACATTTTTTGTTTTTAAAATAAAAGGTAGAGGATAAGAGAAACGGTGGTGGATTTTCCATTAACATAATAAAATTATAGTACATATAAGATACTGGAGTTATCATGCATATTTTGGTAGAATAGTTTAGGAGTGAATAAGAAAATAAATTAAAATGGATTGAAATAGGGTTTTACCTCTTGAATTCTCCCCTTTGAGAACCTTCTTAAGGCACCTAGGCTTTGATTTTTATTGTGAACAAAGTATCTTGGACATGGGGGAGAGGCTATGGAATATTATTGGATAGAAATTGGAAAATCATAAAGACATTATATTTGTGAGGAGAAGAGGTGGTGGAGTGGTATTTATAGGGGAGGAGAGGGGGTTTCTTTATTATTTTATTCATTAGTTCACTCTTTGGCTCAAGATTTTGAATAGTTTTGATTCCATAAATAATTATAGTAACTAGATAATTTGAGTTTGATATATTGGCCACTTACATCATCCATGAATCAATAAAGACTCAAAAATTCATTTATTTAATAAATAACGTATATTACCGTATTTCACAATTCATATAAAAAATTCAACTATTTTTGAAAATTCTAAAAATTCACCCTAACCCTTTTGCGAAGTGTAGAAAAAAATGAAATATAATTTATGAAATAAAATTTCAATATATGATAAATTTAACTTTTAATAAAAATCATCATTTATTCAAAAAATATAGATTTTAAAATTTTAACTGATTTTATAACACATTGAAAAAATTATTATGGTCGCATAAAATTATCTTATAATCATAATACAACTAAAAACTAATATATGAATATATTTTATGAAAATAAATTCTCTATTAATTCATTATATTAATTATAAAATTGTAAATAAAAACATATGTTTTTCAAAAATACTAACACATAATTTATCATTTTTAAAACATTCAATTACATATACTATGATATAATTATATAATGTTTTAATTTAAAATATTCTCAAATATTATTTATACATTAATGGGTGATTTTACAATTCAATTGGTTATATTACTATTTTAAATGGTCACATTACTATTCTAATGGTCATACATAATTTTGTATTATAGTTTTAAACTCGGTGTTGCATGAATCACAAACTATCGAATAAGTTAAATTTTAAAAGATAAATACCATAAAATATTGGGTTGATACATTCCAAATTTCCATAATAATTGTTGAAAAATGGAAAATTTACTCATGCGTGCGTACGACTTACCATCTCCCTAATCATAACATACTTCATTTCTCAAAAGCACATTTAACTATTGGTCTTAAGAGTATAATTGATGTATAAATATTATAACTATGTCATGATTAATATTATTTATATGATTTCACCACAACCAAATTAATATCAATAAAAATTAAAACTCAAAACATATATGAAAAATAAAGCGGTTATTACCCGAAACGTGACTTTAACAGGTAATTATTAATAAACATGAAATAAAAGGAAATAATTAAATACTAAATGGTATGATATATGTAATTATGTGTCCTTAATGTATTTATAATAAAATTATATTTATTATATAGGAGGTTTGAACTAGTTTAATGGATGTTGATACATACAGTAAGGGATTTCTGGTCTATCTTCTATTTCTGGGTGATATAAGCAAATTCAATACTTGTTTATTTTTTGTGGTGTATATAATGCCCATTAGATATGGTATATCATGAACATCCTGAATTTAATTATATTTAATTTTTAATTTAATATTATTATTTATTATGGCATATGATTTGAAAGATTTCTCATGTAGTAAGAAATTTCTTCTCACTTTTTACTTCTTTGAGACACATGCCAAATTCACCACCTATATATTTTTGGTGGTTTATATATGGTACATGAGTTTATTTTATGATTATTATACTTAATATTGTTGTGATTTACATATCTATTCTAGGATTCCTCTTTCATGGAGTGTACAGTTCAAGATTTACTAAAGTAGTAAGGGAATTTTGTCTCAATTTACTTTTTTGATACATATGTTATGTTACACATTTATCTCCTTTTATGAGGTTATTATACATCCCTAGTTACATTTAATATCATCAATTTATTTATCCTCATTATATTTTAAGTTTCCTTTAATGTTATTCCTTTTTTAGGTTTATGTTTTGACAATTCCAAAGTGGTTAGAGTTTTATGTTACAATCTCATCATTTATCAGGACAGTTCATGATTATACTTGAAGTGATGACATATTACAATCTATTACTCAATAATCTCGTTAAGTTTCTTGTAATATGGTAATTCATGATATTTTAATGTAATTGTACCATTTTTACACTATATTTTAATTTAAATAATTGAGAAAATATTTTTAAGAAATAGCAGTTATGTTTCTCTCATCAGTCGACACTGTTTTTTCTTCTAAAACATTTTTTTTCTAAAAACTGTTACAAAAATGTTTTTATAATTAATAAATGGTTTCTTAAATAATATTTTAACCATTTATTAAATTTTGAAAAAAAAATTGAATATAATCTTCATTTCATTTTCCAAACAATTCCAGTTTTTCTTTTACCGGAAATGTGAAAGGAATCATTGTGCATGACATGAACAAAATTTCATGCTATCATGACCATTATTTTCTTTGAAGATTACTTTATAAATATTCTTGTTTATTTTCAAATGAAATTATTTAAAAAAAAATTATTTTTAAAAGTGTTTTTAAAGTGGAAAGGATTGGTTTGTTAAGAAATGTTTTAAAGGAAATTTAAAATATTCCTTTTTAAGTTTTTGAGTATATTTTCAAATAAGTGGATTTAAAAAAATTATGTTTTAAAAAGATATTTTAAAAGAAAAATTATCTTCCTCAAGAAACTTTCCAAGTGATTTATCTTTCAAAAAAAATTCTAACAAAGGTTATATCCATTGATTTAACTTATTCATTATTAGGGATGTGAACCAAGGATATTATTCTTATTATTTATATAAATTATTTATGATGAAAAGAGGTTTAAAAAACATGTTTATATTCCAAGGGTTATTCCATGATAAAATATATATGAATAATGCTTCTTTTTTAATAAGTTTTGATTTTATGAAATGATGTAATGACTGTGAAATATTCCTCTTTTCCACAAGTTTTAATTTGATGAAATGTTTATGAAAACCATTTGATTTCATGGGTATTGATATGATGAATTTTTTATGATCTTGTGGCACACATAAGTATAATTTTTATTATGATATAGGTGGGACCTATATTTACATGAAATGCATTAGGTAATGATTAATGTTATATGAGCTCAAAGGGTACACGAGAGGTCATCCTAATCCAGAAAAAAGGGGTATATGAGAGGTAATTCCTAACCCGAAATAGGTGGGTTGATGGGAGGTTATCCCGATCCCTAAATAAGAGGGTACATGGGAGGCTATTCCAAGCCTGAAATAAGAGGGTACATAGGAGGTTATCTCAAGATCGAAAAAGAGGGTATATGAGAGGTTATACCAAGACTGAATTAATAGGATACATTGGAGGTTATCACAATCCTAAAGAAATTATATTGGTGATTATACCAAGAAAAACATGTTATGAATGTCTTGCTAGATATTATTGACATAGTATTTTCTATGCTTATATGTTTGGTGAAATTCTATGTCTTATGCCAATTTTTGTATCTCATGGATTATGTTCATATATTTCATTATGATTCATGTCTTATGAACTACATATATTTATTCCATGAATCAAGATTATTATCATTGAATTACAGGGTATGGTTTTCATATGTTGTGCTCCTGTTCTCATACCCCTATGCTCATGGTATGAATTTTTATGTCCCTTATTTACCCTTACTGGGCTTCTGAGTTAACCCTTTCTTATGGTTCCTTTACCTAGGTTACAAAAAAGGGTTTTAATTATTGGTAATTAAGGGGATGTTCTTTATGGGAGACATTTATGATCTATCATAAATTAAGAATATTGTGTTCCATGTTTACAAAGGCACTAAACTATTATGGTACATAGGTGTTTTTTGAGTAATGTAAATAATATTCATCTAAAAAGATATTATATCCATATATGATAAACCTGGGTCACTATATATGAAAATTTGGTTTTGTAGGATATAGGTAATGGAAAGGGACCACTTATCATGGTGAAACTCATTACTTATCATTGTCCTTACTATATGGGTATCTAGTGGTGACTTTGGGTCACATTTAGAGTTTCTCAAGAATTATTTATTTGGATTCCTCTATGTTATTTAATTTGATAAATTGTATGTTTTGATCTTTTCAAACTTTTTTTTTTTTTTTTATGTTTTATTATGTATTTATATTACCATACTCACTTTACTTTATGTTACAATGTAATGGTTGGTTTATTTAATTTATTCAATTCTTATTATTCTTCTTATCCTCTGTTTGGTCATTCCATTTTTTTTGGAAACTTCTTATTTTGGCTATGGGTTTTTGATTCATGAATGGGTCATGTTGAATTTCAAGTTGGAAATGACATTGTGATTACTTGATTTTTGTGGGTGAAATGTTTCCCATGGATTAGTTTGGTTTCCTCAATAGTAGTTTCCATCCTAGGGAAATCAAGAACATGTTGTGGGCCTTGTACAAAGCTAGATTAGGAGGCTGGTTGTGTTTATCTAGGCCAATGTGTTACATTCATCTACAACCATAAATTTTGTACGGGTACTCGGGTGCCTGAGAAGGGTTGGGGTACAACAAAGTAGGATAAAACCAATGGTGTCCCTAAACAAGTCCAGCACACACAAGTGCATATATAGTGTGATATACACACAAGTACAAATAATAAGAAATGGTAGTAATAATATACATGTCATAACCACAGGTACTATATATCCCCTGGGTTTGGTCATACATAATTCAGATAGTTCATGGGTGTATATGAACATATTATATAAGTATCAAATGACCCTCAATACCAAAGTTATATCAAGATGAAATGTAATCCCTTTATAACACAATGACCAATACATGAGTACTACATCCCGTTAAGATAGTTTGAATAGCGGTAATAACATCCCAGTTTTATTGTAATAAATAATACATGGATAGTACATCCCATTAAAAATCCAAAACCATGGGAATAATTTTTACAATAAATTTTATATAATAGGGAATAATGTACCAAATACATCCTCAAGATAAGGCATAATTTCCCTAGCCATTCCCGTAAACACAAGAGGGAATAACATCCTCATTCCATGGACACATCATACGAGATAGAATCATATCCTACAATAAAACTTATCATATAATTATCTCATCCCCTTAGAGGAATTGCATAATAGGTATTAGGTCACAATTCAATGATTAATAGAAAATATATAGGCATAACATCCCATCCTCATCATTATCAAGACCACATGGGAATTAAATTCCATGAAATATTTTGTACTAAAATTCATTTCTATTTGTATAATGTTCTGGTCATGTGTGCATATTATAATGGGAATAACATCCCCCAATAGAGTAATATAAGATAAATAGGCATTTCATAACAAATCTTATCCAATAGCACAATGGGAATATCATAACATGGTATAGGAATTATCAATGTAATTTGGCATGTTATATTACAATATAACAATAGACGGAAAGTGGGTTTTCTTTTCATACAATAAGGATATCAAGGGACTTAGGTAAAATACCCCACGATATAATTCCCTGACCTAAATCACCTGGTTCGAACCAGTGAGATACATGATCTCATGCTTTATTTTCCTTATGAAAGAGGTTAACAAAAATAAGTAAGGTTATGAATGATGAATTGGGAATAATTTACCCTTATATATAAATATTTACCCAATAGTCATAGAAAATTATATATTAACAACTGATAATAACAAAGTAAAATTTAGTAATAAAAAATGTTATATTAGATGGTGTGTTAGGTATCATAAATTCACATAAAAAAATAACAAAGGACACCCTATATGGTAGTTAAACCAATCACAAATACATAACATGAAATTAAGTAAACTATAACATGTTTTTGAATTATTCCTCAATACAACCTCCATAACCATGCATTATCTCTTCAAATCCTGATCATCAAGCCCTTTCCCTTCCATGGATCCCTGATTGTGAAGTCTACACATTAATCAAGATACTCATGTATGGTGTGAGTATAAACCCAGTAAGACACCACCAATGCATCTTTAACATAAGTGCTTATATATAGGGTGGATTCCACATCATGCAAGTAATTAATAAGTAAAAAATCAATCACACAAGTGCTAGTTTGTTATGCATTAACCAAGCTACTATGAACCCTATCGCCACCTAAATTAGTGCTATATCAGTATGAATTCTAGTTTTAGTCACCGTATGTCTTAGAACATGAAACATGGTCTGAACATCAGTTTATAACCCTATTCCCATCAATTTTATATTTGTATTCCACCATTAAAGAATAGTGTATACCATACTCTATGGTAGTCATAATCAAGGAAAACCTCACGCCCCACCCAATGGTAGTCACCTGGCCTTGAATGATGGAACATACACCTAAAATTCCCTGATTAATTATATTATAATCACACATACAAGTTATTTCACCCATCATAGTATTCTAACACATTAGATGAACTTAACCCCTATATTTTCTACTCCTGCGTTCACTAAAAATATCTACGATATTAAAAAATAATATCATGTATGACTAAGTCCCCTTCCTTTTTCACAACACCCATGCTCCCCCTCAAGGAGCCGTTTAGTAAAAACTAAAAAACCAATCAGCTTGATCCCTGAAAAAAGTTCTATAGGAAATGAAAAAACATACAAGAATTAATATCATAACAAGCTCATTTTTTTATATTAAGTATAGTTCTCACAATTATACACATATAAAATATAAAGGAAAAAAATAATGAATCTCAAATATAAAATCACACACCATCA